>OX451735.1:184998726-185598726 GCA_948472305.1 Vicia faba | reverse complement strand
CAAAAGCCTCTCCCCGACTTTATTCAGAAGGTTATTCTCCACCAGAGCTTATAACTGGGTTATCCTCAGCTAATTACAATGGAAAGATCGTCCTCGGCGAAGCTCTTCCTATCCCCCAGCGGAGTTCATCAAATTCCCTAACAAAACTTATCAACGGTATCCCCAACGGAGTTATCATCAAAACCTCAGCAAAGCATCTCTTCCCACAGAGTATTCCCCGCAGAGTAATCTCTCCAACAAGTTTATTCCCCAACGGAGTCATCTTCTCCTACCGGTTTATTCTTGCAACCATCATCCCCAGCGGAAATGAAGAACTATGTTCTTCAACATCAACCCAGGATTCAACTTCCCGGCATTCGTCAAGGATTTATTTTCCTAGACGAAAATACATTCATAAACATATCACCTTTCATACATCTTTCTTACATACACAATGCATGCACATACGCATCATATCACACAATATCATTTCTCCCTGAGAACATCATGACATCATGCATTGCACAACTGATGTTGTGCCTTTTTCAGGAAAGAGGTCAATCCAAAGAAAATTACTATCAACTGTTGCAATTCCATATTCGATACCTGCATCTAGCCAGGGCATATCTGTGAGCGATTGATTGTGGGTTCGATATCTGTATCCAGCCAGGGCATATCTATGTTAAAGAGATTAAAGAGATAGCTAGGAAATACTCCAGATATGGATGCTGTTCTTTTGCTTATTCAGATTTTCTCTTCAGAGATGGCTTAGAAATGCTCCAGAGATGGACGCTATTCTGTTGCTTATTCAGAGTTACTTGTTCAGAAATAGTTCAGAGATGCTCCAGATGGACGATATTCTGTTGCTTATTCAGGGCTTCTTTTCAGAGATAACTTAGAGATGCTCCAACCACGGATGCTATTCTATTGTTTATTCAGAGATTCTTTCTAGATATGGTTCAGATGTGACCCAGGCATGGCGACGTTCTGATACTTATTCCAGATTTCCTTTCAGAGATAGCTTAGAAATTCTCCAGATATGGATGCTGTTCTTTTGCTTATTCAAGACTCCTTCTAGATATAGTTCAGATGTGACCCAGGCATGGTGACGTTCTGATACTTATTCCAGATTTCCTTTCAGAGATAGCTTGGAAATGCTCCAGATATGGATGCTGTTCTTTTGCTTATTCAAGACTCCTTCTAGATATAGTTCAGATGTGACCCAGGCATGGCGACGTTCTGATACTTATTCCAGATTTCCTTTCAGAGATAGCTTGGAAATGCTCCAGATATGGATGTTGTTCTTTTGCTTATTCAAGACTCCTTCTAGATATAGTTCAGATGTGACCCAGGCATGGCGACGTTCTGATACTTATTCCAGATTTCCTTTCAGAGATAGCTTGGAAATGCTCCAGATATGGATGCTGTTCTTTTGCTTATTCAAGACTCCTTCTAGATATAGTTCAGATGTGACCCAGGCATGGCGACGTTCTGATACTTATTCCAGATTTCCTTTCAGAGATAGCTTAGACATGCTCCAGATATGGATGTTGTTCCTTTGCTTATTCAAGACTCCTTCTAGATATAGTTCAGATGTGACCCAGTCATGGTGACGTTCTAATACTTATTCAGATTCCCTTTCAGATATAGCCTAGATATGCTCCAGATCTGGACGCCATTCTATTGCTTATTCAGATTCAAACTTCTGAAAGACAACTTAGAGATGCTCCATCCCGGATGCTCTTCTATTGTTCAGTCCAGATACGATCCAGATTCGGATGACATTCTGTTACTCATATACCCCAGACACGGCGGTCATTCTACCATTTATTCAGACGTCAGTAATTAGACACAGACTAGATACGCTCCAGACACGGAAGTTATTCTGTTTCTTATTCAGATTCACCTATCCACCATCTTTCCAAATGGAATCTATAAGCCCATTCCCGACAAGGTTCTGTCACACTTTCAGATGGAATCTTTAAGCTCATCCTCCCATCCATCATCTCTCTAAATGGCATCTGTAAGCCCATTCCCGACATCACACTGCTGATACTCTACTATGTGAGTGCAAATTTCTGGGCACTCTAGTGTTCAATCATCTTCCACCCTCGGATCACGAAAGGCACACAAGCCAATCTACATCCTCAAGTCTAAGAAGATTGAACAGGGGCAACTATTGTACCCCAAAATTTGCCCTCCCATAATCTTCAAAGTTTTGCCTCAAAGGGTTCAAAGTCTACTCAAGGGCTACACAGTCAAACCATCCTCCTAAGCCAGTCAGACTAGGGTTTTGGTTCTTGCAAGGAAGTTGAAGTTTTCAAGGGCTCAATCAAGTCCCACATGATCATATACAGTGTCAAGCATCCATATGTCAAGGTTCAAGACTCACAGCATCAAATCGCACTGTCAAAAATCCTAATTGCTCCAGAGTCAACTGCAGGGGCAAAATGGTAATTTGACAGTCAAAAGTCAAAATTTTTGGTCAACATCTTATTTTGAAGCCACAATCCTCCTTTGATCAATTCTTGATCATGATTTCACAAGCATCGCTCAAAAAATCATCAAGGTGTCAAGTTTCTATTTTTGGATAGTTGAAAAGTCAACTGTAACTTGACTAAGGCATAACTTTTTCATGGTTCATCAGAAAAATCCCATCCAAAGCTCATTTTGAAGGGGATGACATTTCCTACAACTCATCTTCACATTCCAAGTCCAAGAAATGCTCTCACAAAAAGTTATCAATTTCAACATTATAGGTCATTTTCAAAAGTCAACAAAAAGGCACTTTAAGTAAAAGACCATAACTTGAGATTGGTAAATCAAAATGACATGGGACCAAAGAAATTGGTTATAGGACTTCAAGACCTTTCCAAAATGTCCAAGGACAGGTTCATAGCTTCAAAATTGAGCAAGATATGCATTGGAGAAGTTGGGATATTTTGGCCAAAGTCAACTATCCTTGAAAATTCATTTTTGACAAAAGGGGCCCACTTTTTCCACTTGATTCAACTTGGCCATGCTTCCCACGTGTCCCACAATTTATTTCAAGATTTAAAATTAATTTTTTCATTTTTATTTAATTTTATTTGATTTAGTTCATTTTAAATCTTTAAAATTCAAATAAAAATCAAAGAAATTAATGGAGGGATATATTTTGTGTTGATTAGCTTTGATACACCTTAAAACACATTCCAAATTCGTGCAAGGCCTATTATGGGCACAAAAATTCAAATTTTCACAAGAATGGCAAGTTGCTTTAATGGAGGTTATGGCAAAATCTCAAGCATAATTGCAATGGTTAAAGGCTCATTATGTGACTGATTCTCATTCATTACTATATATACAAGTCTTCCCAACCTCATTCAAAAGATAGTGTGTGCAGAAACGGCCAAGAGCAAAACCAAAAATTATTCAAAAAGTGAGAGTTCTAAAACATAGTTGCGAGCATCTTCAGATTAAAACAAGCACATGGTTCTATTCCTTGCCACACCCTGAAGCTAAAGCAACCTTTGCCAAGTCCTGAGGCTCATACCGCGCTGTAAGTTCTTCCCAGGTCCCCCATAATTCTCATATCATTTTTGTTAACGCGTTCTTGTGCAGTTTCTCAAGTAGTTTCCACCATAAGCCTCACACATCTCTACGAGCCAAGTGTCATTGGAGGCAGATCTAAGGGCCAAGCATAAGGAATACCATGGTCTGGAGTCAAAGCATGCATAGGCCACCATGAAAGGTCAAACAAGGCTTCCTGCTAATGGGCCAAGATTCAACATCACACCCCCATTCCTGGCCCAATACCCCTTCCATTTGGTTTATTTTTTCTTTTCATTTTTTTATTTTCCAATTTGATTTCTAACCTTTTTATTTTATTATTATTAACAAATTAATCAATTAACACATTTTCATAAAAAAACCAAAAAATAGAATTACATCATTATTATTATTATTATTTTATTTTGTAAAAAAGAAATATTAACTAAAATAGTTTAATTAGGCCATTTTAATTCCTTTTCTTAAATAATTTAAATAAATCTAGAATTAGGTAAAAATTAACTTTTAATTTTACTTATTTTTATTTTATTTCATAAAAAACATAAAAAAACAAAAAAATATTTTCTTTTAATTAATTAATTAATTAGTCATTAATTAGCTTTAATTTCATTTTAATTACAAAAAAGACCAAAAAAAATTCAATTTCTTTTCTTAAAAAAGGGTCAACACCCTTAGACATTCCCGATTAATTTATTCGCGCGCATTTACTTTATTTGATTATTATGTAATTGCCTTCAAGAATGTAATAGTTAAATAGGTTTATCGCTTTATTTAATTTTTCGTACTTATTTACTAAAAACGGGTCTTTGTAATTTTTGGCGATGTATAGACCTGCGCCTTGTAATAGCGTAGGATTTATGTTTCCGCAATTTACTTTCCGCACCCCCTTAACTGCTAAACTTGCATGAAAGAATGTATGTAAATAAAAATAACCCGTAGCTCACTAATAACAAAGACAAACATAACATGAATACAACACACAATGCACACACCACTTCTAGGGTACGCCTCACTTGTTGCCTTTGAAACGTGGTCGTCAAGTATAGGACGTGTTAGCGGTCCTTATGTCCATGATCCAGTTGCCTCGAAACAGTTGCCTCGAAACAATTGCCTCGGAACGGTTGCCTCGAAAACGGTTGCCTCAGATTAGAAAAGGATCAAGGACATAAGGGTAGCTTCTAAGGTGTCCTACTGTTGCTTCGGTGACCACACTTTCCCTACACTCGAATTGACGCGAACACCTCCAACGGTGGTGCTACCTACCTCTCAATGGTGGGATGGCACTACCTTAAGGACTTCTACACAGCTTAATTCCTTAGGGTAGGTAGATGACTCATGGATACTTGCTCTCTAAAAAACCAAATCAAAAATCTTTTCGCACTGACACTTTCAAAATCTTTCAAAACAATTTTTCAAACACTCTTGAGGACTGATACAAGAGTTATTCAGAAATCTTTCAAAGAAACTTTTGCAAAACCCACTCACATTTTGAAAAGCAAATATTTTGAAAACATAAGAGCAAGTATCTAAGAGCCCATGGATAACCATGGATAGAAAGGGTGCTAACACCTTCCCTTTCTATAAATCTACCTCCCGAACCGAGAAAAATCTCGAATAAGGAATTTTGCTGTGCTTTTGTCCTTTCCATGTTGGAGAAAATAAAAGACGGTGGCGACTCTTGCTTCCGCGACATTTCGCGAAACCAGCTAAAAACAGTCAGTTCTATTCCCACCGATCACAAATGGGCTTATAGATGCCATATGGAAATGTTTGGAGGAGGATGGGCTTATAGATGCCATCTAAAGGTGATTGTTGAACTGTATGTCATTGGTGAGTGAGTATCAGAAAGGTATCCATGTTTTGGAACATCTCTGAACTGGGGGTCTGAACAAGCAATATATTGACATCCATGTTTGGAGAATCCGTAAACTGTTTTCAGGAGTTGAAGTTGAATAAGCAATAGAGCAGCATCCATGTTGGGAAGCGTCCGTAAACTGTTTTCAAAAGTTGAGAAGAGTCTGAACAAACGATAGGTTAACATCCGTTACTGGAGAACCCGTGAACTATTTTCAGAAGTTGAGAAGAATCTGAATAAGCGATAGGTTGACATCCGTTACTGGAGTACCCGTGAACTGTTTTCAGAAGTCTTGAAGTGGAGGAGGAACCGGTGTAGGGTTTCCTGATGATGAGTCTGTGTAAAACTGCATCTGGATGAATCTGGAATAAGTATCAAAATGTCGCTGTGTCTGGGTCACATCTGAACTATTTCTAGATGAATCTCAGAAGATGATGATTTTTGTCTGTTGACTGATCTTTCCTGAAAAGGTAAAGAGTTAGTTGTATGCAATACCATGATGCGTGATGCAATGTATGTTATATCAATGTTTATGATATGAATATGATGAATGCGCATGTAAGCTGATGAGCTGTCTTGCTGAGGATAGATGAATCCTGGATGGCTGGAGACAAAAGAATCTTGACTGCTACCGGGGAAAAGTAATTCCTTGACTGCTGCTGGGGAGGGCAAGAATCTTTGATCATTGAAGATGAGAAGTCCTGGGACCACTGTTGGGGAATCAGAAGCTTGGGTTGTATGCCAATCTACTGGGGATTCCTGTCTTGAGAAGATCTTCACTGAGGAATATTCGAATATTATGTGAGGAACTGAGAATGAGAGTCTTCACTCTGATTGGAGATTGATAGTTGGAAGTTTTAGCTCCGCTGGGGATTGACAGTTTTGGCTCCACTGGGGATTTTGAAACTTGACTCTGAGGGGAGTTATCTTCTGGAAGGCTCTCTGGCTGGGGAAGTCGAGAATCTTTTGATCGTTGCAGGTATTGATCAGGTTGGTCAAGGAGATACTGTCATGGCTTGTTTCAGGTGTTGATCTCTGACCTGAGAAAGAAAGATGGTTTTCCTGGCTTGTTTCAGGTATTGATCTTCAATCTCTTCATGTAGATAATTTCCTGGCTTGCTTCAGGTATTAATCCACAATCAGTCGTCCACAGATATTTTCCTGGCTTGCTACAGGTGTTGATCTGGAACTTAAGAAATGTTGGTCAAGGAGATACTGTCTTGGCTTGTTTCAGGTGTTGATCTCTGACCTGAGAAAGAAAGATAGTTTTCCTGGCTTGTTACAGGTATTGATCTTCAATCTCTTCATGTAGATAATTTCCTGGCTCGTTACAGGTGTTAATCCATAATCAGTCGTCCACAGATATTTTCCTGGCTTGCTACAGGTGTTAATCCGGAACTTAAGAAATGTTGGTCAAGGAGATATTGTCCTGGCTTGTTTCAGGTGTTGATCTCTGACCTGAGAAAGAAAGATAGTTTTCCTGGCTTGTTACAGGTATTGATCTTCAATCTCTTCATGTAGATAATTTCCTGGCTCGTTACAGGTGTTAATCCACAATCAGTCGTCCACAGATATTTTCCTGGCTTGCTACAGGTGTTGATCTGGAACTTAAGAAATGTTGGTCAACGAGATACTGTCCTGGCTTGTTTCAGGTGTTGATCTCTGACCTGAGAAAGAAAGATAGTTTTCCTGGCTTGTTACAGGTATTGATCTTCAATCTCTTCATGTAGATAATTTCTTGGCTCGTTACAGGTGTTAATCCATAATCAGTCGTCCACAGATATTTTCCTGGCTTGCTACAGGTGTTAATCCGGAACTTAAGAAATGTTGGTCAAGGAGATACTGTCTGGCTTGTTTCAGGTGTTGATCTCTGACCTGAGAAAGAAAGATAGTTTTCCTGGCTTGTTACAGGTATTGATCTTCAATCTCTTCATGTAGATAATTTCCTGGCTCGTTACAGGTGTTAATCCATAATCAGTCGTCCACAGATATTTTCCTGGCTTGCTACAGGTGTTGATCTGGAACTTAAGAAATGTTGGTCAAGGAGATACTGTCCTGGCTTGTTTCAGGTGTTGATCTCTGACTTGAGAAAGAAAGGTAGTTTTCCTGGCTTGTTACAGGTATTGATCTTCAATCTCTTCATGTAGATAATTTCCTGGCTCATTACAGGTGTTAATCCACAATCAGTCGTCCACAGATATTTTCCTGGCTTGCTACAGGTGTTGATCTGGAACTTAAGAAATGTTGGTCAAGGAGATACTGTCCTGGCTTGTTTCAGGTGTTGATCTCTGACCTGAGAAAGAAAGATAGTTTTCCTGGCTTGTTACAGGTATTGATCTTCAATCTCTTCATGTAGATAATTTCCTGGCTTGTTACAGGTGTTAATCCACAATCAGTCGTCCACGGATATTTTCCTGGCTTGCTACAGGTGTTAATCCGGAACTTAATAAATGTTCCACTTTGAGAATGAGAATCTTCATTCTGTCGGGAGTCAAAAATTGGGAGTATACCAATCTTCTGAGTTGATGAGAATCTTCATGCAGTTAACGATCAGAAACTGGGAGTATACCAATCTTTTGAGGTTGATGAGAATCTTCATGCTTGAGAGAAATAGATTTTTAGGAGCTTGAATTGTCCGTTATTCTGTTGGTGGTTGTAATTTCCAGCAGGTGATGAAGGAAATTTTGAACGACCTTGAATTCCAGTAGGTGATGAAGGAATTTTCGATGTTGATCGTAACTTCCAGCAGGTGATGAAGGAAATTTTGAACGACCTTGAGTTCCAACAGGTGATGAAGGAATTTGTTGAACACTTTTGACATTCGAATGCCCCAAGTGATGATGAAGGATTCTCTTCAGGTTACTCTGCAAATTGAGAGATTTTGTTAAAATCTTGACTGGACTGCCCCAGGTTAACTGAACTTTGAAAGATCTGTTGAAACCTTGACTGGACTTCCACAGGTTAATTGGATGGTGACATGTCATGCCCCTTGTTGATAGGAGATTTGTTAATGGAAGTGTCATCCTTTTTGAAGTGATTTTACTCATTGAGAGAGTTTTCGTTCCTCCGAACATTCGCTGTATGAATTTCTTCGCTGTCAAACAAATAGTCAAATGCAAACAGTGATATTCAAGCAATGCAAAGTTTATGTTTGTCTCGAAGTTTTGAAGAATGCGTTTTTTAGCAGAAAACTTTTCATAAGACAAATCAACACAAGATTTTAGAGCAAAGCCTTACAGGAGTCAGGATACCTTTTGTCACAGTATGCTTTCGAACTAACTCATGCTTCAATTAGTACTTTTGAAGGGTTGTAACGTGGCTTGGTTCACGGTTTAAGAAACAAAGGATAAAGGCTCAAAGTATATTTGTACCCACCCGCTCTTCGTGATGTTCTTCAACCCTAAGCTCAGTTAATTGTGCGTCGCACTCTATTTGAGTTTGGAACGGCCTTTTGGGTGATGGTTCACCAATTGAATTTGGGAGACAGTCATCATCTCCTTTTTCTTTTTCAACATTTTTCATGTTGTTGAGGATTTGTAATGACCTCTTTATTTTGATTTTGATTTGTTATCCCTAACTTTTTCCTGACTGCTCCCGTTTTTGAGATTACAGTCAGCGGGACGCCCCAGCTTTCTTAAGCCTCCTTTACAGGTTTTGGCTCAGTGGGCTTTTCACTTTTAAGAGATTGACTGCTTAGGTGATAGGGAACCATCACTGTCTTTTGATTCCAGAGGAATGCTTTTCTTTGACGTCGTTCGTTGTATTACGAACTGAGAGTTTGCAATTTTAATGCGCATTTTCTTTTGAATTAACTGAGAGACTACCCTGCCCCAAGTTTATATCAAAGGTTTTGATTGTTTAGAACAGAAAAACTCCTACTTCTTTGGCTCGAAGGGGTTGACTAGGGATTATCTTCCTTATAACTCCAGTGTTTGGGAATTGAAAGAAATGCCTGTACATCATCAGCACGGTCTGTTCAAAAGCATACTGTATGAGATTATGGTATTGTTTCGTCATCCTCCCTCTAAAGGCTTGCAGCTTTTTATCAAGAGTCAAATATCATAAATAAAGCATAAGAGTAGTGAAAACGAATGGATGAAATCAAGACAAACATGTGCAATGCATTAATGAAACAGAGTTTGACATTAACAGTTAATTGTTTGAATAACAAAAGAAATTACAACTTTGAAAATTCAAATGAAGCAAAAGTCTTTCAGTTTGAGCTTTGTCACTTCAGGTGGAGAAACCCTTAACGGAAGATTTTCATCTCGCCGTCTGGCATGAACCTCATTACTCCAATGTCGATCAGATCTTGAATCTTGTTCTTCAAGGCCCAACAGTCGTCGGTGTCGTGTCCCGGGCTGTAGGAGTGGTATACACAAAATGCATCGGGATGATAGTTAGGAGCGGAGGTATTGGGCTTCCGGATAGGATCCCTCAAAGCAGTCAGATTGACCTCCAACAAACGTTCCAGTACTAGAGATGACGGTATGTCAGTCTCAGTGAACTGTCTTCCCGACGTATTTTGATTACGCCGATTACCCCGTTGATGCTGGCGAGGTTGTTGTTGGGCTTGTGACCCTGAAGCAAGCAGAGGAGCCTTCCCCTTGTCTTCTTGTTTGGAGGGGGGTTGAGTGGTGACTTGCTCTTCAACCTCAGATGTCTGCCCCAGTTGGTTGTTCCGAAGAAGTTGGTTGACGAGAACTCTGAGTTCCTCTTGTCTTTGAGACAAATCCTGGATGAGAGCCATCTGGCCCACTAGCTGCCCCATCACTTTGATCCTCAATGTTGCCAAATCAAACTGCAGTTCCCCCAGCTGATCACTCCTGGCATTGTTTGAAGTCTCCTGGACCAAGCCCTTTGTGAGGAGAGCTTTCATTTCTTCTTGCCCCAGGGACTGGTTCAAGAACATTTCCTGCAGCTGAGTAGTCTGGTCCTGGATATCCTTGACAGTCCTTTCTAGAGCCATCTCTTACTGAAATAAACAGTAGGAGAGTAAGAAAACCTGAAAAAGGAAAAATCGTCAAGATGCAATGCATGATATGTGGATGCATGCTTTCAAGGATCTCTTGGGGTAAACACAAGAGAATGTTAAATGTTGAACTTCAGTCTTTGATTGGAGAACTTTGCACCGGTGGATGTCTTTCCACGAGAATCAAGCTCACCATGTCGAGTGGGTCATAGCCCCTGATTCAAGTTGTTGCACTTGATTTTTGATTGGAGAACTTTGCACCGGTGGATGTCTTTCCACGAGAATCAAGCTCACCATGTCAAGTGGGTCATAGCCCCTGATTCAAGTTGTTGCACTTGATCTTTGACGGCATTTGCTTAGAGGAGAAAACCTCTTGCCCCTTGGTAGACATCTGGTTCAACGTAACCCTGCATCAAAAGAACCCTCGAGATCCTTGAAATGGTTATTGAAAATGCTATGGTATGATGTCATGATGTTATGTACATGCATGCAAAAGCAAGTAAGTGTATATACAGACAAACATATTCACACAAAGCAAAACAAATCCTTAGGTTTAGGCTTGCATGGGGTTTGTAGGTAAGTACCCTCTTGAAGTTAGTTGGTTCATCCTGTCCTAGAAATCGAAACCGGGTTCTAAGGAGCTCAATATCATTGGATTGTTTTCTGTGTTCATAGTTTTGATTTAGCCACTTAACTGGCGACCAAAATATTCCAAGAAAACAACCCTCAATGAGTGTAGTATCGAATATCTACCAACTTCGGACTGCACCAAAGTCGGTCATCTCACTACCCCTAAGAAGGCTAAGATGGTCAATTAAGGTTCTAAGAGTTCGTTAGTGCTTCACGACATCACTCAGCGGCCCCGTACGCTCCTTGATTGAACTCAAGGGTTACCGGTACTCACAAATATGTCACACTAACATAGCTTACTGCTTTAACCATGTCGGTATACCCCGCACAGTTCCCTCGCAGTTTTATTGCTATTTAACTAAGAAGGTGCCCCAAATCCGGCTGTAGGATTTACAACAAACCCAAACAAGGACCCAAAAAGTAAAGCAATCAAGCAATCAAAGCAAGAAAGTAAAGGTGATCTAAACCCTAAGGTAACCCCACTTTTGAATTTCTCCCCAGCAGAGTCGCCAGTTCTGTGATACGGTGGGAGAACTGACTTGAGGTTTTGCGTTTGTATTCACACTTGTTCGGTTTAGCAAGAGTCGCCACCGACTTTTTATTTTATCCTAAAGGAAAGGTTAAAAAGCACAGGAAAAACCTTTTGAGATGTTTCGTGGGTTCGGGGGGTAGATTATGAAAAGGGAAGGTATTAGCACCCTTTTCATCCATGGTTATCCATGGGCTCTTAGTTACTTGTTTTAGATCACTTGCCTTTGATTTTCAATTGCTTGAAATGGTGTGTGTGTGTGTGTGTGTGTGTGTGTGTGTTTGAAAATGTTTTGAAAAAGAGGCCTTGTCTAGGCAACCATTGTAATGACTCGTGTTTGAGTATATACAAAGGTGTGTATCTTTTCGAAAAGATGTTTCAAATGTTTTGAAAGTTTGTTTTTGAAAGTGTTTGTGGAGTGTGGTTTTGAAAAAATAGGCAAGTGTGTTTGCAAGTTTGATCACGTAACTAAGAGTTTATCTACCCTATTGTACTAAAAGGTTTTTTCTCATGTTTTAACCCTTTTAACAATTTTGTTTCACCATTGTATTTGGTGGACAATCTTGTGTTAGGATGTTAACGGGACAGGCGCGGGTCATCTTATGGACCATGAATGCAATGGTGCCAAGTGTCTTTGGCAATTTGCTTGAAGGGACTATGATCATTTTGATAGGCAACTTTCGAAAGCGTCATCGAGGGACTATGATCATTTTGATTTGTTTTGTTTTGCCAAAGAAACTCAACGTGCAAGCATGGCCCATTTTGGAAGGCAACAAGCGGGATTATCCTAGGGGTGCAAGTGTGAATAGTGTATTGATTGTCATGCATTTGTCTTGTATTAGGTTATCTAGCGTTTGATTTTATTTACATACAAACTCTAGGTCTAACCATGGTATATTTGAAAGCGATAAATTGCGGGAATTTAAAATCTATGCTATTACAAATAAGTATCCGGGAGTGGGGGTACAATGTTTACAAATGGGGATGAGACTTTAATAGGAGAGTAGTGTCCAAATAATTTATAACCAAATCGAATCAATCGCAAATGTAAAATGTATCAAATGTACAAGAATAAGCAAATGTAAATGTATCGGTGTATTGGTGTAAGTGTAGGTGATTTATTTACAAGGTGAAAAATGTTAACTTAATGAAAAATTAAGTATTGTTATCTATTCTTTTTGATTTTTTTGTAATTTTGTTAATATGTACAAATAAAAGGTTGTAAGAAAAGAAAAGGAAATGTCTTTAAGTTTAATTATATTTTTAGGTATTTTATTGTTTTTATGTACAAACAAAGATTTTAGTTAAAAAGAAATGTTTAACTTAAAAAATCTATTTTTTATGTATTCCTATGAATATTTTCTACAAGAGCTTTAATTAAAAGAAAATGGTTCTAAAGAAAGAAATAGCTTAAACCTAATGGGAAAATCTAATATTTTTATGTTTTTCAAATATAATAAAATAAAAAGAAAATTTTGGATAAAAGATTTAATGTATTATTTTTTTATCTACATATAAAATTAAATTATGTTAGTAAAAAAAGGTTAGTTTATGTACCAAAATAAAAAAAGGATGGGCTTTTATTGGTTAGTTCTTGGCCCAAAACAACACTTGAAAGGGAATCAGAAGGGGGGTGCGCCTGGGATCTGTATGGGCTTAAGCATTCTGAAAAGGGCAAGGCCCAAACGGTCTCCACACATTTTCTTAGGGTTGCATTGTTTTGTTCATTTTGGATTAGGGTTCGTGATACAGAGGCGCCGTTCACTTTGTTTTCGTTCCTCTTCATCTCCTTTGCCATAGCCACTGAATAAGCTTTCTCTTCGCCCAAGGCCAACCAGCGCCACCGTCCATCCTCTTCCCTCCATGGACCTCTCAAGCAGTGATTCGCTCAAGGTGATAATTTCTACCTTAGCGCATTTTAGGGTTTTTAACTCTTATGTCTTGCATGTTTTGCTTTTCGTTTATTAATTCTGATTAAGTGTTGTTGTTATTCTTGTTTGAGGTGCATGAAAGAAAAAAAGATTAGAGATACTACCTTCGTTGGAGACGGAGGAGGACGGGGCTGGAGGCGCTCTAGGCGGCCAAGGGCGAAGGCTTGATGATGCTGTGTGCTGGAGAACCTGGTATTCGTATTTGCTTTTGTGTTGTTGGTTTGATGATGATGTCTTGAAAACCCTAGCACGACCTTCCTTTTCCTCTTCTCTTTTGATTGCTTATGTTGCCTTTGATTGCTTCTTCTGTATGCTTTCTTTTTGCTCGCTTCTGAATAAGCTTGATATGCTTGATATGTTGATTTTGAGTGTTGATGAGGTTGATTACTGGCCCAATGATGAGGTTACTCTGAGGGCTTTGGCTTGCTGTTTAGAGCTTTGAGGCTTGATGAATTAGCAGGTTAAAGGTTTGTGCTTTTTTTTTTGGTTTAAGGTTTGACAGGTTGAAAGGCTTGATGGCTTCAACAGGCTTTAAGCTATTACAGGTTTAGAGCTTTTTCTGGTTTATGAGGCTTACGCAGGTGTGATCGGTGGATCTGGAACTAACTGTTTAACGCTGGTTCGTGAAATGTCGCGGTAAGCAAGAGTCGCCACCGTCTTTTATTTTCTCCAAATGGAAAGGACAAAAGCACAGAAAAATTCCTTATAGAGATTGCTCTCGGTTCGGGAGGTAGGTTATAGAAAGGGAAGGTGTTAGCACCCTTTCTATCCATGGTTATCCATGGGCTCTTAGATACTTGCTCATTTGTGTTTTCAAAAATGGTTTGTTTGCTTTTCAATGTGGGTTTTAAAAAAGTTTCTTTGAAAATTCCAGTTCGACTCTTGTATCGGTCCTCAAGAGTGTTTGAAAAGTTGCTTTCGAAAGCTTTTTGAAAAGGTGTCGGTGTGAAAAGTACTTTGAATTTTGTTTGAAATTTAGAGCAAGTTATCTAGAGTCGTCTAACTACCCTAAGGAATTCGTCTGTGTAGATGTCCTTTATAGTAGTGCCATCCCACCATTGAGAGGTAGGTAGCACCACCGTTGGAGGTGTTCGGGTCAATTCGAAGGTCGGGACATGGTGATCACCAAAGCAATAGGAAGATACCTTAGAAGCTACCCTCATGCCAGGTTCCCGGATCATGAGGACTTACTAAGACATCCTCTACTCGACGACCACCTTTCGAAGGCAAGGCAACAGTGAGGCGTACCCTAGGGGTGATGTGTGAATTGTGTGTCATGTTCATTTATTTTTGTCTTGTTCATGTCATGGGTAATCTACGCGTTGCTTTTATTTTGACATTCATTCTTGCATGCAATTATTAACAGTTAAAAAGTTGCGAGAAATATAAAGTTCCTAAACTATTACAAAGGCGCGGGTCCACATCGCCAAATTAAATCCAGGACCCGATTTGACATAAAATAAAGATGCGAGAAAGATAAATATTTAATTTACACGGCTTTGGGAGAATTACATAAATTATAAGAAAAGAAATAAAAATGCGCGAATTAGAATTGCGATCGAATGCGAGGGCGTTGGACCCTTTTTAATGAAATTAAATTATGATTTAACAAATTAATTAAATTAAAATAAAAAAGGAAAGATTTTTAGAGTTTTTTGTACTTATGGAATTGTAATGAGAATAAAATGAAATGAAAATATTAATTAACCCTAATTCTAGTTATTTTTAATTTATTAAGAAAAGCATTGAAATTTAATCTAAAATTAATATAATTAATTAATGCAATTTTATGTACAAAAATAATAATTAACAATTAATAATTAATAAAAGAAAAGAAAAAGAATAAAAAATCTTTTAAAACCCTAATTCTACAAATTTTAAGTTTATTAGAAAATATTAACATTAATCCTAGAATTTAAAACTAAATTAATTGATATAATTTATTTACAAAGATATTAAAATAAAATATATTTTGTTTTTTTTTTGTCTTTTCTGGTTTTTTATATTATTTTTATATTTTTATGAAAATAAATTAAATTAAAGAATTACATTAAAACTAATTAAAACAAAAATAGAAAAAATATGAGAAAAGAATAAAAAAAGCAAACCATGGGGGGTTCTGTCCCCAATTGGAGGTTTTGTTCAGTAATTCTGGCCCAATAGCCCTTGGCCTTGTTTGACTTTTATGTTGGCGTGTGTACGCGTTGACTGATGCACATGGTACCCTTCAGACGTTAGCCTTTGGATTGCCCTCAGTGGCCATGTGGCGCTCTTGGATTGTGGACGTACAGTGGGCGCTTGGGAGCGAGCTACACAGGAACGTGGTTAGAAGAAAAATATGGAATAAGAAAGGGGGACCTGGGGTTCGAACCCAGGTCCCAGAGGTTACCAATACACATGCCTGCCACTTGAACCACCTGAACGCTTTGTTTATTATATGACCAATAAATAATATCAATCAAAACAAAAGTTAATGATATTTTTCCGCGTGAAATTCAAACGCTCCATTCACCTGCCTACACATCATCATCTTCCCCAATTATTTGCTGCGCCTGAAATAAAAACAAATTGAATAGCGGGGGTTTTAAACCCCCACGAAATACTGTATACAAAAATAGCGATTAGCACCCTGCTAATCATAAATTAATCGCGAGGTATGGAAACGATTCTCATGAAGCTTCTGAGTCCAACCGTCCTGGTCTTAGGGTCTAATTTTTCTGGACGAGGAAACCCCCAATTTTTCAGTTTCGTAACCCTAGTAAGCTTCCATGGTGAATTCTCCTATAGTGCACGAAAACTCAATTGATGTATATGGTTAGCTTTAGAATGATCCAATTAGCATAAATCAACATAAAAAACATATGAAAAATGCATAGAATTCATGATACGATTATGAATATTTTCGTGAAAAGTATGACTTTGATATACCAATTCCTTGAGTATGGGACAATGTTCTTGATTGGAATAGTCTCCTGGTAGCCTTGGCAAACTAGTGGAATGGTTGTCTTGCCTTGAAACGTACTGAAACTGCGTTTTCAGTTTTTGAATTTTCTTGAAAAAAATGCAACTTTGTTCTTGAGAGGAGGCGCAGCATTCAGGTTCTCAGCATTAGGGTTTGCATCCTACTTATGTATGGAATGATTAGGATTGAGTTTTTGGTCCAAAGAATCCTTGCATTGATGGAAAGATATTTGATTTTTCATGCATATATTTTTCAATCTTTTCCATGCATATTTGATACCAATCATGTCCAATCAACTTGATTCTTTCTATATCTAATAATGCACGAAATCCTTAAGTTATTCCATGCATAAAAAGATTTGAAAACTTTGGTTTAGTATTTTTTCCATATTTTAATTAATTAAATGAATTATTAGCAATTAAAAATTCAAATAAATAAATAAAATGATGAATAACTTCCCTTTGGGCCAAATGGTCGTGCACATGCTTTGGATGATGAATCTTGGAAGAAAAAGAGGCCCATTAGCAATTTTAAGGCCTTTGAAGCAATGTTGACTTTTCAAAATACCCAAAATTTTCCCAACTTCCACAAGGCATATCTTGCTCAATTTTTAAGCTTTGATCATGTTCTTGGACATTTTGGAAAGGTCTTGAAGTCCTCTAACCAATGCCTTTGGTCCCATGTCATTTTGATTTACCAATCTCAAGTTATGGCCTTTGACTTAAAGTCCCTTTTTGTTGACTTTTGAAAATGACCTATAATGTTGAAATTGATAACTTTTTGTGAGAGAATTTCTTGGACTTGAAGTGTGAAGAGGAGTTGTAGAAAATGTCTTTCTATTAAAAATGAGCTTTGGATGGAATTTTTCTGATAATCCATGTGGAAGTTATGCCTTGGTCAAGTTACAATTGACTTTTTCAACTGTCCAAATATGGAAACTTTTGCATCTTGAGACTTTTTGAGCCAAGCTTTGAGAATCATGATCAAGAATTGATCAAATGATGTTTGTGGCTTCAAAATGAGATGTTGACCAAAAATTTGAACTTTTGACTGTCAAATGACCATTTTGCCCCTATAGTTGACTGTAGTGCAATTAGGGTTTTTGACTGTGCAATTTTGTGCTGTAAGTCTTGAAACTTGGTATGAGGATACTTGACCATGTTTGTAGGCATGTGGGACTTGATTGGACCCTTGGAAACTTCATTTTCTTTGCCAGAACCAAAACCCTAGTTTTTGACTGTTAGGAGGCCCTTGAACTGTGCAACCCTTGGGGAATTTTGAAGCATGCTCTTTGCAAATTTTGAAGAATATGGGAGGGCAAATTTTGGGGTACAACAGCAGGCTTCAGGCTTGATAGCTTGTGGTTTGTGTTTGGATACAGGTAATAGGCTGGAAGCTTGGGGTTTGTTTTGAAACTTAGGCCTTGAAACAAGTTTTTTGTTGTTTCTGGTTTAGTTACAGTTTTAAGGCAGGCTTGGATTTTTTCAGACTTAAGCTTCTGGTTGTTTGAAGTTGTTGGAGGCAGTTCTGTATCTTTTGTTGATACAGTTTTGAGAGTTTTTGGCTTTTGTGTTATTTTTGCCTCCCTTTCGCATCTGTGTTGACTGTTTGTTTTATATTCAATAAGCCAAAAGCCTACTGTAAGCCTATTTCTCTTCTCTCTTCTCTCTCTCTAGTATTAAAGCATATTATATTGCTTATTTGTACTATTTCTGAAAAAGGACTGGCTTGGGAAATGATGCAGTTGAACATTGCTTGCACTAGTTGGTTTACTCTGCATATTTCTTATCTCTTTTTTCCAGATTTTCTGCTTCTTTGTGTACTTCTTTGACAGCCTTGAATAGCCTTTTGGCAGTTTGTGGACAGTTGCTTTGACATTCAGTTTTCCCTTTTGATTTGGTTAGGCAATTCAGTTCAGTTTGCCTTTGGACTTTGTTTGGAATTTTTTGAAATAGGCAATTTGTTGACAATGCAGTATGTTTGAAAATTTGAATTTGTGCAATTATAACTTTTGTGCATTTCATACTTTATTTGCAAGCACTATTTTCATCCTTCTTTGTGAACCGAGAGAAATCTCGTGATTTGCAGAGAGGGCAAACTGATTCCGGCCAGTCGCTTTTAATGATGACTTTTGAATTAACTGTCTGCTCTTAATTTTAATTCATCTGCTTTTGACTCTTTCTTTTTCTTTGTTTTGCAGATGAAAAATAATTGAGCAACAAGGGAGCATCGGATAGAAGACGAAGACTTAGGAATTTCTTAGGATGTATCTTTATTTTACTTTTAATCATTGTAATAATTATTATTGTAAATACTTTGTAAATAAATACTGTATTTAAATAACAATTGTACAAACAATTAAAGATAAATAAAAAGTCTTTTTATCAGTTAATTCCTTTTCTTCTTCAACTATTTATTTAATTATTCATAATTCTTAAATTATAATAACTGGAAATAAATCCCAACCATTTTAACTCAGAATAATAAATAATCAATAAACGTCCAGAATTCCGAATAATCAAAGCATTGCACAGCTAAACAACAAATGTCCACATGTCCTTTTTTCACTGATTAAATCCAAACACTGAAAATTCTCAATCCAAATGCCTCAATCCAAATCTCAGAGTAAACTGAAAAGAACTGTAGAATTAATCCTTTCTGAGAAATATGCGCACAAACCCTGATTCTTGATTAAACGCCAAAGAAGCGTTTGCCTGATCAAAACCTGAGCCAACTCAACCAAACCTTAGCAATCTGCTTGAACTGCTTTAAAATCAATGAAAACCCTAATTTTGTCTGACTGATAAGAAAAGTCTGTTTGACTGATTCTTATGTCAATCTGAAAAATCAGGAAAAACCCGAAGCTGTGATTTCTTGTGGAAAAATACGAGGGCAAATTTTGGGGTACAACAGCAACGATTTACGATTGTTGTCAAAAATATGTTTGCAACCCTTGATAATCGTCGCCTAAAATACTTTTGGGGACGTTTATGGAGCGATACTCTTTTATTTTTTTGCCAACGATTGTTAATTGTGCCCTTAACTGCTTTTGGGGACGATTTTAGAGCGTTAAAATATTATTTCTTTAGCAATATTTGACAATTGTCCCCTAAAATATTTTCGGGGACATTTTTAGATTGTTACATTAATTCTAATAAAAGGCTACATTTCTGAAATGTTGTATAAATTTTTTTAGAATTATCAAATTTTTTGTGGCAATCTTCCCTCCAAAACTTATACACTAAAAAACAAATATTTTTCTCTAAACATTATTAATATATATAAAAAAAAATATTTTTCTAACACAGGAATTTAAAAATAAAAAATTTCAATTAAACAGAAAATAAAAAATTATATATATATATATATATATATATATATATATATATATATATATATATATATATATATATATATATATATATATATATATATATATATATATATATATATATATATATATATATATATATATATATATATATATATATATATATATATATATATATATATATATATATATATATAAGTTTTTCTAACACATTATATATATATATATATAATAATGTGTTAGAGAAACTTATATATATATATATATATATATATATATATATATATATATATATATATATATATATATATATATATATATATATATATTAAAAAAAATTTCATTTAACAGAAAATAAAAAAATTTCTAACACAGGAATTTAAAATATTTTTCATTACTAGTCCTCTCAATTATTGCCACGTCTTATTAAAAAGAATAGAAAATAAAAAAAAGAAAAAAAAAACAGATAAGGAATATTAAAAAGAATAGAAAAAAAAAAGAAACAGATAAGGAAAACAAAAAAGAATAGAAAATAAAAAAAATAAAAAGAAACAGATAAGGAATATTAAAAAGAATAGAAAATAAAAAAAGAAAAAGAAACAGATAAGGAAAACAAAAGCAGCAGCGCTCTCCATTGTCACTAATTTTATTTCCTTTTTTAAATAGGTGTTTCTTATTGGCCATTTAATGTCAATTTGTGTCACACCTTATTTTTGATTGGTCAATTTTGTTTTATTTTCAATTTGGATGTTTTTATTTATTTATTTATTTATTAATAGGATGTATTTTTCACACTTCTAATCTATCCACAATTCACAATAATCCATAATAATCCATCCATAAATAGGACATGTTTTTTTTTAATTTATAAATAGGACATGTTACTGTTGGCCAATAATTTCATATGAGGCATCCTTTTATTCAATTTGTTTCATTCTAGTTGGTTTACATTTTAAACTATATGATGAATCATTTGAAAATATGTTTTTATAATTTATATTGTTACTAAATTATTTTGTCTAATAATTTACATTAATTATATCTTACTAACATCCTAATATATAGTTATTGTATCATCAAGTTATTTAATTTTATCAGTACCATTTGATCTACAATTTTCCTTTTTAGATACATAAAAAACCAATAATTTACACAAATTTCAACCATCACCGTCAACCTCACCTCAAACTTGTTTTATCCTCTACAAACTTTTCCAAAACCATGAATCAAACTTCAAGACCTGTTAATATAACACAAGCAGAAATAATGTTTTGAATTTCATATCTATAAGTCACAATATTTTGATACAAACTCAAGTTTTTATTTTGCAGAAATTATGAAGAAAGATCAACAACAATAACAACAAAGAGCAAAATAGAACAAAGAATTGAGGAAGAAACAGAGGACAAAAGAAAAAGGATTATTACAGAGGCCACGACTTCGGCCGCTCAAGTTGTATCGTACCGAATTTGGTACTGTAATAGGCAAAGTAAAGCTGTCACGCAACCACCTTACGACCCACCGTCAACCGCGATCCCTTTCCACCGACCATCAACTTTCGATCTTCATCACCTTCAAAGAACCTCCGTTGATATTTACTTTGATCCTTTCATCTAAATATTTCTCTTTTGTCGGTTAATTATCGTTGTTTGAGATTTGAGTATTTGATGTGGTTATTGTCTTGATATGTGTGAAAAAATAGAAGAAGAAGAAGAAGAAGTATGATTGAGAGGAAGAAGAAGTAGAAAGAAAGGGGTTGTATACGATAAAGATAAGAAATTTTTCCCTTTATGTTGTTTTAATGTCATATACTTATATTGTCATTTCTCTATATTTTTTGTCTTTCAAATGTAATTTCCATGTGTCGTGAAGTTATTAGCTATTGATTTAAATTGGAATTGGTCAAAGATGCATTTAAAAAAAAAAACACCGCCTCAGTTGGTACGTCTGTATACATATGTTTTGTTTGGTTTTATATATACTGTTTGTATTTTTCAATTTTGTCATTTAGTTTTATTGTTATTCATTATATTGTAATATTAATTAAAAAATTAAAAAATAATTTAGGCTAACATGGAAAAAATAGCCATTTGTTTTTTCCTTCTTTTACTTTTAATCTTGTATTATTTTTTCTTATATAGTTTTATTTAGTTAATATTTAGAATTAGAGTTGTCCATGTATGATTTGGACCTTAATCATATTTCTCTCTATTTACTACATCACACTTTATTTTACTAATTTGAACCCTTAGTTTATTTTCATTTATGTTAATTTAGTTTTGATTATTATAACATTTAGAAAATACGAGGAAATTTTATTTAGTTAATTAAATCTTTTAGTTAATCTAATTATAATTATATCAATTAAATCACTTATTAAATAACATAGAATTCAATAAGGACACAATATTAATAAATTCAATTTTTTTATAATGGGATTGGTAGATTTTTCATCCACTATATCCTCAAATAAGCAATTGGTTGACTCATCGTCTATCAGTCAATTATTCAAAAGCAAACAACTAAAATCTACGCAACTCATAATTTACTACATCCGTGAGTGACACGTGACCAACATCTAGCCACATGATGAGGAGACTATATCTGACTCCTCCCTCTCGACGTCTTAAAACAACTAACTAACAACATCAAATCATTTTCTACTAACATAAATAAATAAAAAAGATGTTTTTGAAAATTATTAAATAGCATTGTCTTCGAATCAAACTGTGAACTACGTCTACCGTCACACAATTTTCAACCTAGACAAGGTTTAAGGTTAATTCGAAAGCAATATTGTCAAAGCAGCAATTCCACCCATTGTGCCAGCCTCTATGCAACAATGTCCGAAATTTTCAAATTAACTTATTATATCAGTCCCCACGTAGTAATGTGTTTCTTTCTTAACTCGTTGTGTCAGACCCCAGGCATCAATGTCGCGAAGTCGACAATTTCACACGTTATGTCAGTCTCTATGCAACAATATGTGAATTTTCTACATATAAATCATTGCATCAGTCTCAATGCAGCAATTTTAGTTATCAGTTTTACCTACGATATACCTCTTTGCATCAGTCTTCATGCAACATTGTGTCATCCAACTTTGTTTTATTCATCCCCTAGGTTGAAATGAAAAACAAAATCGAATCAGGACCTGTTATATTAGCCTCCAAGCATTAGTAAGTTAGTTGTTCAAATTTGTATCATTTACCTCCTACGTTATGATAAATAGACAAAAATCTACAATCTCTCTTAGATACTGACGAGTTATACACGTTGTTGTATCTAAGTTAAATCAAAACTCTAGTTCAAATGCTGGTAAGATGATGCATCATCATCTATGCCTACTCTTCGTACCCATGAGAATGTTGTACGTTGTATCCTTATAATCTTTCAACTTTTGTTGTTTACCTCCTATGTCATTGTAAATACGCAAAAAAAACTACGATCTCTTTTCTAGGTATTGGCGAGTTATCTATATCGTCATATCTACGTCAAACTTACTTTTCAATCATATTTCTTTATTCAAACTCGGGTAGGATGATACATCATCACCTTTGCCTATTTCTTTATTCAAACTCTGGATGATACATCATCCTCCTTGCCTATTTCTTTGAGCTCTGGGGTATGCTATATCAGTGTATCCCTGTTTAATAAACCTTGGGTCCAATATTGGGGTTTTCCATTATTTAATAACCCTCTGATTCAAATGTGCGAGACCAACGCATTCTCGCACCATTCAATCAAAGAGTGATTAAATAGGGGCAGCTGTCATACCTCAAATTTGCCCGCCCTTTTATTTCTACAGTCAAAAGTATTTTAAAACATTGTTTTTATAATATTATTTTATTTTTATATATGTTCATTCTCAAGTCCAGTCAAAAATATTTTAAACTTTGTTTTTATAAGATTATTTGATTTTTATAAATATTTGATTCCAAACCTATTTAAAATATAACGATTTATTTCAAATAATTTTTATCTTTAAAATAACATAGCATAATTGGTAAATTATAAAGCTTACAAACATAAGGTCGCGAGTTTGAATCCCTTGTGCCGTACTTTCAACATTTTATTTTTTTCTATTCTTTTGTCATTAATTTTATTTCCTTTTTTAAATAGGTGTTTCTTATTGGCCATTTAATGTCAATTTGTGTCACACCTTATTTTTTATTGGTCAATTTTGTTTTATTTTCAATTTGGATGTTTTTATTTATTTATTTATAAATAGGATGTATTTTTCACACTTCTAATCTATCCACAATTCACAATAATCCATAATAATCCATCCATAAATAGGACATGTTTTTTTATTTATAAATAGGACATGTTACTGTTGGCCAATAATTTCATATGAGGCATCCTTTTATTCAATTTGTTTAATTCTAGTTGGTTTACATTTTAAACTATACGATGAATCATCTGAAAATATGTTTTTATAATTTATATTGTTACTAAATTATTTTGTCTAATAATTTACATTAGTTATATCTTACTAACATCCTATTATATAGTTATTGTATCATCAAGTTATTTAATTTTATCAGTACCATTTGATCTACAATTTTCCTTTTTACATACATAAGAAACCAATAATTTACACAAATTTCAACCATCACCGTCAACCTCACCTCAAACTTGTTTTATCCTCTACAAACTTTTCCAAAACCATATATCAAACTTCAACACCTGTTAATATAATACAAGCAGAAATAAAGTTTTGAATTTCATATCTATAAGTCACAATATTTTGATACAAACTCAAGTTTTTGTTTTGCAGAAATTATGAAGAAAGATCAACAACAATAACAACAAAGAGCAAAATAGAACAAAGAATTGAGGAAGAAACAGAGGGCAAAAGAAAAAGGATTATTACAGAGGCCACGACTCCGGCCGCTCAAGTTGTACCGTACTGAATCTGGCACTGTAATAGGCGAAGTAAAGTCGTCACGCAACCACCTTACGACCCACTGTAAACCGCAATCCCTTTCCACCGACCATCAACTTTCGATCTTCATCACCTTCAAAGAACCTCCGTTGGTATTTACTTTGATCCTTTCATCTAAATATTTCTCTTTTGTCGGTTAATTATCGTTGTTTGAGATTTGAGTATTTGATGTGGTTATTGGCTTGATATGTGTGAAAAAATAGAAGAAGAAGAAGTATGATTGAGAGGAAGAAGAAGTAGAAAGAAAGGGGTTGTATACGATAAAGATAATAAATTTGCCCCTTTATGTTGTTTTAATGTCATATACTTATATTGTCATTTCTCTATATTTTTTCTCTTTCAAATGTAATTTCCATGTGTCGTGAAGTTATTAGCTATTGATTTAAATTGGAATTGGTCAAAGATGCATTTAAAAAAAAAACACCGCCCCAGTTGGTACGTCTGTATACATATGTTTTGTTTTGTTTTATATATATTGTTTGTATTTTTCAATTTTGTCATTTAGTTTTATTGTTATTCATTATATTGTAATATTAATTAAAAAAATAAAAAATAATTTAGGCTAACGTGGAAAAAATAGCCATTATTTTTTCCTTCTTTTACTTTTAATCTTGTATTTTTTTTTATATAGTTTTATTTAGTTAATATTTAGAATTAGAGTTGTCCATGTATGATTTGGACCTTAATCATATTTCTCTCTATTTACTACATCACACTTTATTTTACTAATTTGCACCCTTAGTTTATTTTCATTTATGTTAATTTAGTTTTGATTATTATAACATTTAGAAAATACGAGGAAATTTTATTTAGTTAATTAAATCTTTTAGGCAAAATACTCATTTTGGTCCCTTAACTATACCCTTGGGTTCATATTGGTCCCTTAACTTTTTTTTGTGTTATTTTGGTCCCTTAACTTTCAAAAAGTTTCATTTTAGTCCTTTTTGTCCAAATTCGTAGCTAATTAGACGAAAAAACTTTGAAATCAGCCGCTAAATTCGTAGCTAATTAGACAAAAAGGACTAAAATGAAACATTTTGAAAGTTAAGGGACCAAAATGACACGAAAAAAAGTTAAGAGACCAATGTGAACCCAAGGGTATAGTTAAGGGACCAAAATGAGTATTTTGCCAATCTTTTAGTTAATCTAATTATAATTATATCAATTAAATCACTTATTAAATAACATAGAATTCAATAAGGACACAATATTAATAAATTCAATCTTTTTTATAATGGGATTGATAGATTTTCCATCCATTATATCCTTAAATAAACAATTGGTTGACTCATCGTCTATTAGTCAATTATTCAAAATCAAACAACTAAAATCTACGCAACTCAAAAATTACTACATCCGCGAGGGACACGTGACCAACATGTAGCCACATGATGAGGAGACTATATCTGGCTCCTCCCTCTCGACGTCTTAAAACAACTAACCAACAACATCAAATCACTTTCTACTATTATAAATAAATAAAAAGATGTTTTCGAAAATTATTAAATAGCATTGTCTTCAAATCAAACTGCGAACTACGTCTACCATCACACAATTTTAAACCTAGACAAGGTTTAAGGTTAATTCTAAAGCAATATTGTCAAAGCAACAATTTCATCCATTGTGTCAGCCTCTATGCAACAATGTACGAAATTTTCAAATTAACTTATTGTATCAGTCCCCACGTAGTAATGTGTTTCTTTCTTAACTCGTTGTGTCAGACCCCAGGCATCAATGTCGTGAAGTCGACAATTTCACACGTTATGTCAGTCTCTATGCAACAATATGTGAATTTTCTACATATAAATCATTGCATCAGTCTCAATGCAACAATTTTGGTTATCAATTTTACCTACGATATACGTCTTTGCATCAGTCTTCATGCAACATTGCATCATCCAACTTTGTTTTTTTCATCCCCTAGGTTGCAATGAATAAACAAAATCAAATCAGAACCTGTTATATTATTCTCCAAGCATTAGTAAGTTACTTGTTCAAACTTGTATCATTTACCTCCTAGGTTATGATAAATAGACAAAAATCTACAATCTCTCTTAGATACTGATGAGTTATACACGTCGTTGTATCTAAGTTAAATCAAAACTATGGTTCAAACGCTGGTAAGATGATGCATCATCATCTATGCCTACTCTTTGTACTCATGGGAATGTTGTACGCTGTATCCTTATAATCTTTCAACTTTTGTTGTTTACCTCCTAGGTCATGGTAAATACGCAAAAAAAACTACGATCTCTTTTCTAGGTATTGGCGAGTTATTCGCATCGTCATATTTACGTCAAACTTACTTTTCAATCATATTTCTTTATTCAAAATCGGGTAGGATGATACATCATCACCTTTGCCTATTTCTTTATTCAAACTCTGGATGATACATCATTCTCCTTGCATATTTCTTTGAGCTCTGGGGTATGCTATATCAATGTATCCTTGTTTAATAAATCTTGGGTCCAATTTTGGGGTTTTCCATTATTTAATAACCCTCTGATTCGAATGTGCGAGACCTGCGCATTCTCGTACCATTCAATCAAAGAGTGATTAAATAGGGGCAGTTGTCATACCTCAAATTTGCCCGCCCTTTTATTTCTACAGTCAAAAGAATTTTAAAACTTTTTTTTTATAATATTATTTGATTTTTATAGATGTTCATTCTCAAGTCCAGTCAAAAATATTTTAAACTTTGTTTTTATAAGATTATTTGATTTTTATAAATATTTGCTTCCAAACCTATTTAAAATATAACGATTTATTTCAAATAATTTGTATCTTTAAAATAACATAGCACAATTGGTAAATTATAAAGCTTACAAACATAAGGTCGCGAGTTTGAATCCCATGTGCCGCACTTTCAACATTTTATTTTTTTTTATTCTTTTGTCACTAATTTTATTTCCTTTTTTAAATAGGTGTTTCTTATTGGCCATTTAATGTCAATTTGTGTCACACCTTATTTTTGATTAGTCAATTTTTTTTTTTTTCAATTTGGATATTTTTATTTATTTATTTATAAATAGGACGTATTTCTCACACTTCTAATCTATCCACAATTCACAATAATCCATAACAATCCATCCATAAATAGGATATGTTTCTTTTATTTATAAATAGGACATGTTACTGTTGGCCAATAATTTCATATGAGGTATCCTTTTTTCAATTTGTGTTAATTCTAGTTGGTTTACATTTTAAACTATATGATGAATTATCTGAAAATATGTTTTTATAATTTATATTGTTACTAAATTATTTTGTCTAATAATTTACATTACTTATATCTTAATAACATCCAAATATATTGTTATTGTATCATCAAGTTATTTAATTTTATCAATACCATTTGATCAAGAATTTTCCTTTTTACATACATAAAAAACCAATAATTTACACAACTTTCAACCATCACCGTCAACCTCACCTCAAACTTGTTTTATCCTCTACAAACTTTTCCAAAACCATGAATCAAACTTCAAAACCTTTTAATATAACACAAGCAGAAATAATGTTTTCAATTTCATATCTATAAGTCACAATATTTTGATACAAACTCAAGTTTTTATTTTGCAGAAATTATGAAGAAAGATCAACAACAACAACAACAACAAAGAGAAAAATAGAACAAAGAATTGAAGAAGAAACAGAGAACAAAAGAAAAAGGATTATTACAGAGGCCACGACTCTGGCCGCTCAAGTTGTACCGTACCGGATCTGGAAGTGTAATAGGCAAAGTAAAGCCGTCACACAACCACCTTAAGACCCACCGTCAACCGCGATCCCTTTCCACCGACCATTAACTTTCGATCTTCATCACCTTCAAAGCACCTCTATGGATATTTACTTCGATCCTTTCATCTAAATATTTCTCTTTTGTTGGTTAATTATCGTTGTTTGAGATTTGAGTATTTGATGTGGTTATTGGCTTGATATGTGTGAAAAAATAGAAGAAGAGGAAGTATGATTGAGAGGAAGAAGAAGTAGAAAGAAAGGGGTTGTATACGATAAAGATAAGAAATTTGCCCCTTTATGTTGTTTTAATGTCATATACTTATATTGTCATTTCTCTATATTTTTTCTCTTTCAAATGTAATTTCCATGTGTCGTGAAGTTATTAGCTATTGATTTAAATTGGTTGGTCAAAGATGCATTTAAAAAAAAACACCGCCCCAGTTGGTACGTCTGTATACATATGTTTTGTTTTGTTTCATATATATTGTTTGTATTTTTCAATTTTGTCATTTAGTTTTATTGTTATTCATCATTTTTTATTATTAATTAAAAAAATAAAAAATAATTTAGGCTAACGTTGAAAAAATAGCCATTTATTTTTCCTTCTTTTACTTTTAATCTTGTATTATTTTTTCTTATATAGTTTTATTTAGTTAATATTTAGAATTAGAGTTGTCCATGTATGATTTGGACCTTAATCATATTTCTTTCTATTTACTACTTCACACTTTATTTTACTAATTTGCACCCTTAGTTTATTTTCATTTATGTTAATTTAGTTTTGATTATTATAACATTTAGAAAATACGAGGAAATTTTATTTAGTTAATTAAATCTTTTAATTAATCTAATTATAATTATATCAATTAAATCACTTATTAAATAACATAGAATTCAATAAGGACACAATATTAATAAATTCAATCTTTTTTATAATGGGATTGGTAGATTTTTCATCCATTTAATCCTTAAATAAACAATTGGTTGACTCATCGTCTATCAGCCAATTATTCAAAATCAAACAACTAAAATCTACGCAACTCAAAAACTACTACATCCGCGAGCGACACGTGACCAACATGTAGCCACATGATGAGGAGACTATATCTGGCTCCTCCCTCTCGACGTCTTAAAACAACTAACCAACAACATCAAATCATTTTCTACTAATATAAATAAATAAAAAGATGTTTTCGAAAATTATTAAATAGTATTGTCTTCGAATCAAACTGCGAACTACGTCTACCATCACACAATTTTAAACCTAGACAAGGTTTAAGGTTAATTCGAAAGCAATATTGTCAAAGCAACAATTTCATCCATTGTGTCAGACTCTATGCAACAATGTCCGAAATTTTCAAATTAACTTATTGTATCAGTCTCCACGTAGTAATGTGTTTCTTTCTTAACTCGTTGTGTCAGACCCCAGGCATCAATGTCGCGAAGTCGACAATTTCACATGTTATGTTAGTCTCTATACAACAATATGTCAATTTTCTACATATAAATCATTGCATCAGTCTCAATGCAGCAATGTTTGTTATCAATTTTACCTATGATATACCTCTTTGCAGCAGTCTTCATACAACATTGCATCATCCTACTTTGTTTTATTCATCCCCTAGGTTGCAATGAATAAACAAAATCAAATCAGAACCTGTTATATTAGTCTCCAAGCATTAGTAAGTTAGTTGTTCAAACTTGTATCATTTACCTCCTAGGTTATGATAAATAGAAAAAAATCTACAATCTCTCTTAGATACTGACGAGTTATACACGTTGTTGTATCTAAGTTAAATCAAAACTCTGGTTTAAACGCTAGTAAGATGATGCATCATCATCCATGCCTACTCTTCATACCCATGGGAATGTTGTACGCTGTATCCTTATAATCTTTCAACTTCTGTTGTTTACCTCCTAGGTCATGGTAAATACGCAATAAAAAAACTACGATCTCTTTTCTAGGTATTGACGAGTTATCCACATCGTCATATGTACGTCAAACTTACTCTTCAATCACATTTCTTTATTCAAACTCGGGTAGGATGATACATCATCACCTTTGCCTATTTCTTTATTCAAACTCTGGATGATACTTCATCCTCCTTGCCTATTTCTTTGAGCTCTAGGGTATGCTTTATCAGTGTATACTTGTTTAATAAATCTTGGGTCCAAATGTTGGGGTTTTCCATTATTTAATAACCCTCTTATTCGAATGTGCGAGACCTGCACATTCTCGCACCATTCAATCAAAGAGTGGTTAAATAGGGGCAACTGTCATACCTCAAATTTTCACGCCCTTTTATTTCTACAGTCAAAAGTATTTTAAAACATTGTTTTTATAATATTATTTTATTTTTATAGATAATCATTCTAAAGTCCAGTCAAAAATATTTTAAACTTTATTTTTATAAGATTATTTGATTTTTATAAATATTTGCTTCCAAACCTATTTAAAATATAATGATTTATTTCAAATAAATTGTATCTTTAAAATAACCTAGCACAATTGGTAAATTATGAAGCTTACAAACATAAGGTCGCGAGTTTGAATCCCTTGTGCCGCACTTTCAACATTTTGTTTTTTTCTATTCTTTTGTCACTAATTTTATTTCCTTTATTAAATAGGTGTTTCTTATTGGCCATTTGATGTCAATTTGTATCCCACCTTATTTTTGATTAGTCAATTTTGTTTTATTTTCAATTTGGATGTTTTTATTTATTTATTTATATATAAATAGGACGTATTTTTCACACTTCTAATCTATCCACAATTCACAATAATCCATAATAATCCATCCATAAATAGGACATGTTTTTTTTATTTATAACTAGGATATGTTACTGTTGGCCAATAATTTCACATGAGGCATCCTTTTTTCAATTTGTTTAATTCTAGTTGGTATACATTTTAAACTATATGATGAATTATATGAAAATATGTTTTTATAATTTATATTGTTACTAAATTATTTTGTCTAATAATTTACATTACTTATATCTTACTAACATCCTAATATATTGTTATTGAATCATCAAGTTATTTAATTTTATCAGTACCATTTGATCTACAATTTTCCTTTTTACATACATAAAAAACCAATAATTTACACAACTTTCAACCGTCACCGTCAACCTCACCTCAAACTTATTTTATCCTCTACAAACTTTTCCAAAACCATGAATCAAACTTCAAAACCTGTTAATATAACACAAGAAGAAATAAAGTTTTCAATTTCATATCTATAAGTCACAATATTTTAATACAAACTCAAGTTTTTATTTTGCAGAAATTATGAAGAAAGATGAACAAGAACAACAACAAAGAGCAAAATAGAACAAAGAATAGAGGAAGAAACAGAGGACAAAATAAAAAGGATTATTATAGAGGCCACGGCTCCGGCCGCTCAAGATGTACCGTACCGGATCTAGCATTGTAATAGGCGAAGTAAAGTCGTCACGCAACAACTTTACGACCTACCGTCAACCGCGATCCCTTTCCACCGACCATCGACTTTCGATCTTCATCACCTTCAAAGCACCTCCGTGGGTATTTACTTCGATCCTTTCATCTAAATATTTATGTTTTGTCGGTTAATTATCGTTGTTTGAGATTTGAGTATTTGATGTGGTTATTGGCTTGATATGTGTGAAAAAATAGAAGAAGAAGAAGTATGATTGAGAGGAAGAAGAAGTAGAAAGAAAGGGGTTGTATACGATAAAGATAAGAAATTTGCCCCTTTATGTTGTTTTAATGTCATATACTTATATTATCATTAATCTATATTTTTTCTCTTTCAAATGTAATTTCCATGTGTCGTGAAGTTATTAGCTATTGATTTAAATTGGAATTGGTCAAAGATGCATTTAAAAAAAACACCGCCCCAGTTGTTACGTCTATATACATATGTTTTGTTTTGTTTCATATATACTGTTTGTATTTTTCAATTTTGTCATTTAGTTTTATTGTTATTCATTATTTTGTATTATTAATTAAAAAAATAAAAAATAATGTAGGCTAACGTGGAAAAAATAGTCATTTATTTTTTCCTTCTTTTACTTTTAATCTTGTATTATTTTTTCTTATATAGTTTTATTTAGTTAATATTTAGAATTAGAGTTGTTCATGAATGATTTGGACCTTAATCATATTTCTCTCTATTTACTACTTCACACTTTATTTTACTAATTTGCACCCTTAGTTTATTTTCATTTATGTTAGTTTAGTTTTGATTATTATAACAAATAGAAAATACGAGGAAATCTTATTTAGTTAATTAAATCTTTTAGTTAATCTAATTATTATTATATCAATTAAATCACTTATTAAATAATATAGAATTCAATAAGGACACAATATTAATAAATTCAATCTTTTTTATAATGAGATTGGTAGATTTTTCATCCATTATATCCTCAAATAAGCAATTGGTTGACTCATCGTCTATCAGTTAATTTTTCAAAATCAAACAATTAAAATCTACGTAACTCATTAATTACTATATCCGCGAGCGACACGTGACCAACATCTAGCCACATGATGAGGAGACTATATCAGGCTCCTCCCTCTCGACGTCTTAAAACAACTAACCAACAACATCAAATCATTTTCTACTAACATAAATAAAAAAAAGATGTTTTCGAAAATGATTAAATAGCATTATCTTCGAATCAAACTGCGAACTGCGTCTACCATCACACAATTTTTAACCTAGACAAGGTTTAAGGTTAATTCAAAAGCAATGTTGTCAAAGCAGCAATGCCACCCATTGTGTCAGCCTCTTTGCAACAATGTCCGAAATTTTCAAATTAACTTATTGTATCAGTCTCCATGTAGTAATGTGTTTCTTTCTTAGCTCGTTGTGTCAGACCCCAGGCATCAATGTCGCGAAGTCGACAATTTCACACGTTATGTTAGTCTCTATGTAACAATATGTGAATTTTCTACATATAAATCATTGCATCAATCTCAATGCAACAATGTTTGTTATCAGTTTTACCTACGATATACCTCTTTGTATCAGTCTTCATGCAACATTGTGTCATCCTACTTTGCTTTATTCATCCCCTAGGTTGCAATGAATAAACAAAATCAAATCAGAACCTGTTATATTAGTCTCCAAGCATTAGTAAGTTTGTTGTTCAAACTTGTATCATTTACCTCCTAGGTTATGATAAATAGACAAAAATCTACAATCTCTTTTAGATATTTACGAGTTATACACGTCGTTGTATCTAAGTTAAATCAAAACTCTGGTTCAAACGCTGGTAAGATGATGCATCATCATCTATGCCTACTCTTCGTATCCATGGGAATGTTGTACGCCGTATCCTTACAATCTTTCAACTTCTGTTGTTTACCTCATAGGTCATGGTAGATACGCAAAAAAAACTACGCTCTCATTTCTAGGTATTGACGAGTTATCCGCATCGTCATATCTATGTCAAACTTACTCTTCAATCATATTTCTTTATTCAAACTCGGGTAGGATGATACATCATCACCTTTGCCTATTTCTTTATTCAAACTCTGGATGATACGTCATCCTCCTTGCCTATTTCTTTGAGCTCTGGGGTATGTTATATCAGTGTATTCCTGTTTAATAAATCTTGGGTTCAAATTTCGGGGTTTTCCATTATTTAATAACCCTCTGATTCGAATGTGCGAGACCTGCGCATCCTCGCACCATTAATCAAAGAGTGATTAAATAGGGGCAGTTGTCATACCTCAAATTTTTCCGCCCTTTTATTTCTACAGTAAAAAGTATTTTAAAACATTGTTTTTATAATATTATTTGATTTTTATAGATGTTCATTCTCAAGTCCAGTCAAAAATATTTTAAACGTTGTTTTTATAAGATTATTTTATTTTTATAAATATTTTCTTCCAAACCTATTTAAAATATAATGATTTATTTCAAATAATTTGTATCTTTCAAATAACATAGCAGAATTGGTAAATTATAAAGCTTACAAACATAAGGTCACGGGTTTGAATCCCTTGTGCCGCACTTTCAACATTTTATTTTTTTCAATTCTTTTGTCACTAATTTTATTTCCTTTTTTAAATAGGTGTTTCTTATTGGCCATTTAATGTCAATTTGTGTCACACCTTATTTTTAATTGGTCAATTTTGTTTTATTTTCAATTTGGATATTTTTATTTATTTATAAATAGGACGTATTTTTCACACTTCTAATCTATCCACAATTCACAATAATCCATAATAATCCATCCATAAATAGGACATGTTTTTTTAATTTATAAATAGGACATGTTATTGTTGGCCAATAATTTCATATGAGGTATCCTTTTTTCAATTTGTTTAATTCTAGTTGGTTTAGATTTTAAACTATATGATGAATTTTCTGAAAATATGTTTTTATAATTTATATTGTTACTAAATTATTGTGTCTAGTAATTTACATTACTTATATCTTACTAACACCCAAATATATTGTTATTGTATCTTTAAGTTATTTAATTTTATCACTACCGTTTGATCTACAATTTTCCTTTTTACATACATAAAAAACCAATAATTTACACAACTTTCAACCGTCACCGTCAACCTCACCTCAAACTTGTTTTATCCTCTACAAACTTTTCCAAAACCATGAATCAAACTTCAAAACATGTTAATATAACACAAGCAGAAATAAAGTTATCAATTTCATATCTATAATTCACAATATTTTGATACAAACTCAAGTTTTTATTTTGCAGAAATTATGAAGAAAGATCAACAACAACAACAAAGAGCAAAATAGAACAAAGAATTGAGGAAGAAACAGAGGACAAAATAAAAAGGATTATTACAGAGGCCACGACTCCGGCCGCTCAAGCTGTACCGTACCGGATCTGGCACTGTAATAGGCGAAGTAAAGTCGTCACGCGACAACCTTACGACCCACCATCAACCGTGATCACTTTCCACCGACCATCAACTTTTGATCTTCATCACCTACAAAGCACCTCCGTGGGTATTTACTTCGATCCTTTCATCTAAATATTTCTCTTTTGTCGGTTAATTATCGTTGTTTGAGATTTGAGTATTTGATGTGGTTATTGGCTTGATATGTGTGAAAAAATAGAAGAAGAAGAAGTATGATTGAGAGGAAGAAGAAGTAGAAAGAAAGGGGTTGTATACGATAAAGATAAGAAATTTGCCCCTTTATGTTGTTTTAATGTCATATACTTATATTGTCATTACTCTATATTTTTCTCTTTCAAATGTAATTTCCATGTGTCGTGAACTTATTAGCTATTGATTTAAATTGGAATTGGTCAAAGATGCATTTAAAATAAATAAAAACACCGCCCCAGTTGGTATGTCTATACATATCTTTTGTTTTGTTTCATATATACTGTTTGTATTTTTCAATTTTGTCATTTAGTTTTATTGTTATTCATTATTTTATATTATTAATTAAAAAAATAAATAATAATTTAGGCTAACGTGGAAAAAATAGCCATTTATTTTTTCCTTCTTCTACTTTTAATCTTGTATTATTTTTTCTTATATAGTTTTATTTAGTTAATATTTAGAATTAGAGTTGTCCATGTATGATTTGGACCTTAATCATATTTCTCTCTATTTACTACTTCACACTTTATTTTTCTAATTTGCACCCTTAGTTTATTTTCATTTATGTTAATTTAGTTTTGATTATTATAACATTTAGAAAATACGAGGAAATTTTATTTAGTTAATTAAATCTTTTAGTTAATCTAATTATAATTATATCAATTAAATCACTTATTAAATAACATAGAATTCAATAAGGACACAATATTAATAAATTTAATCTTTTTTATAATGGGATTGGTAGATTTTCCATTACTATATCCTCAAATAAGCAATTGGTTGACTCGTCGTCTATCAGTCAATTATTCAAAATCAAACAATTAAAATCTACGCAACTCATAAAGTACTACATCCGCGAGCGACACGTGACCAACATCTAGCCACATGATGAGGAGACTATATCAGGCTCCTCCCTCTCGACGTCTTAAAACAACTAACCAACAACATCAAATCATTTTCTACTAACATAAGTAAAAAAAAAACATGTTTTCGAAAATGATTAAATAGCATTGTCTTCGAATCAAACTGCGAACTGCATCTACCATCACACAATTTTCAACCTAGACAAGGTTTAAGATTAATTCGAAAGCAATGTTGTCAAAGCAGCAATTCCACCCATTGTGTCAGCCTCTATGCAACAATGTCCGAAATTTTCAAATTAACTTATTGTATTAGTCTCCACGTAGTAATGTATTTCTTTCTTAGCTCGTTGTGTCAGACCCCAAGCATCAATGTCGTGAAGTCGACAATTTCACACGTTATGTCAGTCTCTATGCAATAATATGTGAATTTTCTACATATAAATCATTGCATCAGTCTCAATGCAACAATGTTTGTTATCAGTTTTACCTACGATATACCTCTTTGCATTAGTCTTTATGCAACATTGCGTCATCCAACTTTGTTTTATCCATCCCCTAGGTTGTAATGAATAAAAAAATCAAATCAAAACCTGCTATATTAGTCTCCAAGCATTAGTAAGTTAGTTGTTCAAACTTGTATCATTTACCTCCTAGGTTATGGTAAATAGACAAAAATCTACAATATCTCTTAGATACTGACGTGTTATCCACGTCGTTGTATCTAAGTTAAATCAAAACTTAGGTTCAAATGCTGGTAAGATGATGCATCATCATCTATGCCTACTCTTCCTATCCACGGGAACATTGTATGCTGTATCCTTATAATCTTTTAACTTCTGTTGTTTACCTCCTAGGTCATGGTGAATACGCAAAAAAAACTACGATCTCTTTTCTAGGTATTGGCGAGTTATCTGCATCGTCATATCTAGGTTAAACTTACTCTTCAATCATATTTCTTTATTCAAACTCGGGTAGGATGATACATCATCGCCTTTGCCTATTTCTTTATTCAAACTCTGGATGATACATCATCCTCCTTGCCTATTTCTGTGAGCTCTGGGTATGTTATATCAGTGTATCCTTGTTTAATAAATCTTGGGTCCAAATTTTGGGGTTTTCCATTATTAAATAACCCTCTGATTCGAATGTGCGAGACCTGCACATTCTCGCACCATTTAATCGAAGAGTGATTAAATAGAGGCAGCTGTCTTACCATAAATTTTCCCGCCCTTTTATTTCTACAATCAAAAGTATATTAAAACATTGTTTTTATAATATTATTTGATTTTTATAGATGTTCATTCTCAAGTCCAGTCAAAAATATTTTAAACTTTGTTTTTATAAGATTATTTGATTTTTATAAATATTTGCTTCCAAACCTATTTAAAATATAATGATTTATTTCAAATTATTTGTATCTTTAAAATAACAAATATGTGTACATCTTTCATATACTTTCAATTGAGTTTATTTACAAATGAGTAACATAGCACAAATGGTAAATTAAGCTTACAAACATAAGGTCGCAAGTTTGAATCTCTTGTGTCGCACTTTCAACATTTTTTTTATATTCTTTTGTCATTAATTTTATTCCTTTTTTTTAATAGGTGTTTCTTATTGGCCATTTGATGTCAATTTGTGTCACACCTTATTTTTGATTGGTCAATTTTGTTTTATTTCCAATTTGGATATTTTTTATTTATAAATAGGACATGTTTTTCATACTTCTAATCCATCCACGGATCACAATAATACACAAACACACAAATTCTAACACATATCACACACTTTCTTTTCTAAACATATTTTAGTGTTTTGTTACTGTTGGCCAATGATTTCACATGAGGCCTCCTTTTTTCAATTTGGTTAATTCTAGTTGTTTTACATTTTAAACTATATGCTCTTGGCATCTCTTTAGTTTCCTCTCTTTCGAGCCATCTGCACCCTTTCATAGTTTGCTGCAGCCTTTTGATCTTATACATAACTGCATCTGGGCACATCAGAGCCTCAGAGTGCTTATTTTGACAGTGGATAAGAAATTCCAAAAGACTCTCTTCGGATCTTGGATACACCACTTTCATTTGTTCCTCCTCATGTCGAATGCGCTTTTCCACATCATTCCTCTCAGCACGTTGATTCATTTCGACCATGTTTACTTCAAAGTTAGGACCATCAGTAATCCTCACTCCCTGTAACTTGATTATAAGGCCTTCAGTAGCCCTAGTCATCTCAGCGTCTTTGACATCTTTGGTGAGGCCTTTAGTAGCCTCCTCAGTTTCGACACCTGCAAAAAAACCATCAATGATTTTACCCACAGGGTGTTGATCGATGGGGCCTTCAGTGACCTCCACCATGTTTATGTCTGAAGGTTCAACATAGTTAGTTTCTTCCACCTGCAGAGGATCAGTATCAACCTTCATCTTACTCTTCTCATTGAACCATAGCCTTCCATTGGTGATAGCATTTTAATTAGATCCCTGAAAAGAAAACAATGTGAGGTTTTATGTCCTAAAAAATTATGATATTTGCAAAAACCTCTTTTCTTCTATTGTTCTAACAGAGGAATTTTGGCACAAGGTGGCACAATCATCTGGCCATCCTTTACCAAAAAATCAAAAATTTCATCATATTTCGTTACGTCAAAAGTGTATGTTTTCTTAGGGAATTTATCATTCTTTTCAGGTTCAACAGGATTCTTTCCATTCGAAGGGGCTAACACTTTACATGAATAAGGTGGGGCTTGTTTTAATTCAGCAAAGTCCACTTCTCTTTCTTTGAAACCTATAGGGTCACTATAGATCTCTTGTTCATCTTCTTCAGCTTCGAAATATACCACCCTTTCTTTTCTATTATTTTTATTTGCCTTGGCCATTTCAGCCTTCAGACGTTCGACTTGTCGAACTCGATCTGCTAGTTGGGCCATGTCTCTCAAATATTGGGTATCTAACTTCTTTCGAATGTAATAATCCAAACTGCCTACAACCATTTCGACCAAATCATGTTCAGGCACTTGTGTAAAACACCTTGCCTTCAAAAAAACTATTTAAATAATCATCAATTTTCTCAATGAACTTTCTCTTGATACTAGCCAATTCTTTGATTGTCCCATGTAAAATTGTTCATGGAATAACCTTTCTAAACGAGTCTAATCATGAATAGAATTCGTTGGGAGGGTAGTGAACCATGTGAAAGCATTTTTGGTTAGAGAACTAAGGAAGCATTTTAGCCTTAATTTTTCATTATTCATTATGTCCCTAGCCTCGGTGAGATACCTGGCTATATGTTCGATAGTGGATTCGCTGATGTCACCAGAGAATTTTGTGAACTTTGGGACTTTCGAACCCCTGGATAATTCAGTATGTAAAACATATTCAGACAAAGGGAATGTGTAATTTATCCTTTGAAGGCCTATATTTAACCTATTTCAAGCCATTATTCTTTCGACCATGGCTGCCAGATTATTTTCCCCTGGGTATTCGTCTTATCGAACACGTTGAAGGACTTCGTCAACGTCCTGGTTTCAGTTGACCATCACAACCCTTTGAGTTGTGATTTCCCTTGGTATGGCTTATTCAACCATGGGTTGTTCGACTCTTTTCCCCTGGTTAATATACTTCTACACGCACTGGAGTGATTGAATTGGAGGTGTTGGTGTTGGTGTTGGTGTAAGCCCTATAGGTCAATATTTTAATTAACACATGGTAGTTGTACTGAATTATCTAATAATAATAACAGTAAGACATTTGTTTGTTATATTTGTTTTTCCAAAATAATAAAGTCTCTGGAATGGATAGTCTAATATATGAAACATTAAGTGTGACTTAATCATTAGATACATAAAGACATTATTCTTAAAATATTCACAGTCAAGATTTATTATGAAGTGTGATAACATTAAAGCATTGAGACTATAATATGGATAGACTAGTGGTCACATCTCACAGATCATGGATAAAGAGTTATCAAGTCTTCACATAGGCATACTATTAGCTGAAAATTTCAACGATATATGATATTGAAAATAATTGAAGAAAATTGAAAGAAAGATAGTTCTGAAAAGAATGTAGAAATATTTCATGAGCATTTTGGCTGACAGTCGAAAAATGGTTAAATCAAAGGTCTTATTTATTGCGTAATGTATGAGACTTAAAGAAAATTCAAGTTTCGAATTTGAATATTTTGACACGTCATGTTATGGTTTTGGAGCTTCGAATTGAAGAGGGATTTGAATTCAAATGGTTTGATCTTATCCAGAAGGACGCGTGGAAGCCTGAAGATTCAAAGAAACATGCAAGACTCTAACGTGGCACTCTTGTAGAGAAAGACCGTTAGGGTCGAATTAGAATAAATTAGAGCCTGTGTGTTCGGATTTAGTGTGTTCACTTTTTGTACAAATTACTCAAATAAACTTAAATGACCAGTGTCAGAGAAAAGAGTAATTGTGAATGTACGTAATGAAACACCAATTTATATTCAAAGTTATTTACTTTTAAATCAAGTATTTTACATTTCACTTTACATTTAAGTTGAATTCCTTTACAATCCAATCTTTACCTTCAAACCGTTTTACCTTTATCTTTCCATTTTCATTTTATCTTTACTTTCCTGTTGTAATACGGTGGGAGAATTGACTTAGGTGTTTTGCATTTTATCGCAATTATTGTGGACATTAAGAGTCGCCACCGACTTTTCTTTTATCCAATAAAGGAAAGGGTGAAAAGAACAGGAAAGACCTTTTGAGATATTTTCTTGAGTTTGGAGGGTAGGTTATGAAAAGGGAAGGTGTTAGCACCCTTTTCATCTGTAGTTATCTACGGGCTCTTAGTTTCTAGCTCACTTTGAAGTTTTTTATAAAAATGTGTTTTGTGTGGTTTTTTGGAAATATTTTTGAAAAGTGCCTTCGTTTAGGCAAAATTTGTAATGATTCTCGTCTCTATAAGAATGTATACAAAGTACTGACTTTTTGAAAAATAATTCATGGAAAGTGTTGGTGTGTTTGAAAGATGTTTTGAAATGTTTGTGAGCAAGCAACTACGAGCGTTCTACCTACTCAAAAAGTCTTTGTTCATTTCCTCCTCCTTTAGATATTGCTATCTTACCATTGATTGGTAAGAAGCCCTATCATTGGATGTGAAGGGATAAGCATGGGTCATCGTACAGTCATAAAAGGCAACATTGTAGGATACCTTAGAAATTTATGTTAAGGGTCTGAGATTGTTTATCGAAGGCAACATTAAAGGGCCATCCAGGGACTACGATCTTGTATTTTAGGGTCATTGCTAAAGTATCCCACGTTCGAGGGACATGACTATTTTATTCTAAGGCAACAAGTGTGGGTTAACCTTAGAGGTGCAAGTGTGCAAAGTGTATTACTTTCATGCATTTTTGTCTTGAATTAGGTTTGTCTACTTGTTGATTTTATCTTTCCATACAAATCCTAATTACTACTAATAATGGAAAGCGGTAAATTATGGAATTTAAATGTCCTACGTTATTACATTATTTGGGGGATGGGGATACAATTTACAAATGGGAAATGAAAGCAATTAAAACCTAATTACTATTACAACCATATTGAATATCACTAAATAATCTACAAGAATGTAAAGATAAAGTGATATTGGGAAGAAGATTGTTTTTATGTATTTTTTTATGAAAAATGTTCTAATTAAACTAGTAAAAAAGAAAGAAAATAATTAATTAAATTCCTAGATTCTAAGTTAAAAGAAAATTAAAATAAAACAAAGTCTAATATTAATTCAATTAAATTTAAGAAAAGAAAAAGAAATTAAATTTGTTAGGAAAATATTTTTAGGTTTTTGTGTTTAAAAATAAAGTAAAGAGAAAAATAATTATCTTTAGTCTAAGTATAAAAATATGTTTGGTATTTCAATTAAATAAAATAATAATAATAATAATAATAATAATAATAATAATAATAATAATAATAATAATAATAATAATAATAATAATAGAAAAGAAAATAAAATAAAATAAAGGTATAAATTTAAAATAAAAAAAAGTCAAGGGGTTTAAGAGTGAAATTAAGTTTGAGAAAGTAAAACTGTTTTTGTTGATTGTTTAAGGCTCAAAGCCTGTTTTTTGAAATCAGAAAGAAAATAAAATTAAAAAGAAATATGGATTGGCTGGAGGTGCAAGGCCCAATAGAGTTTGTTGTTAGCAGTATAAGTAAAGAGGGGTGCGCTAAATGGAAAAGGAGATTGGGCTCGGTAGTGAGTTTAGAGATGGCCCAATAGCAATTATTGTTTTGTAGCATAAGTAATAGGGAGGGGTATGCGAGTGGAGCGAAATTGGGCTGGAGGGTTTTAGATATGGCCCAAAAGGAATTTGTGGTTTAGCAGCATAACAGAAGAGTGAGCGAAATTGGGCCCAGTGGTATGAGTTTGGTTGAGGCCCATGCACAATTATTAACCAGATGAAACAAACAAAATTGAACGGGTTTAAGTCATTATGCTACAAACATTATCTCTCTTACTCCGACTCTCCCTTGTTTTCTCTAATGGTGCTCTCACTGGAGAAGAGAGAATGGCCGCGCCGGAAATCGCCTCACGGTGGTGACGGCAGCGGCGGAGTTCCAATCGTGAATTTTCTTATATTTTCTGATTCACCTTATTCTCCTCTTTGTTAATATGTGGTTGATTTTCGCAGATGGTATACGGTTGGGCGTAGAGCTTGAAGGGGGTTTGGAAACCCTAACGGTTCAGATTTGGTTTTCTTTCTGTGGTTTTAGTGAGATCTTTCTTTTTATTCCTTTTTCTTCAAATTCTAAAGGGTTTTGATGTTTGTGAAAATGATGATAGCTTAGGGGTTTGCGGTTATGGCTCGATTCTGCATGTTTGTTTGTGAACTTTGTTGAAAACGATTTTGAGGGGAAAATGATATTACTGTTTCTATGAACTTGTTTTGAAAGGTTTTATGGTGATGGAAAATGAAACAAGGATTTTGGGTTACTGATTCTGTTTTGTTCGTGAATGGATTCGAAAGGGTTTGTATGACTCTGTTTATGTGTTACAGAAAAAAGGATGGAAGTTTTGTTGTTGTTGTGGCTCGGCCATGTATCCCCCTCCTTCTATATCTCTCTTTGATGTGAACTGTGTTTTGTTTTATACTATGAACCTGCTTGTTTATGAAGGGTTTGACTTTTGGACTGTCTTGAGATAACAGACTTGTCACTTTCTGATTTTTTCTGATATGTCAACTTTGTTGTACCTTGTGACTGCATTCTTGCTATGATATGCTTATTACTTGTTGGTCCTGTTGCTTGCTTTTGTGATTATGTACTGAGCTTGTACTTGTTGCTTGCTTGTTGTACTGTCCTTTTAGCAACTTTTTTGGTTGAGCTGAGACATGACACTCATTTTGTTGTCTTTGCACTTGTACTGGTTGATAACTTTTGAACTTTGTACTTTTGTAATACAATATCTTTTGAGTTTTCTCCTTTACTGTGAACCAAACAAAGGCATTGTTTTTTTTTGAGATTTTGTAGTAGGGCTAGGCCTATGATTTTACATTACAGTTCTGATTTTTTTATTGAAACAACACAAATATGAGGCTTTTTTAGGATTATTTCATGAAAACATGATGTTGAAATTGAGATCTTATTTGATTCTTTTGATTTTTCTCTATCTTTTGTGAACCAAACTTTGTCTTGGGATTTGCAAAAGATTTACTCCTAGCCAATGATATAATCTTGACTTGGGAAACAAATTTGTATGAGGCTTGTATGCTTGAACATGATGCTGAGTTTTGAAATTTTGTTTTGTCTTTTGTGAACCAACTTGGATTGTGATTTGCAATAGGCAAAGCTAGACCCTAGAAATCTGATTCCATAAACCAATCCCTAATGATGAAATTACAATACTTTTGCAGATTTCCTTGTTTATGCTCATGTTTAAGTTGCTAACAAACTTTTTCTTTTATTTCATGTGAGTACCAATGGAGAAAAAGGCAAGGGGAACCGTTGCATGGCTAGGATAAGTTTGGAAGATTAAAGAGGAAAAGTGGGAACAAGACACTTGAACATGGATCAAGAATAAGGAATAAATCTTTTGCTTTGTATAGAAAAAAAAGGAAAATTATAGTTTTGGTTTTAATATTGTAATTGAATTTTGTAAGGCTTCGAGGACTTGTAATCGGTAGTATATTCAAACTTATGCTTGTAAAGATATAAATGAAACTTGCATAGTTTTGAATTCTTTGAGCATGAATGAAGAAGAAAAGATTTAGAATATCTTGAATTAAAAATCTTGAATGAATTATGGTGGAAAGAATTATGAATGTGATTTGATAGAACTTTTGATGGTCAATGATGAATTCTTTTACCAAGCTGAATTTGAGCCATGCCAAGTTCTAAACGCCCTTTTGATTCATTTGAAATCTTTAGAAAACTTGAATATTATCGAATGAAGTATCTAAATCTCTCCATTTCCTCAAAACAAACCCTATCTTCAAACCTTAAGCAACCAAATACTTGTATTTTCAAGAAACAATCAATTAAGAGGATAATGATGATGTTTAGAATCTATGAATCATATCTTGTAACATAACGACTATGCCTTAAGGAATCCCTTGAAAATTAATATGGAACTTGAGACACGGGGAAATAATGACCTAGATCGACTTAACATGTAAATCTAATGAACCCCGTTTGATGGATTACCATGTTTAAATGCCACATATGAGAACCCTTGCGCAAAGATGACTTGCATGATGAAAAGAAGATAAAACTTCATGAACACGTTCAAAATTACAAACCCTAGTTCAAAACCAAAAGACAGGAGAAACACGATTCTCTTTTGAAACACTTGTAAAGTCGAACCCTTGATGAATCAAATGACACGTCTTGCAGCCTGAGAAGCCTTTGGTAGTCTTGAATAGTTGAGAACCCTAAGAGAACGTCTTAAAGAAAAGGGAGGGAAAATTTTGAGGTACAACACCTGTCATCATTTCGCTTAAGTTTTACAAACACTTATCAATTAACAAATCATTGTCGAAAGTATGAATAATTCAACCACCACAAATCATCAAAACTAGACATGTGTCCTAGAATTAATCTAGTTGATCATGTGAGTAACCAAAAACCTTTGTTTTGGAAGACTAGCGGTTGTTTACTAAATTTCACGGTAAATAAATTGGACGCCCAATGAGACCAATGTCTAAGTTTGTATCACAAGTTTTTGTTTTGTGTCATTGCATTTTAGTCCATTATTTGATATTGTTATATAAGATTAAGGAGTGGAAAATTAGCCAGAAGTAACGAACCTATACCAAAAATAAAATACACTAGGAAGATGGTTAACCCACCCAATAATAATGGAGAACAACCCCTCCTTCGACAGGAGAAAGTACAACTGCATTATCTGCATCCGAATCGATACCTATTCAAGCAAGTATAACATGAACTTCGACAAAAGCCTCTAGCGGTCCAGTTTTGTCCCTAGTGCATGTGCAGGGTTCCTCAGCAAACACAAGACCACCAGGGATGAACAATTTCAGGCACTTTGCGTCTAGATTCAAAATGCCAATGGATGGCCGCGAACAAATTTATGGCAACCAACATCCGTGATGGCAAGCCTAAACAATAGTTCGTCGACATTTCCTGACCCCAAGAATGTCTACATTTTCCCCACTACAAGGATTAGGATCAGTAAATAATAACTTAGGTCGAAATGTTTCACCCCTAGGATTCGCTCCCCAATTACCTAATCTAACAACGAATTCTGCATCGACGTTTCAAAAACAAATGGATGATATTAATCATGAAATGGTTGGTGTTTTGACCCAATAAATGGGTACAATATTTAACCCATTGATCCAAAGTGCTACTCAAACCAACCAACAAAATTCTCAAACAAATCAACAATTGGCATCACAGATGCCGCAAATTGTAGATTTCTTTGGTGCCCCTCGAGCCCCAGTTCAATATCTCCGTCAAGAATGGATAAGAGAAAACCAAGGAGTAGTTTTCGAAGAAAATCAAATTGTTAACCAAGCGCAACCAGGCACAAAAAATACGTGCAAAGTTAACCAGGGGAAAAGAGTCGAACAACCCAGAGTTGAACAAGCCATACCAAGGGAAACCCCAACCCAAAGGGTTGTGATGGTCAACTGAAACCAGGATGCTGACGAAGTCTTTCAACGTGTTCGATAAGATGAATACCCAGAGGAAAATAATCTGGAAACCATGGTAGAAATAATAATGGCTTGAAATAGGGTAAATATAGGCCTTCTAAGGCCAAATTGCACATCCCCTTTATCTGAATATGTTTTATGTACTGAATTACCCAAGGGTTTGAAAGTCCCAAAGTTCACAAAATTCTCTGGTGACACCAGCGAATCCACTGTCGAGCATATAGTCAGGTATCTTATCGAGGCTAGGGACATAGCGAATAATGAAAACTTAAGTATAAAATACTTCCCTAGTTCTCTAACCAAAAATGCTTTCACATGGTTCACTACCCTCCCAGCGAATTCGATTCATGATTAGACTTGTTTAGAAAGGTTATTCCATGAACAATTTTACATGGGACAATCAAAGAATTGGATAGTATCGAGAGAAAGTTCACTGAGAAAATTGATATTTATTTAAATAGTATATGAGTTTTTAAGGAAGATGTGATTCAAATTTATGAGCAACGTGTAAGTATATCAGTATTCCTTTAATTAAATCAAAAGTTTATTAACATAAAAAATTTATGAGTTTTAATCACCACTAATTTATTTCGATATGCATATGAACTTCAGGTGAATCTATCTCAATCTTTAAATCAAGCTGAAGAACATGATTGCAGGAGCATACTTAGTCGAGTATTAAATGTTCCCCAGTATACCGGTCATGTGAGGTGTAAGGGATTTGGGGTGACTCAAATATCTTTGGTTAACCATCAAAATAAGAAAGGTCATAGCAATAAAGAAGTGATATAAGAGTTATAAAAATTAAAATCTAAAGTTGTGAGTTTGAAAAGGATAAAGAAAGACACCAGTCAGAAAGGCAAGGTTCAGGGTTCAAGGATACTACTGACAAAGATAGTATCAATTATGATTTCTAACAGAAAATTCCAGAGGTAATATATATTATTATGAATTAGCACATTTTTTAAATTAACATATATGCACATTAACAATTTCATATTTAACTGGTTTAGGGCATTTCACCTTGTCACCTTTATTTATCATCACTGACTTATCGCATGGTTGACAAAGGAAATGTACATAACACTTTGGGAGAAGTACTTCACCATAAACCATTCTTTACTGGATTTTTGAAAGTATCAATTGATATTTCTTTAGAGAGGGATGTGTCATTACCTTTACCTGACGATATTTCAGATGCAACATTGGTGGGAGAGGCAATAAGATCGTATGTTGCATGATCGTCAAACCTCATTTGCATAGATGATGAGGTATGTTGAAAACCTTTATGAACCTTTGAGTATTCAATTTTTTTACGACCATTTAGCGTACAATTTTTTCATGGTAATGTTAGACTCCTACAAAATCCAAATCAAAAGATAAGGGGATTACGCGGAAAACCGAGTCAGTTGCATCCAAAAAAGAGGTACATTGATACATACATAGAAAATGTTAATTCCCGATCTTATACTTCACCTAAATTATATGCATTTGATCTTTAGATTCATGCTAAAGAGATGTAACAAGTCAGTGGGAGTAAGAAGCCTGAAATTAGAAACATGTCCAGATAAAAAAAGGATGTTGCAAAGAACGCAGCTAAAAGAAGCCTACTTCTCGGTATAGGTCGTGACTTCAGACATTAATAGGAATATCATATTTGACTGACGGAGGTACTCGTAATATACCTATGGAGGAATGTATTTTTGGTTTTTCCTATTAGAAAATAATTAGTAAAGAGGATATGGATCATGTTTTTGGACATTCCGAATTAGGCCTCGATGTTATTGATACATACATCAGGTATACTCCAATCAACTTTATTTAATTAATTGAGTAATTTATTTACTCATTTCAATTAATAGTCTTAATGTTAATGATGTTTTTATTTAAGGTTCATGTATGACAACTTGATGCGCCCGCATCAATTAGAACAAAGATTCTGTTTCTTATCTCCCAATAATGTCAACTCACAATTAATCAATCAAAGACTAGATAAAATCAAAGAGTACTTTTTCTGTGCATTTATGGCCAACAAAAATACAAAAAAGTTGTTTTTTACCATTTAATATTGGCATTGGGTTAGATTTTCATTCTAACTTCATCTATTATAGTTTTCGTGTTTTGATATTGTGTATAAAGTTTTTATCTACCATTTATTAATCTTACAGTGGACACTGATTGTTGGTTGTGATTAATCGTATAAGAGAAATTGTATATTATCTAGATCCATTAGAAGGTGATTGGACAAAATACCCAGACATTAAGAAGATGGTTGATACGTAAGTTAGATTGTTCTAAATATTTGTTTGTATATTTATTTATTTATTTATTTATGTGAGATTATTTTAAATATTCATTTATATTTTGTTAGAGTTATACAAAATTTTCAATCACAAAGAGATTCTCAAGTACCAAAAAGTAAAGCAAATAATATTACATGGATCAAAGTGCATGTATATTTTCACAATTTTGATTATATTAGTGATGCTACTTGATAAAACAGGTCAAACTTTATATTTTGATATATATTCGTATTTTTTTCATGTGTAGTATCCTCGTCAGCGTAATGATATAGATTGCGGTTATTTCATGTTGAGGTTTATGAAAGAAATTGTTCTTTTGAATCAAATGGAGATTTCAACCATTGTATGAATTTTTAACTTATGATTTATTTTAATATTTAACACATTTCATCTAATTAATTAGTTTTAACTAAATCATATTATGTTATATTATATAGTACTTTAATGAATTCAAGTCTTCTACTTACTCGAAAGATAAATTGGACGAAATTAAGGAGGATTGGTGTCAATACATTATTAAGATGAGAATTTTATAAGGTACTGTGACACTTTCATTGATGAGAATTTTGAGTATATATAAGTTTGAGTTTTTATGAGATACTATGTCGTCATTAGTATGGTAAATTGTGTTGTAATGTTGTTGTTGTCATGTGGAAGGTTAGTTATGATAGTATTGGAGTTAAATTCAAATAAAGTTTTGTTTGTATCATGGTATGAATTGGAGAATTTTTAATGGTGGATTATAACAGCTTCTTGACTTGTTTTTGTTACAAACCAAAATTATAATAGTTATAAGATTTAAGTGTTATATAGCTTGGTTCTGATATGCCTTTGTTGATTTTGTTTTAGGTAGGTGCATATGTAGAAGATATAGAGATAATACGTTCATTTAGGATTATTCATTGTTGTTGTTTGTAGAGAAGATAACAACTCTAGAAGATATATATATATATATATATATATATATATATATATATATATATATATATATATATATATATATATATATATATATATATATATATATATATATATATATATATATATATATATATATTCAAGTTGTATCAAATTTATGTATATATAAATTATTTGATTGAAGCTGCAAATTTATGAAATATGGTGTAAATTCGAAAGACATCGCTTATTTTAAGTGATTATTTTCAGAGAGCGCTTAAATTATAAGTTGTATATATTAAAAAAATCTGTGAACATTAGGCAGCGCTTTAAACAAAAAAGTGTTGCCTAAAGGGGTGCATTAGAAAGTGCTTCTAAAGTGTAAAAGCGCATACTAAAAGGGACTTTAGAGAGCGCTTTTAAAGAAAGCGTTGCCTAAAACAAAAAAATTGAACAAAAATATACATTGCACATCGCTTTTAAAAGTGTTGACTAAAGTGAAAGCGTTGTCTAAATGGATGCTTTAGAAAGCGCTTCTGATGTAAAAAGTGCTGCCTATAGGGGCCTTTGGAGAGCGCTTATTGAATAAAGTTCTGCCTAAAGACTACATTAAGCAACACTTTTATATTGACAAAAAGTGTTGTCTTTACTTACAGCAGTGCAAGAATAGGAAGCATTTTAAAGCGTTGTCTATGACAAAAAAACGATGTTTATTCCTTTATATGGTGTAGCGTCTACGACCTAGAATGAAGGAAGGCTTAAAAGATGAAATAGTGGAAAATCAACCTCGAGATCGCAACAACACTCGAGTAATCTAAACAGAGGTGTCACACCCTCCTCTAAGGGCCTGAAGCCATGCAAAGGAATAACATTATAAAATATTTTAGATACAAGTTGGACATTTAATGCACATGTTCTCAAGTCTACCTACTCTCACTCACCAGACATTTCCATTTTCACCTGCGTAAAGCAAGGGCTCTCCCTGGATCATAAGACGACAATAAAGGGCAATTTGACAATCTCAATCTCAATGCGCATGAATCTCCTATTTTTAATCAAGTGTTTTACAATCTCCTCCAACTCTCAATATATGAATCTCACAAATTCAAGATATTTAGAAGTTTTTCTCTATCCCATTAGATACCTCTAAAATTCTGCTAATTTTTAGTCTTCAATCCTAATAATTTCTCATTTTACCTCTATAAACTTCTCTCACTAGGATCTCACCATTTCTCTATTTTAGTCAACAGAAGTCCAACTATGAATTTCTCTGTTGAATGTGGTCTCAGTCAAAGAGACCCCTTATCTCCATTTCTTTCTATCATAGCTATTGAGGGTCTAACAGGTCTGTCGAAGAATGTTGTTGCTCAAGCAAAGTTTCACCCTTTTAAAATCTCATCCATTCTTCATGTAAATCTGCTTCAATAAGCCGACGACACGATTATTTTGGACGAAACAAATTGAAAAAATATATGTGTTTTAAAATCTATTCAATACGATTTTGAATTAGTACCTGATTTAAGTGTGAATTTCCATAAGCCTTTGTAAAATATTAGTCAAATTCTTATCTATAGAATCAACTTTTATTGAGATACAATATCTACTTAAAAAGGAGTAAAAAAGACATTATTTTATTTACTGCATGAAAGTAATGGTGAGACTTTAACCATCCAATCTCAAATCAAAAATCAAAATTAATGATTGCATGAAATTGTGTGGTATTACTATGACTATCCGAAAAACTGTATTATGGCCTATGGAAAATATTTTAGATGTAGATGCTGATTATAACTTTTTTGAAATTATAGCACATCGTGTACGTTTCCATGTTTCCCACTAAGGTCTCTTCCCTTTTCTTTCCACCAAGTTGCCTTTTTAATAGTAAAAAGAAAAGATAAAGGAAATTTATATAGTCACTAATCACTATATTGCACCCTTTTTCAGCCTCTTTCTCGGATACATTCACATGTAATTGCAAACACACGGTTTATGCTACCTTTTAGATAGAATTTATTTAATATTTCACCAACCAAACTAACTATTTGGGACAATTGACATCTCATCTTAATTGAGATTTTAGATTTTATTTGTTTATCTTTTCGTTTTGTTCTTTTTGAAAATTAAGATAATTTTCTATGAGGAGATAATGTCATGATGTCAACTACACATAATCATTCGATTATTTATATCATTAATTATTTGGTACAAAGTTGCCTCAATAGATTGTTTACTACAAAGCAAAGAGAACAAAATGAATACTCCATTTTATGTCATGTGTAAGAAAGTATTATCTTTATCATCATCATTCCTGAAGGCTGAATCTGACAAGGTAGCAATGCACTGAAACAAATAGAATTAGTAAAAAGAGCACAAGTTCAAACACCTTCAAACAAGAACAATATATTAAGTGTAAAAAAATTTTTTAGCAACACAAACTCCAATGCCATAGTGCTCTTTTATAGAAAGTTGGACAGAAGAAAAATTACAAAGTATACAAAATCAAAAGAGAAAGTTAAAAGAAAAATCCAATCCTAGCAAGCCAAACATCCTAAATTTATTAAAATAATCTCTTCATTATTTTCTCTATACCATCATTAGCCATATAGATTCATATATATATATATATAATGATAATATATATATATATAGATACATAAACTTCTAGGGTTTCCATGTTGATGCCCAAACAACTTGTTCATCCTTCCATGTCAAGTAAATTCCTGAGATATTATCATCACCTTGAGGCACAACAAGTGACCAACCAGTTTGATACCTTTTTAGCAAAGCTTTGACATCATCTACAACATCATCACTAAATCCAAAAGGTGAAAATTCATTCTTTAGTCTTTGAAACCATTGTTTTGCTCTCTCTCTTTTATCACAATCATCACCACCTTCTTCATCATCATTATCATGATCAAATTCACTATCACAAGCCAAAACCCTAACAATGCTTCTTGAACATTCCCTTTCCAACATCAACTTTTCATTACTTGTTGAAGGAAAACTGTCCTCCAACATCTCAAAATAAAGTGTATAGAACTTGAGACACTCTTCAAAGCATTTAACAAAATCATCACTAACAAAATCACCTTCTTCCTCAACAAATGTTATAACTCTAGGACAAAGTGATTTGAAAAACTTAATCAAGCTTTCTCTTTCTCCTACTTGAACTCTTCTCAATGCTCCAACACAATTCAAAGCTATTGCTTCATCCTTCTTCAACCCTAATCTCTCTTTTGTTAATTCTCTTAGATGTTTCAAACCACTAATAACATTCAATTCAAAAGGTACTCCCATTAACCTAGCAAATTTCTCCATTCTTTGACCAACTTCCTTCATAACAACATCACTAGAGTTTTTGCTTGTGACAACAATTGTGAGCTTAAGATGAGGTGTTTCATCATTTCTTGTAGCTAAAGCTTCTAGAAGAGTAGGCCATTGAGTACAAAGTGTGTTACTAATATCAATTATATGAAGCTTTTTCTCTCCTTCTAAAGCTTCCAAAATAGCACCATTTGATGCAACATGTCCAAAAGTTGTCCATGGACTCACCTCTTGAAACTTGAGTATCAATTTTCTTGCAGAATCAAAAGAGTGGTTTTTGGAAGCAATTGAAGAGAGAGTTTTGTAACACTTGTGACCAGATTGTGTTGCCTTGGAGAAAAGAGCTTGTAGAAAATAGGAAGCTAGTTTTTGATCAATATCACCATAAGGTGAAGATAACTCATTTAACATCCAAAGAAGATGGTGGATTTTGGATGAATCTCTATTAGATATTGCTATTGCACACTCTTTGAGAAGTTTGGACGACCATTTACCATCTTGATCGTGATGACATGTTTCACTAGAATTATCTGAAGATGTTTGATGATTGATTGATGATGTAGGAATCATGTCTATGGGTGAAGCTTCATGAACAATATAGTTATTTTGGTTGATCAACTTCTTCAAGTGTGTTGTTCTCTTGGAAGTACTGTAAGGACTTATCTCCATGCTTTGATTCTCTTTATGTTGGCACTCTTTTAATTTGAAGAAAAGCACCTGTGATGGCTGTGCTGTGTTTCTAATCTCTTTTGTGCTTAAAAACTATTGTTTTTTTGGAAATTATATATATGGCCATTTTCATAACTTGTCATGGCTAGTGTTTTAATATATATATATATATATATATATATATATATATATATATATATATATATATATATATATATATATATATATATATATATATATATATATATATATATATATATATATATATATATATATATATATATATATATATAAGTAGCACGGTAATATCAAGTTTTTAAAGATCGCCTATAAATTAATTGTAATTTAATTATAAAAAAATAATCAATTTATTTAATATATTTTAATTTAATTATAAATATTTTATGTGAACTTATTTAGTCATAATTTATCTTTGACAAATTTTAAATTATGCATAATAATCTATCTTTAAAAATAGCATTGATTATTAAATAAGTATTTTTTGAAAATTACGGCTTAGCTGAGGGATAGCATATAAATATTTCTGAAAATATTTTATATGTTTTGAGTTTTTCACTGATCTTGGTAAATCTCATAAACTCAACTCCTCTAAACATTATATAAAAAAATAAGTATTTTGAAGTACATGAACTTTATGTCTGTGTTAGAGTTGGAGGTCTTAAAAAATAGTATTTTTTAAATATTGTTAACTTATAAATATTTAAAATAATATTTTTTAAATATAATATTTTTTATTACAGTTTATATTTAATGCTAAAAATGCTAAAAAGTTATATAAATTAAAATAAAAGAAGATTAAAATTAACATTAATTTTTTTTATTTTACATAAAATATTATATCAAATAACTTGATCCTGTTCAATCATTTTATCACTCTTAATTAATTACTCTTTCATTCTTTTTTAAGTATCATTTTAAAAAAATATTTTTATTTCTATTTAAGTGTCATTTTTATAATTTAATATTATAATTGGTCAATTATACTCTTACTTTCTCAATAACTCTACTTCACATTTTTTATAAAATTAATTATTTTCTCAATTAATTATTGAAAAAAAAAAAAGAAAGTATAATTGAATTTATTGAAAAGAGAAAATAAATAAACGTATAATAATAAAAATAACTCTAACAAACTACTATCTTAGTTGAAAAGTTTTTTGTTAAAATGACATTAAAAAAAAAAGAGATGGAGTAGTATTTGAATTTAATTACTATATATTATTGATATAAAAAATATACATCATCAATACATCCTAATCATTTAAATTATTATTTAAAAAAAATAGAATTAAAATCAAATATTTTAAATAAATTAACAGTTATTATTTTAAAAATATTATTTTAAATATTTTTACACTATCAATACATTTTAATTAAATTCTTAATATTATTCATGCGATATAGTTCATATAAATATTGATATTGTCATTTAATAGTTGTATCTTTATAAACAAATCCTTTTGTGGCCAAAGTAAGCCATCAATTTCTTGTCGTTGTAATGTTTGTTTAATCAAACAAGTTCTCATTCGAAAGGAGTAGCACATATATTCTTGGACATAAAATATGTGGGCGAGGAATCCTCTGCCATTGGATGCCAAACAGATCATACTAAAAGAAAAATAACAAACAAGTTAGAATGCAAACAAAGAGATGATGATAAAAGATATAGATATTAGATAACTACTAAAACTACATATTAAATTAAAACAAGGTTTGATGTTGTTGGAATATTAAAACATTGTTGACTTCGATATCAATATTATGAGAGTGTCTCATGCCTGTTCGGTTGAATGTGTTGCATATGAGTAATAGGAAAATTTGTTAGGAGAGATTTTAAGCATTAGTTTAATTTAATATGAGCAAAGATGTGAGTTGGAAGATGAGCAAAGATGTGAGTTGGAAGCTTGAAGCTTGAAGATGAGTGGAATGACTTTTAAACTATGACTTATCATTGTTTATGGTCTTGGGGAAATAGTTTTATGAAAAGAACATTCATCAAACTAGATACTCAGCTCATCAAGTTTTGAAACTCGAAATTATTAGTATTAAGGGTGTAAGCGGATCAGAAAAATTAATTAAGTTGACAATCTAAATCAAACCAAATAAAATTGATTGTTATTCAAAAACCGAACTAAACTAATGAAAATCGATGTGGTTTGGTTTGATTTTCGGTTTTAGTTTTTAGGAATAGATGAACCAAACTAATAGATATAATTACATTCTAAATTTTTTATTTTATTCATCATTAAACTAAAGTTTTGTATCAGTCCAACTATTCTCCATCTTTATTTACAATTTCTTCCTTTTAGCAAAACACACATCTATAACCAAACACTAAAACATAGAAAGTGAAAATCATAAGTCACAAAAACTTGTTTCCAGTGAACTGCTTCTCTCGTTGTCCGCCACAATTGTTGTTCTCTATATTATCATTCTGATATGTTATGATGTCTTCTTCATGTTCAAGTTCTCTTCGTTAATTTTCACATTTTGTTTTTACCTTTGTTGTTTCTTATTCAAAATATTCCTTCTAGTATTGTTACAAAATAGATTTGATGTATGTTTCAGGTGTGAAACATGTTAATTGATGTGTGTTTTGTTGTGCTATATTTGTTAAGATTTCAAATACCTTCCCAAGTTTCTGATGTCAAGTGTTAACTTTTATATTTAATAGTGAACTTATTTCATGATGCAATGGAAATCATATCCCTATTCCGTATGGATTAAGAGCAACTTATAATTTATTTGAAAAAATAGGGCATGAAATAAATTATATGAAATATATTATTTTAAAGAATAATAGCATAAAATACATCAAAATTACAATATTGAAAAATACACTGATGAATATAATGTTTGAAAAAAAATCGTAAACCGATCAATCAAACCAAATCAAATCGAACCAAATTGTCTAGTTTTGTTTGGTTCCATTTTTGAAAAATATTAAAAATCGAACCAAAACAAATCGATGGAGATATCTTCAGTTTGGACTTTTTTTAAACTAAAAACTGGTTCAAACCAGCCTGATTACACCCTTAATTAATACTATACTATTGATGAGACATTATTGAGTTAAGGTTAAGGATGATACAATTTATATTTAGGAACTTTTACTTTTACATTAGTTATTATACTTGTTATTTTATATGGTTGATTATTTCTATCGGCAAAATATTAAATAAGATGTCAATTAAATTGTTGAGATATCTTATCTTTCATTGGTGTGTTATTTTTAGAAATATTTGGTTTGATTTGCGATTCTGCATGACCTGTTGAAAAAATTCATATCCGAATTGTGTGTTATATTGTTTCAGATTCAAAATGTCATTCTTTGAGCGATAGACTTGTGAGTTTATTTCGTGAAGTTTATCACTTTCTTATTACTGAAGACTCACAAACAATTGGGAGTGTTTTTAAGTGGAAGTGAGAAGGTCTCAGATTTAGGAGAGTCTAAGTTAAAATTCATGGATAGTATTACAAAAATGATTATGAACTGATGATAGTTTATATAAGAGTGTCGTGTACTATTGACTATTAATTATTAGTGATTTTTGTTTCCACTAGGTTACTGTCTTTCAGGCGTAGGTGAAATTACACTGAGCTGAGTTAACAATTTCTTATGTCTTTTATTTATTATTATGTTTAGTCTTCATTTATTATTTCAGATTATCTTGTCTCGCATATTATTTCAATATGGTGTGTGACATTTTGTCTCTGATCAAAGAGAATTTCAATACTAATTATAAGTATGAGTAGTGTTGGAAATTTAGTCAGTTTTATAACATTTTGTATGGTCTATATATTAATATGTTGATGAAATAAAAAAGCACAAAAGTTATGGTAAATCTTGTTATGTGATAAAAGTAAGAGAATGCCATGGATAAAATTAAACATGATATTTTTACAAATCAAACACCTTAAGAAATTATGCTTAGAAATGATGGGAGAAGTGAGAATAATAGTAAGAGCGTTAAGAATGTATCTTTGACTTATTTTCTTGGCACAAGTGACAATCCTGAAAATGTTATTACACCATTAAAACGGTGTCATTCTAATTATCATGAATGGCCGAGGGTCATTCAAACCCTATTGCAAGCAAAGAGAAATATGATTTTGCAGAAGGGAAAATTACAAAATCAACGATACCTGAGAAACTGAAAGACTGGACCATAATGCATTCGGTGTTCAAAGCATGGTTGCTCAACACCATCAAGCCATCATTGAACTCTACTCTTTCTTATCCAGATGACGTGGATCCCGTGTGGACACATCTCAAGTAATGTTTTTGTGTTGTCAACAGGACTCGTATGTGCCAACTAAAAACATCTCTAGGAGAATGCAAACAAGGGAAGAATTAGCATTTGTTGGTCTACTTTATGTGTCAATCTCGTATATGGGATGGACTTGTGACGTATGTCAAAAATTCAAATTGCAAATGTGGAGGATGATTGTGTAATATCAATAAACAGGTGACTAATTTTCATGATGAAGATTACCTCCACCATTTTTTGATTGGTCTCAATGGGAATTATAATACTATCCTCTCAAATTTGCTTTAACAATATCTTTTACCAAATACAGATCAAGCATATTATAGAGTCGTGCAAGATGAGAGTTTTTTGCAAGGAGAATACTTGAATCATAAGAATCGTGACAATGTCATGGCCTTTTGAGTCACACCCAATGTGAGAGGTAAATCAAAATTTGTGGAAAGTTTGGAGAATTTATGTAATCAACACAATAGAGAAGGGCACGATAAGAGCTCATGCTTTTAGCACAGGCTCTCGCAACCTTTATGTATGTGCTAACCACAACAACAACAAGCACCCATAACATTTATCATAAGGGTGAGAAGTCTCATGCACCACCTAAAACGAGTGAAGAAACAAGTATAACAAACATCACCCCTAACATAGTGGCAACAAATTCTTGATGCTTTGAAAAATCTTAATTCTAACTATCATCTTCATAGTAAAATGATAGATCTTGAATTATTGACACTGGAGCCTCAAATTGTGTATAATTGTTTGGAAGCACTGCTAGACGAGAAATATGATATTTCTACAAGACAAGGAATTGTGATTTTGGATGGTGGTTTGCACTTTGAAAATGTCCCTTTTGTGCCTAAATTAAATTGCAAAATATTTTATGTAACACAATTACTTAACGACTCAAATTGCATCATTCAAATTACTATTTATTCTGTTCTAGAACCCAAATGGATACTATAGTTCTGTTCGAGAACCAAATTTAAATACAATTGGAAAACTGGTGATATTGAATGGTGGTTCTGATCTCCTTTATGGTGGCGTGGGGTGGATCTGCATGGTTAGTACTCCAATGACTAAGTCAGTTTAAGATTTAAGATGAGTGTAGTGAAAAATGAAGATCGTAGATCGTACGTGTATGTGAACTATTTTTATACTTTGAGTCAAGTGGAGTGGATTTGAGATGGATTAGGACTTGATCATTTGGTACTTTGGTCGGTCCAAAAGAGTTTCCCTAGGGCTTTACCAGGCATTGATGCGGTCGGGGAATCCTTAAGTATCGCTGATCAGCCTCCATAACATATAAAATCGGGCATTGATGGATTTGGGGAAAATCTTGAATAATGTTGCTCAACCTTTTAGATGGGATCCAATGTGAAATGAAACTTGAAACACTTAGGATCAATTGAAAAATAGTGAGAGAGAGGATCATTAAATGTTTTCTTATCCTAGGAACATTTTGATACCTCCTCCCAGCATGTCAGCACAATGAAATGGGCTAGGGAATTATTTCCCTATCTAGGCCACTTGAGTACTTTTGTCGCTTTTTAAAATGGGGTGTTTGATCATATTTGTATTCCCCCAATGCAACTTCATCTATGTGCTTCAGATTTTGTGAGGGTCTTTTAGTACTTGTACAGGTATTAGAGGAACATGGATTCAGCTTCCATATATCCCTTCTTTCACCACTTTGAATTTAATCCTTCTTCCAAGAGTCAAGGTTGTGAGATTTTTTCTCTTTGCCGATTGAGAAATGAGATTTTCCATGTTTACATTGACAGTTGGAAGAGTTCACTTGAGATGATGAAAGGCTTTCACATACTTCAAGTCTTGTCAGATGTTTCTATCTTGTAGAGACTTGCTCGAGTTCACTTGATATGAGGCTTGAGTTATGTTCCATTTGGTTTTTATCATCAGAGAGACCAAGTCCATTAAACTTTAATAATTTGATTTTCATATTTAACCACTTTAATTTCTTTGTGCTTGAATTTATTAGTTTTCATCAAGGACTGGTTATCATCAATAAACATTAGTTATCAACATCAAAATTTGATGTTCTCATTAAAGGCATATCACCTAGAATTAAACTTCAAAACAAGGTTCCACATTTTCCCTCATTTTTATGATGACATTGCATCACTCACAGGACGTGGTAAAAAAACAGATAAAAGTATTTGGAGTAATCAAACTCCCCCTTACTTGAGTAGAGAGTATACTCTACTCCACTTGAGAGTATGCTTCCCTCTTTGTCGAAATATAAAAGGCGGGTAAAGATGCATATCAATAATTTATATATGCAAACATATGAAAATAGGCATTTAGGGAGGGATACATACTTTTATTAATTGAAAAATTAGAGGTAAAATACAAGGAAAATTGGAAGAAAATAAATTGGCATAAAAGATATATAAGAAGAAATCAGTTCATCTCATCATCATTATCTATGCTTGAAATTGTTGAAAAATGAGGTTTCTTCTCTCCATTATTTCAATGAGCTTGTTAATATTTAAATTCATTATCCTTTGCTCGTCACGTATATTGTTGAAGGTGTTTGAGGAAGATGGAGGAAGATCACCACTTCTCTGTTGTCTTGCTCTTCTTGGTGGTAGGGAACAAGTTCATTCCCTTGAATGGTGTAACACCCCCTAAACCCCACACAAATAATATGGCATAATCAAAGTAAATTAGCATGCATATCAGACGAGGGTGTTACATTTACTTCACGAAACTCAAGAACACAAATACATTGGTCATATTCATAACACGCATTTAGAATCATGTTCAATACACTAACACATATGTATCTCGCAGCGGAATAATTATCAACTCATAATAATAATACTAATGATTAAAATCCCATACTAATAATCATATCACAAAATATTAGGCACTAAAGGTCACTTATCACATAATCTCAACACATCATAAATAAAGAGAGTATAACAAACATCTCTAAAAACAAACATGAGTATAAAATAACTCCAATGTTCCTCGTGTTACATAGACCAGAGCATGACTCACTACCTAGTAAAACAGATAAATGAAGGACTATCTTTTCCAACTTTTAGGTAAAGATGATTTAGGTTGTTTTTTTGATGATTATCGTTACTTTTTAGAAATTGATAGCGGAATTAGGGATTTTAAGATTATTTTTTGATTCAGTTGTAATTTGTATAATAATCTTGATTCAGTTTTGATTTGATTCTGTTGTGACTTAGTTTGATTCGTAGATCGTATCAATTTTGTTTGTTGAAATCTTTGGACGATTCAATGAGCAAAGATTTGTTTCTATTTTAATCTGAACAGTTTTTGTTTTAACCTTTAAACACGCGTTTCTTTTCCTTAATCTGAACAATAAGCGTTTTTTTAGTTTTGAAACATGCGTTTTTTTTCTTCTGATTTGGACTGTGTGCGTTCTTTGGGTTTGGGCTTGCAATCAGCTGGACCGTGCGATTAAGGCTTCAATCTTGACTTCTTAGTCAAATGTTTTTTCTTCAATTAATAAAACAAAAAACAATTTTTAATTAAGCTTATAACATAATGCTTTTAATAACGTTACTGATAATAATTTTAATAATGTTAGTAATAAATATAATTTCTTAAAACAAAAAACCTGAAATCGGCCAAATGTTTAACTATTGGGCCACCTATCTCAAAAAACCATACCCCCTCCTTTCTGCATGTAAATGGGTCATTCTGATTTAGAAAGGCCCAAGACTTCTCAAATAGCATAAATCCTCCTTCAACATTTGAAATAGGCTAAAAACAAAAAGGCCTTAACCAAAACGAAATGGGCGTTCAATTTTACATAGGCCTTTCTGATTTAGAAAGGCCCAAGAATTGTTAAAATTGTAAACCCCTTCAAAAATTAAACTGGGCTGAAAATGAAACAAAAAAGCCTTAATTGAAACACAATAGGCTTTAAAACAAGATCAAAGTGAGCTAAGAGGTCCATACACCTCCTCTCTAAAAAACCTAAGGAACCATCAATTTTTCATGGGCTTTCCTGATGTAGAAAATCCCATTAATTCTCTAATAAGGTAAACCCCCATTTCTTATAAACTTAAACCTATCATATATAAATGATAATTCTGGAATTCAATAAGGGATAGAAGTTACTAGAAACTAGTAGGGAAAATTTGGGGTATGAAAATATGTTTTATTTTGAAGGCCCAAATCCAGTTGGGTATAGGTTATAAATAGAAGTATTTGTAACCTAGGAAAGACACGAGTTCAAGATGTAGGAGTCTAAGGCTTTGTCTTTTTGCCGCTCTCTAGAAGAGTTGGTGTAAGTGAACCACTCGGGTTATGAGATGGTCATTGTTGTTCTCACTCAGAAGTTGTGAAGTAATGAGTTGAGTATTGTTCTTGGAGGAAGCTTTGAAGCAACTCCAAGTTATGGTCTTAGTCCAGAGTCTTGGCTAATGATTGTCATGGAAGTGTGTCTTCTTGTTTGTTCAGAATTGTGTCCAATCGTTGTCTGTGATTGAAGAGGGATTGAGGAGGGCCTCATATCTAGGTGAGTCTTAGATAGAAATCTAGGAAGGGTAATGATTAAGTGATTAGGCCGTAAACTGGAGGTTTATTGTAGGGTCTATGAATTGATACTATCATAGTGGATTTGTCCTTGGCTTGGTATGCCCTCAGAGTAGGAGAGTTGCTCTGAACTGGGTTAACAATCCCGGTGTGTTGTTTATGCTTTTCAATACTGTTTCAATTGTTTATACCTTGCTTGTTTGTTTATGTTAGATCATATGTCCCAACATATCACAGGACATCTGAGTTCTGTCATACCATAATTTCAATTGGTATCAGAGAAGGTATCATGTCTGTTTCTGGATGAGATCCAAGGGGATATTTTCTGGTTATGTGCAAGGTATATTGTTTCTACTGAAGAGCTGTATGAACTTGGAGAGTTCGTGTTGTTGTTTGAACGGACCCCAGAAGTGGAGGATAGACTATTCATGACAGGGTGTGTATTGGACATGTCTGTGTTGTTTTCAAGCGTATAGCTTTTGTGGAAAGCTACTGTGTTGAGGGTTTGATTTATTTTAAAACCTAGGATATGTATGGTGTGGTTGTGCAAAGTTTTATGTTTTTGCCTGAATGTTGGTGTGGAGTTTTCTTGTTTGTGTTCTGCTGCATATATATTTGATGGAAGACTCCTGGTGGTTTTGTGTGTTGGGGATGTAACACACAGTTCTCCTCTAAAGGCGTATTCCATGGTATGGTGATACTTAGGTATAGGTTCTGGTAGCTTCTTAGAGTTGCCAAAGATACGTGAGGTTTATCCCAAGTCCACTCATACAGGCACTCTTATGTGAGTTTATTGAAAAGAGATCTGGTAGAGGCAATTTATTTTTGCTTTCAACTCTAAAAGGAAAATATCTGGGCTTTTATAAAGGATCTATTGATGTGTTCCTTTTAAATAGAATTGATGTCCTACTAGATGTTGGAACATCAAGCCAACAGATTATGCAGAATCTGGTTGGACAAAGGTAGGGCATAACATACGCTTGGGGGCTAAGCAAATATGCTTAAATCATATATGTTTGGAACCTACTCCTGATCTGGAAGATGAGGAATCTATATCTAAGAAGTTTATATGATAGAAACAAGTCTTAGATAAGTATGTTGGTCAGGACACGATCAACATATTTGGCACTCTTTAGATTAGTTTATTTCTGATCTAAGTGGTGAGAAGTGGTTGTGCTTTGTTATAGAGGCTTGATAAAGGTATCTCATCCTGATTCTTTATATGTGGAGGACAAGCTATAGTGTCAAGAACTTTCTCTCTAACATCTGGAAGATCCTTCTGATCAACTGAGAAAAGCTTATGGAATCTTGTTTATGAACATAGAACAAATTTTGGTTGAGAGAAGTAATGCACTAACCACATGGTGTGCAACTACTGTATAGTTCTCAGGGAATTATTAACAATTAATAAGGGGGGTTCTTAATCTGAAGCTAGAAGATCTTGAAGAAATGATAGATATAATGTTTTAACATCCTTGGTTTGAGAATTTATTTTTCTCAATATGACTGATGTTGTTTCTCATTAATAGGATAGAGGTTGCTTACTCTAATTTGATATCTCTTGTCAAGTCTATGAGAGCATGGAACTCTTGTTCTTCTGTAATGGAAAATTATTTCAAGGATTGTTTGTATCGGAGGTGTGTCAACCGGAATTTTGTGGTTGACTAGCATCTACATTGTTGAAATTTCATCTAATTCACCTAGGATGGGAATTCCAGTTGTTTTAAGCAAGGAGGAGTTATTAGGAAGTTCCTCTCTATGATAGGATTCAGTTATGTGGTGTCCTCACATAATGGATCATATGTGTTTGCAAGGACTGGAGGGAATCCTTGTGTATTAGGAGAAGCAGACTTAGTCTAAACAATCTGCTTGTAGTGTAACATGATCATACATTGCCATGGTTATTGAAGTCGGCTCCAGATACCTATTAGAGGGAATCTCCTCTTTAGGTGCAAAAGAATGACGTCTAACATCTCAAAGTCAGACAGAAAGTCTGAAGTTTAGGAGTTCAAGAAGAAGATTCTTGAGATGTGTAATATGAAGGTTTTTGCATGTATGTATGATCCGGTGTGGAAAGGTGATCAGCTATTGATAATTGATCCTCTTATATCCCTTGAAAGAGTTATATATTACTATGGTGTCTCCAAACCATAGTTAATGGTGAAATCCAGGTGTTTGAGACTGATGTCGTATCCGATGTTGAAAATCATATCAAAGTTTATTTTATTCCTTCAGCCAAGGAAGTTGTTATTGTCCAGAGTGGAGCTAATTTCAAACCACTGACCTAATCTCGGATATTTTATGACATGAATAAATGTCATTAGCTGGTGCCAGATGTGTGCAGAAGAAGATTGTCAGGCCAAATATTCTACCTTGTGTGAGAAGGTAATCTTATCTGACAAATGATAAATACTTTGAAGGGAGTTGAGTATTTGTTTATCCTGTAAGGAGGTTTTGCATAAGACAAATGGTGAATACTTTGACGGGAGACTAAGTATTTGTCTGGAGAATTATTCAATTCTACATTTTGAACATTGTGTTTCGGAGAGTATGTGAGAGTTTATTTTTTTCCATAGTATTCAGGTGTCTAGAAGAACTTGGATGAGCTACACTAGTTGTGCTATATTGGGAGCTTCTTAAAGTATTTCTATGCATAATGAGTCCCTTAAATGATAGATCAAGAACTAGGGTGATTGGGTTTTGTATTATGGAGCTAAAGTCCCACATGATGTTTTAACATCATGATTGTTGATGGTTGTTTTGTTTAATGCTTGGGATTATGCATGTGAAGTTGGATTCTCAAGTATTATTGTTAGAAGTGGCATTTCTGACTTTATGGATTAGAATGTGAAGATTCTGGTTCTGTCTACGGTAGTATGCTTGGTGAATGCATGGCTACTTTGTTGAAGACTCCACTAATATCAGCAGCTGCTAGTGGATGTAAAGGGCAGAAGATTGCTGACAGATACCGAGGTCTGAGCTGAGTGTTTTGAGGAGGTGGGTTTCTTCTGCTATAAGTCACTCCAGAAAAGGTTTGGTGATCTGGATATTAGTAAAGCTTTTAAGAAAATTAAGATTTTTTGGAGTTTGTGAGTGACTTTACACCTAGTATGCCTGACATCCTTCCTATTCAAAGGTTATGATACAGAGTGTGGTTATGAAAGGACAGTATCTAGATGTATCCTTGAAGAAGTCAGAGTTCCTAGAAGTATTCTTAAGGAGTGAGAACATTTGACTTTGTTTTGACTCTACCGAGGGAGTCAAGGTTCAGCATATGCGGAAAGTGCTGAAATCTTTCAACAAGTGCTCAAGTTTTTATCTTCAACTAGAGCATTGGTTATCCATGACAGGGGGAGTCATGTAGGTATCTGTGAATTGTTGCTGCAATGGTAAAAATAATATTTGTATTTTGTTCAAAGCTTGCGGAGATCTTATGCCTCTTATGAGGAAGTGATGTCAGATAACATGTTATAACATTATGAAATTATTGGTGATCTTGACAAGGCATGGTTGGTCTTAGCCATGTGAAGCTGGTGGATCAGAAGTTCACATATCTCTTTGGTGATTAATGGTTATGTCTGGGAGAATTTATTTTTCTCTACATATGTTAAAAGGACTCTTCAGGTCTTTATTATTAAGAGATGTCACAAATGTGATATTCTAATGTCTTGGTGTGTGTCACTAAGTCTAAGTGAAAGGAGAACACTTAGAATCTAGTGGAAGACAATGTGGATGAAGATGTGTTGATCAATGTGCAAGTAAAAGAAGACAACGTATGACTGAATGTCAGGACATTATTCAAGACATGTTTCCTGTATAATCAACAAAGTAGTTTTCTGGGACAGTTTGATAAAACACGGGTTAGTAAGCGTGTTTGACTGTGCATGTGCATTTATAGGGACTTGTTTTACTCAGAAGAAATAGTCTAGATCTATTAAGACGTTCAATGTTATTTTTGGACAGTGCACATTGATTTTGGTGGAAGTTTCTCCTCAAATAGTGTTTCCTTTTGACTAAGATTACTGCTACATTCAAGGATCGTTATTTACCAAGTAAATTGACCAGTTATTTATAGAGGGTTCTCCTTTCCTCTTTCACCCCATAAGGATTTGTTGTGTCCATAATTCTTATGGCTTTTGTTTAGGTTTGGGTGAGTTGTGCTTGGGTATGGTTTTGTGAAGGCCTCATTTGCCAATTTTCAGCTAAAAAGGGGGGGAAAGGGTTAGGTCAGATGTTGAAGCCACATGAGTTTCTTACAGTTGTTATACACAGATGTCAGATAAGATGTTCGATCCTATTTATGTGTCTTGTTTTGTGACCTGTGATCTGAGTTATGAACACAGTTGTGACTTGTGTTTTGAGTTACCCATGGTGGTGGTTGGATACTTCTTAAGTTTCCTCTTATGCCACAGATTGACTGGTGGTTGCTTCATTGTTCTCTTTTTCCACCAGTTGAAAGGAAGATCTATTCATCTGTGACAAAAATAGTTTCCTGGGTTGAGGGGGAGTATAGACCTATCACTTTTCTTGTCTGGATTTGTTGCATAAAATATTTTCAGTACTTTCCTTCCTTTTATCCTGAGGTTGTTGTTCTTTTATGGTGGAGTTTTTACTGCAATGGAGTTCATTCAAAATGTTGGAAAGTAGATGTCAAACAAAGAGGTCCTAACATCTTTACTGAAGACTGAATCCATGTTGCTGTGCAGTTGTGATCAATAGTTTCTGAGGACTACTATTGGTGGATGTTTTTGTTTATTGCTGTAATTTGGTTGTAATTTTTATGTATTTGTTTTATCTAAAATTTTCCAAAGGGGGAGATTGTAAGTTCCTTATTTTTAAGGATTTACATTAATTTTTGTAAAACAAATATAGCAGCTGTTGCACCCCAAAATTTGCCCTCTCATTTTACTCAAAACATACTCCTAGAGGTCCTCAATTGCTCAAGTTGACTAAGAATTGACCAGACAAATCCTCCTCCTAAGACAATGAGCCTCAAACTAGGTTTCACTCCTCATCAAGATGTTTGAGTTCCAAGGGTCTTAAATGGTTTCTATTGCCCTAATATGTCCCCAAGATCATCCATGCCAAGTTCCATGCCTTGCACAAGAAGTTTGCTCAATCAACTGCTCAAATGCCTGGAAATCAACTATACTAGGTCAAAAGTCAACTATGACCCACATACAGTGAAACTTCAAGATTTTTGGTCAACATCAACATTTTGAAGTAATATCCATCATTTGATCAAGGGTTGATCATGATTCCTCAAGGAATACTCCTAATTCATCAAAACTAAAAGTTGCTAAATTAGGGTTTCTATAGGAAAAGTCAACCAAACTTTGACCAGGCATAACTTTCTCATACTTTATCAGAAACTTCTCATCCAAGGCTCATTTTGAAAAGAATCCAATTCCCTACAACTCATCTTCAGCACTCAAGTTCAAAAAATGCACTCATGAAAAGATATAAATTAAGACATTATAGGTCATTTTAAAAAGTCAACAAAAACACCTTTTGGGTCAAAGCTCCTTACATGAACATGGAAGATCCAATGGAGATGAAACCAAAAGGGTTGTTTAGAGGACATCCTGAGATTTCTAAAACTTCCAAGAACATCCTCTTAGGGGTCAAAAGTGAGAGACATATGCATTGTCAAAGTTGGCCATTTTTGGAAATTTGCCCAAAGTCAACAATGCTCAAAATTTCATTTTTTCCCACATGGGCCCATCGTTTCAAGATTGAATCTCAGTGCTAGCATGGTCCACAACCTATGAGACCCTCCATGCCTTACTCACTTATTTATTTAATTTGTTTTGATTTTATTTATTTAAAATTCACATAAAATCAAATTAAATAAAAAATAAATCAAATAAATGGGATAAGATTTGTATTGGCATTGATTGAGTATCTCATGAGCTGTCAAGTAAGGAACAAAATAGTGAAGGCTCTAAACAAGAAGAAATCTACAAATATGGAAAGATTGGAATCAAAATTCAAGACCATAACATCTTTTGATTCTTTCCAATTCTATTACCCTAGATTGACTCCCTACTTATACCAAGACAATCAAGACCTAAAGGACAAGAGAACAAGTGCGCAGCCAGCCTCAAGAGAACTCATATCAAGCTTCCAAAAATTCAAGAAAAACTCAACTCGGATTTCATATTGCAGCCCTCCACAAGGGGATTTGAAGATTGCAATATATTCCTCGGTACTCCCAGAGGCTCTTCTAATCGTTTCCCAGCATCAAAGCGCCCAGAATCGTACCATCCACACCCGCAATTTGCTTTCTTTTTCTCAAATTCGAATTCATCGATTCATGTACCATAAACTTGTTTTGACCATGTATTATTGTTCATATGAATGTGTGCAAACTTTATGTATAGTTGAATTCGTGTTTAGATGCAGGATGTGTGATATGCCATTGCTAGGGTTTTGAGGTCTCAAATTGGGAACTCTGTACACAAGCCAAATTGGGCCATGATAAGGATGCCATCACGTTCATGGACTAGTTTCGAGTGGAACCATATTTTTGGTTTGGATTTATTGTGTATATGTTGTGTTTTAGAGTTTTGCAGATTTGTAGCTACAATCAAAAACTGTCACTATAGCCTATAGTGACAAATTGGACTGTAGGTAAAAGTCCTTTCTAAAATAACAGTTCCAACAAGGAAGATGATTGTGTGTCCAAGCCTGGTTGGACAGTTTGAATCACGCGCATTTTTTCTAGACATGCTACTTTGTTTGGCTTATATTTTATTTGTTTATTATATGGACAAACAAGCTTTCCAACACTGTTGGTCCAGGCGTTTCCCTTTGAGAGGAAGGACCTGGGTTTGACCCCAGGTCTCAACATTTTCCCATTTTCTAAGTTGTTTCTTTCAGATCCCATATGCCTCACCATCAAATGCCCAACATGAGCCCCTAATCTCAACCATCAGATCCATCACGTGATCAGATCTAAATGTCCAGCAAAAGCAGCGCATGGTGAACCCTCAGATGAGAGCCTCACTGAATCACACGCCAGACAGATGGGCTAGCTATTCGGGGCCTAACAAATTCAATTCTGCACCCCCAGAATCACTTCCAGCATCAGGCGCATTTTAATATTTGTTTTAATTTCTTTAACTTTTTTATTGTTTTATTAATTTTTAATTGTTTTAAAAAAATATTTTTAATTAAATCTTAAAATCATAAAAACACAAAAAAAACATTAGAATTAGGTTTTTTTTATAAAATATTTAATTTCATTAATTAATTAGGTTAATTAGGATGACTTAAATTCCTTTTTCATAATTAAAATTAATTAGAAATTAAGTTAATTTGCAAAATTAACTACTTTCTCAAAAAATCAAAAAAATATTTTTTCTTTATTCATTAATTAAATGTCTTTGAATTTAATTGTTAATTCCCCGTATTTAATTTTGTCGCGCGTATTCTTTTTCCATTATTTTTTAAATTAATGTATCTGCTCCAAAGTTGTAATAGTTTTAACTTAGGATTATTATTATTTTCATTTACTATTTTCCCCAAGTTTAGTTATGTAACCCCCTCCCCAAGGCCTTGTAATAGCTAGGTTTAAACTTCTCGCACTTTTACTTTCTGTCATTATAAACTGTTAGATGATTGATAATAGGATTGTATGCGAAAGATAAATCAATGTTTAAAACAGTAGAAAACCCTAAATGTGCAAAGATTAAATAAACTTAAAACAAACACTTGCACATGCTCACTCCTAGGGTTTTTCCCACTTCGGTTGCCTTCATAAAACATTCACTATTCTCGAAATATGAGAATTTTTAGTGGTTGTCCTCTAATTCGAAAGATCACTAGTCTCTCGATGACCCTTTCGACGCTGCCTCGGTAAAAAAATGATCTTAGAACTTTAGGACAGTTATTAAGAGATCTCGCCCTGTTGCCTTAAGTGACCGAAATCGTCCCTTAAACTCCAACGGTGTAGCTACCTACTCCTTAATAGTAGGATAGTGTTGTCTAAAGAAAATAAGAAAACGAACAGTCTTTTTCGAGTAGGTAGAAACTTTTAGGTACTTGCTCAAACAAATTTTCACACCATACACTTTCAAATAAACTTTTCAAACAAAAGTTTTCAAAAACACTTTATCACACTCTTGAGGACTGATACAAGGGTTACCATAAAGTGAAACTACACACTAAGGCATTTTCAAAACTTTTCAAAACACACACAAACAATTTAAAAATGAGCAAGTACCTAAGAGCCCATGGAAAACCATGGATAGAAAGGGTGCTAACACCTTCCCTTTCTATAATCTACCCCCGGTACTCAGAAACATCTCGAAAAAGGTTTTTTATATTCTTTTTCCCTTTTCCTTTGTTGGATAAAATAAAAGACGGTGGCGACTCTTGTTTACCGTACATTTGCAAACAAAAAACGCAAAACCAATAGTAACTAAAAACAATCAGTTCTGCCACCGTATCACAACAACAATATGTTAGATAGGATGTATTAACTTGCTAACATGAACATGTTGAGCAAGAAGTCCTATCTTATGTTAGGGCATGTTGAGTTGGAGAGTTTCAAGATCTGGAACAACATGTCAGATAAGATGTCCTATGAAGGAGTATACGATATCGCGCCTGAGCTGAAGTGGACAATTAGATTCTGTTATGATTTAACTGGTGCAAAATATTTTGGGCAATATTATGCAATCATATGTGGCTCTGATTTAAAGGTCAAGAAGAATCTAATCAGAATATTAAAGAATATACCGTTTCTAAAATTGGAGATAATTTTGGAAGATTTGATTGAAGACCTTGTTTGTAGCAGAAGTTACTGTTGGTTGTTATAAATGATATGCTGTATTTTGAAGGCCCAAATCTAGTTGGGTATAGGTTATAAATAGAAGTGTTTGTAACCTAGGAAAGGCACAAGTTCAAGATGTAGAATTCCAGGGCTTTGTCTTTTTTCCACTCTCTATGAGAGTTAGTGTAATTGAACCACTCGGGTTGTGAGATGGTCACTGCATTTCTCACTCAAAAGCTGTGAAGTAATGAGTTGAGTATTGTTCTTGGAGGAAGCTTTGAAGAAACTCCAAGTTGTGGTCTTAGTCAAGAGTCTTGCTAGTGATTGTCATGGAAGTGTGTCTTCCTGTTTGTTCAGAATTGTGGCAATCTAATCGTTGTCTGTGATTGAAAAGGGATTGTGGAGGGCCTTATATCTAGGTGAGTCTTAGATAGAAATCTAGGAAGGGTAGTGATTAAGTGATTAGGCCGTAAACTGAAGGTTTTCTGTAGGGTCTATAAATTGATACTATCATATTGGATTTGTCTCTGGCTTGGTATTCCCCCAGAGTATGAGAGTTGCTCCAAACTGAGTTAACAATTCTGGTGTGTTGTTTATGATTTTTAGTACTGTTTTAATTGTTTATACCTTACCTGTTTGTTTATGTCGGATGAGATGTACCAACATGTCACAGGACATCTGAGTTCTGTCATACCATAATTTCACATTTGTTCATTTAGCTTTGATGCATAACTCTGACCATTTGAACTCGAGTTCTTATTTCTTATGAGACCTTTGGGTTATTTCTCTGTTATCCTAGTTTTGTCTGTATGTATGGATTTTCATCTGATGCAAGAGTTCTTATGTGATACCTTGGGCTTATCTAATGCTTGTGATTTATTTTCACTTGGTTCTTGGTTTACACTTTTCTTGTGGATTTAATCCAAAGGGTGGGAATTCTATGTTAACTTCATTATATCAAGTGTTAGCTTCTTGTTTGGTCAGACCTTTCCTCACCCTATCTTTTTATTTCTTGTACACATGATATTCTCTCCATCTCCTTCTCATTCTTAAAATTTCAAAACCTTCTCATATTTTTAAAAACCTTCTTGTTTTTCAAACTTTAATCACTTTCATATTAAACCTTGACTTTGTCAAGCGACTTTTTTTCTCAAACTTCTTTTTCTTTATGAAATCTCAAAAACACTTAACAATAAAGAGGCGAACCATGTGTCACGAGCCTTAAGTATTGGGAGAAGTGTGAGGTGGTTCATTCCTAACCTTGTGCTTCCTTTCAATCATAGTCTTTAATATGGTTCAAATCACCAGATCTTTTTTTAAGCTAACAAAAACATTCAAACCTTTTTGTGCTTGTGTGCACCTTTTCTCCTTTAAAACAATTTTCAAGATTAAACATGAGTCATTTATAATCTAGATATCATTCCTCTATCCCCATGGTTGTAAAGATGTCAACTTTTTCACTTGAGTACTAGAGGTGTGTCCAAACCCTCCTTCATGCTGGTGTGTTGTCCCTCTTTCTCATACTTTGTGGTCGATTAGTCGAGTCTTATCCTTAAAAATGATGACTTGTCTCTTCATTTAAAATCAACAAACAAAGAAACCTTTTTTAGAAGAACTACGGTGCTCCAATTCTTTCGGGATACATAGGCACGAGGTTGTAAAACCGAGGCGAGCGTAATAATAAAAAAATTATTTTTGCTCGTTAATAATTCATTCATGCATTCTCTTAGCTTGTAAGATTTAGATTATACACACTATTTGATTAGAACAAACATAATGGGTCTCTTTGAGTACAACAGATGTCTAGGGTGCTAATACATTTTGTAACACGGTGGGAGAACTGGCTTGGTTGTTTTGCGTTTGATCACAAATGTTGCGGTTAGTAAGAGCCGCCACCGACTTTTATTTTATCCAAAAGGAAAGGCTGAAAAGAACAGGAAAGACCTTTGAGATGTTTTCTTGAGTTCGGGGGGTAGATTATGAAAAGGGAAGGTGTTAGCACCCTTTCCATCCATGGTTTTCCATGGGCTCTTAGTTACTTGCTAGATCACTTGCTTTTATGTTTGAAAATGTGCTTTATGTGGTTTTTGAACGTATTTTGTAAAGATGCCATCGTTTATGCAAACTTTGTAATGATTCTCGTTCATAAGAATGTATACGAAATGTTGATCTTTTGAAATTTTTTTCAAGTTTGAAAGATGTTTTTGAAAGTGTTGGTGTTTGTTTTGAAAATAGCAAGGATGTTTTTGGTTTTGAAATTGAGCAAGCAACTAAGAACAATCTACCTACTCAAAAGTATTTCATGTTTATTTCCTTTTTCCTTTGACATTATTATCTTACCATTGATTTGGTAAATAACCCTATCTTTGGATGTAAAAGGGATGTGCGTGGGTCATCGTATAACCATGATTAGCAATGTTGTAAGATATCTTAGCATTTTTCTTTGGGGACTAAGATCATTTTGAAAGGCAACTTGGATAGCGTCATCGAGGTACTATGATCTTGTATTTTATTTGTTTTTGCTAAGACACCTCACATGCGTAATATGGCCATTTTATAAGGCAACAAAGTGAATTTACCCTAAGGGTGTATGTGTGCAAGTGTATTGGTTTACATGCTTGATTTGTCTTTGAATCACTACGCCAAAAAAGACCTACGAAAGCGTTTTTTTTGGCCTTTAAAAGCGCTTTCTAAGGTGGCGCTGCTAAAGGTTTTAGCAGCGCTTTTTGTTTAATGAAAAGCGCTCTCATAGGTCTACTTATGACAGCGCTTTTTCTAAAAAGCGCTCTCTTAAGTACCCTTATGGCAGCGCTTTTTCCAAAAAGCGCTCTCTTAAGTAGGCTTTTGCTAGCGCTTTTTCTAAAAAGCGCTCTCTTAAGTAGGCTTTTGGCAGCGCTTTTTTATGAAAAAGCGCTTTCATTGGTGGCGCTTTTTTTTGGAAAAAAGCTTCCATAGGTTGTCTTTTAGCAGCGCTTTTTCTTGGAAAAGCGCTGTCATAGGTCTACCTATGAAAGCGCTTTATGTGAAAAAGCGCTGTCATAGGTCTACCTATGAAAGCGCTTTATGTGAAAAAGTGCTGTCATAGGTCTACCTATGAAAGCGCTTTTCTCCAAAAAGCGCTTTCATAGGGTGTTTTTTTTAGAGGTATTATTTATATCATTCATATACCTGCATTGTTTGCCATAACCTGTAATTCATAAATAGCGGTAATGCATTGTATTCCGATACCCTGTTCTCGTACTCTTTCGACAATCGATTGGAATACAACCGTGTCTTATCCATGGTTTACGGTTTTTGAGTCAAAACCAATAGTCAATATAACAAAACCAATACTCAATACTTTTCACTAAATTCATTTTATTCTATCAACTACTTTAGTACACAAGTATAACACAAGAAACCATAAACAAGAAACTATCATTGCTCAAAATCAATCATAAATTATGTTTGTATCTCAAATTATATATAAACCATTGTTATCTGTATTCTAACTCAAAGTCAGTATTACAAAATCAACTCTAACAACAACTAAACCAGTCCTTATATTTTTCTCTGCTCAATAAAATATTGACACAACTCCTCTTTGGTTTCTTCCAACTGAAGTTTCGTGTAATATGCACATTTGTACTCATCGAAGTACTACATAAGAAAACATAATATGCATGATTTAGTTAAAAGTAAAAAATTATATGGAATATCCGAGAAATAATAAAACAAATTCTAAGTTATAAATTCATACCGTGACTGGAATCTCTATTTGATTCAGTTGAATGATTTCTTTGATAAACCGCATAACGAAGTATCCGCAATCTATACCGTTTTGTTGTTGAGGACACTACATAGAAAAATAAATAAGAATATATAGTTGTATTGTTTTATCAAATAGCGTAAATATTATAATCAAAATAGTGGAAATTAATATACCTGCACTTTGATCCAATTAATGTTGTTTGATTTAGACCGTCGTACCCGAGCTTCTCTTTGACACCGGAATACTTGTATCGCTCTAACAAAATTAAAAATATATATTTAGAACAATGTCACAGAAATAATTAAATACATAAATACACATAAATATTTAGAATAATCTCACTTACGTATCAATCTTAACTTCATATCCGGATAATTTGTCCAATCACCGTCAACCGAATTCAGATAATAGACCACTTCTTTTATAGGATCGATAGCAACCAACAACCAGTGACGTCTATAAATTAAAACAACAGTTTAGAAGAAATTTTTCTACGCAAAAATTACAAATATTAAAATGAATTTAGAATGAAAATCTAACCCTGTAGGAATAGTATTATACGCCCAAAGATATAAGCTTTTTGTACTGCCAGTTGCCATGAATCTTTCGACTAAGTGCTCTCTTACTGAATCCGGTTCCCTACCAATTGTCGCTCCGCTGACACGGGAGGAAGACACAAAATGGAATCTGTTTGACAATTGATTCCCGCGCATCAATTTGTCATATAACAGCCTTAAATAGAAACATAATTAATATTAGAGTATATTCATTGAAAATGTTTAAAAAAGATTTCAGCTAATTACATAATATAAAGATGGGGTTACCGGATGTATGCGTGCATAATACTGACGCCCAATTCTTTATGACGGAAAATCTGTTCCACGTCCTCATGTCCAATTATTTCTGTGCAAGGAAAACCAAAAATACCTTGATCCATATCAATTTGACGAATACCACCATCCATCAAATTTTTTGTTCCCACTATTGTTTCAAGACACTGCCGGTATCGAGGGAAAAATCTAGTAGGCACCCTTTTCTTGGGTGGTACGCCAACGATTTTCTGGCTCACTTGTTGTGACCCATGAAAAGGTACCTAAAAATCATATAAACTCGGTTAAATTATAAAATTATGCAGTTTTTTATTCGGATCATATAATTAACACTTTAAACGTACCTCTTTTGGTGATACGTCAGACTCGTCGTGCCGCAAAATCCCTTTACCCTTAGATGCGGGTGTTGTAGGAGTCTATAATTACCGTGGAAATAACTGAGGTCAGAACTGACAGTTGAAGAATTAAAGATTCATAATTGTTTTCAACATACCTGATCATCTATGAAAATGAGGTCGGATGGCCATGCAACAAAAGATCCAATTGCATCTTGCAGCAATGTGGTCTCAGCAACAATGTCAGGTACCGGCAGCAATGCATCCATATCTAAAGCAATGCCAACTGATACTTTCATGTGACCATCCAGAAGCGGTCTATTATGAAGTAAATCTCCCGAACTGTTATGGACTTTTCCCTTGCCAACTAGTCGATAAGTCGGTGACGATAGGTAGAGCTGGCAAGATGAAATGCCCTAAACCAATAATAACCGTTAGAAGTGACTAAATATATTCTATAGTAATAACGGATATATATTGAAAATTACCTCGGGAAATTTATGCTGAAAGTTGATACTAGCTTTGTCACTAGTTTCTTTCAAGTGTGAACTGCTCTTTTCCGCCATATATCTCTCTTTATCCTTCTGCAATTCACGAACTTGAGCTTGTAAATCCTGTAATGTTTGCATCACTTCTGCATTGCTAGGATTTCTTCTCCTTGGATGCTTATACAAAGAGGTTGGAGTCACACCATGACCTTTACCCCTCACCCGACCCGGATACTCAGCAATATTTAGTGCTCGACTAAGTACGCTCCTGGTATCGTGAGGATCCTCACCTGGGGATACCGATTGGGACAAGGTCTCATGTAATTCAATTACATATAGAAAATTATTAGTGGAGATAAACATTAATTGATTTAACTAAAGACACAATCTTATACTTACACATTCATCATACACATGTTGAATATCGGGATTAACAGCTTGATCCTTGCCCACACGGGCTTCCTTCCACAACAAATGTGCCGGTAGTGATGTTGCGTCACTTTTCGTCTCTTCTAACTACACAATGACGGAGGTCTTAAGATCATCAACTATATAACACATTGAGAGAATTAATAAGATCGTAGAGTTTATATTTACTTACAATTTTTTCCTCTAAGCGAGCATATCCCAAACACCCTTTTTTGTATGGATATGCGGGTTTTGACGCTCTCTCGCGATTTATAGCACTCACTTTCTTGAAATTCTCATCTCTTCTTTGGCCTACAAAACCAACCCATTCTTCAGGTGTAATGAAGTTCTCATACTTCTTTGGACGTTCCGGATCCTCTTCAAGAAAATTTCCTTCATCATCTTTAAGATACTTGTTGGTTAAAAATGTTCTCCACCCTCTGTGTCTTTTTCCAGCCAAACCCATTATATACTTTTTACGGGTATCTTCAATGTTAAAAGACCTCTACAAAAAAACATACGCATAAAGTGTGTTAGTAAAAGAAATTTTAACACATATTATCGTCAAGATAAAGCAAATAACAAAAACCATATATGTACCTTTATCTCAGTCCAAACTTTCTCCTTAGCCTCATCCAACTCTCCTCTTTTCCATCTAGGAGTGGTGATCGGAATGTGTATACGAACAAGCGTACCAATGTAGCTTGTCAACTTTGCAGCATTAGACCCAATTAATTGGTCATTATCATTCCATTCTACATTATAGGTTACTCCTCTATCTCTATCACGTATGATTCCCCTCATAATTGTAATACCTCGTGTAATATCTTTTTCTGAAGTATTTTCTTGAGTATTTTCAGGAGCATTTTCAGGAGCATTTGCATTATCTTGATTACTAGCCATTTGACCTGTAATAATGAAAAAAAATAAACATGAAATGTCAAATAAAAATGAAATGACAAATATAAAAATGAAATGACAAATAAAAATGAAATGGCAAATTAAAATGAAATGACAAATATAAAAAAGAAATGACAAATAAAAATGAAATGGAAAATTAAAATGAAATGACAAATATAAATGAAATAGCAAATAAAAATGAAATGACAAATATAAAAATGAAATGACAAATAAAAATGAAATGGCAAATTAAAATTAAATGACAAATATAAAAATGAAATGGCAAGTTATATATACTATTACCCTTTTCACTAAGGTCTCTTTCTTTTCTTGGTAGGAATGTGTTCTACTCGTCTCTTAACAACGCGGACAGTTGGATTGATCCAAATACCCTCATTATGATCGTTTCTAATACATGATTCATTATCATTTTGATCAGTTATGGTTAAAGATTCAATGTCAACACCAATATCACTTTGATCTCCAATGCTTTCATCAATTACTTTGTTAGATAGTAGCACTATAGACCATTTTGTACTTGTCGGATCATTGACATAGAACACTTGTTTAGCTTGAGAGGCTAGAATGAAAGGCTCATCTTTGTACCCCACCCTATTAAGATCCACTTGCAAAAAACCTGACTTATCCATTCGTATGCCATTATTATTTTCAACCCACTTGCAACCAAATATAGGAATCTGAAACTTCTTGTAATCAAACATCCAAATGCGCTCGATAACCCCAAAATATGACAGGTTTGCAAATTTTGGGTTTAAGTCCTTCACACTTGATATATGCATTGCTTCAGCGATCAAGGTGACACCATTATTTTGCATAGTACTTTTGTCATCCTGTTCTTTGGTATAAAATGTGTATCCATTAATTGCATATGCGCTATAAGAAAACACAATTAAACTTGGACCGTATGCTAAACATCTCAATCTTTCTGTTACTGAAGCATGATCTGAACGATACTTTGAATAAATATGTTCCTTAAACCATGGTATGAAACTTCGATTGTGCTCTCGTACAATCCAATTCTCATTTCTATTCGGATTTAAACCTCGAAGAACACCCTTGTGAATTTCAACATACGGCTCAACTTCAAGCTCATTATGCAGAACATACAAATGCACTTGATCCCGTTCGACCATTGATACTGTCACAACTTTATTTCCAATTAGCTTCTTACCTTCTTTTTTTTTAACAATGTGAGATTTGGGGAGTCCAATTGATTGAACATTTGACAGATATTCAGTACAAAACTCAATCGCTTCTTCAACAATATATCGTTCAGCAATACAACCCTCTGGTCGACTTCGGTTTTTCACATACCCTTTTAATATTTTCATATAACGTTCAGTAGGGTACATCCATCTCATATAAGCTGGTCCGCACAGTTGTGTCTCTTTGACAAGATGAACGACAAGATGAACCATTATGTCAAAAAACGAGGGAGGGAAATACATTTCAAGATCACACAAAGTAACAACTATTTCTTTTTGCAATGTTGGTAAGATCTCAGGATCGATCACCTTGCTGCAAATTGACTTGAAGAAAAAAAACAGTTTAGTTATTGCGCTTCTTACTTTTTCTGGAAGAATAGAACGTATACCTATCGGTAGAAAATGTTCCATTATAACATGGCAATCATGCGTCTTTAAACTCTTTAACTTGAGGTCTTGCATAAACACAAGTCTTCTAATATCTGATGAGTAGCCTTCTGGAACTTTAACCTCACTTAGGAACTTACACAATATTTTTTTCTCCTTTCTGGATAGAGTGTAAACAGCAGGTGGTAGATATGTTCGTATTCCTTTTTTCACGGGTCCCAATTCAGTTCTTATTCCCATCTCTACCATGTCCTCCCTTGCTTTAAGACCATCCTTAGACTTCCCTTTTATATTGAGTAACGTACCAATAACACTGTCAAATACATTTTTTTCAATATGCATAACATCAAGAAAATGTCTTACGTACAAAGATTTCCAATATGGCAATTCAAAAAAAATTGACCTCTTCTTCCACCCACCTTTAACAACTTTATGTGCAAAAGGCTTGCCAAACTGAATACTCACATCTTTCACCTTTTCAAATAATTGATCACCTGTCAATCCAGGCGGAGCTCTACGTTGTTCGGTATCTCCGTTGAACGCTTTTCTCCATCCACGATATTGATGTTTAGAATTTAAGAATCTACGATGACCGAGAAAGACATTCTTCTGACAAAGTTTCAATCGCATCGTATCGGTTCCATCTTCACAGATAGGACACGCTTTTTCACCTTTAATGCTATACCCGGATAGATTTCCGTAGGCTGGAAAATCGTTAATTGTTCCAAACAACATTGCCCTCAAGTTGAAACTTTCTTTCCTATACCCATCATAAACCTCCACACCGTTCTCCCACAAAATCTTCAAATCTTCGATTAAAGGTTCCAAATAATTGTCTATGTCATTTCCTGGTTGTTTAGGCCCATAAATTAACATAGATAACATCATGTACTTACGCTTCATACATAGCCACGGAGGTAGGTTATAAATCATAAGAATTACAGGCCATGTGCTATGCGAGATACTTTGAATACCGTGTGGGTTCATTCCATCAGTAGACAATGCCAAGCGAAGGTTTCTTGCGTCTTTTCCAAATTCAGGATAATCATTATCAATTTTCATACACTGTGGTGAATCTGCCGGATGTCGAAACTTTCCATCAATAATTCTTTCATCTGCATGCCAAGTTAAATGTCTTGAATCGGTTTCACTACGATACATCCGTCTAAATCTCGGAATTATAGGAAAATACCATAAGACTTTTGCCGGAGAAAACTTTTTCTTATATCGAGGGGCACCGCATTTAGGACACTCATTTAACGATGCATACTCGTTCCGAAACAAAACACAATCTTTTGGACAGGCATGTATCTTGTCATAGCTCATGCCAATAGAGTACAACATCTTTTTGGCCTCATACGTTCGATTGGGGAGAACATTATTCTTTGGTAGCATATCTTTCATAATGGCTAATAACTCTGTGAAACTTTTATCCGACCATCCATTGCCCGCCTTTAAGTTGTACAACTTTAATACCGCAGACAATCTTGTGAATTTTGTACAACCATTATACAACGGTTTCTCTGCATCGCTTACCAACCTCTCGAACATTTTGGGACAATCATTAAGATCTTCTTCAAGCGCTTCTGCAATCTCTTCAACTCGATCATAATCGTATGTATCTGTGCCATTGTCGTTTGAAGCATAGGTCCTATTATCCCCCGATTCATCATTCCCGTCACTTTTCTCACCATGCATATTCCAACATGTATAACTTCTATCAATTCCATACCGTATTAGATGCGATGCCAACTGAACTGCGTCAACCCGATTCCCATAACAGCAACACAAACAAGGACATGTCATTCGACCGGGGTCTTCGGCATGCACAACAGCAAACTTAACGAATTCCGATACCCCGTTCTCGTACTCTTTCGACAATCGATTGGAATACATCCATGTCTTATCCATGGTTTATGGTTTCTGAGTCAATCTGAGCTAAACAAAAACTTAACTTAATCAATTTGTCGAACACTTGGTGTGAAATCAATTTTAATCAGATTTTTCTTTGGTTTTGTTGATATGAAAAATCAATTGCAATTTTATAGATTACAATCAACTCAACAAAAAATTGTTTAAAATATTATTGATAAGAAAATTATCTCAATATGTTGATTGCACAATCAATGAATTCACAATTTACAATAAAAATGAGTGAAAGAGAAGGAGAGATAAATTTGTTTAAGGAGTTCTCCTATCGGCGGTCATAAGAACCGACCTCGCTCAAATTCCACGACCGTTCTCCACCAGCCACCATGTTCCTATATACTCATTTTCCAATTTACGCGGCTATGTTTTCCAAATTCTATCGCGTTTTCATTTTCTTTCAGAATCGTACCCTTGTACTTTTTCCATCCAAACTGAACCGTATTCCATTTTCCTAACCTAAAATTGCAAAAATTTCTTGATCTATCTAATAATATCAAATCTGCAGAATCATTTTTCTCTCACATCTCATGTACAAAGAAATTCAGTGAAGGTAAAAAGATGCAACTTTATTATATTAATTCATTGACAAGGTAAAAAGATTTTATACAATAATATCTTTCGTAGATGCAACTTTATTGTATTAATTCGTAAAACCTATACAATACCTCTACAATATCTATTGGTGCTTTCAAGTGCAATACACAACAACAACGTTCATTTGTACTGTCGATTTAAGTGCATTCATACATGAAGGTTTCTTACATTTCCTTCTATTTTGTGCTACTGTCTTTGGTATTGAACTCATTATTAAGTGTCTAATCAATTGAAGAAAATATTTTGTATAGATTGAAAAGAAGAAACAATCACCTGACGGTTCTCTTGTTTTCTGACGATTTGACACGTTTGAGTTCTCCGGTGAGATATGTTGCTCTGAATCGGAAGGTCCTGAAGAAGTTAAAGAAACCGATTAATTTCCAAAACACATTAAACAAACATCAAAAGACAGAGAGCCTTAATCGGGAATCACAATTACCTGCCGTCCAACTAGTGTGAATGAGAAACACTAACTGTGCCTGCTAATCAATGAAACAAGAATTTTGTATGTCACTATGGCTTCCAAGAATATATTCCGTGCCCGATTATTCAATAAACGCTCAATAACCTTTAAAACATAATCACCTAACGGGAACCAAAAATTCAAGCTCTTATCCAATTCAAGTTCATGATATGAAAAATCAAGCTCAAAGTAAGCTAAAATCAACCGAACCAAATTCCGGGAAACAACTATGTAATCCTAATAATGCTCAATAAAACTCATCTCAAACAAGTGTTCCATGTGCACACGATAAACAACAATACCATAACCGAGTTCGTCATTCAAAACCAAATCACACAATGTCATCACAAATTCAAAGCCAACATGTTTTAAAACAAAATTAGGAACAATCAAAATCAACACCAAGTTTAATTCATTCAAAATTAACTCAAAATGAACATAACATATTAATAATCAATGAGAAGAAAATACACTGTAAATGAGAAGAAAATAATCATCAAAAATCATCAAACAAACAACAACAACCAATACACTGTAAAACTCAATGAACCTTGTGAAGAGAGGGGCGACTCGTGCGGCGGCGATGAGAGTTGACGATGGTGGCTACCGTGAAAAATCGCTTTGGACGAAGAAGGAACAGGAGCGAAAGGGTTTGGAACGTTGGAAGAGAGGAGGAAACACAAGAGCCACGTACAGTACGAACACAAAGCTTTAATCAAAAACATTAAAATTTTATTATAAAACAACCTACGAAAGCGCTTTTAAAAGCACTTTCTAATGGTCATGTATAACAGCGCTTTTTCATAAAAAAGCGCTTTCGTATCATACCCTATAGCAGCGCTTTTAAAAGCGCTTTCTAAAGGCCAGATTTAGCAGCGCTTTTCAAAAGCGCTTTCTTAGGCTGACCTTTAGCAGCGCTTTTGAAAAGCGCTTTCTTAGGTTCCCTCTGAAAGGCACCCTATAGCAGCGCTTCTCAAAAAGCGCTTTCTAAGGGTGACCTTTAGCAGCGCTTTTGAAAAGCGCTTTCTTAAGGTACCCTTTGAAAGCGCTTTTTTTAAGCAAATTTTTTTTAATACCTATAGCAGCGCTTTTTCCTAAAAGCGCTTTCGTATGTGTGATGCTAAAGCTTATTTTTGGCGTAGTGAATTAGGGTTTTCTAAGCATTGGTTTTATCTTTCCATACAAACCATAATTACTAGCATTTATATAAAGCAATAATTTGCGAAAAGTAAATATTCTACACTATTACATCATTTGGGGGAGGGGATATATAAATTACAAATGGAGAATTGTAAAAAAATTAAATCTAAATAATTATGACAACCATATTGAATAATATACAAGAATTGAAATAAAGTATAAAATGATAAATGGAAAAAAATAATGAATTTCTTTGGATTTTTGTTTAGAAAAGGTTTTTGTTTTAACCTAATTAACTAGAAGAAAATTAATTAACTTAAAAGTAAGAAAATTAAACTAAGCTAATTAAAAGAATATTTTTTTAGGTTTTTTTATGAAGTTTTTTGTGAAAGGGTTTTAATCAAATTAAACTAGTATGAAAAAATTAATTAATTAAAAATCCAAAGTTTCTAAATTAATTTTAATTAAAAAAACAAAATAAACTAAACCTAATTCTAATTATTATTTTATTTAAGAAAATAAATTAAATTTGTATAAGAAAATATTTTGTCTTTTTAGTCTTAAAGGAAATAAAATATAAATATATTATTACCTAAATAATAAATAAAAATGTTTGTGGGATTTTTATTAATAAAAACAATAATAATATTAATATTAATAATAATAAAAATAAATGAAAAATAAAATATGAAATAAAATGTGAAAATGAAGTCAGGGGTGTAAAACAGATTTTGAGTGTATGTGTGTAAAAAAGTTTATGGTCTGGCCCATTAACATTTTTTAAAGTCAGAAAAAATGAAACAAATGGATTGCGTTGTTATTGAGCAAACAGGGGGTATTGTTAAGAAAAAAAACTCAGGCCCATGGGGTGGAGGCCCAAGCGCCACCTGAAACAAAAAAAAAGAAAATGACAAAAATGTGAAAAAAAATGCAAAAGGCAGCGCTGAGGTTCGAACCCACGACCTCTACCAATAACGCGCGCTGCCTTACCACTGGGGTGGCTGTACATCGGTTAACTTAAATGAAAGAATAAATACATAATGTAACATGTCTCCATGACCTGTACTTCATCTTCAACCTTCAGCCAGCCAAACCACCTGTATCTCATTTATTTCTCAACAAAAATGGAAAATGAAAACATGAAAGTTATGCTATTTTTCCTCACGAATCTAACCATGTAAACAACTAAAGCTATAGACCAAAGATGAATGAGAATTTCTTTGGCCCTAATTTGAACCCTAATTTTTTCAGAAACTTCAAACTTAAAATTCTCTAAGCTCAAGCCATGTAAATGAAAACTATGGACATGTACAGCTTCAGGGCAATGATATCTACATTTTATCTTCACAAATGAATCAATAATGATGCTTGTAGAGTGAGTTCAAAGTTAAGGAAACTTACCTCAAAACTGGAAATCATATTCTGAGTTTGAGCGCTCCTCAAAGTGTTGTGATGATCAGAATAGCTTCAGTGACCCTCCAGGATGCTAATGCAATGCTTAGTTTGTACTGGAGATGACTGAATCGTGCTGGAGAAGTCCAAGTGCAAAGCTCTATTTTAAAAAATGGAAGATGGTGAAAATGGTGTTACAGTCGTGTAACAAGGTGTGGGATGAGTTCTAAATGGTGTATGGAAGCTTTGTGATTGAATTTGAGTGATAATGCACTAGTAAAATGTGAGTTTGGAATTCAAATTCAAAAATGACACAAAAATGGAGTTTGTGTGCAAATTCTGATCTCAGGGAGTTTTAGGGAGTTACCAGGCTTATCAATTCGTGTGTTAGCTTGCATATAGTGCCTTTATTTATAAGCAATTGGTTTGGAGTGCTCAAGTTGGTCTGAATTCAAAATCCATGTTTAAACTCAACATGTGATTTTCTTGATAAAACAAGTTTCCATGCATTGTACCTTTGTTCATAGAGTTGTTATCCTCTTTAAACACCATGCCCCTGCCTTTGTGGATGGAGTACAATCAGAGAAAACAAGTTAGGAGCTCAAGAAGTTGACTTTGTGCATAAACTCTGCTTTACAAGAATGGATATGTTGCTTTATCCCCAAAATGGAAAGTTAATTTGGATAATGCTTGAAACTCTTGGATAAGGGCACAATTAGTTGTGTAAACCATTAATTATGGAGTGACAAACAATTTTGAGGCCTTAAAAGTGAACATTATGCAGCATGGCTATGGATTTGGTTCATGTTGCATCACAAATTTTGCCTTGCAAAACAACTTGAAACCCCAACTTCTGGCCTTCGATTCTCCTTGATCACAAATGATCTCAAGGAGTTCTTGGACATTTTGGAAAGCTTGTAATGTGCTCTACAACCCCTATTTGAATCACTTTTGTAAAATCTAAATGGGACTATGTGAAACTTGGGTCAGAAGTTAGCTCAAAATCCTGACCAAAAATGCTTAAAATTTCACTAAGTGTTTTAGTTTAATGAACATGACTTCATGGATTAATAACTTGAGATCCAAACATTTCTAGGAGAAGTTGTGTAAAGAAATGTTTTAGATCTCATGGAGATCTACAACTTTTATGTTGAAAGTTTCTTTTGAATCATCTTGCATCATGGTGAAAAAATGGCTCAAAGTTGTGAAAAAATATGAAGTTTTCAACATTTAGAAAAATTTCTAAGTTTGGAAACTTTGACTTTTCAAAATGAAATCTTGACTTTTTGATTTCTTGATGAAAAAGTTTCAGATTTTGACATGTTTTGATGAATTGTGATCTTTGACACTTGATTTTGACCAAAAAGTCAAAGTTTGACTTTTGAGTGTGTAGTGGGACTTTTGATCAGTTTACTGAAAATCAACTATCAATCAATTGATCTTGAGCAATGTTTTAAGTCATGCAATTAGGTCAAAATGATGCAATTGAACTCTTGAGATCATGTCTCCAACCAATTAACCATTTGCTAAGTCAAAAATCAGAAATTGCTTTTTCTCAGTCAAAACCCTAATTTTGACAATTTTGCCCTTTTGATGATCTAATCAAATTTCTTGAGGAATTATGGTCCAAATTTGATCAAATGATACATATGAGTTTATAATGTTGATATGGATAAAAAATTATGAAGTTTGACTGTAAATTGACCATAATTGACTTTTTCCCCAATACAACTGATTTTTAGGTCAACTGCTCAATTGATTGAGCAAAAATGTGATCTAAGACTTGAAACTTGACATGAGAAATATTGGGGGTCCATAATGATCCATGAAAGTCATATGAGGCATTAAATACTCAATTAACCTTGTGCAATCTCAAACCCTAATTTCAGTCATCAGTGCTTAAAGAGGTGTCTTGAGCTAATCAATCCTTGTACAGTCTTGAACCAAAGGAGATCTTGCGAGAAAATATTTGATAAATGAGAGGGAAAATTTTGGGGTACAACAGCTTCCCCTATTCAATCTTCTTAAACCCGAAGAGTTAGATTGGCGGACCCGCCATTCGTGACTTGAAGGTGGAAGATGATTGGACATTAGAGTGCCCAGAAATTTGCACTCGGAGATGAAATGGGAATGGGCTTATAGATGCCATTTGGATGAATGATGGAGATTTGTCAGAGATGAGCTTGTAGATGCCATCCAAGGGTGACTATTGACAGAAAATGGACTAAGTCTGAAACTTGATTTCAACTGGAAAATAATCAGAATAAATCTTTGAAGCGACTTATCTGAACCAGAAGAAGTCTTGTATGTTGTTTGACTGGGAAGAATCAAAATAAATCTTGGTTTAAACTGAACCAAAAGAGATCTTGAATATTCTTTAACTGGAAAGAATCAAAGTAAATCTTTGAGCGATTTATCTGACCCAGAGAAAGCGTCTGCGGGAAAGAATCAGAATAAACCTTTGAGAGAGTTAAACTGAACCGGCAATGTTCCTTTCGAAAGTATCAAGATAAACTGTTGAGGGGTTTAAACTGAACTAAAAGAGATCTTGAATATTCTTTAACTGGAAAGAATCAGAGTAAATCTTTGAGAGATTTATTTGAACCAGAGAAAGCGTCTGCGGGAAAGAATCAGAATAAATCATTGAGAGATTTATCTGAACCCGAAGTATTCCTTTGGAAAGTATCAGGATAAACCGTTGAGGGGTTTAAACTGAACCAAAAGAGATCTTGAATATTCTTTAACTGGAAAGAATCAGAGTAAATCTTTGAGTGATTTATCTGAACCAGAGAAAGCGTTTGCAAGAAAGAATCAGAATAAACCGTTGAGAGATTCGAACTGAACCGACAGGGATCTGGTGAAGAATCAGAACAAATCATTGAGAGATTTATCTGAACTAGAGAAGGTGTCTGCGGGAAAGAATCAGAATAAACCATTGGGAGATTTAAACTGAACCAGCAGGGGTCTGAAAGAAATATTTGTTATGTAGATGGTTGACCAATCCTTTCTTGGGAATTAATCTGTATTTGACTTGTTGAAAATTTGACGATAATTTTCTGTTGATTGATCTTTCCTGAAAAGATGAAAGGTTAGTTGTATGCAATGTCATGATGTATGAAATGCATGGTGTAATGATGTTCTCAAAATAAATGAGACTGTGTCGTATGTATCTGTGTTGTCAATGCTATGACGTATGGATGTAATGTATGGACACATTAATTGTTATGCCACAATAATGCTGGAGTCAAGGAAAATAAATCCCTGAACAATGCTGAGAATGAGGAATGCAAGTCTTCATGTTTTGAAGTGTTGATGAGTTTCCATTTGTTAGAGAAATAAACTCTGTTGTGTAAGGGAAACGTCGTGTATTGCTTGTAGACCTCGTGAAATCCTGCTGGGGAATCCTGAGAAAACTGGGCGACTTTCACTGAGGAATTTTAGGAGCGGTAAACAGAAGTTTTGTTCTTTTTGGGATGTGAGAGAGCTTGATATCATTAAGCTGCATACTGGAGATACATTAGCGATCCAGTAGTGGGATGTCCCGTTTTCCGCTCTTGCTGGAAAAGTATCTGCAGGGGACTCTATGGAATAGTCTAAAGATATCATCCTATTTCTTAAAGCCATTAGCAATTGTATTTCTATTTTCTGTTCTCCTTTTTGATCATTTGTAAACAGTAGTTACATTCAAATGCATATGTTTAAAAATAAATCATTGGACATTTTCACAAACAAAATACGGAAAAAGAAAAAACAGATAGTTTTGCACTTTCAAAGGGATATCTTTGTATTAACTTGAAATAAGTATTTTTGTACAATGAGACGAACATTCTAGTAAGAGATAGAAAATGAAAATTGATACAAAGAAAATATAGCTATGTGAAATAATCCCATAGGGTTCCCATTCTGCTATAGCCTTCGTGTCTCTGAGCGTCTTGTCCATTTGCTGCCTTGTCCGAAGTTGATTGGATTGATTAGACCCATTTGAGCTTGTCAGGAGATGCTAAAGGTTGTCTGTAAGGTGATCCAACAGGACATAGTCATACACTTTAATTCCCTAACTTTTTCTTGGACCTCCCTTTCGGGTTTTCAGTCCACCGGGATACCCTTTTTTGCCCAAGCCACCCTTTCAGGTTTTCAGCTTGCCGGGTGTACAAATTTTTTGTTTTATCCCTAATTTTTGCCCAAAACTTTATGGTTCGCCGGGATTCCCTTATTTTGCCTAGGTGTGTCAACCTAGCGGGTCTCTTATGCGTAGTATCTTTTGACTATGTCCGCGTTCACAGGGCGTGGAAGGTCGTCACCATCCATAGTGGTTAAGATCATTGCTCCACCAGAGAATATGCTTTTGATCACAAATGGTCCTTCGTATGTAGGAGTCCATTTTCCCTTGGGATCACCTTGTGGTAATATGATATGCTTGATTACCAAGTCACCAACCTGATATACCTGACGTCTGACCTTTTTGTTAAAATCTTTGATCATACGTTTTTGGTACATCTGGCCGTGACAGACATCCGTAAGCCTCTTCTCATCAATTAGGTTCAACTAGTCAAGTCGAGTTTGGATCCAATCATCTTCATTCAGCCCTGCATCCTTTATAATTCTCAAAGAAGGTATTTATACTTCAATTGGTAGAACAACTTCCATGCCGTATACCAAGGAAAAGGGAGTTGCCCCTGTTGATGTGCACGTCGTGGCACGGTAACCGTGGAGAGCGAATGGTAGCATCTCATGCCAGTCTTTGTAGGTCACTGTCATTTTTTGTATGATCTTCTTGATGTTCTTATTTACGGCTTCGACAACGCCATTCATCTTTGGCGGGTAACGGGAAGAATTATGGTGCTGGATCTTGAATTGTGCGAATAGTGTAGTGACCATAGTATTGTTGAGATTTGTACCATTGTCTGTGATGATTCTCTCTGGGATACCGTACTGACAGATGAGATTCTGTTTGATGAATCGGGCCACAACATTCTTGGTAACGGAAGCGAAAGAAGTTGCCTCAACCCACTTCGTGAAATAGTCAATGGCCACTAAGATGAAGCGATGTCCATTAAAATATGTAGGTTTGATTTCTTCAATCATATCAATGCCCCACATTGTGAATGTCCAGGGAGAAGTTAGGACATTTAGAGGAACTGGAGGCACATATACTTTGTCAGCATAGATCTGACACTTGTGACAGGTTCGTGAATGCTGATAGCAATCTGCTTCTATGGTAGACCAGTAGTACCCTTCCCATAGGATCTTTTTAGCCATCGTATGGCCACTAGAATGGGTGCCAAAAGTGCCTTCGTGTAGATCAGCCATGATCTTTTCCTCCTAATCCTTGTATACACAACGAAGCAAAATAGAGTCGTGGTTGCGCTTGTAGAGAATGCCATTACTGAGGAAGAACTTAGTAGAGAATCTTCTCAAGGACTTCTTATCATTGACTGAAGCTCCCTCTGGACACTCTTGAGCCTCGAGATACCTCTTAACTTCATGGAACCAAGGCTGGTCCACTACTTCTTCAGTATTGATCTCGTGACAGTAAGCTTGTTCATCCATCCGTTCAATGGTGATATGGGGAGCCTCGTTACCCCACTTGAGTTTAAACATGGATGACATAGTGGCTAGCGCGTCTGCTAGTTAATTTTCCTCTCATGGAAAATGCTCAAAGGTAATTTCCTCAAAATATTGGATTAATGTCAACACATGTTCTTTGTAGGGGATGAGGTTAGGGTGCTTTGTGTCCTATTCTCCTTTAATCTGACTGATGACTAAGGCTGAATCTCCAAATACACTTAAGGACTTGATTCCCAAATCTATGGAAGCTTTGAGACCAAAAATGCACGCTTCATATTCTGCCATGTTATTGGTACAGTTGAAGAAAAGTCTTGCGGTGAAGGGAGTATGACATCCTTCAGGGGATATGATTACAACACCTATGCCATTGCCGAGTGCGTTGGAGGCCTCGTCAAAAACCAAGGTCCATCAGGATCCTTGTTCAGGTTCGTCATATGGTCTGAGTTCTTTACAATTGTTTACCATCACGATGTCTTCATCTGGGAACTCGAATTTCATGGACTGATAGTCATCCACGGCCTGATTAGCAAGGTAATCGGCTAGCACATTGCCCTTTATGGATTTTTGGGTAGTGTACTGGATGTCGTATTCAGTCAGAATCATCTGCCATATTTCTATTCTCCCAGAGAGTCCAGGCTTCTCGAATATGTATTTAATTAGATCCATCTTGGATATCAATAAGGTAGTATGGGTCAGCATATACTGTCGTAGCCCACGAGCAGCCCATGCCAGAGTGCAACAAGTTTTCTTGAGCAGTAAATATCTTGTTTTTCAGTCGGTAAAATTTTTGCTCAGGTAGTAAATAGCATGTTCTTTTCGGCCAGACTCGTCATGCTGCCCCAACACACACCCCATTGAATTTTCCAAGATAGTTAGATACATGATTAAAGGTCTTCCCTCGACTGGTGGCATCAAAACAGGAGGCTCTTGAAGGAACTCTTTGATCTTGTCGAAGGCATCTTGGCATTCATCATTCCATTTGACTACTTGATCTTTCTTTAGTAATTTGAAGATTGGCTCACAAGTAGCAGTTAGGTGAGAAATGAATATGGCGATATAGTTAAGCCGTCCTAAGAATCCTCTGACTTCCTTCTCGGTGCGAGGAGCAGGCATTTCTTGTATTGCTTTCACCTTGGCAGGGTCCACTTTGATACCTTTACTGCTGCCGATGAAGCCTAGGAGTTTACCGGACCTCACCCCAAATGTACATTTATTCGGGTTCAACCTTAGCTTGTATTTATTTAGCCTTTCAAACAGTTTCTGCAAATGGTCAAGATGTTCCTCTTCAGTTTGAGATTTGGCTATCATGTCATCCACATATACCTCTATTTCGTGATGGATCATATCATGAAATAGAGCTATCATGGCACGCTGATAGGTTGCCCCAACGTTCTTTAACCCGAATGGTATAACCTTGTAACAGAATATGCCCCACTGTGTGACGAAGGTCGTTTTCTCCATGTCCTCAGGTGCCATTTTGATTTGATTATAACCTGAGAAACCATCCATAAATGAGAACACTTTATGCTATGCGGTATTGTTAACCAGAATATCGATATGGGGAAGTGGGAAATCATCCTTAGGGTTTGCCCTATTCAAATCTCTGTAGTCCACATGCATGCGTACTTTGTCGTCCTTTTTAGGCACTGGAACAACATTGGCGACCCATTATGGATAGGAGGTGACGGCTAAGAATCCGGTGTTGAATTGTTTCATGACTTCAGTCTTGATCTTCTCTGACATGTCTGGCCGCATCCGACGAACTTTCTGTTTTACCGGAGGGCAGTCTTCTTTTGTCGGTAGACGATTGACCACGATATCAGCGTCAAGTCCTGGAATGTCTTCGTACGACCAGGCAAAGACCTCAACATAGTTATGTAGTAACTGAGTTAAGCGCTTCTTGACACTAGGTTCTAGGTTGGCTCCCACCTTGACTTCTTTCTTGTCCTCTTCGACACCTAAGTTAAATGTGTCCACTGGATCTTCGTGGGGCTGTATGGTCCTTTCTTCCTGTTGTAGTAACCTGGCTAGTTCCCCTGGCACATCACAATCTTCCTCACCTTCGTCTTCGGCTTGGCAGATTAGATTTTTAAAGTCACAATAGGCCATAGCAGAATCGTTACCCATGGGATCCTGAGTGGATGTAAATATGAATTTTAATATGTGAGTGTTTGTAAGAGCATAACTATCTTTGAAAGAAATAAAAATGTAGAAAAAGAAAGACAAAGAGCACAAAGTTTGCATGCAAAAAAAAATCCATGATTCATTGATGACATATGAAAATGAGGTAACAACCCTTGCAAATGGATCATTGTGCCTCGGGTAAGACACAAGGTTTTAAAAGTCTCGATTGTTTAATTATTACAAGTTTGACAAAAATTTAAAGACAATTACTATTGGATAAAAGTAATTGGGATAAAATCTTTGGCTTCCCAGTTGGTGAGTCCACCGTTGATAGTTGGGAAATCCATTCCTCTAGGTCGTAGTTGTCATCACTATCCTCCACTGTGTTGACTGCATGGTTGTTGATCTTCAAAGGTGGTCCCCCGGTATGAGCACGACTGATCAATCACATTTCTGTCTGGTTTTGTATCTATTATCCGACACAAAACCACATCTTTGGTAACACTTTAGCTAGTTTTTTTACTGTTTTCGTCGCGTATTTTAATTTTCTCAATTTTTTTTATTTACATTTTGTCAATTTAAATTTTGTTAAATAAGGTACTTTTGAAATCTTGGTCTGGTGGTTCTTTTCGTATTTTCAAGTTCGGGCGAAATTGCACAAGAATAATGGTGGAACTGACAAGTTCATAAGCGTTCCATTCGGAAAATACAGTAGCTGACACGGGCGGCCGTGTCACCTGAAACAACCCGTGTCAGAGAGAATGATGCACGAACGAGGTGAAGGAACAATGCAGAAGCTCACACGGGCGCCCATGTCATCTGACCCTGCCCGTGTCAGAGAGAATGCTGCACGAACGAGGTGAAGGAACAATGCATAAGCTGACACGGGCGCCCGTGTCACATGACACGGTCCGTGTTAGAATACCTGGTAAATGTTTTGAAAGAGTGGGACATCAATTCCCAACACGGCTGCCCATGTCACATGACACGACCCGTGTTGGCAGATGCGGGACAAAAAAGTGATTTTTTGAAATCACTCTATTTAAATTCTTGGAGGTTATTTCGGACTTTGCGCAGACTTCTTGGGTGATCTGATACTATTTAGACCTAGTTTTGAGGAGTAGAGAGGACTTTTTTTTGGCTGGAAAAAAGAGGACAACAGAGAAAAAGAGAACGAGAACGATCAAAGGTTTGGATGACGAAGATCAACAAAAGCGGAAGCAATTGAAGATCAGAGCAATTCAATCCTTTGTAATGTTTAACGTTAAATTATTATTTTCTTTGAATATTATGAAAAGCTAAAACCCCCAATGCTAGGGGGGTGTCCCTGAATTGCTTCTGTGATGAACCAAATGGCTATATTTTTATAATATCTATGTTTTTATATATTCACTGTATTATGCAATTTCCTAATGCTTATCCTTTTGGAAAATTGGGTATTGATCTATGGGTAAAGTAGGTTTAACTGATCACTTTATCGCTACTTGTATAATACCATCGTTAATTTCTCTTAAGAATAAGGATCTAATAGCTCTGACCGTAAATTCTTGATCTTTTACGCGTGATTGACATATGTTTGAATATCTAAGGAATTAGACTTTAAAATTTGATGTCATGGGTTTCTGGATTTTTTGTCAACATCCTCATTTTTAAGTATATTTCATCATTTGATCAAGGGTTGATCATGATTCATAAAGGATTGCTCAAAATTCATCAAGATTCAAAAGTTGCTAAATTAGGGTTTTGTAGGAAAAGTCAACTCAACTTTGACCAAGCATAACTTTCTCATACTTTATGAGAAATGACCAATCCAAATCTCATTTTGAAGAGGATGAAATTACCTACAATCCATATTCATATCCCAAGATCAAAATATGCACTTACAAGAAGTTATGAATTTGGACATTATAGGTCATTTTGAAAAGTCAACAAAAACACCTTTTTTGTCAAAGCTTCTAAATTGAGAATGTAATATCAAAATGAGATGATACCAAAAGGGTTGATTATATGATATCTAAAGCTTTCTAAAAAGTCCAAGAACACCTCCAAAATTTCAAAATTGAGGAATTTATGCATTGTTGAAGTTGGACTTTTTTGCAAAATTGCCAAAAGTCAACTATCCCCAAAACTTCAAATTTTTCCAAATTGGATCATTCTTTTTCACTTGTTTTGGGTTGGCATTATTGCCCAAGTGCTCTAGCCTTGGCCATGTGTCCATATCATATTTTTATTATTTAATTTGATTTTATTTGAATTAATTCATTTTAAATCAAAATAAATCAAATAAAATCAAAAACATTGAAAACTAAAGATCTTGTGATCATTTCAGGTCTTGTTATACAGCTAGCACCATATCAAACTCGTTTCAAAGCAATTGTACACAAAAAGATTCAAATCAAGCCAATTTTGGAAAGCTTTGAAAGAAGATTCAAATCAAATTCAAAGTCATTGATGGAGAGAGATTTGGACAGCAAAAACAACCCTAATGTATTGTACAATACATAAGGAAGCGAGGCAGACAAAAATAAGGGTTGGAGATCAATTGGAGAGCAAGAACAGAATTGGAAAAAATCAAGAAAAACTGTGACTTCGAAATCAATCCTAGAGGCAATTTCAAGGCTTGGCAATTGTCTCAATCTCTTCCTGGCCATCTCCACAAGCGAAAGCAACCAAGATCACGCGTTTTCAGATCTCCCAGTGCGCTATAAGTCATCCACGGATTCACTATATTCTTGAAATCGAAAATCCTTATTCTTGCATCCATTGTATAAAATCACCATGCCATTTGCAAGCTTTTTACGTTAGCCAATTTCATTTACATAACCTATACTGTGATTCACCATGATTAGGGTTTCGTGGAGTTTTTTGGGGCTTTTGTTTTCAGGTACAATTAGCCTACATAATGTCTATGGTTGTGATCAGTAGGTTGAGAAAAATTCAACCATGCTCTTAGAGTCCATTTTTATGGCCTGTGCAAGATTTTGAAGGTGGACAAGCCTGTAGCGACGGACCTTTGTCCGTTGGTATAGGTGCTTTGATTTTTGGCCACGGAGAGAGGTAGAAGAAGCAGTCGTGTCATCCTCCCATAAGACCCTTCAAATACAAGCGCGCGTTTTTTTGTTTCTGGCCATTAATTCTTGTTTTATTATATTATCATTTATTCGTGTTATGTTAACAAAAAGAAACAAATGGTGTAGTGGCTACAAGGGGGACTTTCAAGGCGTTGAAGGATGGAGTTCAGGGGCTCGACCCCTGCCTCCAGCATTTGTTATTTTTCTTAATTCTTTCAGGTAATCTGGTGTACGCGCATGCCAAGGGACTATCATACTCCCTCACCAATCAACGTGCCAGATGGCCAGATCTGGTGGCCAATATTGCAAGCATACCATGGACCAGGTCAACGCCAAGGCACTGAATCAGAAAATCAATTGGACCTTCAGTAATTGGGCCAGCGAAATTGCTATGGACACCTCAAAACCAGGCCCAATTTCTCTACTTTCTTACATTTTATTTATTTAATTTAATTGTTTTATTTTATTTAATTAATTTACTAACCAATAACATAATTCCTTTATTTTTTATTTTTTATCAAAAATCACAAAAAATATTTTTATCCAATTAAAATTTAGAATTTTATTTTTTATTAATAAATACTAATTAGTTAATTAGGATATTAATTAGGTAATCTTAATTTATTTTTGTAAATAAATAAAATCAATTAGAAATCCTTAGGTTTTAACATTCATTTAATTATTTTATTTTCTTTCTTAAAATATCAAAAACTCCAAAAATATGTCATTAATTACTTTTCATTAGTTAACTTACTTAATAATTAATTTAGTGTTTAATTTTAGGATTTAATTTCTTTTCTCAAAAATAACAACAAAAAAAAACCATTTTCTTTAATCAAAAGGGTCAAAACCCTAATTTCACATTCGATCCAATTCACTCACGCGATTTATTTTTCCTCATTCAATTATTGATGTATCTGCTCCCGGATTATAATAATTAATTAGGATGTTTATTTTACCACTTTATTTTATTTTCAAAGGGTTGCTTTTGGCGATGTAAATACCCGACGCCTTGTAATAATTTAGTTTAAATTTCTGCACCTTTAATTTCTGCAAATTATACAACTGCTAGATGTTTGATAATAGGGTTTGCATGATAAGAATGAATGTTTAATATAAAAACAAATTAGATCACCCTAAACATGTGAAAAGATAAAAATAATTGAAAACAATACACTCGCACATGCGCACTCTTAGGGTACGCCCACTTGGTTGCCTTTGTACACGATCATTGAGTATAGGTTGTTTTAGAGGTCGTCCTCTTGTCTAAAAGATCATAGTTGCCGCAAAATGGTTACCTCGGATATTGTTGCCTCAGATAATTGATCTAAGACATTAGGGTTACCGCTAAGACGTCCTAACATTGCTTTAGTAACCGTATGTCCCTCTTTCGAATTGACCCTAAAACTCCAACGACGGTGCTACCTACTCACTAATAGTGGGATAGCATTATCTAAAGGAAATTAGCATAGAACGATTCCTTTTTCAAGTAGGTAGATTAGTTTTTAGATACTTGCTCATCCAAAAAAACAAAACATTTTCACACTTACACTTTTACGAACAAGTTGTCAAAAAACACTTCATTACACTCTTGAAGACAGAAGCAAGAGTTAAATTGAAGTCGAAACAAAAAGTTCTCAAAACCCACAAGCACAAAGAAAACATTTTGAAAATGATGAGAAAGTACCTAAGAGCCCGTAGATAACTACGGATAGAAAGGGTGCTAATACCTTCCCTTTCTATAATCTACCCCCCGTACTCAGAAATATCTCAAAAAAGGAATTTTCCTGTGCTTTTTTCCTTTCCTTGGTGGATAAAATAAAAGTCGGTGGCAACTCTTGCTTACCGTGACATTTTGCAAAAACAAACGCAAAACGCGAACCAGCATTCCAAAAACAGTCAGTTCTTCCCACCGTATCACAGAACTGGCGACTCTGTTGGGGAAGTATAAGTGGGGTTTACCTTAGGAATAGTTCATCATAATGTTTTCACTTGCTTGATTTGTATGATTTATCTTTGTGGGTTTGAATCGGAGTTACTATAGATCCTAACCCGAATCTGGGGATACCTTTTAGGTAAGTAGCAATAGACTGTGAGGGAACTGTACAACATAGACCAATACGGTTGAAGCAGTAGCTACGTTGGTGTGGCACTTTAGTTTGTACCGATATCCCTTGTGGAGGAACAAGGAGAGTATGGGGCTGCTAATGGGTCATTAAGCATCAACTGACCTTAGAACCTATAGTTGACCAACTTGGCCATAGAAAAGTAGCAGTATGCTACACTCATTGAGATCAAACTCTCGCGATGATTCCGACCGCAAGAAAAGGTTGCCAAACTGGAATTATGACCGATCGAGGGTGGTCAGTGATATTGAGATCCTCTAGAACCCGATTACTATTACTAGGACAGGTTGAACCAACTAAATTGAAAGAGGGTAATACCTAAACTCCGTGCCAGCCTGAAATCTAAGGGTTACTGTGTGACTTGATTGCCCTTACCTTGTTTGCTATCTGTGAATACTTGTGGTGTGTTTCTATCATAACATCATGCATCATGACATTGCATGCATCTTGCATCAGACTAACCCATTTCATAGACAGAGGGGATTCATCTTTGTTCTGTTTTGTAGGTCATGGCCTCTATGCGTAGAAACACTATTCGGATCAGCTTTGTACAAAATCCTACTCAGCTTAGAGATTTGGTTTCCAAAGTTCCAGATACTTCCTCCTTTATCAGAAGACATGGTCACCTCTTTGGTTTGGTCACTTCCAAGATGGATGAGCAGATGTTGAGTGTCTTGCGCCAGTTCTTTGACCTATTGCACCACTGCTTCACCTTCCCGGACTATCAGTTGGTCCCTACTTTGGAAGAGTTCTCTGATCTACTTGGTATTTCTATTCTAGAGCAGACGCCATTTACAGGTTGGGAGAAAGCTCTTAGGCCATAGGATGTTGCTACCGCCCTACATTTGACAAAGGCTGAGGTAATGTCTAATTGGGGGACTCAGAGTGGGACAAACGGCTTCTTGGCTAAGTTCTTGGTTGATCAGGGTAATCAGTTTTGGGACAGTTTGGATTTCCAAGAATTCAAAGACATCTTGGCTCTTCTCATATATGGTTTGGTTCTGTTTCCTAATTCAGATTCTTTTGTTGACGTGAACACAGTGAAGATCTTCATGTCCCGTAATCTTGTGCCCACTCTCTTAGGGGACATCCTGCATGCTCTCTATGCCCGTACTGCTCGGAAACGGGGAACCCTTATGTGTTATGCACCATTGCTAGCGAGGTGGTTTATTTCTCACCTCCCCAAATCTGTTTTGAAGAACAAGGAAGGTATGGGATGGGCCTACAAAATTATGTCCTTGGCTCACACAGACATCATCTGGAGCACTAAAGACATGGAAGAAGTAGCTGTTATCGACCGGTGTGGAGAATACCCCAATGTTCCTTTACTTTGAATTAGGGGAGGGATCACCTATAATCCTTTTCTGGCCTCAGTTTAGGCGAGCTAGAAAGGATGGTCCTCATGAGTTGTTGATTCCGAGCATTGTCTTTGACTACCAAGGGGATAGTGAAGAATATCGCCGCAAGTTCATACGAGCTTGGAATAGGGTTAACAGATCTGATCCGCATGAGCTAGGAGCGAAGACTTCTCTTCCAATGGAGCCATATCTTCGGTGGGTTCGGGCCCGTGCCCAAAAGCTGGGAATGCCGTACGAAGCTGTCTTACCGGTAATTGTTGAGAATGCTGATGAAGAAGGGGTTCCTCCTGCTGTCCTACATCCGTACATGCCAACTGACATTGGGGCATTAAAGAGGTCGTGGATCCAGTTGAGAGAAGAACGGGATACTTACATAGAAAAGTATCACGAGAAGTAGCGAAAGATTCTAAAGCTTACAAGATAGCTGGAGAATGAGAAGGTCCTCAATAATTATGTCAACACCAACGGAAAACGACCATGGGAGCACTAATGTCTTTTGTTATTTCTTGTTTTGATTTACTTTTCAGTTTTTCTTTTTGTAACGCCTTAAAGGCATTTGTCAAAACATTGTTTCAAGTTTATCTAATAAAAGTGTGTTTCATTTTGGTTTACGAATTTGAATCCCTAAAGTCTATGAAATCATATCATATGCATTCCATTCCCGTGCACCTCATAACAGGTACCCTTACAGGTTTCTCATCTTCTTCGCTTTTTATTTCAGCATCATGTCTGCTGAAACATCAACTGATCAAGCTATTAAGGCTATACAAGCTCAAAACGCTCAGTTCCAGGAAATGTTCATGAACCTGACCAAGGGGCAGAAAGATCTGAAGACTCTTATCTTGAAGGATAAGAGGAAGAAGAAGAAGAAGACAGTCCTCCTGAACATGGGTCATAGGTTTGGAAACAGGTTGCGGGAAGAAGTTGATTTGTCTCACTCATCTGGAGGGGGAGAGAATCAGGAAGAAAGGAGGGCTCCTAGCCCAGTGGTTTCTGACAACGGGACTGACTTTGATGAAGACCAGTATCCTCCTTCCGAGGATAGGTATAAACAGCTTGAAGACCGGTTAAGCGCGATGGAGATCCAGAGGATACATGGACTAGATTTTGGAGAATTGGGTCCAGCATCTAGGGTGGTGATTCCCCACAAGTTTAAAGCACCAGTCTTTGCTAAATACGACAGGGTCTCCTGCCCAAAGCTACACCTCCGTTCGTATGTTAGAAAGGTTCAGCCGTATACTGCTGACAAGAACCTATGGATCCACTTCTTTGAAGATAGTCTTTCAGGGATGCAACTTGAGTGGTTCTGTCAACTAGAAGGAGCTAGTGTCCGTAATTGGGAGGACCTTGCTGCTGCTTTTTACAAGTAGTACCAATATAATGCCGACCTTGCTCCTACGCGTATCCAACTTCAGGGTATGTCTATGGGTGCGAGCGAAGGTTTCAAAGACTACGCTCAGAAATAGAGGGACCTTGCTGGTAGAGTCCAACCCCCGCTGGCTGACAGGGAGTTGGTGGATATGTTTTTGGGGACCTTGTCTGGTCCGTTTTTTAACCATCTGATCGGAAGTTCATCGTCAGGCTTTACTGAGTTAATCATGACTGGGGAGAGAATTGAAGCCGGTATCAAGAGCGGAAATTTGCAGAAAGGTGCTTCGTCAAGTACCGAGAAGAAGCCCTTCAAGAAGGAGTCTAGTGTAGTTTACAGCTCTAGAAATCAAAGTCGACCCAAGCACCGCCAAGCAGTCAATGCGGTAGTTATTTCAAGACCAACTGTTGCCACACAACGCAACACTCAGCCAAGGGCAGAAAGGCCTCAAAGGCAGTTTACTCGGCTCAGCATGTCCTTATCTCAAATTCTGCCACAGTTGTTGAAGACTAACTTGGTGATTCCGAGGGAAGCTCCGAAGAATCCCAACACCACCTCACCGCTGTACAATTCAAACGCCCGCTGTGCTTATCACTCTGATAGCCTGGGGCATGATACCAATAATTGTTGGGCCTTGAAGAATAAGGTACAAGATCTGATTGACGCTAAGGAGATTGAATTTGAAGCGCCTGAAAAGCCTAATGTCATAACGGCTCCTATGCCAAAACATGATGCGGGAGTAAATGCTATTGGGGATGATGACGTGGAAGAATCTGAGTTTGACAACTGGATCTACCCGACCACCAACGGTGGCTTGAACAATTGGACGACAAAGGATTCCATACCCGTTTCTTTTACACAGTAATAGACTTTTGTTTCAAATTTATAATAGACAAGTTTTAAAACTTTACGGCCCGATGCCTTACCCGAGACACCGTGACTTTGTTTGTGAGGGCTCTATGTGTGTCATTTCCATATATCATTAATAAAAGCATTGGACGTTTTTCTTGCATTTCAAATTTTGCGCTCCTTGTTTTTTCTTTTTCTATCTTATAAAACAGCTATTTTACACACACTCACATATACAGGTCTGAATCCACTCTGGATCCCACTGATAACAATTCTGCTACTTCTGGTTATGACTTCGAAAGTCCGATCAACCAAGCCGAGGACGAAGGTGAGGATGATTGCAAAGTTCCTGGTGAACTTGCTAGATTGTTACTTCAGGAAGAGAGGGCTATACAACTGCATGAAGAGCCGGTAGAAACAGTAAATCTGGGTACAGAGGTAGACAAGAAAGAGGTCAAGATCAGTGCAAAACTGGAATCCAGTGTTAAGCAACGGTTGATTCATATGCTGCGTGACTATGTTGAGATCTTTGCCTGGTATTATGAAGATATGCCTGGGTTGGATACCGATATCATGGTTCACCGCTTGCCCACCAAGGAAGACTGCCCTCCAGTGAAACAAAGTTCGTTGAATGCGCCCAGAGATGTCTGAGAAAATCAAGGCTGAAGTTATGAAACAGTTTGATGCCGGTTTTCTAGCAGTTACTTCTTACTCGCAGTGGGTGGCCAACGTGGTTCCAGTGCCGAAGAAGGATGGTAAGGTTCGAATGTGTGTTGACTATAGGGATCTGAACAGGGCAAGCCCCAAGGATGATTTCCCTCTTCCTCATATCGACATTCTGGTTGACAACACGCACAACACAAGGTCTTCTCTTTTATGGACGATTTCTCCGGTTATAATCAGATTAAGATGGCTCCCGAAGACATGGAGAAGATGACATTTGTTACTCAATGGGGTACCTTTTTCTAAAAGGTCATGCCGTTTGGATTGAAGAATGCTGGGGCAACGTATCAGCGTGCCATGGTTGCGTTGTTCCACGACATGATCCATCATGAGATTGAGGTATATGTTGACGACATGATTGCAAGATCCCAGACTGAGGAAGAACAACTTGACCATATTCAGAAGCTATTTGACAGGTTGATGTTGTACAGGCTGAGGCTAAACCCGAACAAGTGCACCTTCGGGGTGAGGTCTGGTAAGCTGTTGGGTTTCGTTGTAAGCGATAAGGGTATTCAAGTGGATCCTGCAAAGGTGAAGACTATACAGGAAATGCCAGCTCCCCGAACAGAAAAGGAAGTCAGAGGTTTTCTGGGACGTCTGAACTATATCGCCCGATTCATCTCACACCTGACTGCTACTTGTGAACCAATCTTCAAGTTACTGAAGAAAGATCAAGTGGTAAGATGGACCGATGAATGTCAGGCCGCTTTCGGAAGAATCAAAGAGTATCTCCAAGAGCCACCTATTCTGATGCCTCCAGTTGAAGGGAGACCTTTGATCTTATACTTGACAGTACTCGATAATTCAATGGGGTGTGTGCTGGGGCAGCATGGCGAGTCTGGCCGAAAAGAGCATGCTATTTATTACCTTAGCAAAAAGTTTACCAACTGCGAGACCCGATACTCGTTTCTTGAGAAAACTTACTACGCTTTGGCATGGGTTGCTCGCTGGCTGAGACAGTATATGCTAACTCACACCACTTTATTGATATCAAAGATGGATCCAATTAAGTATATCTTCGAGAAGCCTGCCTTATCCGGAAGAATAGTAAGATGGAAGATGATCTTGACTGAGTATGACATCCAATACACGACTCAAAAAGCAATCAAGGGAAGTGTGTTGGCGGATCATTTGGCACATCAAGCAGTGGGCGATTACCAGTCTATGAACTTTGAATTCCCGGAGGAGAACATCATGTTGGTAACTGACTGTGAGACACCTGGACCAGATGAAGGATCTGAGGAGGGATCCCGATGGTCTATGTACTTTGATGGAGCTTCAAACGCTTTGGGTAATAGCATTGGCGCCGTGATCATATCTCCTGAAGGCTCTCATACTCCGTTCACCGCCCGACTATGTTTTAACTGCACTAACAACATGGCAGAGTATGAAGCATGCATTATGGGTATTCGAGCAGCTATTGACCTAAGGATTAAGTTCTTAAGTGTATTCAGAGATTCCTCTCTCGTGATCAGCCAGATCAAAGGCGAGTGGGATACGAAGCACCCAAATCTTATTCCTTACAAGGAGTATGTATTGACGTTGCTTCCACACTTCGAGGGGATAACCTTTGAACACTTCCCGAGAGAGGATAATCAGTTGGTGGACGCGCTAGCTACGATGTCTTCTATGTTCAAGGTCATATGGGACAATGAAGCTCCCCAGATTACCATTGAGAGGTTGGATGAACCGGCACATTGCTGTGATATTGAGACTGAGGAGGTAACAGGTAAACCCTGGTTTCATGAAGTAAAGAGGTATCTTGAAGCTCAGGAATACCCCGAGGGTGCATCTGTTAATGATAAGAAGTTTCTGAGGAGGTTCGCGGCAAAGTTCTTCATCAATAATGGCATCCTTTACAAGCGTAACCATGATTCAACCTTACTGCGTTGTATGGATAAGAACGAAGCAAAAAGGATTATGGTAGAGTTACATGAAGGTACTTTCGGGACTCATTCCAGTGGACACACCATGGCAAATAAAATCCTTCGGGCAGGGTACTATTGGTCTACTATGGAAGCCGACTGTTATCAGCATTCTCGGACCTGTCACAAGTGCCAAGTCTATGATGTTAAGGTGCACATACCTCTAGTCCCTTTGAACGTATTGACATCTCCTTGGCCTTTTGCAATGTGGGGTATTGACATGATCGGCGAGATCATACCTACTGCGTCCAACATGCATCGTTTCATCTTGGTAGCTATTGATTACTTTACGAAGTGGGTTGAAGCAGCTTCCTGTGCTATCGTAACCAAGAACGTTGTGGCACGGTTTATTCGGCACAGCCTGATCTGTCGATACGGTGTACCAGAGAGGATCATTATGGATAATGGTATAAATATCAATAATAAGATGATCACTGAGCTCTGCAAGCAGTTCAAGATACAGCATCACAACTCTTCTCCTTACCGGCCAAAGATGAATGGGGCTGTAGAAGCGGCTAATAAGAATATTAAGAAGATTGTGCAGAAGATGACGGTGACGTACAAAGATTGGCACGAGATGCTACCATTTTCTCTTCATGGGTACCGTACCTCAGCGCGGACGTCGACAGGGGCAACACCATATTCCTTGGTTTATGGCATGGAGGCAGTCTTGCCCATTGAAGTTCAGATACCCTCTCTTCGGATTATGAAGGACGCAGGTTTGAGAAAAGATGACTGGATCCAGACCCGACTCGATCAACTGAACTTAATCAATGAAAAGAGACTTACTTCTATTTGTCATGGTCAAACGTACCAAAAGCGAATGATCAAGGCATTTAACAAGAAAGTTAGACGACAAGAGTATCAAGTTGGGGACCTGGTTATCAAGCGCATTATACTACCTCAAGGTGATCCCAGGGGCAAATGGACCCCTACTTACGAAGGGCAATTTGTGGTTAAGAACATCTTCTTGGGAGGAGCTATGATTCTAACTACCATGGATGGTGACGAACTTCCTCACCCCGTCAATGCAGACATAGTGAAAAAATACTATGCATAATCAAAGACCCGCTAGGTTGACTGGCCTAGGCAAAAATAAGGGCTTCCCGGTGAACCAAAAGGGTTCGGGCAAAAATAAGGGATGAAAAAGAAAAATCAGTACACCTGACAAGTCGAAAACCTGAAAAGGCGGCTTGGGCAAAAAAGGGTATCCCGGTGGACTGAAAACCCGAAAGGGCGGTCCAGGAAAAAATTAGGGATTAAAGCGTAACACTATGTCTCATTGGATCACCTCGCAACCAGACTTCAGTATCGACTATCAAGCTCGGATGGCGCCAAACAATCTGATCTACCTTCAGCCAAGTAGCAAAGTGATGAGATGCTCGAGGACATAAAGGCAATAGCAGAGTTGGAACCTAGTGGGATTATTCACATAGCTGTTTTTCTGTGTTTTTCACAAATTGTATAAATTCTATTTGATCGGCGGCATTCTCTTACTAGGACGTCAGCGTCTTGTACAAAAAACGCCTATTTACAGGCCAAACTTTAAAATCAATACAAGTCATTTTCACGAATAAATTTCAAATTGTTTTCCTTTTTCTGTTTTATTTTGCAAAGAACGTCCAATGTTCAGTTTTTGATATATGCATTTGACATTAATTGCTGCTCATAAATATTTATATGCGAAACAAAAGACATTACTTGTAATATCAGAAACAGGGGCAAACGAAAAATGTCCAAACCGTACAATTGCTCGGTCCATCAGGTATATGGATAGACCTAGCTGGAGGAAACGATTGAAAGTAAACATTCCCCGCAGAGTAAGAGAAAGACAGTGGTGTTAGCTCTCCCCAGCTGAGACTCGCAACTGTGACTGAATCGGTAATATTCTCCCCAAGCAGATTTTATCTACCATCATCAATAAGAAGTCTTGTCATCCCCAGCGGAATATGAAAAAATATATCCCCAGCGGAGTATATAAAATATATATATCCCCAATGGAGTTTAAAAAAATATCCCCAGTAGACTCTGGAAGATTATCCCCGGTAGAGTCTAAAAGGCTATCCCAGTGAAGTCGCTATTGGAAAATCATCCCCAGCGGAGTTCTTTCCTTTCACAAAACAGGAATTCAATCCCAACAAGGTTCATTATCGCCAGCAACGGTAATTTATCCCCAGCTGAATTTATCAATGGAATCCTCAGTAGAGCATCTCTTCCCCATAGAGTCATTCTCTCATCAGTTTATTCCCCAGTGGAATTATCTTCTCCTGCAGGTTTATTCTCACAATCATCGTTGTTTACTATCTCCGGCAGAAACAAAGAGTTCAACTCTTTTCTCCAGCAGCTATCCAGGATTTATTTTCCCCAACTAAAAACATCACATTTCCATACATCATGACATATACATATACGCATCATACAACACAATCTCATTTATTTTGAGAACATCATCGCTTGATGCATATCATGCATTACATACAACTAACCTTTATCTTTCAGGAAGGATACAATTAAATTTTCACAAAAGTCAAGCTATGAAGCTTCTACCACGGTCGAATTACGGACGAGTTCCTAAATCTTGACAGATATTTTCCCAGTGGAATTACGGACAAGTTCCTAAATCTCCGCAAAGTTGTTGAATTACGGACAGACTCCTAAATCTCAGCGAAGTTGTTGAATCACAGACAAGTTCCTAAATCTCAACAAAGTTGTTCTCAAGTTGAATTACGAACGAGCTCCTAAATCTCAGCGAAGTTGTTGAATTACGGACGGATTCCTAAATCTCAGCGAAGATGTTTCTTCAATTGAATCACGGGAGAGTTCCTAAATCTCGACAGATATTTCATAAGTTGAATTACGGACGATGCTCCTAAATCTCAGCAAAGCAGTCGAATTACGGACGAGCTCCTAAATCTCGACAGGTATTTCCTCAGTTGAATTACGGACGATGTTCCTAAATCTCAACAAAGTTATTTTCAGGTTGAATTACGAACAAGCTCCTAAATCTCAGCAAAATTGTTGAATTACAGACGATGTTCCTAAATCTCGACAAATATTTCCTCAGTTGAATTACGGACGATGTTCCTAAATCTCAGCATAGATGTTTCTCCAAGTTGAATTACGGACAAACTCCTAAATCTCAGCGGAGTTGTTGAATTACGGACAAGCTCCCAAATCTCAGCAAAGAAGTCGAATTATGGACGAGTTCCTGAATCTCGACAGATATGTTCCTCGGTTGAATTACGGATGAGTTCCTAAATCTCAGCAGATATGTTTCCTCAGTTGAATTACGGACGAGTTCCTAAATCTTAACAGATGGTTGTTTAGTTGAATTACGGACGAGCTCCTAAATCTCAACAAAATCAGTTGAATTACGGACAAGCTCCTAAATCTCGACAAAATCAGTTGAATTACGGACAAGCTCCTAAATCTCGACAAAATCAGTTGAATTACGGACAAGCTCCTAAATCTCGACAAAGCCAGTCGAATTACGAACAAGCTCCTAAATCTCGACAAAGCCAGTTGAATTACGGACGAGTTCCTGAATCTCGACAAATATGTTCCTCGGTTGAATTACGAACGAGTTCCTAAATCTCAGCAGAGATGACTCACCAGCAGAATGACGGACGACGAAGCTCCTAAATTTCTATCTCTTTCCACGAAGGATTAAGACTTCCCCGGTGGAATCTTCCTCAACAACAAGTATACAAGCTCTCGCTAAGGAATCTCTTATGCGATCGACACTCCTCCAAATGGCATCTGTAAGCCCATTCCCGATGTCATAAGACCATTACCATTTCATGTGAGTGCAAAATTTTGGGCACTCTAGTGTTCAATCCACTTCCACCTTCGGATTACGAAAGGCACGAAAGCCAATCTGCAACCTCAGGTTTAAGAAGATTGAACAGGGGCAGCTGTTGTACCCCAAAATTTCCCCTCCCATATTTCTCAAAATATGTCAAGAAAAATCTCCAAGTTGCTCAAGATAGCTCAAGAGTTGGTCAGACAAGCTCTCTCCTAATGCAGTCTTCCCCAAACTAGGGTTTCACATTGCATCAAGATCCTTGATTCCAAGTAGTCCCAAGTGCTCACCAATGTCCTAATATGATCTCAAGATCATCCATGTCAAGTTTCAAGCCTTGCAGAGGGTTTTTGCTCAATCAATTGCTCAAAGGTCCAAAAATCGACTATGCTAGGGCAAAAGTCAATTGTGACCTATATACAGTAAAACTTCAAGATTTTTTGTCAACATCCTCATTTTGAAGTATATTTCATCATTTTATAAAGGGTTGATCATGATTCATCAAGGATTGCTCAAAATTCATCAAGATTCAAAAGTTGCTAAATTAGGGTTTTGTAGGAAAAGTCAACTCAACTTTGACAAAGCATAACTTTCTCATACTTTATGATAAATGACCCATCCAAAGCTCATTTTTAAGAGAATGGGATTTCTTACAATCCATATTCATATCCCAAGATCAAAATATGCACTCACAAGAAGTTATGAATTTGGACATTATAGGTCATTTTGAAAAGTCAACAAAAACACTTTTTTTGTCAAAGCTTCTAACTTGAGAATGGAATATCAAAATGAGATGATACCAAAAAGGTTGCTTAGAGGACATCTCAATATTTCTAAAAAGTCAGAGAACAACTCAAAAAGTTCAAAATTGAGGAAGTTATGCATTGTTGAAGTTGGATTTTTTTTTGCAAAATTGCCAAAAGGTAACTATCCCCAAAACTTCAAATTTTGCCAAATGGGCCCATTCTTTTTCACTTGTTTTGGGTTGGCATTATTGCCCACGTGCTCTAGCCTTGGCCATGTGTCCATATCATATTTTTATTATTTAATTTGATTTTTATTTGAATTAATTCATTTTAAATCAAAAACATTGAAAACTAAAGATCTTGTGATCATTTCAGGTCTTGTTATACAGCTAGCACTATATCAAACTCGTTTCAAAGCAATTGTACACAAAAAGATTCAAATCAAGCCAATTTTGGAAAACTTTGAAAGAAGAATCAAATCAAATTCAAAGTCATTAATGGAGAGAGATTTGGACAGCAAAAACAACCCTAATGTATTGTACAATACATAAGGAAGCGAGGCAGACAAAAATAGGGGTTGGAGATCAATTGGAGAGCAAGAATAGAATTGGCAAAAATCAAGAAAAAGTGTGACTTTGAAATCAATCCTAGAGGCAATTTCAAGGCTTGGCAATTGTCTCAATCTCTTCCTGGCCATCTCCACAAGCGAAAGCAACCAAGATCACGCGTTTTCAAACCTCCCAGTGCGCTGTAAGTCATCCACGGATTCACTATATTCTTGAAATCGAAAATCCTTATTCTTGCATCCATTGTATAAAATAATTGCATATTTGTGATCACCATGCCATTTGCAAGCTTTTTACATTAGCCAATTTCATTTACATAACCTATACTGTGATTCACCATGATTAGGGTTTCGTGGAGTTTTTTGTGGCTTTTGTTTTCAGGTACAATTAGCCTACATAATGGCTATGGTTGTGATCAGTAGGTTGAGACAAATTCAACCATGCTCTTAGAGTCCATTTTTATGGTCTGTGCAAGATTTTGAAGGTGGACAAGCCTGTAGCGACGAACCTTTTTCTGTTGGTATAGGTGCTTTGATTTTTGGCCACGGAGAGAGGTAGAAGAAGCAGTCGTGTCATCCTCCCATAGGACCCTTCAAATACAAGTGCGCGTTTTTTGTGTTTGGCCATTAATTCTTGTTTTATTATATTATCATTTATTCGTGTTATGTTAACAAAAAGAAACAAATGGTGTAGTGGCTACAAGGGGGACTTTCAAGGCGTTGAAGGCTAGAGGTCAGGGGTTCGACCCTTGCCTCCAGCATTTGTTATTTTTCTTAATTCTTTCAGGTAATCTGGTGTACGCGCATGCCAAGGGACCATCATACTCCCTCACCAATCAACGTGCCTGATGGCCAGATCTGGTGGCCAATATTGCAAGCATACCATGGACCAGGTCAACGCCAAGGCACTGAATCAGAAAAGTCAATTGGACCTTCAGTAATTGGGCCAGCAAAATTGCTATGGACACCTCAAAACCAGGCCCAATTTCTCTAATTTCTTACATTTTATTTATTTAATTTAATTGTTTTATTTTATTTAATTAATTTACTAACCAATAACATAATTCCTTTTTTTTGATCAAAAATCACAAAAAATATGTTTATCCAATTAAAATTTAGAATTTAATTTTTTATTAATTAATACTAATTAGTTAATTAGGATATTAATTAGGTAATCTTAATTTATTTTTGTAAATAAATAAAATCAATTAGAAATCATTAGGTTTTAACATTCATTTAATTATTTTATTTTCTTTCTTAAAATATAAAAACTCCAAAAATATGTCATTAATTACTTTTCATTAGTTAACTTACTTAATAATTAATTTAGTGTTTAATTTTAGGATTTAATTTCTTTTCTCAAAAATAACAACAAAAAAACCATTTTCTTTAATCAAAAGGGTCAAAACCCTAATTTCACATTCGATCCAATTCACTCGCGCGGTTTATTTTTCCTCATTCAATTATTGATGTATCTGCTCCCGGATTGTAATGATTAATTAGCATATTTATTTTACCGCTTTATTTTATTTTCAAAGGGTTGCTTTTGGCGATGTAAATACTCGACGCCTTGTAATAATTTAGTTTAAATTTCTGCACCTTTAATTTCTGCACCTTTAATAATTTAGTGTAAATACGGTGGGAAGAACTGACTATTTTTAGAATGCTGGTTCGCGTTTTGCGTTTGTTTTCGCAAAATGTCACGGTAAGCAAGAGTCGCCACCGACTTTTATTTTATCCAACAAGGAAAGGAAAAAAGCACAGAAAAATTCCTTTTTCGAGATATTTCTGAGTACGGGGGGTAGATTTATAGAAAGGGAAGGTATTAGCACCCTTTCTATCCGTAGTTATCTACGGGCTCTTAGGTACCTGCTCATCATTTTCAAAAAAATTTCTTTGTGTTTGTGGGTTTTGAAAAGTTTTTTTTTAACTTCGATTTAACTCTTGCTTTTGTCTTCAAGAGTGTAATGAAGTGTTTTTGAAAACTCTGACCACAGCAGCAGCAACCATACAACCAACCTCAGCAACAATTTCAACAATAGGGGACACAGAAAGATGATTGGGAGATTGCCATTGAAAAGATGGCTGCTCAAAGTTCTCAATTTCAATAAGAGACCCGAAGTAATCTAAAGAACACGGGGGCTTCCATTAATAATCTAGAAATACAGATGAGTCAAATCGCACAACAACTTACGGGTTCGCAACCACAAGGCGCTTTGCCAAGTGCCATGGTCACTAATCCAAGAGACAACCATCACGTGAATGTTGTGATCACTAGGAGCAGTAAGTCAAAATATGTGCAGGAGAAAAATTTTGAAGAAGAAGACTTATTGTTTGAAGTTGATTTAGAGATTAAAGAAAATGAGGTTGAAAATGAAGAAGTAACTTTACATGAAAGTGCAGTCCAAGAAGAACTAAAAGGAAAATTCGCTGAGACGACACCTGTAATTAAACTCCCTTTCCCCACAAGAAACAAGAAGAAGGGGCGTCATGAGAAAAAAATTAAATTTTTTTTAGAGATATTCAAAAAGCTTGAACTCAACATTCCTGTCTTGGAGGCACTCGAGCAGAAGCCTACTTATGCCAAGTTCATGAAAGATATCATATCGAAGAAAAGAACCATCGATACCGACCCTATTATTCTAACTGAAACCTGTAGTGCTATTTTGCAGGGTATAAAGATTCCAGTAAAGAAGAAGGATCGAGGTTTTGTTACTATCCTATGCACTATTGGGGATATATCTTTTAAAAAGGCTCTTATTGATTTGGGAGCAAGTGTCAGTCTCATGCCACTCTCCATATACAAGAAATTAGGGATTGGTAATGTGCAAAACACAAGGATGACACTTCAGTTTTCCGATCATTCGGTGAAAAGACCTTATGGAATAGTGGAAGATGTCCTGGTGAAAATTGACAAGTTCGCTTTCCCGATTGATTTTGTTGTTCTTGAGATGCCGGAAGATGAGGAGATTCCTCTCATTATTGGTAGGCCATTTTTAGTGATCGGGAGCTGTTTGATAGACATAGAAGAGGGTACCATGACTCTGAAAGTCTATGATGAAGAGTTGAAAATTAATGTTCGAAACACTATGAAGTATAAGGATGATATTGCCACGAGTCAATATATCGAAGTAATTGATCAAGTGGTTGCTAATGAGAATTCTTTGAAGACACAACAACTACCGTTGGAAAAAGTGTTGAGCTTATCAATTTTTGAAGAATCTGAAGAGGTGGATGAAAAAGATATGGAAGCATTAGCCATGATGGATGCAATTCCATCATTCAAGGGGACTCGACCAAACCGGTGGGAGGATTTAAGGCAACCTTCAACGAAAGAGAAGAAAGATGAATCTATGGAAGGAGCAGAATTGAAACAATTACCTGAGAACCTCAAGTATGTTTTCCTCGACACCGACAATAGGTGCCCGACAATAATCAATTCCAATCTTGAAGCTCTCTAAGAGGATAAGCTCGTCAAAGTTCTAAAAAAACACAAAAGTGCTATTGGGTGGTCGGTTGATGATTTGAAGGGGATTAGTCATACGGTTTGCATGCATAAAATTATTATGGAAGATGATCATAAACTGGTTGTCCAACCCCAAAGAAGACTAAATCCCGCAATGAAAGAGGTAGTCATAAGAGAAGTGGTGAAACTGTTAGATGTTGGGATGATTTATCCTATATCTGACAGTTCTTGGGTGAGTCCTATACATGTCGTGCCAAAGAAAAGAGGCGCAACTGTGATCAAGAATGAGAAGAATGAGTTGATCCCTACAAGGACAGTTAGCGGATGGCGAGTCTGTATCGATTATAGAAGATTGAACCTCTCTATGAGAAAGGATCACTTTCCGTTACCATTTATTGACCAGATGTTGGAGAGGTTGGCCAGTCATGAGTACTATTGTTTCCTTGATGGTTATTTGGGGTATAATCAGATAGTTGTTGTACCAGAAGATCAAGAGAAGACAACTTTTACATGCCCTTTTGGTATTTTTGCCTACAGAAGGATGCCATTTGGGTTATGCAATGCACCTTCTACCTTTCAAAGATGCAAGCAGTCGATTTTTGCGGATATGCTTGAAAAATATATGGAAGTCTTCATGGATAACTTCCCAGTTTTTGGTAAGTCTTTTGATAATTGTTTAAGTAACCTTGCTCTTGTCTTAGAAAGATGCCAGGAGAGCAATCTAATCCTTAACTGGGAGAAATGCCACTTCATGGTGTGCGAAGGCATAGTCTTAGGCCACAAAGTTTCCTACAAGGGAATAGAGGTGGACCAAGCAAAGATTGAAGTAATATAAAAGCTTCATCCTCCAATGAATGAAAAAGGTATTAGAAGTTTCCTTGGGCATGCGGGTTTTTACCGTAGATTCATAAGAGATTTTTCTAAAATAGCAAAACCTTTAACGACCCTTTTGGTTAAGGATAGGGCTTTTGTGTTTGATAAAGAGTGCATCGTAGCTTTTGAAACATTAAAGAGTAAATTGGTGTCGGCACCGATTGTAGTAGCCCCTGATTGGTCTCTCCCTTTTGATATCATGTGTGATGCTAGTGATATTGTAGTAGGGGAAGTTCTGGGACAACATAGAGAAAAACTGCTGCATGTTATTTATTATGCGAGTCATGTGTTGAACTCTGCACATATGAACTATGCAACTACTGAAAAGGAGTTGTTAGCTGTGGTGTACGCCTTCGATAAATTCAGGCAATATCTGTTGGGTTCTAAAGTCATTGTTTATATTGACCATGTTGCTTTGAAGTATTTATTCGCTAAACAGGATTCTAAGCCAAGACTCCTGAGATGGATTCTACTCCTTCAGGAGTTTGATGTGGAGATTCAGGATAAGAGAGGGTTTGAAAACACCGTTGCTAATCACCTCTCTCGTATGTCACCTATTGAAGAAACAAAGGTTAAGCGGCCAATCAAGGATGAGTTTGCCAATGAACACATCCTTGTTGTTATTGGTGTACCTTGGTTTGCAGATTATGCAAACTATATAGTAGGAGGTATCATCCCTGATGACTTTGATTCTAACAGGAAAAAAAGTTTGTTCATGATTGCAGGTTTTATTTGTGGGATGATTCCTTTTTATACAAGAGAGGAGTGGATGGTCTTATAAGAATATGTGTGCCTGAGCAAGAGCAGGAAGACATATTGAAAGCATGCCATGCCTTGGAATACGGAGGACATTTTAGTGGTGATAGAACCGCGTCTAAGGTCCTCCAATCAGGGTTGTATTGGCCATCGTTGTTCAAGGATGCCCAAGCAATGGTAAAAGAGTGTGACAAATGTCAAAGAACTGGGAATATCTCTAAGAGAAACCAGATGCCTCAGAATTTTATGTTGGAAGTTGAATTATTTGATGTTTGGGGAATCGATTTCATGGGACCTTTTCCACCATCTTTTGGGAAGAACTACATCCTTGTGGCGGTGGATTATGTATCGAAATGGGTTGAAGTTGTGGCTCTACCAACTAATGATGCGAAAGTGGTGGTGAAATTTTTGAGAGAAAACATTTTTGCTAGATTTGGAGTACCGAGAGCTCTCATAAGTGATGAAGGAACACATTTTTTGAATCACCTCATGGAAAAGTTACTCCAGAAGTACAATGTTAAGCATAAGGTTGCCACTCCGTATCACCCTCAAACTAGTGGGCAAGTGGAAGTTTCAAACAGGAAACTAAAGCAAATTCTCGAGAAAACAGTAAATTCTTCTCAGAAAGATTGGGCGGCTAAATTGGATGATGCTTTATGGGCTTACCGAACGACTTTCAAAACACCAATCGGTATGTCGCCGTACAACCTAGTTTATGGAAAAGCATGCCATTTGCCTTTGGAGTTAGAGCACAAGGCATTCTGGGCATCAAAATTTTTGAATATGGATTTGTCTAAGTCAGGTAGTTCACGAATCCTTCAACTTCATGAATTGGAGGAATTCCGGAACCGCGCTTATGAGAATGCAAAGGTTTACAAAGACCAAACGAAGAAGTGGCATGATAAAAGGATTATGAGGAAAGAGTTTCATGAAGGACAATTGGTCCTCTTATATAATTCCAGGTTGAAGTTATTTCCTAGAAAACTGAGATCCAAATGGTCAGAACCTTTTGTAGTGCACAAAGTGTTTCCTCATGGGGAAATTGAAGTGAAAAATCAAGCAAATGGTGACATTTTTAAAGTTAATGGACAAAGGTTAAAACCCTACTATATTGGGCAAGAAGGTGGTCAGATTCATGTTGTTCGTCTTACAGGATGAGATGAACAACCATCGAGCCATGTGACGTTAAACGAAGCGCTACGTGGGAGGCAACCCACATGTTTTATTTCTTATGATTTCTTTTGTGTTGTTGAATTGTTTTCTTTCAGGGTCTCTTATGCGGAGGAGTTTGAGGAATGGCTTTTTGAGCAGGGCGACGAAAGAAGATTTGAGAAAAATTGAAAGAGGTTTTTGGGAAGTGCAGGGGATGACACGGTCGCCCGTGTCATCTGACATAGTCGTGTCATCAACAGAAGTGAGAGAGTGCCTATTCAGTCTCTGGCACGGGTGCCCGTGTCATGTGACACGCCCGTGTCATGCAACACGACCGTGTCATGCGACACGCCCGTGTCAGAAACCCTGGAGCGTGTATGGCAGGCCCTGACACGGTTGCCCGTGTCATGTGACACGGTCGTGTCAGGCGTTTTAGATTTTTTTATTTTTTTTTTTATTTTTTTATATTTTTATTTTTTTAAAAAAAAATATAAAGAAAGAGAGGAATTTTGGGAGTTTTAATTTAAAAAAAAAACATATGGGCCCAAAATTTTATAACACCTCTCCCTCTCCCATTTCACAAAAACCTTTTGTTTTCCCTTCTTCTATCTCTCTTTCTCTCTCTCAAACTCCATAGCCACTCTCTTCATAAAACTCTTGTCTTGCTCCATAGTTCTCGTGCTCCCACCTTGCAACTTTCACAAAAATTGTTCCAAATTTCGCCCTCTACCTTTCTACGGTAGCTTTTTCCTCTAACTCTCTATTTCATTTTGGTGTGATTTTACAGGTTTACCAAAAATGCCCCCAAAATGTAATGCAAGAGGTAAGCAGCCAGCAGGCGAACCATCGAGGTCAAGACCAAGGAGAAACCACGACCAAATGGAGGAACCTAGCGCTAATGACATTTTCTTTGACAATCCTGCTCATGAAGTGCGTTACTCGCATCATATTCGGCGTAAGTTGACGCCCACATGGTACATGTGCTCCCCAACTTTTCCTCAACTGGGTTTAACTGATGAAATATATAGAATGTTGCATGTTTTGGGAATTCTAGAATTTATGCAGCATGAAACGCCCACTTTCGAGCGCATAAAACTCGAATTTCTGAGCTTTGTCGAGTGTAAGTTGAAACCAACATGGGATGGAAGCACTCAAATGCACACAAATACTCTAACGTTCAGGCTGTTCAATATGGAACATCAGCTGACCCTTGAGGAATTGGGTGGGATTCTCCATCTTCCCGTTTATGGACCGGGAGCGATTCTCGAAACTTTCAATCCAGCGGGATTTTGGGGAGATATCACTGGTTGTGGTGGTTATGAGGCAAAGAGCGCCAAGGAATCTCGAATTCAAAACCCTTGCTTCAGGTATGCTCAGAAGTGTCTGGCTCACACTTTGTTAGGTAGAGGGGATAATACAGGAGTCGTATCGCAGGCATAATTCTTTCTGCTTCATGCTATGGCCAATGCAACCCCGGTCAATATTGCTGCCTTCGCAGCAAACCACCTGAGAAAAGTGGGACGGGAAACTTCGGGTGATACTTCTGTTGGCAGTATGATTACCCAAATAGCCGTTTATTTTGGTTACAACCCTGTGGAAATGAATCATGCACCTGTGACAGGTATGAGTAAAATAAATATGAATGCCTTAATTAATCAAGGGATGATTCAAGTACTGGGTAATCGTTTCGGTTATATTGTTTCTAAGCGGATTATTATGATGCTGCCTAACCCTGAAAAAATCTCAATTTTGAATCGTCAGAATTGGGAATATGGTATTTTTAATGATGCTTTTCAGGTTGAGAATGAAATGAACAATCCTACTGAGGAACACCTCGTGGTTGATGATGCTGAAGAGCCGGTAGAAAATCCATCTGAAAGGACGACTCAGATGGATGGCCGGTCCTCATCGTTCACTCAAGAGGAGTGGGTGTGGCTGCAAGCAGAATGTGCTGATCTTCGAGCTGAGCAAACACGTCAAGGAGTCGAGTTCTTCCGTCAAGGACACGAACAAGCTCAGCAAGTAGAGATGTTGGCTGACATACATCGAATGATGCAACACTTGATGTTGCAGTTTCCTCACCCTTCTCCACCGCAGTGAGCTCTGTAAGACCCTTGCATCCTTGGTTCTGAAACATTGAGGTCAATGTTTGGTCCAAGTATGAGGGGGTTTCTTTTATTATTTAGTATTTTGTGTGTTTTTATTTATTGCTTGTTATTTCAGTTTAAATCTGTGGTTTCTGTATGTTTTGTGTGTTTCAGATGTGTGGTGACTATGCCGAAATAGTAGACAATCTGAGAGAAGTGGATGAGACAAATCAATCCCGACACTAAACTCTAGGAAACCTCCGAAAGTTGGTACGACTGAAAAGAAGATTGGACGCAACCCCTAACACTGGAACTAGACCGGAATATGACATACCCGAATCTACATGACACCACATGACACAGATGGCACCTCCGAACTTGTCAGTACACCCAACATGGTGAGGATCAGAAATAGCCAACCACAAGTACACCAAGAGAGTGTTGGGTATGTACTTAGTCTCTTTTTGTTTGCATAATTGATCTGTGAATATATACTGCACACACACATGCACTGAGGCAATTTTTTTTTATTTCAGCCCTGAGCCTGTTGAGCCTACCCTTTTACATTATCCCTTGTTACCCCAGTTTGAGCCTTATCCCCGTTTTTTTTCTAGAAAAAAATATAAAAAATAAAAAACCCGCATTTTATAAAACCTTTAGCCTAAACACTTCCCTACCTTGCTCAGATAGGTGTAGAAATTTTATGGTTTGTGTAAATACTCTAAGTTTTGGGTTATGACACTTGCAAAGGAGAGTGAATGAGTGCAGTCGGAAAAAAAAAGAGGACAAAAATACATAGAACTACGAAAAAAATTATTGCGATAATGCACTCGTCACCGAGACAGTCGGAAAAAAAAGAGAGAAGCGTATCATAGTTCCTCCAATACCCTTTTGAGGAGAAGAAACTGAAAAATCTCGAATATTATGTGTCCTACCCTGTGAGTTGCAAAATAGCAAGTACACAAATATGAGATAGATAACACTGAATCTGAGATATTTAACCCTTTGATTCCTTTTCTTTGTATATCCCACCTTGTCCCTTAGCCCCGTTACAACCTATAAAGTCCTCGTATAGTGCATGTTTTGTGTGTTTGTGTTATGTTTACAGATATTGTGCAAGCTCAGTAGATGATGGTGCATACCTTGACAATGAGAGTATAAGCACTTAAACCCGAGAGATCTGGAGAGAGTGTGAGAGACTGACAGAGGAAGAGGTGCTAAATTCTGAAAGTGTAGTTGATTTCAGTAAGTCGGGTAAGCATGGAAGGCCTAGAAGAAAGTAAAGAAATTGCGAATAATCTCAGTGGTACGTGGTTTGTTGAAATTCAGAGGGTACCTATAATGTAGACTTAAGCTTTGCTTGAGGACAAGCAATGAGATAAGTTTGGGGTTGTGATCGGTCACATTTCTGTCTGGTTTTCTATCTATTATCCGACACGAAACCACATCTTTGGTAACACTTTAGCTAGTTTTTTTTACTGTTTTCGTCGCGTATTTTAATTTTCTCAATTTTTGTTTATTTACATTTTATCAATTTAAATTTTGTTAAATAAGGTACTTTTGAAATCTTGGTCTGGTGGTTCTTTTTGTATTTTCAGGTCCGGGCGAAATTGCATAAGAATAGTGGGGGAACTGACAAGTTCAGAAGCGTTCCATTCGAAAATACAGTAGTTGACACGGACGGTCGTGTCACCTGACATGGCCCGTGTCAGAGAGGATGCTGCACAGACGAGGTGAAGGAACAATGCAGAAGCTGACACGGGCGCCCGTGTCAGAGAGAATGCTGCACGGACGAGGTGAAGGAACAATGCAGAAGCTTACACGAGCGCCCGTGTCAGAATACCCGGCAAATGTTTTGAAAGAGTGGGACTTCAGTGCCCAACACGGCTGCTCGTGTCACATGACACGGCCCGTGTTGGCAGATGCGGGACAGAAAAGTGATTTTTTGAAATCACTTTATTTAAATTCTTGGAGGTTATTTCGGACTTTGCACAGACTTCTTGGGTGATCTTACACTATTTAGACCTAGTTTTGAGGAGTAGAGAGGACTTTTTTTTTGCTGGAAAAAAGAGGACAATAGAGAAAAAGAGAACGAGAACGATCAAAGGTTTGGATGACGAAGATCAACGAAAGCCGAAGCAATTGAAGATCAGAGCAATTCCATCCTTTGTAATGTTTAACGTTAAATTAGTATTTTGTTTGAATATTATGAAAAGTTAAACCCCCCAATGCTAGGGGGTGTCCCTGAATTGCTTCTGTGATGAACCGAATGGCTATATTTTTATAATATCTATGTTTTTATGTATTCATTGTATTATGCAATTGCCTAATGCTTATCCTTTTGGAAAATTGGGTATTGATCTATGGGTAAAATGGGTTTGACTGATCACTTTATCGCTACTTGTATAATACCGTTGTTAATTTCTCTTAGGAATAAGGATCTAATAGCTTTGACCATAAATTCTTGATCTTTTACGTGTGATTGACATATGTTTGAATATCTAAGGAATTAGACTTTAAAATTTTATGTCATGGGTTTCCGGCTAAGGAATTAGGGGAAACTACTCTTGAGAATCGGTATTGGATTACGTAAGCATATATAGTATAAATAGAAGTTCAATTCATTACGGAGCAATTCATACATTTTATCCCTAGCATGTTTCATCATTTTTGTGTTATTACTCTTTACTTTTTGTTTTAAGATTCACAGAGCAGATTTTATTACCTTTACTCAAACTATACCAATGCCCTTTTTGTCTAATTGAATCCTTTTCAACACTGTTAATTTTAACGCAGTCCTCGAGATCGATACACGGGATAACTTCCTTTTATTACTACATTTGTAAAAATAGTACACTTGCTATTTTATCGATCAACGACGAACAACTTTCTGGGCTCCTTAAGTGAAACCCAAACCAAATTTGTCAGATTTGTAAGAAATATTCGAGAGTTGGCCCCAAATAGTACACCCACCTTCTTTGATCACTGCCTTGGCATCTTTTAGTGAAGACATCTTTAGAGGTATGGTAATCTTTGGGACTTGGGAAACAGTCTTGGTTGCTGCCACTATTTATGGGACTTCCTCGAAATGTTGACACGGAGTTTCGATGAATTCACCATCCATTTCTATGTATCTGAAGGAGTTCAAGTGACTGACCATATATTCCTCTTCTCCATGGACAGTGATGATTTTTCCTTTGGTTGGGTATTTCAGCATCTGATGTAATATAAAGGTGACGGCACCAGCGTCATGAATCCAAGGTCGGCCAAACAAACAAGAATAGGAAGGGAGAATGTCCATCACGTAGAAAGTTGAATCAAAGGTTTGGGTTCCAACTTTAATGGGGATATCCACCTCCCCATGCACCATTCTCTTTGAACCGTCGAAGGCCCTTACCACTATGTTGCTGGGTTTTAAGGTCAGACCTTCACAGTCTAGTCTATCAAGAGCCTTCTTAGGCAGCGCATTCAAAGATGAACAAGTATCTACCAGGACATGGGCAAAAGTTGTGCCCCTGCATTCGATAGAGACATGCAATGCCTTGTTGTATTTCCTCCCTCTAGGTGTCAAGTCAGCATCGGAAAAGCCTAAACTATTGTCAGCTGTCAAACTGGCCACACAGTCTTGGAATTGGTCAACAGAGGTTTCTTGTGGAACATGGGCAGTTTTAAGAAACTTCACCAAGGCCTTCACATGAGCCTCATAGCACAACAGTAAAGCTAGCATATAGATCTTTGACGGAGTCTACCCCAACTGTTCGACTACGTTGTAGTCACTTCTCTTTATAATTTTTAGAATTTCTTCCATCTCCTTCTTGGAGGCTTCTGGGATAGATACTGATTGCACCTTCATCCGGACATGCTCAACCAAAATTCCTTTGCCCCGAGTCTCGGTCGACTTGGCGGTAGGGGTGTCAGTAGGGGTAACCGTAGGAACTGTAGTAGTAGGAACAAAAGCATGGATGATCACAGTACCGATAACAGTTTTTAGAGGAGCAATCTCTGGGGAGAATACTCTTCCACTTCAGTTTATTTTGCTGGTTCCCGCAATGTTGCTGATGTCGGGGTCAACCTTCTCAAAGATCGAGTCTTCATCAGCCAGCCAATCCTGCTTGACACCGTGATAGTAGACGTCACCCCCATAGTTCCATGGGACAATTTTATCTGAGGATTACGGGATCGGCCCTGGCATAGTAATTATCAGTGGAGTCATCTTAGGAACATATGTAATCCTAATGAGTCTTTTGGTGGAGACCTTGGAAGGATTGGATGAAATGGTTACTATTGAAACATCAATGTAAGAAATGGTTGGAACAGGAGTATTTTCAAACAAAATCTCTTTGTCTTCCATTAGGCACTGAACACCTACTTTCAGTAAATGGTAGCCAATTGGTAGGGATAAACAGAGGTGGTAGCTTTCATCACAGTCCGGAAATAAATCGGCCTTCAATAGGTTCCTCTTGACAGTCAGGAGAGGAGTAACAAGTTCATCAACAACAGTAACAAACACACCATCTTCAACAGCATTAACATCACAACCATGCTTGGGCATAGGAACGTTGATAACATTTGGGATCTCAGGAGCATCAAATTCAATTTATTTTTCCCCGAGAAGGTCTTGCACCTTGTTTTTTAAAGCCCAACAGTTGTTGGTATCATGGTCTGGACTTTCTGAATGGTAAGCACAACGAGCATTAGGGTGGTAATGAGGAGAGGCGGTGTTGGGATTCTTCGGGGCTTCCTTTAAAATTACCAGATTAAATCTCAATAAATGTGGCAGGACTTGAGACAACATCATATTTATCCGGGTAAACTGTCTTACCGGTCTTTCTGTTCTAGGTTGATTATTCTTTTGTTAAGTAGGTGCAGGCTTAGGGATCATGATGGCCCCTATCGTTAGACGGAGTTCAATTCTGTCTTGATTCCTTTGAGGGTACACATCACCAACTTCTTTCTTCCCAATAAATGGTTTTCTCATGGCACTGGAGGATGCATCCTTTTGGATATTCCCACTCTTAATCTCAGCTTCCACTCTTTCCCCGATCAAGATTAATCCAGTGAAGCCTGCTGAGGAGCTTCCAATTAAATGATTAAAGAAAGGACCGGACAGGGTACCCAGAAACATATCTACTAGCTCTCTGTCAGATAGGGGAGGATGGACCCTTCCTGCTAAGTCCCTCTATTTCTAAGCGTAGTCTTTGAAACCTTCACTTGAAACCATAGCCATACTCTAGAGTTGAGTACGGGTGGGAGAAAGGTCTGCATTGTATTGATATTGTTTATAAAAAGTAGCGGAAAGGTCTTCCCAATTATGGATATTGGCCCTCTCCAGTTTATAGAACCAATCTAGCCGAGTTCCGGATAGACTATCTTAAAAGAAGTGGACCCACAAATCTCTATCGGCAGTGTGAGGCTGTATCTTCCTCACATAAGATCGAAGGTGAATCTTGGGACACGAAACACTGTCGTACTTAGCAAACAATGGTGCCTTTAATTTTGGTGGAATAACAATCCCAAACACCAAACCCAGCTCTTCAAAGTCCAGCCCGAGTACTTTCTGAATCTCCATTGCACTTAGATGTTCTTCCAAATGTTTATATTTGTAGTCAGCCGGAGGATACTGCTCTTCAGAGTAATCATCTTCTTCTTCCTCTTCAGATTCTGGCTGGGCAGTCACTTCCTTGCCTTTCCCTTCCCGATTATCCTTTTCACCAGATGATGTTGCGAAGTCTAGGGTCTGTCTGGCTGTCCCTAGGAACCTTCTTCCTAGACTCAAAACACTGGTTGATTTCTTTGCTTTCTTCTTCTTTTCTTCGATCAAAAAAGTTTTCAAATCCTCTTGTCCTTTGGCTAGAGTCAAGAACATTTGTTGAAACTGAGCATTCTGCGTCTGGAGATCTTTTACCGTCTGTTCCATGTCCATCTTACTGAAATAAACAGCAAAAAGATGAGGAGACTTGTTGTAAGAAGCCTGCTTATGTTATGATGAATGAAGATGTATATGCAATGATTTCAAGGAAATTAGAGATTTAAATTTCCTTTAGACAAAAAAATCACACACATCATATTAATAAATTAAAGCTTGAGTACATCATGCCTCTTTGGGCTTACAAAGAAATAAAAACTCAGATAAAAAAGTTGAACGCATCCTCTTTGGTGCGATGTAGGCGTTTAGACTCCGCTCCTCATGAAGCTGCTTGGTGAGTTCCAGAACCTTCTTCTCGCTGGCATAGAAATGGGCCTCGAAAGTGTCTTGCTCCCCTTTAAGTTGTATCCAATCCCTTTGCAAGTCTTCGAGAGAGGTGGGCATGTCAGGATGCAGGATAGTATATGTGACATCTCCTTCCACAACAGGCTCTATTATAACCAGGAGAATGGAGGGGTAAGGCATAATAAGACTTTGAGCACGGGCTCGTACCCATTTGAGATAAGGCTCAAGAGGGATGGAATCCTTGTGCCCAAATGTCTTGCTATCTACCTTGTTGAACATCCTCCAAGCTCGGATAAACCTCTGGAGGTGACCTTGATCTTCATTCTCGTAGTCAAATACTAACCCTTGAATAAACATCTCGTGTGGACCATCCCTTCGGGCATAACCAAACTGTCGTAAGGCCAAGCAGGGGTTGTAGTTGATACCTCCTCTAATTCCAAGTAAAGGGACATTAGGGAATTCTCCACAACGGTCGACGATAATAACATTCTCTATAGACCGGGAACACCAATGAATATCAGAATGTTTGAGCGTCATCAACCTATGTAACAACCTTGAACCTTGCTCGTTCTTCAATACATATTGTGGAAGATATGAAATAAACCATCTTTCCAAGAGAGAAGTACAACACATGAGGATACATCTTTTCCTCATAGTGCAAGTGTGAAAAGAAGGTAGGATGTCTCCTAACAATGTAGGCACCGGGTTACGAGACGAAGATTTTGACGGCGTTTACATCTATGAGTTGGTCAGGATTTGGAAACAAAACCATCCCATAGATGATGAGAGCCACAATTTCCTCAAAGGCTTGCAAGTCCAAGGAGTTCCAACAGTTTTGAGCTTTCTCAAACAAGAACTTGGCTAAGAAACCTTTAACACCACTCCTTGTTTCCCAATTAGTTGTGACATCAGATGGTTGCAAGTGTATGGCTTGAGAAATCTCTTCTGGTTTTGGATCTCTTTCCATACCGTTGAAAGGTAGTTGATTGAGAATGGGAATCCTCAAGAGTTGGGAGAATTCTTTCAAAGTTGGCACAAGTTGATAATCAGGAAATGTGAAGCAATGGTGTAGAGGATCAAAGAACTGGAAGAGCACCTTCATCATGTCCTCAATAGTGTTGGAGGTAACCAAGTTTAGGAGGCGACCATGTATTTCGGTAAATGGAGAATTTTAGGGAACTCTGATGCTAACTCTTTAAGTTGAGGAGGTATCCTCACAAGATTGACTTGAATGGTTTTCCTACGAATAGAATCCATGTCCTACAAAACAGAACAAAGATAAATCCCAAAATCCTTGAAATGGTTAGTGAGTATGAGTATGATGTTATGATGTTTATGATGTTATGTATAAGTAGATATATACAAACAAAACAAACAAGTCCTTAGGTTTAGGCTTGCATGAAGTCTCATAGGTAAGTACCCTCTTGAAGTTTAGTTGGCTCAAACCTGTCCTAGCAATAGTAACTGGGTTTTAAGGGAGCTCAATATCACTGGTTTGTTTTCTCAGGCATTGTTTCAGCGCAAGCCTCTTTAATGGCGACCGAAATATCCCAAAAAACCAAACCTCAATGAGTATAGTATCGAGTATCTACCAACTTCGGACTGCACCAAAGTCGGTCATCTCACTACGTCCTAATGGCCGAGTTGGTCAAGTAAAGGTTCTAGAAGTTAGTTAGTGCTTCATGACATCACTCAGCAGCCTCGTATTCTCCTTGACTACTCAAGGGCTACCGGTACCCACAAATATGTCACACTAACGTAGCTATTGCTTAGATCATGTCGGTATACTCTGCACAGTTTCCACAATGTATTGCTACTTACCTATAAGGTATCCCAAATCCGGGTAGAGGATTCAAACCTAAACAAAGAACCAAAATGTAAAGCAAACAAATCAAACAATGAAAGCAAGTAAATGTGATCTAGACATAAGGTAACCCCACTTTTAAAATTATCCCCAACAGAGTCACCAGTTCTGTAACACGGTGGGAGAAATGACTTAGTTGTTTTGTGTTTGATTACAAATGTTGCGGTTAGCAAGAGTCGCCACCGACTTTTCTTTTATCCAAAAGGAAAGGCTGAAAAGAATAGGAAAGACCTTTGAGATGTTTTCTTGAGTTCGGGGGGTAGATTATGAAAAGGGAAGGTGTTAGAACCCTTTCCATCCATGGTTTTCCATGGGCTCTTAGTTACTTGCTAGATCACTTGCTTTTGTTTGAAAATGTGCTTTGTGTGGTTTTTGAAAGTATTTTGCAAAGATGCCATCGTTTAGACAAACTTTGTAATGATTCTCATTCGTAATAATGTTTACAAAGTGTTGATCTTTTGAAAATGTTTTCAAGTTTGAAAGATTTTTTTGAAAGTAATGGTGTTTGTTTTGAAAATAGCAAGGATGTTTTTGGTTTTGAAATTGAGCAAGCAACTAGGAACAATCTACCTACTCAAAAGTCTTTCATGTTTAATTCCTTTTTCCTTTGACATTGTTATCTTACCATTAATTTGGTAAATAACCCTATCTTTGGATGTAAAAGGGACGGGTGTGGGTCATCGTATAACCATGATTAGCAATGTTGTAAGATATCTTAGAATTTTTCTTTAGGGACTAAGGTCATTTTGAAAGGCAACTTGGATAGCGTCATCGAGGGACTATGATCTTGTATTTTGTTTGTTTTTGCTAAGACACCTCACATGCGTAACATGGCCATTTTATAAGACAACAAAGTGGATTTACCCTAAGGGTTTATGTGTGCAAGTGTATTGGTTTACATGCTTGATTTGTCTTTGAATTAGGGTTTTCTAAGCATTGGTTTTATCTTTCCATACAAATCCTAATTTCTAGCATTTATATAAAGCGATAATTTGCGGAAAGTAAATATTCTACGCTATTACATCATTTGGGGGAGGGGATATACAAATTACAAATGGGGAATTGCAAGAAAATTAAATCTAAATAATTATTACAACCATATTGAATAATGTACAAGAATTGAAATAAAATATAAAATGATAAATGGAAAAAATAATGAATTTGTTTGGATTTTTGTTTAGAAAAGGTTTTTGTTTTAACCTAATTAACTAGAAGAAAATTAATTAACTTAAAAGTAAGAAAATTAAACTAAGTTAATTAAAAGAATATTTTTTTTAGATTTTTTTATGAAGTTTTTTGTGAAAGGGTTTTAATTAAATTAAACTAGTATGAAAAAATTAATTAATTAAAAATCCTAAGTTTCTAAATTAATTTTAATTAAAAAAAGAAAATAAACTAAACCTAATTCTAATTATTATTTTATTTAAGAAAATAAATTAAATTTTTATAAGAAAATATTTTGTCTTTTTAGTCTTAAAGGAAATAAAATATAAATATATTATTACCTAAATAATAAATAAAAATGTTTGTGGGACTTTTATTAATAAAAACCATAATAATATTAATATTAATAATAATAAAAATAAATGAAAAATAAAATATAAAATAAAATGTGAAAATAAAGTCAGGGGTGTAAAAAATATTTTGAGTGTATGTGTGTAAAAAAGTTTATGGTCTGGCCCATTAATATTTTTTAAAGTCAGAAAAAAAGAAACAAATAGACTGTGTTGTTACTGAGCAAATAGGGTGCATTGTTAAGAAAAAAAGTCAGGCTCATGGGGTGGAGGCCCAAGCGCCACCTGAAACGAAAAAAACAAAAATGACAAAAATGTGGAAAAAAAAATGCAAAAGGTAGCGTTGAGGTTCGAACCCACGACCTCTATCAATAACGCACACTGCCTTACCACTGGGGTGGCTGTACATCCATTAACTTAAATGAAAGAATAAATACATAATGTAACATGTCCCCATGACCTGTACTTCGTCTTCAACCTTCAGCCAGCCAGACCACCTGTATCTCATTCATTTCTCAATAAAAATGGAAAATGCAAACATGAAAGTTATGTTATTTTTCCTCACGAATCTAACCATGTAAACAACTAAAGCTATAGATAAAAGATGAATGAGAATTTCTTTGGCCCTAATTTGAACCCTAATTTATTCAGAAACTTCAAACTTAAAATTCTCTAAGCTTAAGCCATGTAAATGAAAACTATGGATATGTACAGCTTCAGGGTAATTATAACTACATTTTATCTTCACAAATGAATCAATAATGATGCTTGTAGAGAGAGTTCAAAGTTAAGAAAACTTACCTCAAAACTGGAAATCGTATTCTGAGTTTGAGCACTCCTCAAGGTGTTGTGATGATCAGAATAGCTTCAGTGACCCTCCAGGATGCTAATGCAATGCTTAGTTTGTACTGGAGACGACTGAATCATGCTGGAGAAGTCCAAGTACAAAGCTCTATTTTTGAAAATGGAAGATGGAATAAATGGTGTTACAGTAGTGTAACAAGGTGTAGGATGAGTTCTAAATGGTGTATGGAAGCTTTGCGGTTGAATTTGAGTGAGAACGCACAAGTGAAATGTGAGTTTGGAATTCAAAGTCAGAAATGACACAAAAATGGAGTTTATGTGCAAATTCTGATTTTAGGGAGTTTTAGGGTGTTTTTATGCTTATCAATTAGTGTGTTAGCTCGCATATAGTTCTGTGATACGGTGGGAGAACTGACTTGAGGTTTTGCGTTTTTGTTCGCAAATGTTTCGGTTTAGCAAGAGTCGCCACCGACTTTTTATTTTATCCTAAGGAAAGGTCAAAAAGCACAGGAAAGACCTTTGAGATGTTTTCTTGGGTCCGGGGAGTAGATTATGAAAAGGGAAGGTGCAAGCACCCTTTTCATCCATGGTTATCCATGGGCTCTTAGTTACTTGTTTAGATCACTTGCTTTTGCTTTTCAATTGTTTAAAATGGTGCTTTGTGTGTGGTTTCTAAAGATGTTTTGAAAAGAGGTCGTCGTTGTGGCAACCTTTGTAATGATTCTTGTTTGAATGTATACAAAGGGGTTTTTGTCTTTTGAAAAGATTTCAATGTTTTGAAAGTTTGTTTTGGGAAATGTTTTGAAATTGTGTTGTGAAGTGTGTTTGAAAATAGCAAGGATGTTTTTGCAAGCTTTTTTGATCAAGTAACTAAGAGCTATCTACCCTATTTTACTCAAAGATCTTTCTTTTGTTTTTAACCCTTTTGACAGTATTGTTTCACCATTGCATTTGGTGAATAACCTTGTGTTAGGATGTTAAACGGGACATGCGCGGGTCATCGTATTGACCATGATAGCAATTGTGTTAAGTATATTTGGCAATTTTCTTGAGGGACTTGATCATTTTTGTTTAGGCAACCAAGATAGCGTCATCGAGGGACAATGATCTTTTGTTTTGTTTTTGTTTTGCCAAAGTACCCAACATGCATAACATGGCCCATTTTTGAAGGCAACAAGTGGATTGTAACCCTAGGGGTGCAAGTGTGCATTATGGTTGATTTTCATGCGTTTTTGTCTTTGATTAGGTCAAGCTACTTGTTGATTTGGATTTTTGCATACAAACCCTAATTCTCTAATCATGGCATAATTGAAAGCATAAAGTGCGAGAATTTAAAATTCTAAGCTATTACAACATGATTATGGGGATGAGGGTACAACTTTGAATGGGGGATATTTGACAAGAAATATAAACCCTAATTTACTATTACATCCAAATTGAATCACAATGCATAAATATTTAAATGGACAATATTTAATTAAACAAAATAAATAAATATCAAATAATGTGTATTATGCAAAAAGAGTTTTTGTTTGTTTATGTAGGTAAAAGTATTTTTTAATGTAAAAAGTATAAAGAAATAAAATAAAAAAAGATTAATTTTATTTGTTTAAGGGTAAACCCTAATTTCTTTAAGAAAATAAACATATTATATCATTTATGTACAATAAAATATATTAATATATACAAAAATAAAATATATTTTTAAAAAAGGTATTCTTTAGTATAAATAATAATAAAAGTAAAATGTAATATTTTATATTTTTAATCTAAAGCATTTAATAAAATGAAAGTATATATATATATATATATATATATATATATATATATATATATATATATATATATATATATATATATATATATATATATATATATATATATATATATATATATATATATATATATATATATATATATATATATATATATATATATATATATATATATATATATATATATATATATATATATATATATATATATATATATATATATATATATATATATATATATATATATATATATATATATGTGTGTGTATTTTATTATATTAAATATATATAACATAAAATAAAATATGTACAAAAATAAATTATATTTTTAATAATATTTTCAGTGTGTATAAAAAATAAGAAATAAAAAATATAAAAGTATAAATTGTAAATATTTTTTAAGTCTTAATAATATAAAAGAATATTTAAATGCTTTTAATGCTAGAAAAAATTAAAATAAAATGACAAATAAATGTAAAAAATTATGAAAATATTTTTTGAGCATTTTTCATATTTGGAAATAAATAAACAAAATCAGAAAAGAAATCAAAAATGTGAAAATATAAGAAATTGGGCCAGGGGGTGCAAAAATGAAAATGAGAGGTGTTAAGAGTGAGCCAGGCCAAGCCCAGGCCACCACTTCATCTTCTTCCTCCAGCATTTTGAAAATACGCGCGCGCCTGTACAAACTTAGATGTCCTGTATACGTGATCTATTGCAAAAACATACAACATCAAACTTGTAGAGAATTTCAAGACGATTCCAACCATATAAACAACTAATTCTAACTCTCAAAGACTAGAGAGAATTTCTCTGGCCCTAAAATCTGACCTAGTTTTTTCAGCATGTTCATGGATGAAATTCTCCTAGCACACTTAATATAAATGAAAACTGAGCATATGTACAACTTCATGGCATTGAATACTACATTTTTTATTCACAAATCTAAGGCTAAATGTTACTAAATAGAGAGATAGAAAGTGAAGAAAAACCTGTTTCAGTTGGATTCGTGTAGTGCAATACAGTGCTTCTCAACAAGTTTTGAGATGTCTGGTAGCTTGCCTGAACTTCACTTGTCCTTTTCCAATAGCTAGCTTGCCTTGAATGTCCTTGAATCAGCCTATAGAACTCAACCTGCACAAGCTTGAAATGAAAATGGTGAACACTGTAAATGGAGTTACAGTTGGTAATGGAGGTTTGGGATAGCTTGAGTGAGTTGAAGGGAAAGTGTTTGAAGTAAAATGGGGCAAAACGCACAAGCCAAATGAGCTGGGGAACTCAAGTTGCAACATCTGCCCTATTTTGCCAAAGAAGTGTGATTTCTGGCTATGGGGTGTTTTGGAACTCAAGCACTCGTGTTTCTAGCTCAAAGGGTTGTGATTAAGATGTTTTGAATGTTTGTGTAAGTTAATTTTTGCTGGTTTTCAAGTTCTCAACATTTGGACAAGTTTCTTCTTCTTGAAGCAAGAAAGTGGAAGTGACGTTACAGGCCTGTACATGCCCTCTTATCACCCTGCATACCAACCTCCTGGCCCCTCTGATTAGTGGATTTGTTTAGCTGCAAGAGATTTGGCCCTATGCTCAAGGATTAATGGTTTGACATAAAGCACACTTTTGCAAAAATGGAAATGTGCCTTTTACCATTTAGGGATTAGTTTTGTGTAAAATGTCCAAATGAACAAGATAATGTATTAGCCTAATGGATTTGCATTAAATTATGAAGTGTGAAATGGTTTAGAGGCCTGCAAACTAGTGCAAGGCATGCTGGTTTGAAAATGCAACTTGAGTGAACATGATTTTGCCATGGATACAAAGTGAGTTTTTGCCAACTTCAAGCATTTGATTCTCCCTAACCACAAATGTGTTTGGGGAGTTAATCAAAGTTGTAGACTTTGTGGAGGACTACAACTTTCATGTTGTAAGTTTTGTTTGAATCCATTTGCATCATGGTGAAAATGTGGGACAAAGTTAGGAAAAATTAAGAAAATTTCATGACTTAGAAAAATTCTAAGTTATGAAAATTTTCAATTTTAAACCCTAATTTGCAATTTTGGGTTTCTTGATGAACAAGTTTCATAATTTGACACATCTTTATGAAAAATGACCCTTGGCACTTGATTTTGACAAAAAAGTCAAAGTTTGACTTTTCAGTGTACAGTCAAATTTTGATAAGTTGACTGAAAAATTCATCTGTTAATCCCATGCATTTGAGATCTTTTGAACTTGTTGAATAGGTAAAGATGATTCCATTGAGCCCTTGAGTCCTTGGTTGAACCTGATTTGCCATTGGCTAGGTCAAAAATCAGAATTTGCCTCTGTACAGTCAAAACCCTAAAAATGACCATCTTGCCCTTCTGGTGATCTAATCAAATTTCTTGTGGAATTATGGTCCAAACTTGATCAAATGGTTCATATGAGTTCATAATACTGATGTGGGTCAAAATTCATGAGGTTTGACTGTAAATTGGCCACATTTGACTTTTTCCCCAATACAGCTGATTTCTAGGTCAACTGTCCAATTAACTGGGCAAAAATTTGATTCAAGGCTTGAAACTTGGCATGGTAAAACTTATGAGTCCAATATGAAGTATGAAAGTCAATTTGAGCATTAAAGGTCCAAAAATCCTTGTGAAACGCAAACCCTAGTTTAGGTCATCAATGCAAGAAGATGTCTTGAGCAGAGCAAACCCTAGCTTGATCTTGAATTCCAAGAGCCTTGTGATGAGAAATGTTGATAAAATGAGAGGGAAAATTTTGGGGTATAACAGTTGCCCCTATTCAATCTTCTTGAATCGGAAGAGTTAGATTGGCAAGTTTGCCTTTCGCGACTCGAAGGTAAAAGAGGATTGGACACTAGAGTGCCCATAAATTTGCACTCGCCAAAAATGTAGCTGAGGGAATGGGCTTAAAGATGCCATTTGGAGATGGTAGAATATTGATGGTGATGGGTTTATAGATGCCATCCCAAAACTTGTTTGTTGATAATTAAGAGAATGGACATCAGAATGGTATCTGTATTTGGAACGTATCTGAGTTGTATCTGGAGACTGGGTTTGTATGAGCAAGGGAATGGCGTCCGTGTCTAGAGCGTATCCAAGCTGTAACTGTATTTGATTCTTGAACGAATATCAGAATGAATGTCGTGTCTGGAGTGTATCTGTATTCTAAATGGGTGACAGAGAAACATCTGTGTATGGAGCATCTCTGTGCTGGGGATAAATTCTGAATGAGTGACAAAATGGCAATCGTGTCTGGAACGTATCTAGACTGTATCTGAAGTTGAGATCTGTATGAGTAGCAGAATGACTTCCGTGTCTGGAGTGTATCTGAACTTGAAGTTGATAGTCGAATCTGAATGAGAAATAAAATGGCCACCGTGTCTGGAGCGTATCTAGTCTGTATCTGATTGCTGAAGTCTGAATGAGTAATAGAATAACCGCCGTGTCTGGGGGTGTATCTATACTGTATCTTGACTTGAAATTCTGAATGAGTAATAGAATGACCGCCGTGTCTGGGGGTGTATCCATACTGTATCTGAAATCTTTGAATAGTTGTTAACGATAACCTTTAATCTTATCCTAAAAAGGGTAGAATATTAGCTAAAGCACAAAGTTATGTTGCATGATATGTATGATGCGATAAAATGTGTTCCATCAATGTTTATGATATATGAATGTAATGGATGTGCATGTAAGCTGATTAGCTGTCTTGCTGAGGAAAATAAATCCTTGATAGCTGGAGATAATGAAATCTTTGACTGCTGTCGGGGAAAGTAACTCCTTGACCGGTGCTGGAGATTCCAAATTCTTTGACTGTTGAAGATGAGAAAACCTTGCTGATTACTGTTGGGGATAGAAAATCCTTGGCAACCTGCGGGGATTATCAAAATTTTGACAACTTCTGCGGGGATGTGATAATCCTTCATGGCTTTCCTGGGGAAATAAGAAAAAAAATCCGATGACCTCAACTGGGGAATTAAAACCTGGGAGGCTTCAAAATGGAGAAACGGGAACTAGAATCTTCGTTCTATCGGGAAAGAACTTTGTGGAGAGGGTGTTTATTCTTCCTGGGAAATCAGGAGCTTGGGTTTTATGCCAATCTACTGGGGAATTATCCTAGTTGGGGAAATTGGGGAAAACTGAATGGTTCCCGCTGGGGATTGATAGTTGGAAATTTGACTCTGCTGGGGAAGAAGGTTTCATCTTTGTTGAGGGTCTGTAGTTCAAAGTTTTTGGGCTCCACTGGGGATCGGGAGTTTAGAGACTTAACTTTGCTGGGAATTTTGAAACTTAACTCCGCTGGGGATATGTACTTCAAGGTTTTAGCTTTGTTGAAGATCTGAATGACATACTGTACGGGATTTCCTCTGGAATAGCCTAAAGACGTTTTCCTACACCTTCACCCTATCAGTAATTATCTTTTCTTATTTCGTTTTATTTGCCAGCAGTGATTATATTCAAATGCATATGCTCATTTAACAAATCATTGGACGTTTTCAAATAAAACATAATTGTAAAAAGAAAGAAAAGGCAAGCAAATTTCTGCACTTTGAAGTATCTTTGTATTAACTTTGTAAGTATTTTTGTACAGAGGAGACAGACATCCTAGTAAGAGAATGTTGTCGTAAAAATTGAGAAAAAATTTATACAAAAAGAAAGATGGCTATGTGTAATAACTCCATGGGGTTCCCATTCTGCCATAGCCTTCACAACTCTGAGTATCTTGTCCATTCGTTTCTTCATCCGCAGATGATTGGATAGATCAGAAGCTTGGAGTTTGTTGGTGAAGAGATTGTCCTTAAAGTGATTCGACGAGACATAGTCATACGCTTTAATTCCCTAACTTTTTCCCGGACCTCCCTTTCGGGTTTTCGATCCACCGGGAAACCCTTTTTTGCCCAAGTCGCCCTTTCGGGTTTTCAACTTGCTGGGTGTACATATTTTTTTTATTTATCCCTAATTTTTGCCTGAACCTCCCTTTCGGGTTTTCGATTCACCGGGATGCCCATTTTTGCCCAAGTCGCCCTTTCGGGTTTTCAACTTGTTGGGTCGTTTATGCGTAGTATCTTTTGACTATGTCTACGTTCGCAGGGTGCGGCAAGTCGTCGCCGTCCATGGTGGTCAGAATCATTGCTCCACCAGAAAAGATGTTCTTGATCACAAATGGTCCTTCGTAAGTAGGAGTCCATTTACCCCTGGGATCACTTTGCGGCAAGATGATCCGCTTGATTACAAGATCTCCGACTTGATATACCTGACGCCTGAATTTCTTGTTAAAAGCCTTGATCATCCGTTTTTGATATGTCTGACCATGACAAACAGCAGTAAGTCACTTCTCGTCGATCAAATTAAGCTGATCAAGTCGGGTCTGAATCCAATCGTCTTCACTTAAACCAACATCCTTCATAATCCTCAAGGAGGGAATCTGAACTTCCATAGGTAAAATAGCTTCCATGCCATATACCAACAAAAAAGGGGTTGCCCCAGTTGAAGTACGCTCCGTGGTACGATATCAGTGCAGAGCAAACGGTAACATCTCATGCCAGTCCTTGTAGGTGACTGTCATCTTTTGAATGATCTTCTTGATATTTTTGTTCGTGGCTTCAACAACACCATTCATCTTTGGCTGATAGGGAGATGAATTGTGATGTTGAATCTTGAACTGCTCGCACAGAGTGGTGATCACAGTATTATTCAAATTTGTACCGTTTTCCGTGATGATCCTGTCAGGGATACCATACCGGCATATGAGATTCTGCTTGATGAAACGGGCAACCACATTCTTTGTAACAGAGGCATATGAAGCGGCTTTGACCCACTTGGTAAAATAATCAATATCGACCAAGATGAAGCGATGTCCATTGGATGTCTTGGGCTTGATCTCTCCAATCATGTCGATTCCCCACATCGCGAATGGCCAAGAAGCTGTCAGAACATTGAGAGGAACTGGAGGAATATGTACCTTGTCAGCATAGACTTGACATTTATGACAAGTACGGGAATGTTGATGACAATCAGCTTCCATGGTAGACCAGTAGTAGCCTGCCCTTAGAATCTTCTTAGCCATCGTATGTCCGCTCAGGTGGGTGCCAAAGGTGCCACTGTGTATTTCGGTCATGATCAACTCTGCTTCAGCCTTGTCCACACAACGAAGTAGAACACAATCATGGCTGCGCTTATATAAGATACCATTGCTCAGGAAGAACTTGGCAGCAAATCTCCTTAAGAACTTTTTGTCATTGACGGAAGCTCCTTCAGGGTATTCTCGGGTCTGGAGATACCTTTTGATTTCATGAAACCAGGGTTGTTCCACTACTTCTTCGGTATTAATCTCATGACAGTGCGCAGGTTCATCCATTCGCTCGATGGTGATCTGGGGAGCCTCATTATCCCAATTGAGTTTAAACATGGAAGACATTGTAGCCAGAGCATCTGCTAGCTGATTTTCTTCTCGCGGGAAATGCTTAAAGGTAATCTGCTCGAAATGAGGCAACAATGTCAAGACATGTTCTTTGTATGGGATAAGATTAGGATGTTTAGTGTCCCATTCTCCTTTGATTTGACTGATAACCAAAGCTGAGTCCCCAAATACGACCAAAGATTTGATTCCTAGGTCAATTGCATCCTTGAGACCAAAGATACAAGCTTCGTATTCGGCCATGTTGTTGGTGCAACTGAAACAGAGTCTTGCAGTAAAAGGCGTATGGCAACCTTCTAGGGAGATAAGTACCGCGTCGATACCGTTTCCAAGTGCATTTGAAGCACCATCAAAGTACAGGGTCCATCGGGATCCTTGTTCAGGTCCGTCATACAGTCTGTTACCTTCAATGTTATCCAATGTCATAATGTCCTTGTCAGGGAAGTCGAACCTCATAGATTGGTAATCTTCGACGGCTTGATGAGCTAGATGGTCAGCTAGTACACTCCCTTTTATAGATTTTTAGGTTGTGTACTGGATATCATACTCTGTCAGGATCATTTGCCATCTAGCGATTCTTCCAGATAAAGCAGGCTTCTCGAAGATATACTTGATGAGATCCATTTTAGAAATCAGAAAAGTGGTATGTGTCAACATGTAGTGCCTTAGCCGGCGAGCAGCCCATACCAAAGCGCAACAAGTTTTCTCGAGCAGTGAGTAGCGAGTCTCACAGTCGGTAAACTTTTTGCTAAGGTAATAAATGGCATGCTCTTTTCGGCCAAACTCGTCATGTTGGCCCAGTACGCACCCCATTGAGTTATCCAAAATGGTCAGATACATGATTAAAGGCCTTCCTTCGACGGGTGGCATCAAGATAGGAGGTTCCAGCAAATACTCCTTGATCTTATCAAAAGCAACTTGACAATCATTATTTTATTCAACCACCTGATCTTTCTTCAACAGCTTGAAGATTGGATCAAAAGTAGATGTTAGGTGAGAGATGAACCTTGCAATATAGTTTAAGCATCCCAAGAAACCTCTAACCTCCTTCTCAGTGCGGGGGGCAGGCATTTCTTGTATAGCTTTGACTTTAGAAGGATCAACCTCAATGCCTTTGTTGCTGACGATAAATCCCAAAAGTTTACCAGACCTGACTCCAAAAGTGCACTTGCTAGGGTTCAGTCTGAGCTTATATTCCTTCAATCTGACAAACAACTTTTGCAGATGATCAAGGTGTTCTTCTTCTGTCTGTGAACGGGCTATCATGTCGTTGATGTAGACTTCGATCTCATGATGTATCATATCATGAAACAAAGCTACCATGGCTCGCTGATAGGTTGCCCCGACATTCTTCAGTCCGAATGGGATCACTTTGTAGCAGAAGGTACCCCACTGCGTAACAAAAGTAGTCTTCTCCATGTCTTCGGGGGCCATTTTGATCTGGTTGTATCCCGAGAATCTATCCATGAAGGAAAATACCTTGTGTTGAGTTGTATTGTCAACCAAGATGTCAATGTGTGGTAGTGGAAAATCATCTTTAGGGCTAGCCCTGTTTAAGTCCCGATAGTCCACACACATTCTGACCTTGCCGTCTTTCTTAGGCACGGGAACTATGTTAGCAACCCATTGTGGATAGGAAGTAACAGCCAGAAAGCCAGCATTGAATTGCTTCATTACCTCAGCTTTGATCTTTTCAGACATGTTGGGCCTCATCCAGAAGACTTTTTGTTTGATCGGTGGACAGTCTTCTCTTGTAGGGAGACGGTGAACCACGATATCTGTATCTAGTCCAAGCATGTCTTCATAGGACCAGGCAAAGATCTCAACATATTCGTTCAACAACTGAACTAGACTCTCTTTGACACTTGGCTTCAGGTTGGCACCCACCTTAACCTCTTTCTTGTCTTCCTCCGTTCCCAAATTGACAGTCTCCAACAACTCTTCATGGGGCAGAATAGCCCTTTCCTCTTGTTGCAAAAGTCTAGCTAACTCCCCAGGCACTTCACAGTCTTCATAACCTTCGTACTCGGCATGATTGACCAAATCTTCAGAGTCACTGAAGGCCAAAGCAGAATAGTCACCCATGGAATCCGGAGTGGATGGGTACCTGTATTTTGTGAGTGTGGGTGTGTGTAAGGGATATCCATCCTTAAACAAAACAAAATGTAAAAGGAAAGAAAATGAACACAACAGTTTATAGATGAAAACGTCCAATGATTCATTAAAAAATGGCATATGATAACAAAGAAATCAAGCCCTTACAAATGGACCTATATGCCCCGGGTAAGGCATAAGGCGAAGAAAGTGTACGAATTGTTTAATTATTACAGACCAAAATAGGAAATTGTTCAAAGATAAATTACTGGTTGATGAAAGTGATGGGAACGAAGTCTTTCGCTTCCCAGTTGCTTAATCCTCCTTCGACGATTGGAAAGATCCAATCTTCAAAGTTGTCTTCTTCATCATCATCTTCTAAGACATTAATTCCATGGTGAGTGATTTTTAAGGGTGGTCCTCCAGCCCGGGAGCGACGCACAACTTTCTGGCCAGCAGTAGTAAAACCTAGTCCGAACTTGTCCGTCTTGTGAGGAAAATCAGGCAGTTTCCCCCACACTGTACTTCTTCCTTCTTTGATTATGGCCTCCACATCTTTGAGGGATGCCATTCTAGACACGGGCTTGGAAACGATAGGCACATCAGTCATTGTCTTTGCAACTGCGACTTCAGGAGAAACCTCTTCAAAATGTTGGAAAGGCATTTCTATGAACTCGCCATCCACCTCCACATAGCGGAAGGAGTTAAGATGACTTATCATATACTCTTCCTCCCCATGAACCGTTATAATCTTACCCTGAACTAGATACTTTAGCATTTGGTACAGAGAGGAAGTGACTGCCCTGTTGTACCCCAAAATTTGCCCTCCCATATTCTTCAAGATTTTCAAAGAGCATGCTTCAAAATCTCCCCAAGGGTTGCACAGTTCAAGGGCCTCCTAACAGTCAAAAACTAGGGTTTTGGGTCTGGCAAAGTAATTGAAGTTTCCAAGGGTCCAATCAAGCCCCACATGCCTACAAACATGGTCAAGCATCCTCATACCAAGTTTCAAGACTTACAGCACAAAATTGCACAGTCAAAAACCCTAATTGCCCAACAGTCAACTGCAGGGGCAAAATGGTCATTTGACAGTCAAAAGTTAAATTTTTTGGTCAACATCTCATTTTGAAGCCACAAAAATCATTTGATCAATTATTGATCATGATTTTCAAGGCATGGCTCAAAAAGTCTCAAGATGCCAAAGTTTCCATATTTGGATAGTTGAAAAAGTCAACTGTAACTTGACCAAGGCATAACTTCCACATGGTTCATCATAAAAATTCCATCCAAAGCTCATTTTGAAGAGAAAGACATTTCCTACAACTCCTCTTCACACTTCAAGTCCAAGAAATGCTCTCACAAAAAGTTATCAATCTAAACATTATAGGTCATTTTCAAAAGTCAACAAAAAGGCACTTTAAGTCAAAGACCATAACTTGAGATTGGTAAATCAAAATGACATGGGACCAAATGCATTGGTTAGAGGACTTCAAGACCTTTCCAAAATGTCCAATAACATGATCAAAGCTTAAATATTGAGCAAGATATGCCTTGTGGAAGTTGGGAAATTTTTGGGAATTTTGAAAAGTCAACTTTGCTTCAAATGCCTCAAAATTGCTAATGGGCCACATTTTCTTCCAAGATTCATCATCCAAAGGCTATGCACGACCATTTGGCCCAAAGGGGATTTATTTCATCATTTTTTATTATTTATTTGAATTTTTAATCACCATTAATTCATTTAATAAAATAAAATATGAAAAAATACTAAACAAATGTATTTGAATCTTTTGTTGCAGCACATGCTCTCATTGGTTACTCAAGATTCGTGCACATCAAAAAAGGAAGGATTTGGCCATGATTGATATCAAAACACATGAAAAAAGATTGAAAAAATATGCCATTAAAATCAAATATTTCTTTCATCAATGCAAAGGGTTTTTGGACTTGATTCTTACCCTAATTCATTCCCATACATAAACAGATGCAAACCCTAAAGCTCACAACCTTGAAGCTGCACCCAAACCTAAGAACAAAATTTGCATTTTTGTCCAAAATTTCAAAAACTGAAAACTGCATTAGAGGACGATTCAGAGCTTCTAACCAATTGAAAAAGCTTTCTGAGGCATCACTGAACCTGACTGAATCCTTTTCTACGCCCATAGCATCAAGAATTGGTATATAGAAGTCGAAATTTCTCATACTTTATGCATAATCGTATTTCAATTTCTGGGCATTTTTCATACAATTTAATTGTTGTTTTGCACTAATATGGACCTTCTGAGTCTATTGACATTGTTTAATTGAGCTTTCGTAGCCTATATGCAAAGTTGCCATTGATGCTTTTTAGGTTTTCAGAGATGTGAATTTAGGGCTTCCTTATTCTGGAAAAATTGAGACACAAGACCCACGCCATTGAAACCAGAAGCTTATGAATAATCGTTTCCATACCTCGCGATCAATTTATGATCAACAGGGTTCTATTCGCTATTTTTGTGTGCAACGCTTAGTGGGGGTTTAAAACCCCCGCAATCTTGTTTTATTTTTTCAGGCAAATGCAGAACGAGTGGAGAAGAAGGTGAGGTGTAAGCTAGCGGTTGATGCGTTTGAATTTCGCGCGAAAAAACACCACTAACCATCGTTTTGCATTATATTGCTTATTTGCCATATTATATACAAAGCGCGTAAATGGCACAGTTGGTGGACAAAGCACTTGGTAAGTATTGGGACCTGGGTTCGATCCCCAGGTCCCCCACGTTATTTCAATATTTTTCTTGCTAACATAATTCCACGCAGCGTGTTCTCAAGGGAGTACCATAGACCTCCGTATCTGTGCTTGTCACCTATACCTGAAGATCAAACCAATGGCCATGATCTGAAGAGTACCATGTGCATAAGTCAGACGTGTCACACACAAGCCAATAAAGTCAAACAAGGCCTTAAATCATTGGGCCTGATTGCTACCATAATACCTCCAAATTGGGGTCAACACCCCCCAAGTGTTTGTATTTCTTTTCTTTTTCCTATCTTTTTATTATTTGTTTTAATTTAATTATTTCCTTTTAATTCATAAATTAATATTTTCATAACATAAAAATACCCAAAAAAATTCAGAAACTATAAAATAAAAAGTATGTTTTTATGATTAATTCGTTAACATTTTTGTAAATAAATTGTATTAATTGATTTAGTCTTAATTCTAGGTTTAAATTTTAATATTTTTTGTAATAAACTAAAAAATGTAGAATTAGGGTTTTATACTTTTATCCTCTTTTTTTCTTTTACCATATTTAATTATTAATTATTTTGTAAATAAATTGCCATGTAAATAATTAGGTTAAAATTAGGATACAAACTTAAATATTTTTTTAATAAATTAAAAATAGTTTAGAATTAGGTTTTAATCCCATTAATTCTCATTAAAATCCATAAATACAAAAAACTCAAAAATAATTTCTTTTTCTCATTTAACTTAATTAATTTATTAATTTAAATTCAATTTCTTTAAAAGGGTCCAACGCCCTCGCATTCGATCACAATTCTAATTCGCGCGCTTATTTTATTTCCTTTTTCATGTAATTCTCCCAAAGCCATGTAATAGACTAATTAGGATATTTATTTTCCGCACTTTTATTTTTATTTCAAATTGGGTCTTGGATTTATTTGGCGATGTAGACCCGCGCCTTTGTAATAGCGTAGGACCTTTTAATTCCGCATCTTTTTAACTGTTAATAATTTGCATGAAAGAATGAATGCCTAAATTAAAAGCAACGCGTAGCTCACCAATGCATGACAAGACAAAAATATCTGAAAACGACACACAAATCACACACCACCCCTAGGGTACGCCTCACTGTTGCCTTGCCCCTCGAAAGGTGGTCGTCGAGTAGAGGACGTTTTAGTAAGTCCTCATGTCCATGAACATGGCATGAGGGTAGCTTCTAAGGTGTCTTCCTATTGCTCCGGTGATCACCATGTCCCGAACCTTCGAATTGACCCGAACACCTCCAACGGTGGTGCTACCTACCTCTCAATGGTGGGATGGCACTACTTTAAGGACATTTACATAGACGAATTCCTTAGGGTAGGTAGAGAACTCTAGATACTTGCTCTAATTTCAAAACAAGTCAAAAAATACTTTTCACACCGACAACTTTTCAAAAAGCTTTCGAAAGCAACTTTTCAAACACTCTTGAGGACTGATACAAGAGTCGAACTGAAATTTTCAAAGAAACTTTTTAAACCCACAGTTGAAAAGCAAACAAACCAATTTTGAAAACACAAATGAGCAAGTATCTAAGAGCCCATGGATAACCATGGATAGAAAGGGTGCTAACGTCTTTCCTTCTATAAATCTACCTCCCGAACCGAGAGCAATCTCTATAAGGAATTTTTCTGTGCTTTTGTCCTTTCCATTTTGAGAAAATAAAAGACGGTGGCGACTCTTGCTTCCGCGACATTTCGCGAACCAGCGTTAAACAGTCAGTTCCAGATCCACCAATCACAGAACTGGCGACTCTGCTGGGGAGTAATTTATAAAGTGAGGTGTACCTTAGGACTAAGATCATTTGTGTTTTCAATTGCTGTGTTTGTTTGCTTTATTATTGTGGGCTGCATCGGAGTTACATAGATCCTAACCCGGATCCGGGGATACCCTGTTTAGGTAGCATAAGCTGTGAGGGACCTGTCCGGCGTAGACCGACACGGGTGAAACAGTGGCTACGTTGGTGTGGCACCTTGGTCTGTACCGATATCCCTTGTGTCGCAACGAGGAGAATATGGGTCTTCTGAGGAGTCATTAAGCACCAACAGACCTTAGAACCTTAAATGACACAACTTGGCCATTAGAACAGTAGCAATATGCTACGCCCATTGAGGCTAAACTCTCGTGATAGTTCTGGCCGCAAGAAAAGATTGCGGTGCTGGAGTTATGATCGATTGAGGTTAGTCAATGATATTGGGATCCTCTAAGAACCCGGTTACTTTGATAGGACAGGTATGAACCAACAAACTGAAAGAGGGTAATACCTAGACCTCATGCTGGCCTAAACTTTAAGGGCTTGTCTTGTGTGACTTGTGTGCCTTACCATGTTTGCCTTTGTATCTATTTGTGGTGTGCTTTATCATAACATCATAACATCATAACATCATGAGCATTGCATGCATCCTGCATAAGGACTGACCATTTCAAAGACAAGAGGGTTTCATCTTTGCTCTGTTTTGTAGGACATCATGATGCCTGTGCGAAGGAATACCATCCGGTTCAACTTTGTTCACCCACCTGAATTGCTTGAAGAGTTGGTTAGCAGGATTCCAAATACCACTTCCTTCATTCAGAGGCATGGTTCTCTTCTCAGTTTAGTCACTGCAAAGCGGGATCAACAGTTGATGAGTGTCCTGACTCAGTTCTATGACCCTCTGTACCAGTGCTTCACCTTTCAAGACTTCCAGCTGGTCCCTACCCTGGAAGAGTTCTCTGATTTGCTTGGTATCCCTATCTTGGATCAGACTCCCTTTACTGGTTGGGAAAAGACCCTCAGGCTTGAGGAGGTTGCTGCAGCTCTTCCTTTGACCCATCAAGAAGTAATGGACAACTGGGTGACTAGAAGCGGAGTTAAGGGTTTCTTGGCCAAGTTTCTGCTTGGTAAATCTAACAGTTTCTGGAATGACCTGGACTTTAGGGCATATGAAGACATCCTAGCTCTCTTAATCTATGGGCTAGTCTTGTTTCCTAATCCTGACAACTTCATCAATGTCACTGCCATAAGGATCTTTATGTCTCAGAACCCTGTGCCCACTCTCTTGGGTGACATCCTGCAACAACTTTATGCTCGTACTGCCTGAAGACGAGGAACTCTATGGTGTTGTATCTCTGTGTTGGTGAGGTGGTTTATTTCGCACCTCCCTAAGTTCGTGCTGAAGAACCAAGAAGGAAGAGGTTGGGCTCATAGGTTAATGTCTCTCACTGATAAGGACATCATTTGGACTTTCAGAGGTTTGGATGAGATAGCTGTTATTGATCGTTGCGGAGAATACCCTAATGTTCCGTCGATTGGTACTCAAGGAGGAATCTCTTACAATCCATGTCTAGCGCTCCGTCAGTTTGGAAAAGCCAGAAGAGCAGGGCCTCATGAGATGTTGGTGCCTCACATCAGTTTTGAGTTTCAGGTGGATAGTGACGGGCTGCGTCGTAGGTTCATCAAGGCTTGGGAAAAAATTAATAAAGCTGACCCACAAGAGTTAGGGCCAAAGACTTCTCTACCTATGGAAGCCTACTACAAATGGGTCCGCATCCGTGCTCAGAAGTTAGGTATGCCATACGAAGCTGTCAGACCCATCATTCTTGAGTATCCTGACAAAGATGGGGTTCCTCCAACTGTCCTCCCTCCTCAGATACCTACTGATTATGAGACATTAAAGAGATCTTGGTCGCAACTGCGAGAAGAACGGGATTCGTATCGGGAAAAGTTCAATGAGCAGGAATTGAAGATCCAGAAGCTGACGAAGCAATTGGAGAACGAGCGAGCTCTGAATGACTACATCCGCACTGAGAAGAGGAGACCATGGGATCAATAAGGAGCTCTGGATGTTCTTTTACAAGTTCCATTTCCCTTTTCAGTATTTCCCTTTTATGTAACGCCTAAGGGCAATATGTTGAACAATTTAAGTTTCAAAGTTGAATCTAATGAAGTGTGTTCCTTTTTGTTTACAAAGTTGATTCCCGATTGTCTTTGAAAACATAAACCATACGCATTCCATTCATCATGTGCATAGCAGGTTTTCTTCTTTTCAGGTTGCTTACTGTTCTTCGCTGTTTATTTCAGCATCATGAACCCTGACTCATCATCAACCGAGATGTCTATCAAGGCTCTTCAGGCGCAGAACGCGCAATTTCAGGAACTGATCATGGGTTTGGCTCAAGGCCAAGAAGAGCTGAAGGCTTTACTCCTGAAGAAGGAGAAGAAGAAGAAGAAGAGAACTGTTCTTTTCAACTCGGGCCGAAGGTTTGGCAACACTCTGCAGAATGAAGAGGCTGGTTCTTCTATAGGCAAGAGCGGTCCCCAAGGGGGAAAAGGTCCTAGTCCAGTAGTCCCTGACAACGAGACTGACTTCAATGAGGAACAGTATCCTCCTGCTGAAGACCGGTATAAGCAGTTGGAAGACAGACTGAATGCAATGGAGATCCAACAAGTGCCTGGGCTGGATTTCGGAGACTTGGGCTTATCTACTGGTGTGATTATTCCTCACAAGTTTAAGGCAACATCTTTCACCAAGTATGACGGGGCGTCTTGTCCCAAGCTACACCTCAGATCTTATGTACGGAAGATTCAACCGTACTCAGTGGACAAGAATTTGTGGATCCACTTCTTCCAGGAGAGTCTTTCAGGGACTCATCTCGAATGGTTCTATCAGCTGGATGGGACCAAAGTTCGTAACTGGGAGGAGTTGGCTACTGCTTTTTATAAGCAGTATCAATATAATGCCGACCTTGCTCCTACACGTACCCAACTCCAGGGTATGTCGCTAGAATCAAGCGAAGGTTTCAAAGAGTATGCACAGAAGTGGAGGGATCAGGCTAGCAGGGTGCAGCCTCCGTTAACTGACCGGGAGTTGGTAGACATGTTCTTGGGGACCCTATCTGGGCCGTTTTTCAATCATCTTATCGGTAACTCATCTGCAGGGTTCACTGATCTCATTCTGACTGGAGAGAGAATAGAGGCTGGAATGAAGTCTGGCAAAATTCAGAAGGGTGCATCTGCAAGCTCTGAGAAGAAGCCCTTTAAGAAGGAGGACAGTGTTGTATATGGGTCTAGAAGACAAGAGAAACCTGAGCGCCGCCAGTTTGTCAACGCGGTGATGATTGCTAAACCTGCTGCCGCTCCTCGGAAAACCAATCCTCAAAGGGCTGAAAGACCCAGGAGAGAGTTTACCCATTTAAGTATGACTCTATCACAAATCTTGCCGCAGTTGCTATCCACCAATTTGGTGACTGTTAGAGAGGCCCCGAAGGTTGTAAATACTGCCTCTCCGAAATACAATCCAAATGCCCGCTGTGCTTATCACTCCGATAGCCCGGGGCATTCCACTGATGACTGTTGGGCCTTAAGGAATAAGGTGCAAGACCTTATTGACACCAAGGAGGTACAGTTTGAGGCACCTGAGAAGCCCAATGTGGTGACTGCTCCCATGCCTAACCATGGAGTAAATGCTATCAGGGAGGATGATGAAGTGGATAAAGCCGAGTTCGACAGCTGGATTTACCCGGCAACCGACATTGAACCTAGCAATTGGATTGCAAAGGACAACCTACTTGTTTCTCTTGTTACTGAGTAATGAATTCTTTTGTTTTTGTTTGTAATAAACAATTAAAACTCTATGGCCCGATGTCTTACCCGGGGCACCGTGGCTTCATTTGTTAGGGTATATTAAATTGTCATTTCATATATCATGAATAAAGATCTTGGACGTTTTCTCGCATTTCAAATCTTATGCTCCTTTTCTTTCTTTCCTTCCTTTATTGCAAAACAGCTGTATTTACACACACTCACTCATACAGGTTTCAGTCCACTCTGGATCTCATTGGTAATGACTCTGCTACTGCCAGTTATGACTTCGAAAATCCGATCAACTTAGCCGAAGACGAAGGTGAAGATGATTGCGAAGTGCCTGGCGAGCTTTCAAGACTGTTACTCCAGGAAGAGAGGGCAATTCAACCACATGAAGAGCCGGTGGAGACGATAAATCTGGGTACTGATACAGACAGAAAGGAGGTAAAGATTGGTGTCAACCTAGAGCTCAGCGTGAAGCAACGGTTGACTCAGATGCTACATGAGTATATGGAGATCTTTGCCTGGTCCTACGAAGACATGCCCGGGTTGGATACCGACATTGTGGTCCATCACTTGCATACCAAGGAGGACTGCCCTCCGGTCAAGCAAAAGGTCCGCCGTATGCGTCCGGAGATGTCTGAAAAGATCAAAGCCGAGGTTATGAAACAGTTTGACGCTGGGTTCCTTGCAGTGACTTCTTACCCTCAGTGGGTTGCTAATGTGGTGCCGGTACCAAAGAAGGATGGTAAGGTCAGAATGTGCATTGACTACAGGGATCTGAACAGGGCTAGCCCCAAGGATGACTTCCCTCTACCTCACATTGATGTTCTTGTTGACAATACTGCTCAGCATAAGGTGTTCTCTTTTATGGATGGTTTCTCAGGTTACAATCAGATCAAGATGGCACCTGAAGACATGGAAAAGACTACCTTTGTTACTCAGTGGGGCACCTTCTGCTACAAGGTCATGCCATTCGGGTTGAAGAATGCTGGGGCAACCTACCAACGTGCCATGGTTGCTTTATTTCATGACATGATCCATCATGAGATAGAAGTGTATGTCGACGACATGATCGCAAGGTCCCAAACTGAGGAAGAGCACTTAGATCATCTGCAGAAACTGTTTGATCGACTGAAGTTGTACAAGATGAGGTTGAACCCGAACAAGTGCACCTTCGGGGTAAGATCTGGAAAGTTGCTAGGCTTCATTGTAAGTGATAAGGGTATTCAAGTGGACCCTGCCAAGGTTAAAGCTATTCAAGAGATGCCAGTTCCTAAGACAGAGAAAGAGGTCAGAGGCTTTTTAGGACGCCTGAATTATATTGCTCGATTCATCTCACACCTAACTGCTACCTGTGAACCAATCTTCAAGCTACTGAAGAAAGATCAGGTAGTACGTTGGAACGATGAATGTCAGGCTTCTTTTGACAGAATCAAGGAGTACCTCCAAGAACCACCCATCCTTATGCCACCGGTTGAGGGGAGACCTCTGATATTATACCTGACAGTACTTGACAACTCAATGGGGTGTGTGCTGGGGCAGCATGACGAGTCTGGCCGAAAAGAGCATGCCATTTATTACCTTAGCAAAAAGTTTACCGACTGTGAGACCCGATACTCACTGCTTGAGAAAACTTTTTGCGCTTTGGTATGGGCTGCTCACCGGCTGAGACAGTATATGCTGACTCACACTACCTTGTTGATCTCAAAAATGGATCCTATAAAGTACATATTTGAAAAGCCCGCTCTGTCTGGGAGAATTGCAAGATGGCAAATGATCTTGACAGAATACGACATCCAGTACACGACTCAGAAAGCCATCAAGGGAAGTGTATTGGCAGACCACTTGGCACATCAGGCAGTAGACGACTATCAGTCAATGAACTTCGAGTTTCCAGACGAGAGCATCATGATAGTGACTGATTGTGAATTACCTGGACCGGATGAAGGACCTGAGGAAGGATCCCGATGGTCTATGCACTTTGATGGAGCCTCCAACGCTTTGGGTAACGGTATCGGCGCTGTGATCATATCCCCTCAAGGTACTCATACTCCACTTACTGCCCGGCTATGTTTCAACTGCACCAACAACATGGCGGAGTATGAGGCATGCATCATGGGTCTTCAAGCTGCGATTGACTTAAGGATCAAGTTTCTGAGTTTCTTCGGAGATTCCGCTCTCGTGATCAATCAGATCAAAGGAGAGTGGGATACGAAACATCCGAATCTTATTCCTTACAGAGAATGTGTGTTGACATTGATCCCCCACTTCACAGAGATAACCTTTGAACACTTTCCGAGAGAGGAGAATCAGTTAGCGGACGCGTTAGCTACGGTGTCTTCTATGTTCAAGGTCAAATGGGACAATGAGGCTCCCCGGATCATCATCTGGAAATTGGACGAACCGGCATACTGTTGTGATCTTGAGACTGAATTGGTAACTGAGAAGCCTTGGTACCATGAGGTGAAGAGATATTTGGAAGCTCAGGAATACCCTGAAGGTGCGTCTGTCAACGATAAGAAGTTTTTGAGAAGGTTCGCTGTGAAGTTCTTCCTTAGAAACGGCATCCTGTACAAGCGAAACCATGATTCGACCTTACTGCGTTGTATGGATAAAACTGAAGCAGAAAGGATCATGGAAGAGCTACATGAAGGGACCTTCGGAACACATTCCAGTGGACACACTATGGCAAAGAAAATCCTTCAGGCAGGGTATTTCTGGTCCACAATGGAAGCTGACTGCTACCAACATTCTCGGACATGCCATAAATGCCAGATTTATGCAGACAAGGTGCATGTTCCTCCAGTTCCTCTGAATGTCTTGACAGCACCTTGGCCGTTTGCAATGTGGGGCATAGATATGATCGGAGAGATTAAATCTATAGCGTCCAATGGGCATCACTTCATCCTGGTAGCGATTGATTACTTCACGAAGTGGGTTGAAGCAGCTTCCTACGCTACGGTAACCAAGACGGTTGTGGCACGGTTCATTCGGCATAATCTGATCTGTCGATACGGCGTCCCAGAAAGGATCATTACAGACAACGGTACCAATCTTAATAACAAGATGATCACTGAGCTCTGCAAGCAGTTTAAGATACAGCACCACAATTCTTCTCCTTACAGACCGAAGATGAATGGGGCTGTAGAAGCAGCAAATAAGAACATTAAGAAAATCGTGCAGAAGATGACGGTGACTTATAAAGATTGGCACGAGATGTTACCGTTCGCTCTACATGGGTACCGTACCTCAGCCAGGACGTCAACCGGGGCAACTCCTTTCTCCTTGGTCTACGGTATGGAGGCAGTCTTACCGATCGAAGTGCAGATACCCTCTCTCCGGATCATGAAGGATGCAGATCTGAGCGAAGATGATTGGATCCAGACGCGACTTGATCAGCTAAATTTAATTGACGAAAAGAGACTTGCTGCTATTTGTCATGGTCAGACGTATCAAAAGCGGATGATCAGGGCATTTAAAAAAAAGGTCAGACCACAAGAATATCAAGTTGGGGATCTGGTAATCAAGCGAATCATCCTTCCTCAGAGTGATCCAAGGGGCAAATGGACCCCTACGTACGAAGGGCCATTTGTGGTTAAACATGTGTTCTCAGGAGGAGCCATGATTCTAACCAACATGGATGGTGACGACCTTCCTCACCCCGCCAATGCTGACATAGTAAAAAGATACTACGCATAATAAAGACCCGCTAGGCTGACATGCCTAGGCAAAAATTAGGGCTTCCCGGCGAACCAAAAGGGTTCGGGCAAAATGAAGGGATGAAATGAAAAATCTGTACACCCGGCAAGTCGAAAACCTGAAAAGGCGGCTTGGGCAAAAATGGGTATCCCGGTGGACTGAAAACCCGAAAGGGCAGTCCAGGCAAAAGTTAGGGATAAAAGCGTAATACTATGTCTCATTGGATCACTTTGCATCCAGAATCCGGTATCTATAGCAAGTTCAGACGGCATCGATCAGTCAGCTTCATCTTCAACTAAGGTCATCAAGTGATGAGACGCTCGGAGATATAAAGGCAATAGCAGAGTTGAAACCCAGTGGATTATTCATTTCACACAGCTGTTTTATTTTCTTTTGTACAAATTTGTATAAACTCTTTTGTTCGGCGGCGTTCTCTTACTAGGACGTCAGCCTCTTGTACATAAACGCCTATTTACAGGCAAATTCAAAATTAATACAAAAACCACTTTTCAGTTAAAATTGCCAATTGTTTTTCCTTTTCTGTTTTGTTTTGCGAAGAACGTCCAAGGTTCAATTTGTGATATATGCATTGACAATAATTTGCTAACTCATGAATATTTGCATACGAAACAAAGGATTAATTACAGGTAACATTAGAAACAGGGGCAATAAAGAGTTGTCTAAGCAATCTAATTGTTCTGTCCTCCAAGGTATTAAGGTAGGTTCAGCTGAAGAACATAACCAGTACATCTCAATTCCCCAGAGAATGAGTCAGCAAGTCAATACACTCTCGCCAAACAAAGCTACATTCAGCCTTAAGGAAGTTGGGTATCCTCCAGCAGATCTCAACATTCCCCAGCAATATACGAATATTCTTAACAAGCATCCCCGACAGTCTTGGTCTAAAGATTGTTCCCCGGCGGTATATCAAACATTCAATGGAACTACTTCCCCCAACATATCAAATTAATTTCCCCAGGAGAGTCCAATCCAGTTTCCCCAAGAAAGTTGGAATCCATCTCCCCAAGCAGTAAGCTTATCCCCAATAGATTCTGGAAGCTTATCCCCGTAGAGCACGAACGCGCCTCCCGACTTTATTCAAAGAGTTATTTCCCTACCAGGATATAACTGGGTTATCCTCAGCCAAAAGCCACGGAAAGTTCGTTCTCGGCAAAGTCTTCTTATCCCCAGCGAAGTCTATTAACACTTCCAACATAACAATGGTATCCCCAGCGAAGTTACCATCAACATTCCAGCAAAGTACCTCTCTCCCCATAGTGTATTGCTCCCCAGCAAGATCGCTAGAGTACTTTTCTCCCCGCAGGGTAATCCATTCTCCAAGTTTATTCCCCAACAGAGTTATCTTCTCCTACCGGTATTCTTGCAACTATCATCCCCAGCGGAAGCAACAAAGCATTGTTCTCCAACATCAGCCCAGGATGTGACTTCCCGGCACCCGTCAAGGATTTATTTTCCTAAGACGAAAAGATACATTCATAAACATCACATTTTCATACATTACAGCATGCATATACGCATCATATCTTACAAATCTCATTTATATTGAGAACATCATTGCTTGATTCACATCATGCATTGCATATGACTGACCTTTACCTTTCAGGAAAGATCCAGTTAAATTCTCAGATATATTTCAAGACTTTAGTCTGGTTCAGTTAAATCGACCCTAAGATTTTCCTGATTCTTATCCAGTCAAAGGCCTTCTCTGGTTCAGTCAGATCGACCCTAAGATCTCCCTGATTCTTATCCAGTTGAAGATTTCAAGACCTTGTCCGGTTCAGTTAAATCGACCCTAAGATTTTCCTGATTCTTATCCAGTCAAAGGCCTTCTCTGGTTCAGTCAGATCGACCCTAAGATCTCCCTGATTCTTATCTAGTTAAAGATTCCAAGACCTTGTCCGGTTCAGTTAAATCGACCCTAAGATTTTTCTGTTTCTTATCCAGTCAAAGGCCTTCTCTGGTTCAGTCAGATCGACCCTAAGATCTCCCTGTTTCTTATCCAGTTGAAGATTTCAAGACCTTGTCCAGTTCAGTTAAATCGACTCTAAGATTTTCCTGATTCTTATCCAGTCAAAGGCCTTCTCTGGTTCAGTCAGATCGACCCTAAGATCTCCCTGTTTCTTATCCAGTTGAAGATTTCAAGACCTAGCCTGGTTCAGTTAAATCGACCCTAAGATTTTCCTGTTTCTTATCCAGTCAAAGGCCTTCTCTGGTTCAGTCAGATCGACCCTAAGATCTCCCTGTTTCTTATCAAATTGAAGATTTCAAGACCTAGCCTGGTTCAGTTAAATCGACCCTAAGATTTTCCTGTTTCTTATCCAGTCAAAGGCCTTCTCTGGTTCAGTCAGATCGCCCCCTAAGATCTCCCTGTTTCTTATCCAGTTGAAGACATCCAAGATTCTCTCAGCGTTACTGTTGAGGTTGAAGTCGTCCGAGGTTCTCTCAATCGTTACTGTTGAGGTAGTAATCGCCCTAGGTTCTCTCACCATCCCGTTGAGGTAGTAACCATCCCTGATTCGTTCATCACCGTTTGAAACTCCAAATTCAGCTCCTGTAACCAGTCAGGGCACATCTACACAAAGAGTTTGAAGACCAGCTCCTGTCACAGGCCAGGTAATCATTTTCTTTTTTCAGGTACGCAAACTCTCGCTAAGGAATCTCTTACGCGATCGACACCCAGATGGCATCTATAAGCCCATCCACTTATCCATCACCTCTCAGCATGGCATCTATAAGCCCATCATCCTACCCATCAATCTCCAAATGGCATCTATAAGCCCATTTCCACCATCACACTACTATGTGAGCGCAAATTTCTGGGCACTCTAGTGTTCAATCATCTTCCACCTTCGGATTACGAAAGGCACGTCAGCCAATCTGCATCCTCAGGTCTAAGAAGATTGAACAGGGGCAACTGTTGTACCCCAAAATTTTCCCTCCCATATTCTTCAAGATTTGCAAAGAGCATGCTTCAAAATCTCCCAAGGGTTGCACAGTTCAAGGGCCTCCTAACAGTCAAAAACTAGGGTTTTGGGTCTAGCAAAGTAATTGAAGTTTCCAAGGGTCCAATCAAGCCCCACATGCCTACAAACATGGTCAAGCATCCTCATACCAAGTTTCAAGACTTACAGCATAAAATTGCACAGTCAAAAACCCTAATTGCCCAACAGTCAACTATAGGGGCAAAATGGTCATTTGACAGTCAAAAGTTCAAATTTTTGGTCAACATCTCATTTTGAAGCCACAAACATCATTTGATCAATTCTTGATCATGATTTTCAAGGCATGGCTCAAAAAGTCTCAAGATGCCAAAGTTTCCATATTTGGACAGTTGAAAAAGTCAACTGTAACTTGACCAAGGCATAACTTCCACATGGTACATCAGAAAAATTCCATCCAAAGCTCATTTTGAAGATCAAGACATTTCCTACAACTCCTCTTCACACTTCAAGTCCAAGAAATTCTCTCACAAAAATTTATCAATCTCAACATTATAGGTCATTTTCAAAAGTCAACAAAAAGGCACTTTAAGTCAAAGACCATAACTTGAGATTGGTAAATCAAAATGACATGGGACAAATGGCAGTGGTTAGAGGACTTCAAGACCTTTCCAAAATGTCCAAGAACATGATCAAAGCTTAAAAATTGAGCAAGATATGCCTTGTGGAAGTTGGGAAATTTTTGGGAATTTTGAAAAGTCAACTTTGCTTCAAATGCCTCAAAATTGCTAATGGGCCACATTTTCTTCCAAGATTCATCATCCAAAGGCTATGCACGACCATTTGGCCCAAAGGGGATTTATTTCATCATTTTTTATTATTTATTTGAATTTTTAATCACCATTAATTCATTTAATAAAATAAAATATGAAAAAAAATACTAAACAAATGTATTTGAATCTTTTGTTGCAGCACATGCTCTCATTGGTTACTCAAGATTCGTGCACATCAAAAAAGGAAGGATTTGGCCATGATTGATATCAAAACACATGAAAAAAGATTGAAAAAATATGCCATTAAAATCAAATATTTCTTTCATCAATGCAAAGGGTTTTTGGACTTGATTCTTACCCTAATTCATTCCCATACATAAACAGATGCAAACCCTAAAGCTCACAACCTTGAAGCTGCACCCAAACCTAAGAACAAAGTTTGCATTTTTGTCCAAAATTTCAAAAACTGAAAACTGCATTAGAGGACGATTCAGAGCTTCTAACCAATTGAAAAAGCTTTCTGAGGCATCACTGAACCTGACTGAATCCTTTTCCACGCCCATAGCATCAAGAATTGGTATATAGAAGTCGAAATTTCTCATACTTTATGCATAATCGTATTTCAATTTCTGGGCATTTTTCATACAATTTAATTGTTGTTTTGCACTAATATGGACCTTCTGAGTCTATTGACATTGTTTAATTGAGCTTTCGTAGCCTATATGCAAAGTTGCCATTGATGATTTTTAGGTTTTCAGAGATGTGAATTTAGGGCTTCCTTATTCTGGAAAAATTGAGACACAAGACCCACGCCATTGAAACCAGAAGCTTATGACTAATCGTTTCCATACCTCGCGATCAATTTATGATCAACAGGGTTCTATTCGCTATTTTTGTGTGCAACGTTTAGTGGGGGTTTAAAACCCCCGCAATCTTGTTTTATTTTTTCAGGCAAATGCAGAACGAGTGGAGAAGAAGGTGAGGTGTAAGCCAGCGGTTGGTGTGTTTGAATTTCGCGCGAAAAAACACCACTAACCATCGTTTTGCATTATATTGCTTATTTGCCATATTATATACAAAGCGCGTAAATGGCACAGTTGGTGGACAAAGCACTTGGTAAGTATTGGGACCTGGGTTCGATCCCCAGGTCCCCCACGTTATTTCAATATTTTTCTTGCTAACATAATTCCAGGCAGCGTGTTCTCAAGGGAGTACCATAGACCTCCGTATTTGTGCTTGCCACCTATACCTGAAGATCAAACCAATGGCCATGATCTGAAGAGTACCATGTGCATAAGTCACACGTGTCACACACAAGCCAATAAAGTCAAACAAGGCCTTAAATCATTGGGCCTGATTGCTACCATAATACCTCCAAATTGGGGTCAACACCCCCCAAGTGTTTGTATTTCTTTTCTTTTTCCTATCTTTTTATTATTTGTTTTAATTTAATTATTTCCTTTTAATTCATAAATTAATATTTTCATAACATAAAAATACCCAAAAAAATTCAGAAACTATAAAATAAAAAATATGTTTTTATGATTAATTCGTTAACATTTTTGTAAATAAATTGTATTAATTGATTTAGTCTTAATTCTAGGTTTAAATTTTAATATTTTTTGTAATAAACTAAAAAATGTAGAATTAGGGTTTTATACTTTTATCCTCTTTTTTTCTTTTACCATATTTAATTATTAATTATTTTGTAAATAAATTGCCATGTAAATAATTAGGTTAAAATTAGGATACAAACTTAAATAGTTTTTTAATAAATTAAAAATAGTTTAGATTTAGGATTTAATCCCATTAATTCTCATTAAAATCCATAAATACAAAAAACTCAAAAATAATTTCTTTTTCTCATTTAACTTAATTAATTTATTAATTTTAATTCAATTTCTTTAAAAGGGTCCAACGCCCTCGCATTCGATCACAATTCTAATTCGCGCGCTTATTTTATTTCCTTTTTCATGTAATTCTCCCAAAGCCATGTAATAGACTAATTAGGATATTTATTTTCCGCACTTTTATTTTTATTTCAAATCGGGTCTTGGATTTATTTGGCGATGTAGACCCGCGCCTTTGTAATAGCGTAGGACCTTTTAATTCCGCATCTTTTTAACTGTTAATAATTTGCATGAAAGAATGAATGCCTAAATTAAAAGCAACGCGTAGCTCACCAATGCATGACAAGACAAAAATATCTGAAAACGACACACAAATCACACACCACCCCTAGGGTACGCCACACTGTTGCCTTGCCCCTCGAAAGGTGGTCGTCGAGTAGAGGACGTTTTAGTAAGTCCTCATGTCCATGAACATGGCATGAGGGTAGCTTCTAAGGTGTCTTCCTATTGCTCCGGTGATCACCATGTCCTGAACCTTCGAATTGACCCGAACACCTCCAACGGTGGTGCTACCTACCTCTCAATGGTGGGATGGCACTACTTTAAGGACATTTACACAGACGAATTCCTTAGGGTAGGTAGAGAACTCTAGATACTTGCTCTAATTTCAAAACAAGTCAAAAAATACTTTTCACACCGACAACTTTTCAAAAAGCTTTCGAAAGCAACTTTTCAAACACTCTTGAGGACTGATACAAGAGTCGAACTGAAATTTTCAAAGAAACTTTTTAAACCCACAGTTGAAAAGCAAACAAAAAAATTTTGAAAACACAAATGAGCAAGTATCTAAGAGCCCATGGATAACCATGGATAGAAAGGGTGCTAACACCTTCCCTTTCTATAAATCTACCTCCCGAACCGAGAGCAATCTCTATAAGGAATTTTTCTGTGCTTTTGTCCTTTCCATTTGGAGAAAATAAAAGACGGTGGCGACTCTTGCTTCCGCGACATTTCGCGAACCAGCGTTAAACAGTCAGTTCCAGATCCACCGATCACATGCCCCAACATTGTGGATCCACGACCTTCCCAACAAGCATGAATATGAAGGACGGATGTCCATCACATAAAAGGTAGAGTTGAAAATTTCTGTGCCCACTTTGATTGGAATATCCACTTCTCCGTGAACCATCCTTTTAGAACCGTCGAAGGCTCTAACAATGATGTTACTGGGTTTTAGGGTCAAACCTTCATAGTCCAATCTGTCCAACGCCTTCTTCGGTAGCACATTTAAAGATGAACCGGTGTTAACCAGAACATGGGCAAGTGTGGTCCCTCTACATTCTACCGAGACATGCATTGCGTCGTTGTGCTTCCTTCCCTTAGGGGTCAAATCAGCATCAGAAAAACCAAGACCATTATCAGCTGTAAGGCTAGCCACGCACTCTTGAAACTGGTCAGCAGAAGTTTCTTGAGGCACGTGTGCCGTCTTTAGAAATTTGATCAAGGCTTTAGCATGAGCCTCAGAGCAGAGTAGGAGAGCCAGCATGGAGATTTGGGAAGGGGTTTGCCCTAGCTTCTCCACGACATCATAGTCACTCTTCTTGAATATCTTTAAGATTTCTTCCATCTCTTTTTGGGTGGTCTCGGGGATTACCACAGTCTGAGCCTTCGTCCTGACAGGCGCTTCTAGTATCCCCTTACCTTTGGTAGTAACATCAGAGGGTCTAACTTTAGGAGCATCAAGTTCTTCAATTACCGGGCTTTGCACAGATGGATTGACAGGTACAGAAACTCTCGAGGGTCTGAAGACTGCCCGTGGAGGAGCAATCTCCGGAGAGAAGATCCTTCCGCTGCGAGTTATCTTGCTTGTTCCCGCAATATTCCCTATATCAGAGGTTTCATCATCAAAATTCTCTTGGACTGATTCAATCTGTTTGACACCATGGTAGAAGATTTCTCCTCCGTAATTCCATGGTATCGTCTTGTTAGATTTATAAGGGATAGGCCCCGACATGGTGATTTTCAGCGGCACAAACTTAGGATCAGGCGTAATCTTAACAGGCCTTCTGCAGGTCTTGGAAAGATCGTCGGAGATGGTTATTATAGCAATGTCATTGGTTGAAGTAACAAAAGTATCAGGAGTAACATGAGTGATAGTAGCAATAGGAGTCTTTTGAAAGAGAATCTCTTGGGTATCCATCAGGCGTTGGATGCCTGATTTCAACTGTGGGCAGTCAGTTTGAAAGTTTGAACAAAAGTAGCAGTCTTTTCCACAGCCTGGGAATATCCCTGCTTTCATCAAATTCACTTTAATCACTGGTAACGGAGTCAAAAGGTCATCAACAGTGGTAACATGAAGATCTTCCATAATGGCATGGACATTGTGACCATGTTTGGGCATTGGGGCAGAAATCACGTTCGGCTTTTCGGGCGCGTCGAATTCTACCTCCTTGGCATCTATCAAGTCTTGGATCTTGTTTTTAAGAGCCTAACAATTGATGGTATCATGCCCTACACTGTCCAAGTGGTATGCACACTTTGCATTGGAGTGATAATAAGGAGAAGAGGTATTAGGGTTTTTCGGCGCTTCTTTCAAGTTGGTAAGGTTCAACTTTAACAGATGAGGGAGGACTTGAGCCGGTGTCATATTGATTCAGGTGAATTGTCGTTGTGGCCTTTCTACCCTTTGCTGATTAGCTCTTGGTTGATTGCTGCGAGGTTGATCGGTTGAAGAGTTCTGAATCATCACAGCCCCCACCATTGGTCGATGCTCCGTTCTTCCTTGATTTTTCTGAGAATAAACAGCAAAAGCTTCTTTCTTGGTTGGGAAGGTCTTCTTAATAGCAGTGGAAGCGGAGGCATCCTTCTGAATTTTACCACTTTTAATGCCAGTTTCGACCCTCTCACCGGTCAGAATTAGTTTGGTGAATCCTGCAGATGAACTCCCGATTAAATGATTGAAGAATGGACCTAACAGATTGCCTAAAAACATGTCAACCAGCTCTCTATCCGACAAAGGTGGCTGCACTCTTCCAGCCAAATCCCGCCACTTCTGGGCATATTCCTTAAATCCCTCATTAGAGGCCATACCCATACTCTATATTTGAGTACGAGTAGGCACTAAATCTGCATTGTATTGGTATTGTCGGTAGAAAGCAACAGCTAAATCTTCCCAGTTGTGAACATCAGATCTCTCAAGTTGATAGAACCAATCCAATTGTTTGCCTGACAAGCTATCTTGAAAAAAGTGGACCCAAAGATCCTTATCAGAGGAGTGAGGTTGGATCTTTCTGACGTAGGATCTCAGATGCATCTTCGGACAGGATAAACCGTCATACTTAGAAAATGTAGGAACTTTGAACTTGGGAGAAATGACGATCCCAGCGACCAACCCTAGTTCTTCGAAATCTAACCCAGGTACCCTTTGCAACTCCATGGCTGCCAACCGATCCTCAATATTTTTATACTTATCATCCGCAGGGGGATATTTCTGTTCGGAGTAATCTTCATCCTCTTCCTCTTCTTCTTCTTCAACTTCAGATTCAGAAGGCATCACAATTCCTTTTCCTTTACCAATCCCTTCATCAGACGTCGAGGGGAACTCGAGAACCTTTATAGGCTGGTTTTCAAACCTTCTTCCCATAGTGGCCATACCGGTCCTTTTCTTCTTTTTCTCTTTATCTTTCTCTTTCTCCAACAGTGCTTTAAGGTCCTCTTGACCCTTTGCTAAGGTCATGAGGAGTTGCTGGTATTGCGAATTCTGTGCTTGCAGATCCTTAATCGTCTTCTCCAAATCCATCTTGCTGAAATAAACAGCAGAAAGATAAGGAAACCTGGTGTGAAGACCTGTTTATGCATATGATGAATGATATGTTATTCATGTAATGCATTCAAGGATTCAGAAATTCAAATTTGTTGCAAACAAAAAAGAACACACGTCATATTAAGAAGAAATTTGTTAGTACATAAATGCCCCATGGGCAAAATATTACAAAATTCTTAATGTAAAAAGACATTGCGCATCCTCTTTGGTGCGATGTAAGTATTAAGAGTTTCCTCCTCATGAAGTCGGCAGGTAAGTTCCAAAACCTTCTTCTCACTGGCATAAAAGTTGGCTTCAAAAGTATTCCATTCTTCCTTGAGCTGGATCCAACTCTTTTGTAATTCTTCCAATGATGTTGGCATGTCTGGATGTAGGAGGGTGTATGGAACCTCTCCTTCCATAACAGGCTCTTTGATCACGGGGAGAATGTGGGGGTATGGCATCATAAGACTCTGGGCGCGGGTTCGTACCCACTTGAGATAAGGCTAAAGGGGGATGGAATTCTTGTGCCCCAGTGTCTTACTATCCACCTTGTTGGGAATCTTCCAAGCTCGGATAAACCTTTGTCGAAGTCCTTGCGCATTGTTGTCGAAGTCAAAAACTAGGTCAGGAATCAGCATATCATGAAGGCCATCCCTCCGGGCATATCCAAACTGTCTCAGAGCTAAACAAGGGTTGTAGGTAATGCCTCCCATAATGCCAAGTAAAGGGACATTAGGGAATTCTCCACAACGATCAATGATGATGACATTTTCTCTGGACCGAGAACACCAATGAACATCAAAATGTGTGAGGGTCATCAACCGTTGTGACCACCTTAAACCCTGCTCATTCTTCAAAACTGTTTGGGGAAGGTGAGAAATAAACCACCTTGCTAGAAGAGGAGTACAGCACATGAGAACACCTCTTTTCCTCATTGTTCGTGTGTAAAATGAGTGTAGGATATCCCCAAGCAATGTAGACACATGATTCTGAGATATGAAAATCTTGACAGCGTTCACATCTATAAGTTGATCAGGGATTGGGAACAAGACCAACCCATAGATGAGGAGTGCCACAATCTCTTCAAAAGCTTGTAGATCTAGAGAATTCCAGCAGTCTTGTGCCTTCTCAAACAGAAACTTTGCCAAGAAACCCTTGACACCACTTCTGGTTTCCCAATGTCCTATGATATCAGATGGTTGCAAGTGTAATGCTTGAGCAACATCTTCAGGCTTTGGTTCTCTTTCTGTACCGTTATAGGGTAGTTGATGGAGAATAAGAATCCTCAGGAGTTGAGAAAATTCCTCCAAAGTAGGTACTAGTTGATAATCAGGGAATGTGAAACAGTGGTGTAGGGGGTCAAAGAACTGGAAGAGAACTTTCACCATGTCTTCTTCAATGTTGGAGTTGACCAAGTTGAGAAGTCTACCATGTCTTTCACTGAAAGGAGAATTCTCTGGAATCTTGGAAGTAAGCTACTTGAGTTGAGGAGGGATTCTCACAAGGTTGACTTAAATTATTTTCCTGCGAAGAGATTCCATGACCTACAAAACAAGAACAAAGATGAAGATCCAAACCCTTAAAATGGTTAGTGAACGCATATGATGCTTTATGATGTTCATGATGTATGCACAAGCACATGTGCAAACAAGTTACACAAGATCCTAGTTTCAGGCTTGCATGAGGTTTCATAGGTAAGTACCCTCTTGAAGTTAGTTGGCTCAACCTGTCTTATAAATAGTAACTGGGTTCTAAGGAGCTCAATATCACTAGATTATTTTCTGTGTTCATTGTTTTGGTTTAGCCACTTAACTGGCGACCAAAATATTCCAAGAAAACAACCCTCAATGAGTGTAGTATCGAGTATCTACCAACTTCGGACTGCACTAAAGCCGATCATCTCACTACCCCTAAAAAAGGCCAAGACGGTCAAGTAAGGTTCTAAGAGTTCATTAGTGCTTCATGACATCACTCAGCGGCCCCGTATTCTCTTTGATTGATTCAAAGGCTACCGGTACTCACAAATAGGTCGCACTAATATAGCTATTGTTTCAACCATGTCGGTATACCCCACACAGTTTCCATAACGTATTGCTATTTACCTATGAATGTTTCCCAAAAATTCGGGTGGAGGATTAAAAACCCAAACAAGAGAACCAAATGTAAAGCAATCAAAGCAAACAAGATAATCATGTAAAGGTAATCTAAACCCTAAGGTTACTCCACTTTTAAAGTTCTCCCCAGCAGAGTCGCCAATTCTGTGATATGGTGGGAAAACTGACTTGAGGTTTTGCGTTTGTGTTCGCAAATGTTTCGGTTTAGCAAGAGTCGCCACCGACTTTTTATTTTATCCTAAGGAAAGGTCAAAAAGCACAGGAAAGACCTTTGAGATGTTTTCTTGGGTCCGAGGAGTAGATTATGAAAAGGGAAGGTGCAAGCACCCTTTTCATCCATGGTTATCCATGGGCTCTTAGTTACTTGTTTAGATCACTTGCTTTTGCTTTTCAATTGTTTAAAATGGTGCTTTGTGTGTGGTTTCGAAATATGTTTTGAAAAGAGGTCGTCGTTGTGGCAACCTTTGTAATGATTCTTGTTTGAATGTATACAAAGGGGTTTTTGTCTTTTGAAAATATTTCAATGTTTTGAAAGTTTGTTTTGGGAAATGTTTTGAAATTGTGTTGTAAAGTGTGTTTGAAAATAGCAAGGATGTTTTTGCAAGCTTTTTTGATCAAGTAACTAAGAGCTATCTACCCTATTTTACTCAAAGATCTTTCTTATGTTTTTAACCCTTTTGACAGTATTGTTTCACCATTGCATTTGGTGAATAACCTTGTGTTAGGATGTTAAACGGGACATGCGCGGGTCATCGTATTGACCATGATAGCAATTGTGTTAAGTATCTTTGGCAATTTTCTTGAGGGACTTGATCATTTTTGTTTAGGCAACCAAGATAGCGTCATCGAGGGACTATGATCTTTTGTTTTGTTTTTGTTTTGCCAAAGTACCCAACATGCATAACATGGCCCATTTTTGAAGGCAACAAGTGGATTGTAACCCTAGGGGTTCAAGTGTGCATTATGTTTGATTTTCATGCATTTTTGTCTTTGATTAGGTCAAGCTACTTGTTGATTTGGATTTTTGCATACAAACCCTAATTCTCTAATCATGGCATAATTGAAAGCATAAAGTGCGAGAATTTAAAATTCTAAGCTATTACAACATGATTATGGGGATGGGGGTACAACTTTGAATGGGGGATATTTGACAAGAAATATAAACCCTAATTTACTATTACATCCAAATTGAATCACAATGCATAAATATTTAAATGGACAATATTTAATTAAACAAAATAAATAAATATTAAATAATGTGTATTATGCAAAAAGAGTTTTTGTTTGTTTATGTAGGTAAAAGTATTTTTTAATGTAAAAAGTATAAAGAAATAAAATAAAAAAAGATTAATTTTATTTGTTTAAGGGTAAACCCTAATTTCTTTAAAAAAATAAACATATTATATTATTTATGTACAATAAAATATATTAATATATACAAAAATAAAATATACTTTTAAAAAAGGTATTTTTTAGTATAAATAATAATAAAAATAAAATGTAATATTTTATATTTTTATTCTAAAGCATTTAATAAAATGAAATTATATATGTATATATATGTATATTTTATTATATTAAATATATATAACATAAAATAAAATATGTACAAAAATAAATTATATTTTTAATAATATTTTCAGTGTGTATAAAAAATAAGAAATAAAAAATATAAAAGTATAAATTGTAAATATTTTTTAAGTCTTAATATTATAAAAGAATATTTAAATGCTTTTAATGCTAGAAAAAATTAAAATAAAATGCCAAATAAATGTAAAAAATTATGAAAATATTTTTTGAGCATTTTTCATATTTGGAAATAAATAAACAAAATCAGAAAAGAAATCAAAAATGCAAAAATGTGAAAATATAAGAAATTGGGCCAGGGGGTGCAAAAATGAAAATGGGAGGTGTTAAGAGTGAGCCAGGCCAAGCCCAGCCCACCACTTCATCTTCTTCCTCCATCATTTTGAAAATACGCGCGCACCTGCACAAACTTGGATATCCTGTATACGTGATCTGTTGCAAAAACATACAACATCAAACTTGTAGAGAATTTCAAGACGATTCCAACCATATAAACAACTAATCCTAACTCTCAAAGACCAGACAGAATTTCTCTGGCCCTAATATATGACCTAGTTTTTTCAGCATGTTCATGGATGAAATTCTCCTAGCACACTTAATATAAATGAAAACTGAGCATATGTACAGCTTCATGGCATTGAATACTACATTTTTTATTCACAAACCTAAGGCTAAATGTTCCTAAATAGAGAGATAGAAAGTGAAGAAAAACCTGTTTCAGTTGGATTCGTGTAGGGTAATGCAGTGCTTCTCAATGAGTTTTGAGATGTCTGGTAGCTTGCCTGAACTTCACTTGTCATTTTCCAATAGCTAGCTTGCCTTGAATGTCCTTGAATCAGCCTATAGAACTCAACCTGCACAAGCTTGAAATGAAAATGGTGAACACTGTAAGTGGAGTTACAGTTGGTAATGGAGGTTTGGGATAGCTTGAGTGAGTTGAAGGGAAAGTGTTTGAAGCAAAATGGGGCAAAACGCACAAGCCAAATGAGCCGGGGAACTCAAGTTGCAGCACCTCCCCTATTTTTCCAAAGAAGTGTGATTTCTGTCTATGGGGTGTTTTGGAACTCAAGCACTCGTGTTTCTAGCTCAAAGGGTTGTTATTAAGATGTTTTGAATGTTTGTGTAAGTTGATTTTTGCTGGTTTTCAAGTTCTCAATATTTGGACAAGTTTCTTCTTCTTGAAGCAAGAAAGTGGAAGTGAGGTTACAGGCCTGTACATGCCCTCTTATCACCCTGCATACCATCCTCCTGGCCCCTCTGATTAGTGGATTTGTTTAGCTGCAAGAGATTTGGCCCTATGCTCAAGGATTAGTGGTTTGACATAAAGCACACTTTTGCAAAAATGGAAATGTGCCTTTTACCATTTAGGGATTAGTTTTGTGTACAATGTCCAAATGACCAAGATAATGTATTAGCCTAATGGATTTGCATTAAATTATAGAGTGTGAAATGGTTTAGAGGCCTGCAAACTAGTGCAAGGCATGCTGGTTTGAAAATGCAACTTGAGTGAACATGATTTTGCCATGGATACAAAGTGAGTTTTTGCCAACTTCAAGCATTCGATTCTCCATAACCACAAATGTGTTTGAGGATTTCTTGGACAATTTGGAAATCTTGCAACATGCTCTATAATCCATCTTTGAAATGCAACTTGAAATTCCAAGTGGAACTATGTGAAAAATGGCCAAGAAGATGGGTCAAAATCCTGCCAAAACTAGGGCAAAATTTCACTAAGTTAAAAGTTTTAGGGACCCTTGTTCCAAAAATCATAACTTGAGATCCAAGCTTCTTTTGAGAAAACTTTGTTAATCAAAGTTGTATACTTTGTGGAGGACTACAACTTTCATGTTGTAAGTTTTGTTTGAATCCATTTTCATCATGGTGAAAATGTGGGACAAAATTAGGAAAAATTAAGAAAATTTCATGACTTAGAAAAATTCTAAGTTATGAAAATTTTCAATTTCAAACCCTAATTTGCAATTTTGGGTTTCTTGATGAACAAGTTTCATAATTTGACACATATTGATGAAAAATGACCCTTGGCACTTGATTTTGACCAAAAAGTCAAAGTTTGACTTTTCAGTGTACAGTAAAATTTTGATCAGTTGACTGAAAAATTCATCTGTCAATCCCATGCATTTGAGATCTTTTGAACTTGTTGAATAGGTCAAGATGATTCCATTGATCCCTTTAGTCCTTGGTTAAACCTGATTTGCCATTGGCTAGGTCAAAAATCAGAAATTGCCTCTATACAGTCAAAACCCTAAAAATGACCATCTTGCCCTTCTAGTGATCTGATCAAATTTCTTATGGAATTATGGTCCAAACTTGATCAAATGGTTCATATGAGTTCATAATATTGATGTGGGTCAAAATTCATGAGGTTTGACTGTAAATTGGCTACAGTTGACTTTTTCCCTAATACAGCTGATTTCTAGGTCAACTGTCCAATTGACTGGGCAAAAATTTGATTCAAGGCTTAAAACTTGGCATGGACAAACTTATGAGTCCAATATGAAGTGTGAAAGTCAATTTGAGCATTAAAGGTCCAAAAATACTTGTGCAAACTCAAACCCTAGTTTAAGTCATCAGTGCAATGAGGTGTCTTAAGCAGAGCAAACCCTAGCTTGATCTTGAATTCCAAGAGCCTTTTGATGAGAAATGTTGATAAAATGAGAGGGAAAATTTTGGGGTACAACAAGTTCATTTATTTATAAGCAAGAGGTTTGGAGTGCTCAAGTTGGTCTGAATTCAAAATCCATGTTTAAACTCAATATGTGATTTTCTTGACAAAACAAGTTTCCATGCATTGTACCTTTGTTCATAAAGTTGTTAGCCACTTTAAACACCATGCCTCTGACTTTGTGGATGGAGTGCAATCATAGAAAACAAGTTAGGAGCTCAAGAAGCTGACTTTGTGCATAAAGCTTGCTTTACAAGAATGAATATGTTGCTCTCTCCCCAAAATGGCAAGTTAATTTAGATAATGCTTGAAACTCTTGGATAAGGGCGTAATTAGTTGTGTAAATCATTAATTATGGAGTGACAAACAAGTTTGAGGCCTGCAAAGTGAAGATTATGCAGCATGGCTATGGATTTGGTTCATGTTGCATCACAAATTTTGCCTTGCAAAACAACTTGAAACCCCAACTTCTGGCCTTCGATTCTCCTTTCTCACAAATGATCTCAAGGATTTCTTGGACATTTTATAAAGCTTGTAATGTTATATACAACCCCTCTTTGAATCACTTTTGAAAAATCCAAATGGAACTATGTGAAACTTAGGTCAGAAGTTAGGTCAAAATCCTGACCAAAAATGCTCAAAATTTCACTAAGTGTTTTAGTTTCATGATCATGACTTAATGGATTAATAATTTGAGATCCAAGCATTTATAGGAGAAGTTGTGTAAAGAAATGTTTTATATATCATGGAGATCTACAACTTTCATGTTGAAAGTTTCTTTTGAATCATCTTGCATCATGGTGAAAAAATGGCTCAAAGTTGTGAAAAAATATGAAGTTTTTCAACACTTAGAAAAATTTCTAAGTTTGGAAACTTTGACTTTTCAAAATGAAATCTTGACTTTTTGATGTGTTGATAAATTTTTTTCATATTTTGACATGTTTTGATGAATTGTGATCTTTGACAGTTGATTTTGACCAAAAAGTCAAAGTTTGACTTTTCAGTGTACAATTGACTTTTGATCAGTTGACTGAAAATCAACTATCAATCAATTGATCTTGAGCAATGTTTTGAGTCATGCCATTAGGTAAAAATGATGCAATTTAACTCTTGAGATCATGTCTCCAACCAATTAACCATTTTCTAGGTCAAAAATCAGAAATTGCCTTTTCTCAGTCAAAACCCTAATTTTGACCATTTTTCCCTTTTGATGATCTGATCAAATTTCTTGAGGAATTATGGTCCAAATTTTATCAAATGATACATATGAGTTTATAATGTTGATATGGATCAAAAATTATGAAGTTTGATTGTAAATTGACCACATTTGACTTTTTCCCCAATACAACTGATTTTTAGGTTAACTGCTCAATTGACTGAGCAAAAATGTGATCCAAGACTTGAAACTTGACACGAGCAATCTTGGGGGTCCATAATGATCCATGAAAGTCATATGAGGCATTGAAAGCTCAATTATCCTTGGTCCATCTCAAAACCTAATTTCAGTCACCAATTCTTAAAGAGGTGTCTTGAGCTAATCAATCCTTGTACAATCTTGAACCAAAAGAGATCTTGTGAGAAAATATTTGATAAATGAGAGGGAAAGTTTTTGGGTACAACACATTCCCTTTGCATAATTGACCCCTGTACCTTGATCTTTATTCTTACTTTTTTTGGTTTTATTCGTTCTTTTCCCATTTCCCTTTGGAAACAATAAAGTGAGGTGGCGACTTTTACTTTGTGAGTTTAGTCAATTAATGGCTTACTCCCAAATTTTTACCACTACATGATACAACAATCACCAAACCATAGGGCTACGTCAAATTAATAGTAACCTTCGTGACATTAGAGATGGCCATATCCATTAAGATCAAGTTCTTGGTGATTGACTTCCCGTCTCTATATCAGTGTATCCTAGGTAGGCCAACCCTGGCCGAACTAATAGCGGTTCCCTCCACTGTGCATCTAAATATGAAGTACTACACTTTGATAGGGCTCACTACCAGCCTCCACAAGGATATAAAAGTCGCGAGGCGATGTTTTGAGGCATCCTCCAAAGGGTTGAACTCCATCAGAGCTACACCTAAAGTAGCAGGTGATTCTTCCTAACCCAACAACTCAGAAGAGACAAAGCTTCCCCACATCAAAACGATCGACCTGGATAGCTATTTCACTAAGGATGGTCTCTGGGATCAAAAGAAGAAGGGGAAAGAAGCCTGGCTGACTGCTGAAAGCTCCTCGACATCATCAAGCAGTAAGGAGCATGTACATTCATTGCGACCAATTCCATATGGGGAATTCGAGATTACCCCCCTCGACAGTGACCCCTGCAAAGGAGTAAAGATCAGAACCGGTCTCCCCGACCTGGAGAGGAAGCAGCTAAAGGCATGCTTGAGGGAGAATGCAAATTTTTTCGCATGGAGCGCCACAGAGATGTTCGGTCTTGATCTAGAGATACCATGTCTCCAACTAACAATAGATCATGCCCTTAAGGAGGTTGCCTAACATAGGCGAAAGCATTCTCCAGAGAAAATGGAGGCTACCGAGTAAGTTATAAAAGACCTCCTAGAGGAAAAGTTCATTTGTGAAGCCCAGAACACAACCTAACTATCTAACTTTGTAGTTGTAAAGAAATCTAATGGAAAATGGAGAATGCGTGTTGACTATATGGATATTAATAGGGTGTTCCCCAAAGATGCTTATCCCCTACCAAACTTAGATAGATTAGTTGATAATTCTGCTAGTTTTAAATTGTTGTCTTTTATGGATACATACTATGGATACAATCAGATCCCCATAGCAAAAAGTGACAAAAAATACACGGCCTTCATGACCGAGTCTGACAACTATTACTACAACGCAATGCTCTTTAGCTTAAAAAATGTTGGCGCCACATACCAAAGAATGATGAACAAAGTCTTCCGAGGAGAGATTGGAGACATGCTCAAGGTCTATATGGACGATATGATCGTGAAATTCCAAGAGGAGTTTGACCATACGCTCCACCTAAAAAGGGTGTTTGAACAAGCGGGGAAGTGTGAAATACGATTCAATCCAGAAAAGTGCACCTTCGGTGTTTGGGCAGGAAAATTCCTTGGTTTCTACCTAACAGAGCGGGGAATTGAAGCCAACCCCAAAAAACGCAAGGCATTCTCAGAGTTTCCAACGCCAAACTCAAAAAATTCAATCCAATATTTGAACGGGATGCTCACCTTGTTATCCCGCTTCTTGGCAAAATCTTCCCAACACGGACTTCCCCTTTTTAAACTTCTTCGCAAAGAAGCAGCATTTGAGTGGACCGAGGAGTGCCAGCAAGCCCTCCTCCATATCAAACGAGCATTCTTGTAGCCACTGGTCCTCTCACGACCAGATAATGGAGCAATTCTCTACCTCTATCTCGCTATCACGGCTGAGGCTGTTAGTGCAGCCCTCATTCGGGAAACTCCTAAGAGGAAGAAACCAATATACTTTACAAGAAAATCCCTACAATACCCGGAGCTCAGGTATCAACAGATAGAAAAGGTGGCTTTGGCCCTCACCAATGCAGCAAGAAGACTAAGGCATTACTTCCTTGCTTACACGATTGTCGTGCAAATAGACCAACCCATAAAACAACTGCTCAGTTGTCTTGATATGGCAGGAAAGATGCTCTGATGGTCGTCGGAGATGTCTGAGTTCAACTTCAGGTATGAGGGTAAAAAGGTCCTTAAGTCCCAAGTACTAGCCGACTTCGTGGCCAATAGGGATGTCAATGGGGCGGGGCGGGGCCGGGGGGACACTTCCCCATCTTTTTCCCCGCCATCAAATTCATTCCCCGTCCCCGTCCCCGATCTCCGTCACGGGGAAATTTCTATCCCCATCCCAGTTCCCCGCGGATCCCCGTTCCCCGCAGGGATCCCCATAGATCCTACATTTATTCATTAATATTTTATTTTTTTTAAAATGTTTATATTTTCTATAAAAATAAAAAGCACAAAGAATTCACATATTTATTATGTTATTAAAAAATACTAGTATTTGACATTTATTATTTTTTATTAAAAATACTAATGGAACACAAAATAATAATATTTTTTTTATAAATACATGAATATTTATTTATTTATTTTTATAAATAAACATAAAGGAAATGACTAAAAAACCTAATCTAAAATATATATATTAAATTAACTATATTAAAATAATAGGCGGGGCGGGGTCCCCGCGGGGCGGGGTCCCCGCGGGGCGGGGGGTGTATTCCCCGTCCCCGTCCCCGAAATGCTCTCGGGGGAATTTTTCTCCCCATCCCCGCCCCCACGGGGGAAAATTCCCCATCTTTGGGGCCCCGAACGGGGCGTTCCCCGCGGGGATCCCCATTAACAGGTCCAAACTGACATCCCTAGTGGCCAAAGTGACTTCGCCATCTCCCCCAAAATGCGGGGCACACAAATGGACCATCTTTATGGAAGAAGCATTCAATTCATTTGGAAGAGGAGAAGGTGTAGTCCTATAGAACGAGGAAGAAATCTTAATCGAAGTATCCCTCACTTTATCCTTCCCAACCTCTAACAACCAGGGAGAATATGAAGCTTTCCTCGCGGTATTGCATTTGGCCGAAGACTTAAGAGCCGAAGAGGTGAAAATCTTTAAGGACTCCCAGCTCGTCGGTTCTCAAGTGCAGGAATAATATCAAGTCAAGAACGATAACCTCTCTGAGTACTTGGCCCTAGTTCGGGAAAGAATGATGAAATTTGAATTCGTAGAAGTACAACATGTTCCCCGCGAACATAACACCCGAGCAGATATTTTGTCAAAACTTGTGAGCACAAAAAAGAAAGGTGGAAACAGACCCGTGATCCAAGAAATACTTTCTCGACCTAGCATCGAGAAATCTTCCACAAATTTAGACGTAAACTCCATTGGCAACAATAACTACTGGATGACCCCAGTATACAACTACCTCGCAAAGGGGGAACTTCAAGCTGACTAGAAGGAAGTTAGCATTGTTAGGTGTCGAGCCTGCTCGTACGTCCCGGTCGAGAACAAACTATACAGATGGGGATTCTCCACCCCCTTCTCAAGTGTATCGAAGAGTCCAAAGTCGCCCATATCTTGCGTAAAATCCATGAAGGAATCAACAACCAACACCTTGGGGGAAAATCCCTCTCCAAGAAAGATTTACGAGAAGGATATTACTCGCCTACCATGCAACAAAACATAAAGGAGCACGTACAAAAGTGAGACAAGTGCCAACGTCATAGGGATATGCACTTGGCGCCGCCCTACAAGCTCAAGACCCTTTCATTCCCATGGGCATTCGCATGGTGGGGATTAGACATCCTCAGTTTGTTCGTCGTAGGTTCAAGCCAGAATAAGTATCTAATTTTATGCATGGATTATTTCACAAAATGGATATAATCAGAGACCCTGGCCAAAATCACGGCACAAAACATACTCTGTTTATACAAAAAAAACATAATTGCCCTATTTGGCATGCCTTAACCTATTGTCACCGACAACTGGAGACAATTTACGGACATAAATTTTCAAGACTTTGTCACCAAGATGGGCACCATCCAACACTTCACATCTTTTGAGCACCCAGAAACAAACGGGCAAGCCGAGGCCGCGAACATGGTGATCCTACGAGGCCTCAAACAAAGGCTAGAAGAAACTAAAAATAAGTGGGTTGAAGAGCTACATAGAATTCTCTGGGCCTAACGTACATGCCTCACTCGACTATCGAGGAGACCCCATTCCGATTAGCATACAGAACTGGGGTGGTGATCTCGGTCGAAATTAAAGAGCCATCCATACGAACTGAAGCCCTATGAATGAAGAGATTAACTACGAGGCACTAAGAGAAGAGCTCGACCTCGTCGAATAAGTTAGATCAGGAGAAACCCTACGAGAAGCCTCGCTGAAACAAAAAATAGCTATTCGTCATGACGTCGAGGTCATACAACGAAAATTCAAGGTTGAAAGCCTAGTCTTAAGGAGAAATCATAATGATTCTTGCGAAGGAAAACTCGCCGCAAACTAAGAAGGCCCCTACCGCGTCTGAGCAAAAACGGAGAACAGGGTCTACTACTTAGAAAACTTACATGGGGAACAACTTGCTCGACCATGGAACACCTAAAAACTGAAACAATATTACAGTTTAGGCCGAAAACAATCGGTGTGCTCCGTTCGACAAAGAACACAACATTCTTGACCATATGCGCGTGCCCAGGTACAAGCATGAAATTTCAAATTCAAACAAAAAGGCGAGTTTTCACTCTTTAAGAATAAGATCCTCAACCCATAGGGAAAAACTCAAACGAGCTCACTGTCACTGTACCATGATGGAAGAACACCCAGTTTGCAATGGGAAGTTCATGCTGCAAAACTCAGATCCCAAAACGAGACCTGAGCTCCGGCACAAGACCGGAAAGTAATCCTGGACATTCGACTAGTTCCCCACACTATCGAATACTGATACTGTCAATCAAACCCCTAACACTTAGTAAAAGTAACTTTGAAATGCCTCAGAACATGCACGAATAGATAAATGTAGAAACGGGCAAAAATGGAAATAAAAGCATATTGAATTCAAAACGGTCATTAAGACCGTGATTGTCAAGATATTACATAAAAGGGGCTGGACCCCCAATCAAAAACAATAGCTTAAATGGACGCGAAGACCTAAATTGTCAAAATATTACATAAAACGGACAAAAACCCTAGGAAATTAAAAAAGTTACGGTGTGCAAGTCGGGCATCCAAGAAAAAGCACAAAACAGTGATGCGCAGGCTAAATTAACACAAAAAGAAAAAGGTAAATTAAGACAGTCCTCTGCCATATGCTCGTCCTCGGTGAACTTCCTCTCCCCTCTATCTTCGTCCCTGTCGAAGTCGAGGATCTCAGGGGCCACTATCAGGGGCCACAAAGTAGAAAGAGAGTAATCCTCCCTTAATACTCTCTTGCTTCCAACAATCCTGGACAGAAAGGTCACACCAAAATCACTTTGGAAAAATGATTAGAAATAACTTCTTGAAGTAGATATGAAAGTTGATAATCAATATCAATACAAAGTATTGATCTCTTCTCTTTCAAGACTACAATTCAATGAATATATTACACAAGTGCTCAATTCATATGATGAAACTTTTTTAATGATGTATTTGAAAATGTAAGAGTAAAAGTTTCATGCAAAATATTAATCCATGCACTTTTTTGAAAATGAGAAACAAAATGTTGAATTATATGTTGTGATTGTTGTTATTTTTTGTATGTTTCTACTTCAGAAATATTTGAATTATATACATGTATTGCACCCTTTCAAAAGGTTCAAAATTAATTTAAAAGTGAAATGGTTCATGGACAAATGCAACAAACAAACATCATTCAAAACAGTCTTGTTTTTCAAATTCGTTTCAGCAGTAACCGGTTATCAGAATGTAGTAACCGATTACCCATGCAGGTAACATTATAATTTTTGAAATGCCGAAGCCTGTAACCGGTTACTAGAAACCTGTAACCGGTTACCACTGTATAAAAAAGTAAAATAACCTTTTTAATGACTTGGAAATGTAATGCTAGTGATATTAAAATCCATGAAACATGTATGCATAATATTAGACATATTTTGAGCACTATAGTAACATACTATATTGAATTGGAGTCTTATACCATAATAAAGATCAAATACCAAAGTCTTCTTTAGGAGTAACTCAGCATGCAAGCCAAAAGTCCATTTTGAGTAGATACTTTTTCTTCTTCTTTTTTATAATGCCTTTTTCCTTGATCATGATGTTTGTAATCATCAAAAAATAAACTTGCTGAAACATGACTCTACATTCTCCCTCTTTTTGATGATGAGAAACACTTATTATATGAAATGCTTTGGATCGCTTGAAAATGCAATATGCTCCCCCTATTAATGATAACTCCCCCTTGATCAATGCTTCTCATTGATCAATAGAGTATGTTGACAATTTCTGCAAGAGATAGAGACAAAGCATACACATATATCTTATCCCCCTTTGTCATTATCAAAAAGGAAGAGAGAAAGAAAAAAAATAATATCATAATCAAAATAGAAGAATATCATGATATTAGTTGACTTATCCTTTAGAAGATTTTGTCTTAATCCTTCATTATGAAGTACTTCTTCATTGGATATGAAATAATGCTTATATTTTCCTTGCCAAGAATCTTTCATTTGATGTTGTCCTCATATGTGACACATCCCTTGGCCTATTAAATATGAAAATTTGCTTATGCTTCCCATCATATTCTTGGATCAACCACTTATTAAGATATCAAAGATTTTGAAGTGGTCTTCAAGCAAACCTACAAAATAGGTTAAGTTTTGCTAGGTACCCAAAGTGATTTGGGTCCTTATGGTTAGTTCCTTTCTTGACTCACACATAATATTTACTAGTAGCATTAGAATTTCTTGCATGAAAAGTATTATGTGTATGACCAATAATACCACAATATAAACAAGTAGGAAGAAAGTTGTTTGTAACATGATTTTTCATTTTAGAAATTATTTTCTTAGGATAAAAATTTCTAACCTTTTCTTCCTCTTCGACATCAGAATAATGTAATGCCATAAAAGCAAGATTTTCATATTTGCTGTTTTCTGAATTGGATGAAGAACTTGTATCACTTTCTTTAATGTAAACCTTGTTGGATTTTGAGAATTTTCTTCCCTTGTAAGCATTTTTCTTGGAAAACTTTGGGCACTCCATCTTTATGCGAATTTTCCAAAAGTCAAAGTATTCACCACAAAACAATGGAGACTTGTTGTTACTACCACCATCTTTGAAAGTTGGTTGTGCGGAATCCATTCTGGATCGAATAGGAACAAGTTACCTTAACTTGCTATGATACTAAATGTTGGTTTTTGAGTGCGCCTAATAGAGGGGGTGAATTAGGTGATGGTCAATTTTTTAATCTTTTATGTGATTATGTTCTTATTTTCTTGTTTGTGTGTGAATATGAAAGCGGTAAGTACAGAAAATAAACAAAACGAGAGATTTATACTGGTTCCCCTCACACTTCAAGAGTACTCCAGTCCCCCTACCAACATGTAAGAGATTTCACTATAGCTATAATTATTATACAACCTATCCACATCCAAATGTGATGCTTACTATCTAACCTATAGGGAGATCAAAGGCTTTAACTATCCTTTAAGATCCAATCGAGTACATGAAGAACAATCCTCTTCAATGTACACACTTGTTTCCAACAATCATGAAAACAAGGTAACCAATACAAAGTAAAAAGAGAACAATCCTCCCTTAATATTCTCTTGCTTCCAATAATCCTGGACAATAAGGTTACACCAAAATCACTTTGGTAAAATAATTAGAAATATCTTCTTGAAGTAGATATAAAAGTTGATAAGCAATGTCAATACAAAGTATTGATCTCTTCTCTTTCAAGTCAACAAGTCAATGAATATATTACACAAGTGCTCAATGCATATGATGAAAATTTTCTAATGATGTATTTGAAAATGTAAGATTAAAAGTTTCATGCAAAATATTAATCCGTGCACTTGTTTGAAAATGAGAAACAAAATGTTGAATTGTATGTTGTGATTGTTGTTATTTTGTGCATTCTAATAACCAGTTACCGTTGAAACGAATTTGAAAAACAAGATTGTTTTGAATGTTGTTTGTTTGATGCATTTGTCCACGAACCATTCATTTAGAACCTTTTGAAATGGTGCAATGCTAGTGATATTAAAAGCCATGAAGCATGTATGCATAATGTTAGACATATTTTGAGCCCTATAGTAACATACTATATTGAATTGGAGTCTTGTACCATAATGAAGATCAAATACCAAAGTCTTCTTTAGGAGTAACTTAGCATGCAAGCCAAAAGTCCATTTTGAGTAGATACTTTTTCTTCTTCTTTTTGATAATGCCTTTTGTCTTGATCATGATGTTTGTAATCATCAAAACATAAACTTGTTGAAGCATGACTCTACACGAGGCCCTCGAGGAGAAATGTTTCTGCCCGTGTCACGAACATCGACATACCCCCTCGAAGAACCCCTTGTTGTGAAGGCAAAGATGTATCTCAAACTTATCCTCAGCATTATCATCAGTGAGATCTATCTGATCGGTGTCTGCACTTCCCCACTTTTTGGTCGGGGTAGCCTCCTTGAGTGGGATTGTTCCCCGGTGTGCAAAGAGGACGAAGTCCCAGACCCAGACTATGGCTGCCTCACCACTACAACAAAACGAGTCTTAACAATAGCAACTTTCATGCCTGCTTCACCCGGTTTGCGGTAACCAACTTCAGTACTCGGTACTGGAAGCTCGACATCTTACGTACGATAAAAACTGATCATAGTTTAGCAGACAAAACTAAATAAAATAAAGGTGAAAAGAAAGACAACTACCTAAGAGCTCCAAATCCTCCTTGAAAGTACCATAATTAAGGAGTTCTTTGGTGTTGATAAGTCGAGACTCAGGCACAGGCTCCCCGCGATCGTCAATGATAGGTTCCCCCCTCTAGGTCATGCACTAAGCTGGGACAAAACCATCGACAAACACCACTAATTTGTCATACATAGCCTGATCGGCAGTGTCCAGGTCGTTCACCCTCACGATGTAGTAGTCATTCCCCTGCTCAAAATGGTTGAAGCTCTAATGGAAATGAAACTTCAGGACCAACTTCTTCCTCTCCTTCCCATGCTCGTTATAAAGAGGACGCCCGTCCAACCCAACTATAGCCACCTGGTTGAACACAGATCAAATAACCATTTGCGACACCGGTTAAATAAGGTAGTGCCTGATTTTCAAGGTACGAACCAATTCACATAATGCCTTGAACAACTTCTTTGGCTGCTTTAATAAAACCTAATTGTGCCACCCCTCGTGAGATTACCACTAGAGGTGGAACTAGCGGAAGAAAAACGGAATGGTTGCAACAATCTCAAAGTACCGGCAGACGATCTCAAATGCCTGGATGAAGGCGATCGCGTTCGGATGAAGTTGGGAAGGCTCCAGCTCCAGATGGTTAAAGAAACCCACCTGGAATACACTGAAGGGTAGTCGCAAGCCTACCTCTCTAAAGTAGTAGTCATACATGGCAAATTGATTCTTCTCGAGTTTCGAGCACACTCGCTGGTCAGGTTTAGGCTGTATGATCGCCTAATTCTCGTCAAATTCCATGTAACTAGCACCTTCCCCTACAAATGTAAAAGCTTCCTCGGTGAAATTCTAGTATCAGATATGTGATGTCGAAGGAGATGTCACGGCACAAAAATTTGAGGACAATATAAAATGCAACAATATTAAAAGCAGTAAAAACACAAGGGATTGTTAACCCAGTTCAGTATACAACAACACCTACTCTGGGGGCTACCAAGCCAGGGACAAGTCCACTAAATAGTATCAATTCATAGACCCTCAGTAAACAACTAGTTTACGATCTAATCACTTAATCACTACCCGTGCTATACTTCTACCTAAGACACACCTACGTATGAGGCCCTCCTCAAATCTCTCCAATCACTAACATTGAAGAACAATGAAAATATTAAGTTTTAAAGACTTCAATCATTCAATACTTAAAAGCTTATGAATGATCCATAATTAACAACTCAAATTACAACTCAAGTATTAAACCAATACTTAGAGTGTATTACAATTAAAAGACTTAGACTTCTAAAACAGAAAGAATATTTTCTTCTTTTAAAAGTTGCAATTCAACGAATAAGAATGCAAGTCCTTATAAAGGTGCAACAGTGGGCTTGGGCCGAAAAACAAATATTCCAATCCCTTGAATATTTCTATGAAGACATGCCAAAATATAATCCATAAAGATAATACAGATCAGAAAATATTCCTCCATATTTTTTGCAAGCTATGAGTCACAAATCCTGAATAATGGCGCACATAAAAACAGGAAACAAAATACTGAAAACAAATATGAAGTCACGTTCAGATCAGGAGGCAGATGTCAAGACATCTACTTTGACATCATTCAAAACCAGTTTGCTTCAAATGTCAAGGCATTGAGAAAAACATTATCAAGTCATTGTTTTACAAAAATTGCTGCCAACAAACACTTACAAACTCCCCCTTTGGAAAATTTTAGCTAAAACATTATTTGAGCACATTATCAGAGCAGCATCACAAGCAAAACAAAACTCAGTTAGCAGTTAGAAAAAGTAACTCAGTCAGCTGTTAGCACAGGAAGATGTCAGAACATCTTCTGAGACATGAGGCTCCCACTTCAGAGACATGAGGCTCCCCTCAAACATTAAGCTCCCCCTCAGTCAGTCAGAGGCCAATCAGTTTCTCTCCCCTTTTTTAGACATAATATGCCAAATAAAAAACATGCATTCAAGAGAGTAGCAGTAATATAAGTACATACCATAGAATCCAAGAGTCAAGCACATACAAGTGCCGAAAAAGAACAAAGGGGTAAAAAAAATAGCAAAGAGTCTAACTGTCTTCCGGACCAGTAGACTTGGCAGCTTCAGAACTTCCTTCATCATCAGAATCTCCTCCTTCAGTGCTCACTCTATCATGAAAATTGTTGTCCTTCTGCAGCTCCTTGATCATCTTTTCAAAAATTAGCTTTCTTGTTGAGCTAACTCTAATCACATCATCAAGTTCTTTGCATGCTTACATTAATTTTTTTAATCATGTCATCCTTTGTTGAGGTCTTGTTTTCAGAAGATGAGATGTCAAAACAATGTCTGGGACATGTTTTCCTGAAAACAACTTAAAGTGAAGGGTTAGAGAAGACTCCCTCTTGCAAACTACATTATCACCACTCAGAATTCCAGGATGTTGATTAAGAATAATTCCACAAATAAGACATGTAAAGGCAATAGGCATCTTGATAGCACAAGTTCCTACATGCTTAATAGTCTGGAAAAAATGTAAGCACCATAATTAAACAGTTTCTTATTTCCAACAACATAGATAAACTTTCCTAAGCCAACTGTAATGGTTGAGGTATGATTGGTATGAACCCAGTTAGTAGCTCCAATTATATGCAAGATAGCATATTTCACACTTAGCTTACTAACAGGAAGCTTATTCTTCATGGGACACTCACTCACTTGGTTTGCATTGATGGCTTTGCACACTTGATTATCAGTCACTTCCAACTCACAATAATCATCTTCAGACCTATCCAGGTATCTATTGATGACTGCAGGGGAAAATTCTACGCATCTACCTCTAACAAACACCTTCCTATACTCCTTACTTTTATGATTAACAAAGTCAATAGGAATATTAACAATAAATTCCTTAACAAGAGTCTCATAACATTTTGAAAACTTGGTGACATTCTTCATCAAGCCAGCAAAAGAAATCAGCTCTATAATCTCTTTGAACTCTAGTGTATCTTCTCCCAACTCTCTTTCAAGAGCAATCCTTCTTTGGAAAACATATTTCCATTTTTCATCATTACCAACAAAATGGAAAAAAATGTTGTCTAGAGGAGCATCAGGCACCCTGACAGATAGCTTCTTGATTGTAGACTTCATCACGGGAGAGATGTCCTAGACATCTTCCTCAACATCATAATCAGAGTCAACTTCTTCTACTAATCCAAATTTATTATTACTTCTAGATCTCTTCACAGGGGAAATGTTCTGGGCATTATCCTCATCATCATCTGAGGAGCCATCAGGTCTAACTTTTCTTTTGTTGGAGGGAGGAACCACTTTACTCTAGGGCCATGGGGGACCATACATAGTCTTCTTCTTAATGCTCTTGGTAGGGGGTGTGACATACATAGTCTTTCTTTCTCTAGTCTTGAGCCTTTTAGAAATTCCAGGAACCACATTAGAAATGAGCTTATTGTCAGACAACTTGAAATTCTGGCAACAGATACTTAATGTCACAGTGAATGTTATGACACCATATCTGACAAACTTGTACACACTTCAAGACAGTAATTTAAAAACAGTAAAGAACACAATCAATTGTTAACCCAGTTCAGTGTGTAACAACACCTACTCTGGGGGCTACCAAGCCAGGGAGGAAATTCACTATAATAGATATTAATTTAGGAATAAACCAACCAGTTTATCTCCTTCACTTAAGACCTACCTAATGCAACTTCAATCTAAGTTCAACTTAAACCTGAGTTCCTACTCACTCCCCCTCAATCATAGTAGTGATACTAAACTATTGATTAATGAGATTATGAAGACATTCTTCAATACACACACTTGATTTTGCTTCAAAGCTTTAATCAAGAGACACAATCACTCGTGCTTCAAAGCTTTGAGTGATAAACAACCCTAACTTGATTTTGTTTCAAAGCTTTAATCAAGAGACACAAACACTCATGCTTCAAAGCTTTGAGTGATAAACAACCCTTACAATCAAATCCTACTCCAAGTCACTTATCAAAACGATAATTGCTTGGCTCACAGTAGTTACAACTATACAATCCCTTATTGATCTTCTGTCAAAAGTGTACCAATCCATTAGGCTTCGTGAGAAATATATAAGACTATTCCTCATTTAGGGCTTCCATAAAAATAGCTAGGGTTAACTAAAGTTAACCTAAAGACTTGGTCTAGGGATTTTTCATAACAGATTAGGGTTAAGCAAGGTTAACCTAATGTCCACAAGAGCAACTGATCTGGACAATAATTCTTCAACTCAGAGCAGCACACCAGTTTCCTGAAAAATCTCAGGAATAATAAATCTGCACAACAACTTGATCAGTACAGAATGTCTTAACATTGGTTATGACATCATGTATCTTGCTCACTGATTTTGGTAGAATTCAATATATATGATCATAGCTTAATGATCATGATAGTCACTCATACTGAGTAGTTCTTGTAGGACATTCTTTTTTGCAGAATGTACCTTTATCCTAGAATGTTATGACATCAGTCATGACATTCGCAAATATGGTTTTACCAAAAAAAATGCCAACAAACAAACACTTACACAACTCATCAACATTAACCACATTCTCAGCTTTTTGATTCTCTGCAGCTTTGGAGCCATCAGCATCTTCCTTAACAGGAGAGTCCTTCTTAATAGATGATCTCTTAACATCTTGTTCAACATCAGCTTCCACTTCTTCTAGAGCAGAAGTAGCAACCTTGCCAATTTTGCTTTCAGCAGCACCTTTTTTGAAGATGGATGATTTAACAACACTTTTAAGATCATTTCCTTTGTCAGCTGGAGCAGGCATACGAGTAAGAGGAACATAAATCCCAGGCACAACAAAACCCTCATTTAACACCCTATCTACCACTCTTTTAATAATTCTATCAACCTTAACAGGGTCTTATTTTTTAGTAGTATTATGAGCATTACCTTTTGAAGAGTGAAACTCGTCTTTGGATTTCTTTGCATGGGATTTGGGTTTCTTGATAAGAGGTGGAACAATTGTTAGAGGAGTAACGTCAAGTACTATGTCAAGGTAGAGTTCCTTAGGATGGTTGACAGATTTTAAGGGAGACGATGCATGATGTTGAGATATCTTTGAAGATTTTTGAGCAAAGAGATGAAGAATGACAAGGGTTCTTTTTCTGTAAAGGAGAATGAAGAGTTTGTGAAAATAGAAGGAAGTGATGTCGTAGCGTGTGGGAAAATAATTGAGACAGTCTTGAAATGATTGCTTATGAAATTTGATTTGTTGGAAACACAAATAATATAATATCACTTTAATGATATTCCCACACGCCTTTAATTTCTACAAACCCTCATACATGCAGATCCCTAGTTTTCCTCTTAAGTTCTCAAACTAGTTTGCATCCAAAGCCTTAATGAAAATGTCAGCCAGTTGTAATTCAGTAGCTACATGTTCTAAGGCCACAGTCTTTTCTTCAACAAGCTCTCTTATGAAGTGATGACGGATATCAATGTGTTTGGTCCTGCTGTGTTTAATAGGATTTTTTAAATATATTTATGGCACTTAGATTGTCACAGAATAATGTCATGACATCTTGTTTGACAATATATTCTGTTAACATTTGTTTCATCCAAACCAATTGAGAATAATTGCTTCCTGCAACAATATACTCAGCCTCAGCAGTGGACAGTGTTGTACCCCAATTTTTTCCCCTAAGATCCCTTCATCATGCCATGTTGGTTTATTCACAACAAGATTACACTAGGATTCTTAGTTCCCCTCCCTACTTTGAGTTTTGCTCCTTTTGAGGGATTACCAAGCACCTTGACTTATGTTCCATTTATGATCATGAATATTGTTTTGATTTCTTCATTTAACTAATAAAATGCACTGTTGGCTTGTCTTGCTTGTTATCCATGTAGGTAAGGGCAATGAGATTTAACAAGTTACTCCATGGGTTCATGAGTTTATTTTCATGCCCTAGTCAATATAGTTTGAGAAGTTCAAAACTCACCATTGGATTGGTTTTGGGAGAATTGACATGGCAAGGTTGCTTTGGTTCATCAAATTTCAAGTTTATTAGATTTGACTCAAAAGTACAAGGGGTTTTGATTGGAGAAGTTGTCATGTTGGGACAAGGTTTTGTTTCCATTGGTCACAAGAGCATATTTCTCTCAAATTTCAAGATATGGAAGTGGTTTTGGTAGTTATGAATCCTAATTATCATCCTCAACAACTTCTATTCACAAAGCAAGAATATTGGTACAAGAAGTTTGTTCAAGCTTGTCAAAGTTCTTCAAAGCGTTTTCTTGATCTAGGAGCTAGGGTTTTGAACTTCAAAGGATCATATCTTGCTCACCTTTTGGTGTTTTTGAATGATTCCAAAGACATCCTTCTCTTTAACGGGTTATCAACATATCACTTCAAAAGTTTCAAAGAGTTTTCATGTGGAAGAAACTTGGTGAAGAAGAAAGATTACAAGTCCTTCAGATGAATCCCCAATTTTCCATGTGTGACTTTATATGATCATAACTTGGTCAATTTTTATCACCTTGAGCCCATTATTTTTCCAAAACGATCTTTAGGATGTGAACTTTATGCCTTCTTTTATGTGCAAAGTGGGAAAATGAATGTAAGTTGCCTTAAAGATGCAAAAGAGTATAGGTTATTTCATGAAATTTTGCCAACTTCAACAAGTCATAACTTTCTCAAATTTTGGAGATTTTGAATGATTCAAGTTTCAAAATGTCATTCAAGAGATCTACTTCATTCCGTATTTTTTTATCAAGATAAAATTCCAAGTGGAAGGCCATGTTTGGATGCAAGACATTATAGGACATTTTTGATGAAGAATTTGAAATATTTATAAGTATGGAAAGTCAACCCTTTTTCTTCAACTCTGACTCAATATAACTTTCAGCTTAAGCATCCATTTAAATCCATTTAGCTCGAATGTGCCCATATCCTTCACATCCATGGCATTGGATTCCTCTGCTTTGATTTCCCTTTTCTTCAGACTTAGTTCTTCTGCTGGAGTCATAGGATCTGCTAATGTCAGAGGGAATGTTCTTGACATTTGACCTTGACTTTGGATCCATTCTCTTGATGAGTTTGTTGAACTGCCTTCCAAGCATAGCTATAGCTTCTGAAATATTCTCTTCATCACCCTCCTTGATTTCATCTTCAGTATTGGATACAAGGGCTATGCTCTTGTTTTTCTTGTCAACATTGTCACTGATCCCCATCTCAAAAGTCTAAAGTGACCCAATGAGTTCATCAACCTTCAAGTTGCAGATATCCTGAGCTTCCTCTATAGCAGTCACTTTCATTGCAAACCTTTTAGGCAAGGATCTGATAATCTTTCTCACCAGCTTTTCTTTTGACATCTTTTCTCCCAATGCTCCTGAGGTGTTGGCAATTTCCAAGATGTTCATGTGAAATTCATGAATGGTCTCATCTTCCATCATCCTTAGGTTCTCAAATTTGGTAGTGAGCATCTGAAGTCTTGACATTTTTACTTTGGATGTACCCTCATGGGTGGTTTTGAGAGTGTCCCAAACATCCTTGGCCAGTTCACATTGATGTACTAGTCTGAATATGTTTCTATCAATTCCATTGAACAAGGCATTTAATGCTTTGGAGTTACCCATGGCTAACTCATCTTCTTCTTTGATCCATTCTTCCTCAGGTTTTAGACTGGTCGTCCCATCTTTCCCAGTTATGGTGGGATGGTTCCATCCTTTGTCAGCAGCTCTCCAATCCTTTTTATCCAGTGACTTCAAGAAGGCAATCATACGAGGTTTCCAGTAGTCATAATTTGATCCATCCAGAATAGGTGGTCTGTTCCCAAATCCTCCTTCCTTGTCCATAGCGCCAGAAAATAATATCCCTAGATCTCACCCAGAAAGACAGGCAGGGTGCCTGCTCTGATACCAATTGAAATTCTGGCAACAGATACTTAATGTCACAGTGAATGTTATGACACCGTATCTGACAAACTTGTACACACTTCAAGACAGTAATTTAAAAACAGTAAAGAACACAATCAATTGTTAACCCAGTTCAGTGTTTAACAACACCTACTATGGGGGCTACCAAGCCAGGGAGGAAATTCACTATAAGAGATATTAATTTAGGAATAAACCAACCAGTTTATCTCCTTCACTTAAGACCTACCCAATGCAACTTCAATCTAAGTTCAACTTAAACCTGAGTTCCTACTCACTCCTCCTCAATCACAGCAGTGATACTAAACTATTGATTAATGAGATTATGAAGACATTCTTCAATACACACACTTGATTTTGCTTCAAAGCTTTAATCAAGAGACACAACCACTCATGCTTCAAAGCTTTGAGTGATAAATAACCCTAACTTTATTTTGCTTCAAAGCTTTAATCAAGAGACACAAACACTCGTGCTTCAAAGCTTTGAGTGATAAACAACCCTTACAATCAAATCTTACTCCAAGTCACTTATCAAAACGATAATTGCTTGGCTCACAGTAGTTACAACTATACAATCCCTTATTGTTCTTCTGTCAAAAGTGTACCAGTCCATTAGGCTTCGTGAGAAATATATAAGAAGACTATTCCTCATTTAGGGCTTCCATAAAAATAGCTAGGGTTAAATAAAGTTAACCTAAAGACTTGGTCTAGGGCTTTTTCATAACAGATTAGGGTTAAGCAAGGTTAACCTAATGTCCACGAGAGTAACTGATCTGGACAATAAATCTTCAACTCAGAGCAGCACACCAGTTTCCTGAAAAATCTCAGGAATAATAAATCTGCACAATAACTTGATCAGTACAGAATGTCTTAACATTGGTTATGACATCATGTATCTTTCTCACTGATTTTGGTAGAATTCAATATATATGATCATAGCTTAATGATCATGATAATCACTCATACTGAGTAGTTCCTGTAGGACATTCTTTTCTGCAGAATGTACCTTTATCCCAGAATGTTATGACATCAGTCATGACATTCGCAAATCTGGTTTTACCAAAAAAAATGCCAACATAAAAACACTTACAAACTCCCCCTTTGGCAAAAATTTTGGCTAAAACCCCTAAACAATCAGAGATTAGAATGTAGCAGAATTTTTAATAACAGCTACCGATATCTAATTCTACTAAAATTACCACAATTTCTTCTCCCCCTTTTTAGCCATAAATAGGACAAAGATACTTGTACTTTAAGTTATACAGTCATCCAAAAGGAAATTAAAAAACACAGAAATAAAGAGAAGGCATCATTTGGCAACAACAAGTTCCAGCAGCAATCTTTTCAGCAAACACAGACCTTCAGGTACTGTCATCCCCTGAGGAAGCACTATTTTCAGCAGCATTATGCTGGTCTTCATCAGCATCCTCTTCCCTTATTTGTTCTTCATTATCCTCCTGTTCCAGTCTAGCAATCAGCTCTTCAAGAGTCATTTTTCTTGCATCAAGCTCTCTGCAGGTGTCTTTTAGAACAGCTATAACATCAGTTTTCTTGGAATGAGTTTTGACATTTGATGTCTCAGCAGATGTCATAACAATGTCAGGGAAATGTGTTCCCTGAAACAGCTTATAGTGAAAACCAAGTGCAGGGGCTCTTTTGCATACAGAGTCTTTTTCAACCAGAGTATCAGGATACTGATCAATGATTATACCACACAGGAGAGAGGGAAAAGCAATAGGGCCTTTAATAGCACAACTCCCAACATGTTTCAATGTTTGATCAAATATGTAGTTGCCATAATCAAAGTTTGTTCTGGTTCCAACAGCATAGATAAATCTTCCCAAACCTATGGAAATGGTGGATTTGTGGTTGGTGGGAACCCAGTTAGTTGCACCAATTTTGTGCAGTATGGAAAACTTCATGCTCAGCTTGCTTGCAGTTAGCTTCCCTTGCATGGGCCAGTGCTTGACTTGCTTGGCAGTGATGGTTTGACAAACCTGGTTGTCAGTAACTTCAAGCTCAAGTTGAGCATCATCAGGCCTTCTTAGGAATTTGTTTATCACAGTAGGAGAGAAATTTACCTTCCTTCCTCTCACATAAACACTCTTAAAATCAGCTGACTTTCCATCAGCACAACCATCAGACAAATTTACTATGAATTCTTTGACAAGGATCTCATAGCAGTTGGAAAACTTGACCACTGTTTTCATCAGGCCAGCAGCTTTGATTAGATCCATGACTTCCTTACACTCAATAGCACTGCTGTTCATCTCTCTCTCCGAGGAAATCCTTTTCAGAAACACATACTTCCACCTGCTTGCATTTTTTGGATGGTGAAAAGAGATGTTGTCAATGGAAACTACAGGAACCTTAGGCAGTTTTTTAGAAGAGGGTTTCTTCCTGAGAGGAATGTCTGGAACATTGCTCTCAACATCAAAATCAAAGTCTGATTCCTCATCAGATTCTGAGGGTTCATGATCCTTTCTTTTCTTGGCTATAGGTTGTCTCAAAGGTTTTGAGAGACTACCAACAGGTACTCTAGCTTTTACCTTCCCCTTCCCTTTCGACGTTCCAACTTTTTGATCCTTCTCAGCTTCTTCTCTAGCCTTGTTCTCAGGCCTAGTTTTCTTATGAACAACTTCAGTAGCCTTCTCTTTGGAGGGTCTTTGGGCAGCATTCTGCTTTTCTTTTCTACTCATCATCCTTCTAGCTATGCTAGGGTTGATATTAGCAATTAAATCATTGTCAGAGAATTCTTCATCAACATCAATAACAGGAGGTTCAACAGCCTTGTCAGTAGGGTTCTGGTGATCATCAAGTTTTTCTGGAGATTTCCTAATGTTGTCATCAGGTGTCTCAACATTCTGAGTGACATCTGGATCCCTTTCTATATTAGGGCTAGCAGTTTCTTGGTTCAAAGGTACAGATATGCCAGGAACAGAGTGATTCTCATTAAGAATCCTAGTGACTAGTCTGGCAATAGCTTGATGTACATAAGCAGAACCTTCCCTATTAGCTATCTCTGGAGGAACAGAAGATGTTGAGAAGATTCACCAGATGGAGAAGCTTGTGATCTTCTTACATGTCTGGTTCTCAACTTCTTTACCTTAGTAGGATCAGCTGCCATTTCATGAAGTGGAGTTATCTCAAGAACATCAGCATCCATGCAGTTTACGATTGCCCTAGGTTCGGTGTCAGAGGGTGAGGAAGAAGCATTCTCCTTTGATGAAGATGATGACATGGATTGTTGAGACATCTCGAGAGATTTAGAAAACAAGTAACAGCAAGTGTGAAATCTTCGTTTGAGGGAATGGAGACTGTTGCAGAAAAGCGAGAAGAGGGAGATATATGAATGTTTATTCCACTTCTTAAAATTTTGGAAAGAAAGAGGGAAACAAATGATTAGCCCAATCAGAATAGACTTGACTAAAATATCTCTTTCATCCCTTGTTTTAAGCAAAATTAATTGCTACATCTCTTCATATTAGCAAATACCCAGCTTGCCCCTTAAATTTTCAAACTGACTAGCATCAAGTGCCTTGGTAAAAATGTCAGCCAGTTGTAGTTCAGTGGCAACATGTTCCAGCTTAATCACCTTTTCCTCCACAAGATCTCTGATGAAGTGATGTCTAATGTCAATATGCTTAGTCCTGTTGTGCTGTATAGGATTCTTGGAAATGTTAATAGTACTCAGATTGTCACAGTACAATGTCATGACATATTGTGTGACATTATACTCAGTTAGCATCTGATTCATCCAGATCATTTGAGAACAGCTGCTACCAGCTGCTATGTATTCAGCTTCAGCAGTAGATAGAGACACACAGTTTTGTTTCTTGCTGAACCAAGAGACAAGATTATTTTCCAAAAAGAAGCATCCTCCAGAGGTGCTCTTTCTATCATCAGCACTACCATCCCAATCAGCATCACAATAACCAGACAAAATTGGTTCATATCTATGAGAGTACATCATGCCATAGTTGTAAGTTCCACTCACATACTTCAGAATTCTTTTCACCTGGTTGATGTGACTTACTTTGGGTTTAGCCTGGTACCTTGCACATACTCTAACTGCAAAAGCAATGTCAGGTCTGCTGGCTGTTAAGTATAGCAGACTTCCTATCATGCTTCTGTACAAGCTTTGATCCACATTTGCCCCACTTGTGTAGGAGTCCTTTTGTGACTGGCATTCTCCATTCCAAACTTCTTGACAATATTCTTTGCATACTTGCTTTGAGACAGAAAAATTGAGTCTTCCATCTGTGTGACTTACAGTCCAAGAAAGTAGGTCAATTCTCCCATGAGGCTCATTTCAAATTCAGCTTGCATCTGGTCAGCAAAATGTTTAACCATTTTATCTGACATTCCTCCAAACACTATGTGATCAACATAAATTTGAGCTACCATTATCTTTCCTCCTTCATTTTTGACAAAAAGAGTTTTATCCAAACCTCTTTTCCTGTATCCTTTGTCAGTGAGGAACTTTGTCAACCTGTCATACCAGGCTCTAGGAGCTTGTTTCAAACGATATAAAGCTTTCCTCAATTTGTAGACATGATCAGGACAGTTTGGATCCACAAATCCTTTAGGTTGTTCCACATATACTTCCTCATTTAAGTACCCATTTAGGAAGGCACTCTTTACATCCATCTGAAATAGCTTGAACTTAAGGAGACAAGAAACTCCCAATAGATGTCTGATTGATTCCAGTCTGGATACAGGAGCAAAAGTCTCATCAAAATCAACCCCTTCAACTTGAGTGTATCCTTGAGCAACAAGCCTTGCCTTATTCCCGGTGACAACTCCTTCAACATCTGATTTGTTCTTGTAGATCCACTTTGTGCCAATGATGTTTGTTCCTTCTGGTCTAGGAACTAACTCCCATACTTCATGTTGCTTGAATTGGTTCAATTCTTCTTGCATTGCTCCAATCCAGTATTCACCAGTCAAAGCCTCTTTAACATTTTTTGGTTCAATCTTAGATACAAAGCAAGAGTTCGTGATGATTTCTCTAGATCTTGTAATGACTCCACTGTTAGGGTCTCCTATGATGAGTTCCTTAGGATGATCTTTCTGAATTCTGATGGAAGGATCTTTGTTAGCTTCCTTTGATTCAGACTCTGATGGAGTAGTTTTAGGTACATAATCCTTTTTAGACACTTGAGTTGAAGTCTCAAAGAATGTCTCAACATCATATGGAACATTTGTTTCCTCATGGTGATCATCAACTATGACATTTATAGATTCCATCATAACTTTGGTCCTGGAATTGAATACCCTATATGCTCTGCTGTTGGTAGAGTATCCTAGGAATATTCCTTCATCACTTTTAGGGTCCATCTTTCTCCTTTGTTCACGATCTGTCAGAATATAGCATTTGCTTCCAAAGACATGGAAGTACTTCACTGTATGCTTTCTTCCTTTCCATAGTTCATAAATGGTGGATGATGTTCCCTTTCTCAAGGTGACCCTGTTATGGACATAACAGGCTGTATTCATAGCTTCAGCCCAAAAATGAATAGGAAGTCTTTTGGCATGTATCATTGCTCTGGAAAATTCTTGTATAGTCCTGTTTTTCCTTTCCACAACTCCATTTTGTTGAGGAGTTATGGGTGAAGAGAACTCATGATTGATTCCTTCTGAGGAACATAACTCATCAAACTTACTATTTTCAAATTCCTTACCATGATCACTTCTGATTCTGACAATGCATCCTTCTTTTTCTCTTTGAATTCTTTTGCACAGTTCCTTAAATATATCAAATACATCAGACTTTTCCCTAATGAAGTTTATCCATGTGAATCTGGAAAAGTCACCCACAACAACATAGGCATATCTCTTTCCACCAAGACTTTCCACCTGCATTGGACCCATCAGATCCATATGTAGAAGTTCTAGCACCTTAGAGGTGGTCAGATGTCTTGTCTTTGGATGTGACATCCTAGTTTTCTTTCCAACCTGACATTCACCACAGACTCTCCCTTCATCAATCTGAAGCCTTGGAATCCCTCTGACTGCCTCCATGGATATGATCTTTTTCATCCCTCTTAGATGTAAATGACCAAGTTTTTGGTGCCACAGTTTCACTTCCTTTTCTTCTTTGGCTATAGAGCATACAGAAGAGTAGTTAGTGTTCTCAGACTCCCATAAGTAACAGTTGTCTTTTGATCTGACTCCTCTCATTACAACTTCTTATTTTTCATTAGTTATAAGACATTCAGACTTGGTGAAGTTGACCTTGAATCCTAGATCACATAATTGACTGATACTTATGAGATTAGCAGTCAAACCATTTACCAGCAACACTTCATTTAGGTTTGGAACTTCAGGACAGTCCAAGTTTCTAACTCCTTTGATTTCTCCTATAGCACCATCTCCAAAAGTGACATAACTAGTAGTATGAGGTTTAACATCATTCAGCAGATTCTTGATTCCAGTCATGTGTTTAGAGCATCCACTGTCAAAGTACCAGTCTTCCTTGGCAGAAACTCTAAGAGAGGTGTGAGCTATCAGGGCTGCAGACTTTTTCTTCCACTGTTGAGTATATGGTGCCTTGTTAGTCTTAGGTTTGACATATGGGGTCTGATTAGGATATCCATATAATCTGAAGCAGAATGGCTTTATGTGACCAAACCTTCCATAATGATGACATCTCCATCTTTGATACTTTTTCTTCATATTTCTCTGTTCTTGATGTTGAGTGCTATGTTGTGACATCTGCTTTGACATTTGTTTATCAGGCCTGGTCTTCTTCTTGTCAACAGCAGATTTCTTTGCAGCCACAAATCCTAGACCAGACATGTTTCCTACATTTTGTCCAGCCTGAAGGATTTCTTCCAACTTGTCAGTTCCATTTGTCAGCATCTTGACAGACTTAGTCATCTGATCAAGTTTGGAGTTCAGCATTTTAACTTCACCTTCGAGATGGCTTATAGTATCAGTGTCTGCCTTCTTCTCAGCCTCCAACTTTACTATGAGTTTTTCTATTTCTCATTTTGCTGATAGACTTCAGCACTTCTGATACATAGCTTCTTGTAGGAGTCAGCAAGTTCTTCAAATGTCACTTCCTCATCACTAGAGTCACAATCAGAGTTACAAATACCAGCTAGTGCAGTAACTAGTTTAGCAGATTCTTTTTCAGAGTTACTTTCTGAGTCATAATCAGACCAATTAACAGAAATTCCTTTCTTTTGTTTCTTAAGAAAGGTAGGACATTCAGCTCGAATGTGCCCATATCCTTCATATCCATGGCATTGGATTCCTCTGCTTTGATTTCCCTTTTCATCAGACTTAGTTCTTCTGCTGGAGTCATAGGATCTGCTAATGTCAGAGGGAATGTTCTTGACATTTGACCTTGACTTTGGGTCCATTCTCTTGATGAGTTTTTTGAACTGCCTTCCAAGCATAGCTATAGCTTCTGAAATAATCTCTTCATCACCCTCCTTGCTTTCATCTTCAGTATTAGATACAAGGGCTATGCTCTTGTTTTTCTTGTCAACATTGTCACTGATCCCCATATCAAAAGTCTGAAGTGACCCAATGAGTTCATCAACCTTCAAGTTGCAGATATCCTGAGCTTCCTCTATAGCAGTCACTTTCATTGCAAACCTTTTAGGCAAGGATCTGAGAATCTTTCTCACCAGCTTTTCTTCTGACATCTTTTCTCCCAGTGCTCCTGAGGTGTTGGCAATTTCCAAGATGTTCATGTGAAATTCATGAATGGTCTCATCTTCCATCATCCTTAGGTTCTCAAATTTGGTAGTGAGCATCTGAAGTCTTGACATTTTTACTTTAGATGTACCCTCATGGGTGGTTTTGAGAGTGTCCCAAACATCCTTCACCAGTTCACATTGATGTACTAGTCTGAATACGTTTCTATCAATTCCATTGAACAAGGCACTTAATGCTTTGGAGTTACCCAGGGCTAACTCATCTTCTTCTTTGCTCCATTCTTCCTCAGGTTTCAGACTGGTCGTCCCATCTTTCCCAGTTATGGTGGGATGGTTCTGTGATACGGTGGGAGAACTGACTTGAGGTTTTGCGTTTGTTTTCGCAAATGTTTCGGTTGAGCAAGAGTCGCCACCGACTTTTTATTTTATCCTAAGGAAAGGATAAAAAGCATAGCAAAAACCTTTAAGATGTTTTCTTGGGTTCGGGGAGTAGATTATAGAAAGGGAAGGTATTAACACCCTTTCTATCCATGGTTATCCATGGGCTCTTAGTTACTTGCTTAGATCAACTTGCCTTTATTTTCAATTGTTTGAAATGGTGCTTCCAATTGTTTGAAATGGTGCTTTGTGTATGGGTTTTGAAAATGTTTTGAAAAGAGGCCAATGTGGTGGCAACCTTTGTAATGATCCATGTTGGGATGTATACAAAAGTGTATGTCTTTTGAAAAAGTTTTCAATGTTTTTGAAAGTTGTTTTGAAAGTGTGTTGTGAAGTGTGTTTTGAAAAATAGGCAAGTGTTTTTGTTTTGCAAGTTGGCAAGTAATCAAGAGCTATCTACCCTAAATTTCTCAAAGATCTTTGCTATGTTTTAACCCTTTTAACAATTTTGTTCCACCATTGTATTTGGTGGACAATCTTGTGTTAGGATGTGAACGGGACGGGCGCGGGTCATCGTTTAGACCATGATTGCAATGGTGCCAAGTATCTTTGGGCAATTTTTTATTTAAGGGACTTGATCATTTTTAGGCAACTTTTGAAAGCGTCATCGAGGGATTATGATCATTTGATTGTTTTGTTTTTGCCAAAGATACCTAACATTCAATATGGCCCATTATTGGAAGGCAACAAGTGGAGTACCCTAGGGGTGCAAGTGTGATTAGTGTTGTCATTTTCATGCTTGTTTATCTTGAATTTAGGTCAAACTATTTGTTGTTTTTGATTTGCATACAAAACCCTAAGTCTAACATGGCATAATTGGAAAGCTTTTAAATGCGAAAAATAAAAGGTCCTAAGTTATTACAACACAAATATGGGATGGGGGGTACAAATGTTCAAATGGGGATATTTTAGCAAGAAATTAAACCTAAACTATTACATCCAAATTGAATTATACAAATTATTTAATTGCACAATAATTAAATAAAATAAAATAAAATAAATATGCAAGATGCAAAAAATGATTTTTATATGTATGTAAAAAGTATTTTTTATGTGTTAAATAAACAAAAATAAAATGAATTAATTTTTGGTATTTTTATGTATTTAGGGCAAAACCCTAATTTTATAAATAAAAGGTATTTATTATACAATATATGCAATATTTATTAATTATGTACAAAAAATAAATAAAAAGGAAATATATTGTCAAAAAGTGATTTTTTAAGTTAAATATTAATAAAAATAAAATGTATTATTGTTTATGTTTTTAACCTAAATAGACTAATAAATATATAAGTATTTATATTATTTACTAAATATATTAAATATGTACAAAAATAAAGATATTTAATATTTACAAAAAAAAAGTATATTTTTTTATAAAATGTTTTCAAAGGTAAAATAAAATAAAAATCAGAAATAAAAGTGTTTGTATTATTTTTAGTTATTTTAAATAAAAGTATATTTGTGTTTATTTATGTACAAAACTAAATAAAACCAAATAAATATCAAATAAAATGCAAAAAATGTGGGGAAAATAATTTTAATATTTTTTCATGCTTAAATAAAAATATAGAAACAAAATCAAAAGGAAAAAATAAAAAATGACAAGTATATCTCAAAATGGGTCAGGGGGGTGCATGTGAAAAATGAAAGTGCAAAAAGGAAAAATATCCCAGGCCCAGCCCAAGAGAGGTTGTCTTCAACCTCTGAACAACAAACAGAGCAACGCGTGCTTCCTGCTATCTCCTGATTCCTGGACTTTCAGCACAAACTTATAACATGAAAGATGTCAAGCATCAAGTCACGATTCCATACATATAAAAAACTTAACTTAACTCTCAGAAATGAGAGAGAATTTCTCCATCCCTAATTCTTAACCTAAGTTTTTGTCAATGTTCAGGTCTTAAATTCTCTCAGCATATGCAATATAAATGGAAAGTGAGGATATGTATAGCTTCAGGGACATGAATATGACATTTTTCATTCATAAATCTAAACCTAACTCTTCCTAGATTGAGAGATAGAAGTCCATGAACTTACCTGTTCAGCTTGGATCGTGTCTGGCAATGGAGGCACTTTCAAGGCAAGGTGAGGATTGGTACAACTTGCTTGAAGTCCAGTGATGCTATTCCAACCTTTAGCTTGCTTTGAAACCAAGTGAATCAAGTTATGACAATCAACCTGCAAAACAGAAAAAGTGAAAATGGTGAAGTTGGTTAGAGGTGTTACAGGTCGTGTCCAATGCTTGGGATAGCTTGTATATGTGATATGGAGTGTGTATGAACTGGTTTTAGCAAAAATGCACGAGTGGGTTGAGTTATGGAAGTCCAACTGCAGAGGTGACTCTGTTTTCTGCAGTAGGATGGTGTTTTGATGAATGGTGAGGTTTGGAAGGTGTTTTGGTCGTGCCTTAGCTCAGTTATGTTATTTGGGATGTGTCTAACAAGTTTGTCTAAGCTTTTCTTGGCAGAAATGTGAGTTGTTATACAAAATGCAAGGTTTCTTTCTACTTAAGCCAAAATTGTCAACTTGGTTTCTAGACTTGTGCAGGCCCCTCAAATGTGCTGCACACTTGAGTCTTGATCAGTGTGTTATGTCCCTGAATTTGTGCCAAAAGGATTTGCCTTGTACTTCAAAGATTGCAATCTTGACATAAAGTTTAACTTTTCAAAAATGGATAAATTGATTTTTCCATTTATGGCTCAATCTTGTATGCAATGGTTAAACACACAAGATAAGGCTTAAGTTATGAACATGCCTTTGGCCATGAATCAAAGTGACTTTTGCTCATATTGCCAAATTCGATTCTCCCTAACCACAAGGTTGTTTGATGAGTTCTTGGACATTTTGGAAAGCTTGGAATGTGTAATACAATCCATCTTTGTAATTCAAGTTGAAATTCCAAGTGGAAGCATGTGAAAAGTGGCCATGAAGTTAGGCAAAAATCCTGCCTAAAATAGGTCAAAATTTTTCCAAGTTAAGAAATGTTTTGCACCCTTGTTCCAAAAATTGTAACTTGAGATACAAGCTTCTTTTGAGGAAACTTTGTGAATCAAAGTTGTAGATTTTGCAATGGACTACAACTTTCATGTTTTGAGTTTTCCTTGAATCCAAATTTATCTTGATGAAAATATGGGACAAAGTTAGGAAAAAATTAGGGATTTTCATAACTTAGAAAAATTCTAAGTTATGAAAATTCTTCATTTTAAACCCTAATTTGTGATTTTTGATTTCTTGATGAACAAATTTCATATTTTGACATGTTTTGATGAAAAATGAATCTTGACACTTGATTTTGACCAAAAAGTCAAAGTTTGACTTTTCAGTATACAGTCAAAAATTGATCAATTGACTGGAAAATTCATCTGTCAATCTTGTGCATTTGGGATCTTTTGAACTTGTTGAACATGTCAAGATAATTCCATGGGATCCTTGAGTCCATACGTGAGTTTGGTTTGCCATTGGCTAGGTCAAACAGTCAAAAATTGCCTTTGTGCAGTCAAAACCCTAAAAATGACCATTTTTCCCTTTTGGTGATATGATCAAATTTCTTGTGGAATTGTGATCCAAACTTGACCAAATGGTTCATATGAGTTCATAATGTTGATGTGGGTCAAAAATCATGAGGTTTGACTGTCAATTGACCACAGTTGACTCTTTCCCCAATACAACTGATTTCTAGGTCAACTGTCCAATTGACTGGGCAAAGATTGGAATCAAGGCTTGAAACTTGGTATGGATCAACTTGGGAGTCCAATATGAAGCATGTAAGTCATCTTAGGCATTTTAGGTCAAAACATCTTTGTGCAAACACAAACCCTAATTTGGGTCAACAGTGCAAGGAGAGGTCTTGAGTAGAGGAAACCCTAACTGGATCTTGAGCTCCAAGGGTCTTGTAGTGAGAAAATGTTGAGGAAATGGGAGGGAAAATTTTGGGGTACAACAGTTGCCCCTGTTCAATCTTCTTAGACCTGAAGAGTTAGATTGGCAAGTTTGCCTTTCGCGGCTCGAAGGTAAAAGGAGATTGGACACTAGAGTGCCCTGAAATTTGCACTCGCATGCTGGAGTAACAGCAATGTGATGGCGGGAATGGGCTTATAGATGCCATTTGGAGAGATGGTGGATAGGGGGATGGGCTTATAGATGCCATCTGGAGGTGTGACAGAACCTTGTCGGGAATGGGCTTATAGATGCCATTTGGAAGTGTTGATCGCGTAAGAGATTCCTTAGCGAGAACTTGCGTACTTGAGAAAGAAAGATGTTTTCCTGGCTTGTTACAGGTGTTGATCTTCAATCTCTTTATGCAGATATGTCCTGGCTGGATACAGGAATCGAATCTACAATTGGTTGCTCACAGATGTGCCCTGGCTAGATACAGGAATCGAATCTGGAACTGTTGTCTACAGATGTGCCCTGGCTGGATACAGGTATGGAATCTGGAATTGTTGTCTACAGATATGCCCTGGATGGATACAAGAATCGAATCTGGAATTAGTTGCTCACAGATGTGCCCTGGCTGGATACAGGTATCGAATCTAGAATTGCAACAGGTTGGTAGAGATAGCTTTCCTGGCTAGATACAGGTGTAGACCTCTGACATGAGAACGAAAGATAATTTCCTGGCCTGTTACAGGGGTTGATCTTCAAACTCTTCATGCAGATATGCCCTGGCTAGATACAGGTATCGAATCTACAATCAATCACTCACAGATGTGCCCTGGCTAGATACAGGTATCGAATCTGGAATTGCAATAGTTGATAGTAATCATCTTTGGATTGAACTTTTTCCTGAAAAGGCAAAACATCAGTTGTATGCGAAGTAATGATGTATGAGATGCATGATGTCATGAGGCTCAAAATGAGATAGTGTTGTATGCACTTTATCATGTATACAAGCAGGATGTATGAAATGTGAAATGTTTATGAATATGTTTTCATCTAGGAAAATAAATCCTTGATGACTGGCCGAGGAATCAAATCCTGGGCTGATGTTGAAGAGTAGAGTTCTTCGTTTCCGCTGGGGATGATGGTTGTAAGAATAAACCGGTAGGAGAAGATGACTCCGTCGGGGAATAAACTTGTTGGGGAGATTACTCTAAAGGGAATTACTCTGTGGGAAGAAATACTTCGCTGAGGTTTTGATGAGAGCTCCGCTGGGGATTTCAACGATAGACTCCGTCGGGGATTCCGCTGATAAGTTATGTTGGGGAACTTTGATGAACTCCGCTGGGAATGGGAAGAACTTTGCTGAGGACGATTTTCCCGTGGTAATTAGCTGAGGATAACCCAGTTATACCCTGGTGGGGAAATAACCTTTGAATGAAACCGGGGAGGGACGTTCGTACTCTGCAGGGGATAAGCTTCCAGAATCTACTGGGGATAAGCTTCCAGAATCTACTGGGGATAAGCTCCAAGACCTGCTGGGGATATGGATTCCACTTTTCTGGGGAAACTTTCAGACTGTACTGGGGTGTTGGTATTCCGTCGAGGAACAATCTCATATTAAGACTGTCGGGGATGCTTGTTGAGGAATGTCTATACTCCGCTGGGGAATGTTGAGATCTTCTGGGGATACCCAACTTCCTTAAGGCTGACAGTAGACTAACTCTGCTTGAGGAGAGTATCGCTGACTTGCTAGGGGAACTATGCCTTTTCAGGGCTGATAGGAAGCCAACTCTACTTGGAGAAAGTATTGTTGAATCTTGTCTTACTCTGTGGGGAGTGAAGGTGACTTGGTTACGTTCTTCAACTGACCTAACCTTAGTACCTTGGTGGAAAAAGCAACTAGATCGCTTAGACAAATCTAAATTGCCCCTATTCTTAATGTCATCTGTAATTAATCCTTTGTTTCGCATGCAAGTATTTATGATTAGAAATTAATGTCAAATGCATATATCAAAAATGAACATTGGACGTTGTTCGCAAGACAAAACAGAAAAAAGGAAAAACAATTTGGCAATTTGTCTGGAAAAGAGAACTTGTATTGATTTTGAAATTTGCCCATAAATAGGCGTTTTTGTACAAGGGGCTGACGTCCTAGTAAGAGAACGCCGCCGAGCAACATAGAGTTTATACAATTTTGAAAAGGAAACAAAACAGCTATGTGAAAAATAATTCCACTGGGTTCCACCTCTGCTATCGCCTTTATGTCTTCAAACGTCTCATCACTTTGCTGCTTAGTTGAAGATGAAGCTGATTGATCGATGTCGTCTGAGCCCGATAATTGATGCCGAATTCTGGATGCAAGGTGATCCAATGAGACATAGTGTTACGCTTTATCCCTAACTTTTTCCTGGACCGCCCTTTCGGGTTTTCAGTCCACCGGGATACCCATTTTTGCCCAAGCCGCCTTTTCAGGTTTTCGACTTGCCGGGTATACAGATTTTTTTTTCATTTCATCCCTTATTTTTGCCCGAACCCTTTTGGTTCGCCGGGAAGCCCTTGTTTTTGCCTAGGTGTGTCAACCTAGCGGGTCTTTGATTCATGCGTAGTATCTTTTTACTATGTCTGCATTGGCGGGGTGAGGAAGGTCGTCACCATCCATGGTGGTTAGAATCATAGCTCCTCCTGAGAAGATATGTTTAACCACAAACGGTCCTTCGTACGTAGGGGTCCATTTTCCCCTGGGATCACTTTGAGGAAGAATGATGCGCTTGATTACCAGGTCTCCGACTTGATACTCTTGTCGTCTGACTTTCTTGTTAAATGCCCTGATCATCCGTTTTTGGTACGTCTGACCATGACAAATAGCAGTGAGTCTCTTTTCGTCAATTAGGTTTAATTGATCAAGCCGAGTCTGGATCCAGTCATCTTCGCTCAAGTCTGCATCCTTCATTATCCAGAGAGAGGGTATCTGGACTTCAATAGGCAAGACTGTCTCCATGCCATAGACCAGGGAAAATGGAGTTGCCCCTGTTGACGTCCGTGCCGAGGTACGGTACCCATGAAGAGCAAACGGTAACATTTCGTGCCAATCTTTGTAGGTCACTGTCATCTTCTGCACAATCTTCTTGATATTCTTATTTGCTGCTTCGACAGCCCCATTCATCTTCGGTCGGTAGGGAGAAGAGTTGTGGTGCTGTATCTTGAATTGCTCGCAGAGCTCAGTGATCATCTTGTTGTTAAGATTGGTACCATTATCCATAATGATCCTCTCAGGTACACCGTATTGACAGATCAGGTTGTGCCAAATGAACCGTGCCACGACGCTCTTGGTTACGGTGGTGTAGGAAGCTGCTTCAACCCACTTCGTGAAGTAGTCAATCGCTACCAAGATAAATCGATGCCCGTTGGATACCGTCGGTCGGATCTCGCTGATCATATCAATGCCCCACATTGCAAAAGGCCAAGGTGCCGTCAGGACGTTCAGAGGAACCGGAGGAATGTGCACCTTGTCAGCATAGATCTGGCATTTATGACAAGTTCGAGAATGCTGGTAACAGTCAGCTTCCATTGTGGACCAGAAATATCCTTCCCAAAGGATTTTCTTTTCCATGGTATGTCCACTGGAATGTGTTCCGAATGTACCTTCATGTAGCTCTGCCATGATCCTTTCTGCTTCAGTCTTATCCACACAACGCAGTAAAGTTGAGTCATGGTTTCGCTTGTAGAGAATGCAATTGCTGAGGAAGAATTTCGCTGCAAACCTTCTCAGGAATTTCTTGTCATTGACCGATGCGCCTTCGGGGTATTCTTGAGCTTCCAGGTACCTCTTCACTTCATGGTACCAGGGTTTTTCTGTTACCTCCTCGGCCTCAAGATCACAACAATATGCAGGTTCATCCAACTTCCAAATGATGATCCGGGGTGCCTCGTTGTCCCATTTGACTTTGAACATTGAAGACAACGTAGCTAGCGCGTCCGCTAACTGATTCTCCTCTCTTGGGAAGTGTTCAAAAGTTATCTTTTCGAAGTGGGGAAGCAATGTCAATACATACTCCTTGTAAGGAATAAGATTTGGGTGTTTCATATCCCACTCACCTCTGACCTGATTGATCACGAGAGCGGAATCTCCGAAAACACTCAGAAACTTGATCCTTAAGTCAATTGCAGCTTGAAGACCCATGATACATGCCTCATACTCTGCCATGTTGTTGGTGCAGTTGAAACATAACCGGGCAGTAAGTGGGGTATGAGTGCCTTTAGGGGATATGATCACAGCGCCGATACCATTACCCAAAGCGTTTGAGGCTCCGTCAAAGTGCATAGACCATCGGGATCTCTCCTCAGGTCCTTCATCCGGTCCAGGTACTTCACAATCAGTTACTACCATGATATCTTCGTCTGGAAATTCAAAGTTCAATGACTGGTAATCGTCCACCGGTTGGTGTGCCAAATGGTCTGCCAATACACTTCCCTTGATTGCTTTTTAAGTCGCGTACTGGATGTCATATTCCGTCAAGATCATTTGCCATCTTGCTATTCTTCCGGACAGAGCAGGCTTTTCGAATATGTACTTGATTGGATCCATTTTTGAAATCAACAGAGTAGTGTGAGTCAACATATACTGTCTCAGCCGGCGAGCAGCCCATACCAGAGCGCAGCAAGTTTTCTCGAGCAGTGAGTACCGAGTCTCACAGTCGGTAAACTTTTTTCTCAGGTAATAAATGGCGTGCTCTTTTCGTCCAGACTCGTCATGCTTCCCCAGCACACACCCCATTGAGTTGTCAAGTACCGTCAAGTATAAGATTAGAGGTCTCCCTTCAACCGGCGGCATAAGAATGGGTGGTTCTTGGAGATACTCTTTGATCTTTTCGAAAGCGGCCTGACATTCATCGTTCCAACGTACTACTTGATCTTTCTTCAGTAGCTTGAAGATCGGTTCACAGGTAGCAGTTAGATGTGAGATGAATCGGGCAATGTAATTCAAACGTCCTAGAAAGCCTCTGACTTCTTTTTCTGTCTTGGGAGTTGGCATCTCTTGTATGGCTTTCACTTTGGCAGGGTCCACTTGAATGCCCTTGTCGCTTACGACTAAGCCTAGCAATTTTCCAGATCTTACCCCGAAGGTGCATTTGTTTGGGTTCAACCTTAGCTTGTACAACTTCAGACGGTCAAACAGCTTCCGTAGATGTTCAAGGTGTTCCTCCTCAGTTTGGGACCTTGCAATCATATCGTCGACGTATACTTCTATCTCATGATGGATCATATCATGAAATAAAGCAACCATGGCACGTTGGTAGGTTGCCCCAGCATTTTTCAACCCAAAAGGCATGACCTTGTAGCAAAAGGTGCCCCACTGAGTGACAAAAGTGGTCTTCTCCATGTCTTCAGGAGCCATCTTGATCTGATTATAACCGGAGAAGCCGTCCATGAAGGAGAAAACTTTATGCTGAGCAGTGTTGTCAACAAGAACGTCGATATGAGGCAGAGGGAAATCATCCTTAGGGCTCGCTCTGTTCAAATCCCTGTAATCAACACACATCCGGATCTTACCATCCTTTTTCGGCACTAGAACTACGTTGGCAATCCACTGAGGGTAAGAAGTTACTGCTAAAAATCCGGCATCAAATTGTTTCATAACCTCAGCTTTGATTTTCTCGGACATCTCTGGACGCATACGGCGGACCTTCTGTTTTACCGGAGGGAAGTCTTCCTTGGTAGGCAGGTGATGAACCACAATGTCGGCATATAAACCAGGAATGTCTTCGTAAGACCAAGCAAATATTTCCATGTAGTCATGCAGCATCTGAATCAACCGTTGTTTCACATTGAGCTCTAGATTGGCACCAATCTTGACTTCCTTTATGTCTGTCTCAGTACCCAGATTTACCGTTTCCACTGGCTCTTCATGTGGCTGAATGGCCCTCTCTTCCTGGAGTAGCAGTCTTGCAAGTTCACCAGGCACTTCGCAATCATCTTCACCTTCGTCTTCGGCTAAGTTGATCGGATTTTCGAAGTCATAACTGGCAGTAGCAGAGTAGTTACCAGTGAGATCCAGAGTGGATTGGAACTTGTATAAGTGAGTGTGTGTAAATATAGCTGTTTTGCAATATATGATAAAGAAAGAAAAGGAGCACAATATTTGAAATGCAACAAACGTTCAATATTTTGATTAATGATATATGAAAATGTCATACAAAAGCCCTCACAAATGGAGCCACGGTGCCCCGGGTAGGACACCGAGCCATAAAAGTTTCAACATATTGTTTGTTACAAATTGAAAACAAAAGAGTTCATTACTGAGTGACAAAAGTAATAGGTGTGAAGTCTTTGGCAGTCTAGTTGCTTGGTCCACTATCGGTTGTTGGGTAGATCCAGCTGTCAAATTCTGATTCCTCTATGCCGTCTTCAATAGCATTCACTCCTGGGTTGGTGATAAACACAGGAGGTCTTCCAATCCTTTCTTTGCGAACAGCCCTCTGAGCCTCTGCAGTGAAGCCTAAACCAAACTTGTCGGTCTTCGGAGTGAAGTCAGGAAGTCGTCCCCAGTTTGCACACTCACCCTTCTCAATCACAGCCCGGGCATCCTTTAAGGAAGCCATCTTCAAAGGAGGGTCTTCAATCACAGTTTCAGCTGATGCCAACGTCTGAGGCACCTCTTTAAAAAATTGAAAGGGGGTTTCAATGAATTCCCCATCCATTTCTATGTATCGGAACGAGTTTAAGTGGCTGACCATATACTCCTCTTCCCCTTGAACTGTAACAATCTTTCCTCTGACTGGATACTTAAGCTTTTGATGTAGTGTGGAGGTCACAGCTCCAGTCTTGTGGATCCATGGACGACCCAGCAAACAAGAGTAGGATGGACGGATGTCCATCACATAGAAAGTAGAATCAAAAACTTGAGAACCAACCCTGATTGGGATGTCAACTTCTCCATGTACCATTCTCTTCGAACCGTCAAAGGCTCGGACAATAATGTTACTGGGCTTGAGCTCTAGACCCTCACAATCCAATCTGTCTAGGGCCTTCTTGGGAAAAACGTTCAATGAAGAACCGGTGTCTACCAACACATGGGCAAGAGTAGTGCCCCTGCATTCAATAGAGACATGCAGGGCGTCATTATGGTTCTTTCCTTTTGCAGTCAGATTGGCGTCAGAGAAACCCAGACCATTATCAGCAGTCAAGTTAGCCACACAATCAGTAAATTGATCAGCAGATGTTTCTTGCGGCACATGGGCCGTCTTCAGGAAGGAAATCAGGGCCTTGGCGTGGGCTTCTGAACACAACAACAGTGATAGCATAAAAATCTTAGAGGGGGTGTGCCCCAACTGCTCGACAACATTGAAATCACTTTTCTTGATAATCTTGAGGATCTCCTCCATCTCTTGCTGGGAGGCTTCAACAGTGGTTGTCTTTGGTGCCTCCGTCAGGGCCGGAAAATCAGTAGCAATCCCCTTGTCCCGAGCGTCAGATGACTCAGCAGCAGGGGTAGAAACAGGAACTTGATTAGGAAGTGGAACATGCACACTTGCGGGTGTGATGATAAGGGGTTTCTGAATAGATGGTGGCGCAATATCTGGCGAGAATAGCCTACCACTGCGAGTAATTTTGGCAGGCCCGGTAATGTTGCTGACACCGGTACTTATATCAAACTCTTGCTTCACTCCAAGCACATAGACATCTGCCCCATAGTGCCACGGGACAGCTTTGTCGGACGTATAAGGGAGAGGCCCCGGAACAGTAATGATGATAGGATCAATCTTCTGAGTGGACATGATTTTGACAGGCTTCTTTGAAGGAGCCTTAGGAGGTTTGTTGAAAATAGTGACAATAGCCACTTCTTCGGCAGGGACAGCAGGAACAACAATCTTCTCGAACAAGATTTCCTTGCTATCCATCAGGCTTTGGATACCTGATTTCAGCAAAGGACAACCAAAAGGCGAAACAGCACATAGAAGGCAATCTTCACCATATCCCGGAAATAAACCGGCTAGCAACAGATTCCTTTTAACAGTTGATAACGGAGTAACAATCTCTTCCACGGAGGCTACATATCGGTCTTCTTCCACAGCATTCACTCCATGTTGGGGCATGGGAGCAGTCACAACATTGGGTCTTTCGGGTGCCTCAAACTGTATTTCCTTAGCATCAATAAGGTCTTGAACCTTATTCCTCAGAGCCCAGCAATCATCCGTAGTATGCCCGGGGCTATCAGAATGATAAGTGCAACGGGCATTGGGGTTGTACTTCGGAGAAGCTGTGTTCACTACCTTCAGAGCTTCTTTGACAGTTACCAGATTGGTTGATAGTATTTGCGGCAAGATCTGAGATAGGGTCATGCTGAGCCGAGTGTACTGCCTTTTGGGTCTCTCACCCCTTTGTTGATTATACTGCTGAGGAGCAGCACCAGGCTTTGAAATTACCAATGCATTGACAGCTTGGCGGCGTTCCGGCTTAACTTGTCTTCTAGGACCATAAATAGCACTAGCTTCCTTCTTGAAAGGCTTCTTCTCAGTACTTGCGGAGGCACCTTTCTGTATCTTCCCCGACTTGATACCAGCTTCTATCCTCTCACCAGTCAAGATTAAATCTGTAAACCCAGCAGAGGAATTACCGATCAGATGATTGAAGAACGGACCAGACAGGGTCCCTAGGAACATGTCAACAAGTTCACGGTCAGTCAGTGGTGGCTGCACCCTGCCAGCCAGGTCTCTCCACTTTTGCGCATACTCCTTGAATCCTTCGCCGTCCCCAGTGACATACCCTGAAGTTGGGTACGCGTAGGAGCGAGGTCAGAATTGTACTGATATTGTTTATAAAATGCGGTAGCCAAATCTTCCCAGTTTCGGATACTGGCTCCATCCAACTGATAGAACCACTCGAGTTGAGCCCCAGAAAGGCTATCCTGAAAGAAATGGATCCAAAGGTTCTTGTCGGCAGTGTAAGGTTGGATCTTCCTTACATATGATCTGAGATGCATCTTTGGGCAGGATAGCCCGTCATACCTTGCAAAAGCTGGCACTTTGAACTTCGGGGGGATCACAATTCCAGCAACTAATCCCAAATCTTCGAAATCTAAGCCGGGAACTCTCTGCAGCTCCATAGCTTCCAACCTGTCTTCCAAGCCTTTGTACTTGTCATCAGCGGGCGGGTATTGTTGATCAGAGTAGTCTTCGTCCTCTTCAGTCTCCTCTTCTTCAACCTCGGATTCGGAAGGTACTGCAGCCGCATTCCCTTTACTGGTTCCCTCCTCAGAAGTAGGGGGAAATTCAAGCACTCTTCTGGCTTCACCCTCAAACCTTCTTCCTAGGGTAGCCACCCCGATTCTCTTCTTCTTCTTTTTCACTTGGTCTTTGTTCCCCAGCAGGGCCTTTAGATCCTCCTGACCCTTAGCCAAGGTCATCAGGAGTTGTTGAAACTGTGAGTTCTGAGACTGCAAGTCCTTGACCGTCTGTTCGAGATCCATCTTACTGAAATAAACAGCAGAAAGATAAGGAAACCTGGTGTGGAGACCTGCTTATGCGCATGATGAATGATATGCTTATGTATGCAATGCATTCAAGGATTTAGATCATTCAAAATTGTTGCAAACAAAAATAACGCACGCCATATTAATAAGAAGAAATTTGTCAGTATATAAATGCCCCATGGGCCAAATATTACAAAAACTTCTCAAGGTAAAAAGACATTGCGCATCCTTTTTGGTGCAATGTAGGTGTTAAGGGTCTCTTCCTCATGGAGTCGGCAGGTAAGCTCTAGAACCTTCTTCTCACTGGCGTAGAAGCTGGCTTCAAAAGTGTTATGTTCCTCCTTGAGTTGGATCTAACTCTTCTGCATCTCCTCCCACGATGTAGGCATGTCAGGATATAGGACGGTGTAGGGAACCTCTCCTTCCTTAACGGGCTCTTTAATCACAGGGAGAACATGAGGGTAAGGCATCATTAGATTCTGGGCTCGGGCTCGTACCCACTTGAGATAACGCTCAAGAGGGGTGGAGTTCTTGTGTCCCAGTGTCTTACTGTCAACCTTGTTAGGCATCCTCCAAGCTCTGATGAATCTTTGGCGAAGTCCTTGCGCATCGTTGTCGAAGTCAAAAACTAGGTCAGGAATCAACATGTCGTGAGGGCCATCTCATCGTGCATATCCAAATTTTCTCAAGGCTAGACAAGGGTTGTAGGTAATGCCTCCCCTAATGCCAAGTAATGGAACATTAGGGAACTCTCCACAACGATCGACGATGATGACATTTTCTCTGGACCGAGAACACCAATGTACATCAGAGTGAGTGAGGGTCATCAATCGTTGTGACCACCTTAAGCCTTGGTCATTATTCAAGACAGATTGTGGAAGGTGCAAAATAAACCACCTTGCAAGGAGAGGAGTACAGCACGTGAGAACACCCCTCTTTCTCATTGTTCGAGTGTAAAATGAGTGAAGAATGTCCCCAAGCAATGTTGGTATTGGATTTCTGGATAAGAAGATCTTGACGGCGTTGACATCTACAAGCTGGTCAGGATTTGGGAACAAGACCAACCCATAGATAAGGAGTGCCATAATTTCTTCAAAGGCTTGTAGGTCCAATGAATTCCAACACTCCTGTGCCTTCTCAAACAAGAATTTTGCTAAGAAGCCTTTGACACCGCTTCTAGTTTCCCAATGCCCCTTGATGTCAGATGGCTGTAGATGTAGTGCTCGAGCAACATCTTCAGGCTTTGGTTCCTTTTCTGTACCGTTGTAGGGTAGTTGATTAAGGATATGAATTCTCAGGAGTTGAGAAAATTCCTCCAAAGTGGGCACCAACTGGTAGTCGGGGAAAGTGAAACAGTGGTGAAGAGGGTCAAAGAACTGGAACAACACCTTCATCATGTCTTCTTCAATGTTGGTGTTGACTAGGCTGAGCAGTCTACCATGTCTTTCACTGAAGGGAGAGCTTTCCGGAATTCTTGATGTGAGCTCCTTGAGTTGAGGAGGGATTCTCACAAGGTTAACTTGGATGGTTTTCCTGCGAGGAATTTCCATGACCTACAAAACAAGAACAAAGATGAAGATCTAAACCCTTGAAATGGTTAGTGAATGCATATGATGTTTTATAATGTTCATGATGTATGCACAAAACATGTGTACAAGCAATTCAAACCAAACCCTAGTTTCAGGCTTGCATGGGGTTTCATAGGTAAGTACCCTCTTGAGTGTAGTTGGCTTAAAAACCTGTCCTATAAATAGTAACCGGGTTCTAAGGAGCTCAATATCATTGGATTGTTTTCCATGTTCATTGTTTTGGTTTAGCCACTTAACTAGCGACCAAAATATTCCAAGAAAACAACCCTTAATGAGTGTAGTATCGAGTATCTACCAACTTCGGACTGCACCAAATCCGGTCATGTCACTACCCCTAATGAAAGGCCAAGATGGTCAAGTAAGGTTCTAGGTCATTAGTGCTTAGTGACATCACTCAGCGGCCCCGTACTCTCCTTGATTGAACTCAAGGGTTATCGGTACTCACAAATATGTCGCACTAATATAGCTATTGCTTCAACCATGTCGGTATATCCCGCACAGTTTTCACAACATATTGCTATCTATGAATGTTTCCCCAAATCCGGGTGTAGGATTGCAAACCCAAACAAGAGAGCCAAGATGTAAAGCAATCAAAACAAACAATTAGTCATGCAAGAGGGTGATCTAAGCCCTAAGGTTACTCCACTTTTAAGATTTCCCCAGCAGAGTCGCCAGTTCTGTGATACGGTGGGAGAACTGACTTGAGGTTTTGCGTTTGTTTTTGCAAATGTTTCGGTTGAGCAAGAGTCGCCACCGACTTTTTATTTTATCCTAAGGAAAGGTTAAAAAGCACAGCAAAAACCTTTGAGATGTTTTCTTGGGTTCGGGGAGTAGATTATAGAAAGGGAAGGTATTAGCACCCTTTCTATCCATGGTTATCCATGGGATCTTAGTTACTTGCTTAGATCAACTTGCCTTTATTTTCAATTGTTTGAAATGGTGCTTCCAATTGTTTGAAATGGTGCTTTGTGTGTGGGTTTTGAAAATGTTTTGAAAAGAGGCCAATGTGGTGGCAACCTTTGTAATGATCCATGTTGGGATGTATACAAAAGTGTATGTATTTTGAAAAAGTTTTCAATGTTTTTGAAAGTTGTTTTGAAAGTGTGTTTTGAAAAATAGGCAAGTGTTTTTGTTTTGCAAGTTGGCAAGTAATCAAGAGCTATCTACCCTAAATTTCTCAAAGATCTTTGCTATGTTTTAACCCTTTTAACAATTTTGTTCCACCATTGTATTTGGTGGACAATCTTGTGTTAGGATGTGAACTGGACGGGCGCGGGTCATCGTTTAGACCATGATTGCAATGGTGCCAAGTATCTTTGGGCAATTTTTTCTTTAAGGGACTTGATCATTTTTTAGGCAACTTTTGAAAGCGTAATCGAGGGACTATGATCATTTGATTGTTTTGTTTTTGCCAAAGATACCTAACATGCAATATGGCCCATTATTGGAAGGCAACAAGTGGAGTACCCTAGGGGTGCAAGTGTGATTAGTGTTGTCATTTTCATGCTTGTTTATCTTGAATTTAGGTCAAACTATTTGTTGTTTTTGATTTGCATACAAAATCCTAAGTCTAACATGGCATAATTGGAAAGCTTTTAAATGCGGAAAATAAAAGGTCCTAAGTTATTACAACACAAATATGGGATGGGGGGTACAAATGTTCAAATGGGGATATTTTAGCAAGAAATTAAACCTAAACTATTACATCCAAATTGAATTATACAAATTATTTAATTGCACAATAATTAAATAAAATAAAATAAAATAAATATGCAAGATGCAAAAAATGATTTTTATATGTATGTAAAAAGTATTTTTTATGTGTCAAATAAACAAAAATAAAATGAATTAATTTTTGGTATTTTTATGTATTTAGGGCAAAACCCTAATTTTATAAATAAAAGGTATTTATTATACAATATATGCAATATTTATTAATTATGTACAAAAAATAAATAAAAAGGAAATATATTGTCAAAAAGTGATTTTTTAAGTTAAATATTAATAAAAATAAAATGTATTATTTTTTATGTTTTTAACCTAAATAGACTAATAAATATATAAGTATTTATATTATTTACTAAATATATTAAATATGTACAAAAATAAAGATATTTAATATTTACAAAAAAAAAGTATATATTTTTATAAAATGTTTTCAAAGGTAAAATAAAATAAAAATCAGAAATAAAAGTGTTTGTATTATTTTTAGTTATTTTAAATAAAAGTATATTTGTGTTTATTTATGTACAAAACTAAATAAAACCAAATAAATATCAAATAAAATGCAAAAAATGTGGGAAAATTAATTTTAATATTTTTTCATGCTTAAATAAAAATATAGAAACAAAATCAAAAGGAAAAAATAAAAAATGACAAGTATATCTCAAAATGGGCCAGGGGGGTGCATGTGAAAAATGAAAGTGCAAAAAGGAAAAATATCTCAGGCCCAGCCCAAGAGAGGTTGTCTTCAACCTCTGAACAACAAACAGAGCAACGCGTGCTTCCTGCTATCTCCTGATTCCTGGACTTTCAGCACAAACTTATAACATGAAAGATGTCAAGCATCAAGCCACGATTCCATACATATAAAAAACTTAACTTAACTCTCAGAAATGAGAGAGAATTTCTCCATCCCTAATTCTTAACCTAAGTTTTTGTCAATGTTCAGGTCTTAAATTCTCTCAGCATATGCAATATAAATGGAAAGTGAGTATATGTATAGCTTCAGTGACATGAATATGACATTTTTCATTCATAAATCTAAACCTAACTCTTACTAGATTGAGAGATAGAAGTCCATGAACTTACCTGTTCAGCTTGGATCGTGTCTGGCAATGGAGGCACTTTCAAGGCAAGGTGAGGATTGGTACAGCTTGCTTGAAGTCCAGGGATGCTATTCCAACCTTTAGCTTGCTTTGAAACCAAGTGAATCAAGCTATGGCAATCAACCTGCAAAACAGAAAAAGTGAAAATGGTGAAGTTGGTTAGAGGTGTTACAGGTCGTGTCCAATGCTTGGGATAGCTTGTATATTTGGTATGGAGTGTGTATGAACTGGTTTTAGCAAAAATGCACGAGTGGGTTGAGTTATGGAAGTCCAACTGCAGAGGTGACTCAGTTTTCTGCAGTAGGATGGTGTTTTGATGAATGGTGAGGTTTGGAAGGTGTTTTGGTCGTGCCTTAGCTCAGTTATGTTGTTTGGTATGTGTCTAACAAGTTTGTCTAAGCTTTTCTTGGCAGAAATGTGAGTTGTTATACAAAATGCAAGGTTTCTTTCTACTTAAGCCAAAATTGTCAACTTGGTTTCTAGACTTGTGCAGGCCCCTCAAATGTGTTGCACACTTGAGTCTTGATCAGTGTGTTATGTCCCTGAACTTGTGCCAAAAGGATTTGCCTCGTACTTTAAAGATTGCAATCTTGACATAAAGTTTAACTTTTCAAAAATGGATAAATTGCTTTTTCCATTTATGGCTCAATCTTGTATGCAATAGTTAAACACACAAGATAAGGCTTAAACACAAAGGATTGGCATTAAATTTATGAGTGTAAATGAGATTAGAGGCCTGTAATGTAGCTTGCATATGCTGAGTTTGAAAATGCACAAGTTATGAACATGCCTTTGGCCATGAATCAAAGTGACTTTTGCTCATATTGCCAAATTCGATTCTCCCTAACCACAAGGTTGTTTGATGAGTTCTTTGACATTTTGGAAAGCTTGGAATGTGTACTACAATCCATCTTTGTAATGCAAGTTGAAATTCCAAGTGGAAGCATGTGAAAAGTGGCCATGAAGGTAGGCAAAAATCCTGCCTAAAATAGGTCAAAAATTTTCTAAGTTAAGAAATGTTTTGCACCCTTGTTCCAAAAATTGTAACTTGAGCTACAAGCTTCTTTTGAGGAAACTTTGTGAATCAAAGTTGTAGATTTTGCAATGGACTACAACTTTCATGTTTTGAGTTTTCCTTGAATCCAAATTTATCTTGATGAAAATATGGGACAAAGTTAGGAAAAAATTAGGGATTTTCATAACTTAGAAAAATTCTAAGTTATGAAAATTCTTCATTTTAAACCCTAATTTGTGGTTTTTGATTTCTTGATGAACAAATTTCATATTTTGACATGTTTTGATGAAAAATGAATCTTGACACTTGATTTTGACCAAAAAGTCAAAGTTTGACTTTTCAGTATACAGTCAAAAATTGATCAATTGACTGGAAAATTCATTTGTCAATCTTGTGCATTTGGGATCTTTTGAACTTGTTGAACATGTCAAGATAATTCCATGGGATCCTTGAGTCCATATATGAGTTTGGTTTGCCATTGGCTAGGTCAAACAGTCAAAAATTGCCTTTGTGCAGTCAAAACCCTAAAAATGACCATTTTGCCCTTTTGGTGATCTGATCAAATTTCTTGTGGAATTGTGATCCAAACTTGACCAAATGGTTCATATGAGTTCATAATGTTGATGTGGGTCAAAAATCATGAGGTTTGACTGTCAATTGACCACAGTTGACTCTTTCCCCAATACAGCTGATTTCTAGGTCAACTGTCCAATTGACTGGGCAAAGATTGGAATCAAGGCTTGAAACTTGGTATGGATCAACTTGGGAGTCCAATAAGAAGCATGAAAGTCATCTTAGGCATTTTAGGTCAAAACATCTTTGTGCAAACACAAACCCTAATTTGGGTCAACAGTGCAAGTAGAGGTCTTGAGCAGAGGAAACCCTAACTGGATCTTGATCTCCAAGGGTCTTGTGGTGAGAAAATGTTGAGGAAATGGGAGGGAAAATTTTGGGGTACAACAGGTTCCATCCTTTGTCAGCAGCTCTCCAAGCCTTTTTGTCCAGTGACTTCAAGAAGGCAATCATACGAGGTTTCCAGTAGTCATAATTTGATCCATCCAGAATAGGTGGTTTGTTCCCAAATCCTCCTTCCTTGTCCATAGCGCCAGAAAATAATATCCCTGGATCTCACCCAGAAAGACAGGCAGGGTGCCTGATCTGATACCAATTGAAATTCTGGCAACAGATACTTAATGTCACAGTGAATGTTATGACACCGTATCTGACAAACTTGTACACACTTCAAGACAGTAGTTTAAAAACAGTAAAGAACACAATCAATTGTTAACCCAATTCAGTGTGTAACAACACCTACTATGGGGGCTACCAATCAAGGGAGGAAATTCACTATAAGAGATATTAATTTAGGAATAAACCAACCAGTTTATCTCCTTCACTTAAGACCTACCCAATGCAACTTCAATCTAAGTTCAACTTAAACCCGAGTTCCTACTCACTCCCCTTCAATCACAACAGTGATACTAAACTATTGATTAATGAGATTATGAAGACATTCTTCAATACACACACTTGATTTTGCTTCAAAGCTTTAAACAAGAGACACAATCACTCGTGCTTCAAAGCTTTGAGTGATAAACAACCCTAACTTGATTTTGCTTCAAAGCTTTAATCAAGAGACACAAACACTCGTGCTTCAAAGCTTTGAGTGATAAACAAACCTTACAATCAAATCCTACTCCAAGTCACTTATCAAAATGATAATTGCTTGGCTCACAGTAGTTACAACTATACAATCCCTTATTGATCTTCTGTCAAAAGTGTACCAATCCATTAGGCTTCGTGAGAAATATATAAGCAGACTATTCCTCATTTAGGGCTTCCATAAAAATAGCTAGGGTTAACTAAAGTTAACCTAAAGACTTGGTCTAGGGCTTTTTCATAACAGATTAGGGTTAAGCAAGGTTAACCTAATGTCCACGAGAGCAACTGATCTGGACAATAATTCTTCAACTCAGAGCAGCACACCAGTTTCCTGAAAAATCTCAGGAATAATAAATCTGCACAACAACTTGATCAGTACAGAATGTCTTAACATTGGTTATGACATCATGTATCTTGCTCACTGATTTTGGTAGAATTTAATATATATGATCATAGCTTGATGATCATGATAATCACTCATATTGAGTAGTTCATGTAGGACATTCTTTTCTGCAGAATGTACCTTTATCCTAGAATGTTATGACATCAGTCATGACATTCGCAAATATGGTTTTACCAAAAAAAATACCAACAAACAAACACTTACACAACTCATCAACATTAACCACATTCTCAGCTTTTTGATTCTCTGCAGCTTTAGAGCCAGCAGCATCTTCCTTAACAGGAGATTCCTTCTTAATAGATGATCTCTCAACATCTTGTTCAACATCAGCTTCCACTTCTTCTAGAGCAGAAGTAGCAACCTTGCCAATTTTGCTTTCAGCAGCACCTTTCTTGAAGATGGATGATTTAACAACACTTTTAGGATCATTTCCCTTGTCAGTTGGAGCAGGCATACGAGTAAGAGGAACATAAATCCCAGGCACAACAAAACCCTCATTTAACACCCTATCTACCACTCTTTTAATAATTCTATCAACCTTAACAGGGTCTTATTTTTTAGTAGTATTATGAGCATTACCTTTTGAAGAGTGAAACTCGTCTTTGGATTTCTTTGCATGGGATGATTTGGGTTTCTTGATAAGAGGTGGAACAATTGCTAGAGGAGTAACGTCAAGTACTATGTCAAGGTAGATTTCCTTAGGATGGTTGACTGATTTTAAGGGAGACGATGCATGATGTTGAGATATCTTTGAAGATTTTTTAGCAAAGAGATGAAGAATGACAAGGGTTCTTTTTCTGTAAAGGAGAATGGAGAGTTTGTGAAAATAGAAGGAAGTGATGTCGTAGCGTGTGGTAAAATAATTGAGACAGTCTTGAAATGATTGCTTATGAAATTTGATTTGTTGGAAACACAAATAATATAATATCACTTTAATGATATTCCCACACGCCCTTAATTGCTACAAACCCGCATACATGCAGATCCCTAGTTTTCCTCTTAAGTTCTCAAACTAGTTTGCATCCAAAGCCTTAATGAAAATGTCAGCCAGTTGTAATTCAGTAGCTACATGTTCTAAGGCCACAATCTTTTCTTCAACAAGCTCTCTTATGAAGTGATGACGGATATCAATGTGTTTGGTCCTGTTGTGTTTAATAGGATTTTTTAATATATTTATGGCACTTAGATTGTCACAGAATAATGTCATAACATCTTGTTTGACAATATATTCTATTAACATTTGTTTCATCCAAACCAATTGATAATAACTGCTTCCTGCAACGATATACTCAGCCTCAGCAATTGACAGTGTTGTACCCAAATTTCCCCCCCTAAGATCCCTTCATCATGCCATGTTGGTTTATTCACAACAAGATTACACTAGGATTCTTAGTTCCCCTCCCTACTTTGAGTTTTGCTCCTTTTGAGGGATTACCAAGCACCTTGACTTATGTTCCTTTTATGATCATGAATATTGTTTTGATTTCTTCATTTAACTAATAAAATGCAATGTTGGCTTGTCTTGCTTGTTATCCATGTAGGTAAGGGCAATGAGATTTAACAAGTTACTCCATGGGTTCATGAGTTTATTTCCATTCCCTAGTCAATATAGTTTGAGAAGTTCAAAACTCACCATTGGATTGGTTTTGGGAGAATTGACATGGCAAGGTTGCTTTGGTTCATCACATTTCAAGGTTATTAGATTTGACTCAAAAGTACAAGGGGTTTTGATTGGAGAAGTTGTCATGTTGGGACAAGGTTTTGTTCCCATTGGTCACAAGAGCATATTTCTCTCAAATTTCAAGATATGGAAGTGGTTTTGGTAGTTATGAATCCTAATTATCATCCTCAACAACTTCTATTCACAAATCAAGAATATTGGTACAAGAAGATTGTTCAAGCTTGTCAAAGTTCTTCAAAGCATTTTCTTGATCTAGGAGCTAGGGTTTTGAACTTCAAAGGATCATATCTTGCTCACCTTTTGGTGTTTTTGAATGATTCCAAAGACATCCTTCTCTTTAAAGGGTTATCAACATATCACTTCAAAAGTTTCAAAGAGTTTTCATGTGGAAGAAACTTGGTGAAGAAAAAAGATTACAAGTCCTCCAGATGAATCCCCAATTTTCCATGTGTGACTTTAAATGATCATAACTTGGTCAATTTTTATCACCTTGAGCCCATTATTTTTCCGAAACGATCTTGAGGATGTGAACTTTATGCCTTCTTTTATGTGCAAAGTGGGAAAATGAATGTAAGTTGCCTTAAAGATGAAAAAGAGTATAGGTCATTTCATGAAATTTTGCCAACTTCAACAAGTCATAACTTTCTCAAATTTTTGATATTTTGAATGATTCAAGTTTCAAAATGTCATTCAAGAGATCTACTTCATTCCGTATTTTTTGATCAAGAGAAAATTCCAAGTGGAAGGCCATGTTTGGATGCAAGACATTATAGGACATTTTTGATGAAGAATTTGAAATATTTATAAGTATGGAAAGTCAACCCTTTTTCTTCAACTTTGACTCAATATAACTTTCAGCTCAAGCATCCATTTAACTCCATTCTTTTTCCATTTCAAAGCTTGTAACCTCATCTTTCTAAAGCATCAAGAATCATGCCTTAAGACCCCTTGAGCTGAGAATGCCATAGTTTCAAAAATGGTAACTTAGAATTGAAGTTTCCTTGCAAGTCAGAATTTGAATTTCATGTTACAACCTCTAAACCTTAAATTAACACGCGTTTTGTGTCTAAACATGAATAGCCAACATTCCCAAGTGGATTAGTGCACCAAAACGTAAGAATTGGATGAGTTTTGGTGAAGTTTGGATCACACTTCACTCGTGCATCGGGTTTGCACGAATTCCCTCCAAAACGCATCATTCACTCTTCCTTTTGATCCCATTCACTTCTCCTATAAATACATGAACTATCCCATTCATTTTTCCAAGCTTGGATAGCCAGAATCACCCTGCCAAACTTGCTCCATAACTCAATTTTCTGTAACTTCAAAATCTATTCTTGAGCCTTTTTCAATCCAATTTTTCCATCAATTCTCCTTCCTTGATCTTCCCTGAAGCTAACCACATAATTACATTCAACAATCGTGCCCTATACTGCTCCATAGAAGTCCAGTTTCAGAGCTCTGCAACTCAACTTCAATAGGTAGATTCCTTCATCAATTCTTCAAAACTCTGATATCATTGTGTTGCTCTCATTGCCTTGGTTCTAGTCGCGACACTTACCTTTTACTGGAAACACGTTTTGACCATGAAATTTCAAATCTCTTTTCAAAACTTTCCTTCCAAATTGCTTGAGCTACAGTTTATATAAATTTGGCACGAGGATATGGTTGTCTTCGTCTTGAAGAGACAAAGAGAATGGCATAGGTCTGAGCTTCTGATTTTACAGTTTGAGAGACCTGTAATTCGTGATGGTTGGAGGTTGAATATGACCAATGTGTCATCTTCCAACCAATAAAGGCGCGCCATCTGTATTTTTCAAATCCTGATTTAATTAATGATTATGTACAATATTCACTAATGACCATGATATGCACAGCGCGCCAGATCCCTTGGATTTGATTACTAACGTGTTTTGACTCTCATCCCATGGTCCACATATTTTTCTTTTCTTTTCTTTTTGTGTTTAATATTTTAATTGTTTTAAATTTTAAAAAATTATAGAAAATTCATTTTTAGTCCAAAAAATCATGAAAAAATTATAAAAAATATTTTTGATTATTCTCTTTATGATTTTTATTTTTTCACAATTTAATTTTGTGTTTTTGTATTTTTATAAAATTTACACTTATTTGATTTGTTTTAAATGTTTAAAAACACTTTTATACATTTTAAAATTCTGAAAAAATTATGGAATGATCCAATGATATTGTGACAAATATTGGTGACCTTATTTTATTTTTGTTTCTGACTTTACTATTTTTTTTTACCATTTTTTGTTTATTTTACCCATTGATTTTAATTTTAAAAATAGTTTCTGACTTTAAAAAATTACCAAAAAATTTGTAAAATTATTTGAGCCTTTTTCTGATTTTTCTATGGTCTTAATTTTTATTTTTTGATTAATTTGAACATAGTTGATATTTTTCTCTTTATTTTCTATTTTTAACCATTTTTTTAAAACCCTTTTATGTATATTAAAATGTGATATTATTTTGTGACTATTTTCTGGCTGATCTTGGGCTAGATTTTGGATCATGAACTTTATTAACATCATTGGATCCATGGTGTTCAGTTTAACTCCACAAAAATGGATGAATGATTTTAATAATAGTTTGATTAAAACTTAATACAAATGTGATTTGTATATTTTCTCCTCATCCCTCTTCATCTCATCCCCTTCTTATTGCATTAGATGTTGTTGGAGCATGATCTCTATATCATGTCTCAAAATAAATGGTGCATAGATTGCTATTGACCGGCCTCAAAATAGGTGCGACTTCTATATAAGTCCACTTACGATTGCTTAACATAGCGCTAAATTTTGTCCCGATTCGAATAAATGATCATTCGTGGCTCAAACTTATGATTGCAAGACCAAGTATGTTAAGTTGATCTCTTTGATCCAATAACCTTGAGATTCACTGTGTGGAGGCTTTGGTTCTACCAATCCTCTAATGGATCTACAACACCTTTGGTCAACGCATATCACTTAAACATCTTTGATCATTAAATGGTACTTATGAGAATTCCAAATAGATGATATACTTGACAAAAAGCAAATTCAACTTGTTGTGTGGAGGCTTTGGTTCTACCAATCCTCTAATGAGTTCCAAATGCAAGCTTCAAGATGGTAATCCAACTAACCACTAATTATTGACTTGTTTTACCTTATGCTTTCATTCTTTTTTATGCTTTATTTACCATTTACTTTTAGCATTTACATTTCATGCCATTTTCATCTTTGCTCATTTGAGCATTTACTTTCTTGACATTTTTACTTTGCTCACTTGAGATTTTATTTTCCTTTCTTAAGATACTTAATAATCAATATAAACCCTAAAAAATATTTAATGGTACTTGGACTATTTGGTTACTATCCTTGGCATTATGGAGCATGGGACTTTTCTTGGACATGGAATTAGAAACCTTGGCCTATCTTGGAGACTTTGTGACCTTATCTGATTATTTTGTCTGGAGATCTTGAGGTTCACCTTAAGACTTTGGGTTTCTTGTTTGTTTTTGTGTGCAGGTTTTTGTGATTACACCCTCTGTTTGTAATCTGGAATTCACCTGTATACAGCCGTTACTCTGCCCAATTTTTGTGAAGACTTAATACACTTGAAGTTTGGTTCTCTAAAGAGGTCTAGTATTTTTGCTTGATTGGTTTCAATCTAAGGAATGAGAATTCTATCTTGGCTCATGATGTCAAGTATTGGCTTCTTGTTGGTTAGATGGTTCTTATCCCTAGCTTTTATTTTATGCTTTAGGATAGTCCCTTCTTCTCCTCCCATCTTCTTCAATTTTAAAAATCTTCTTCCTCCCTTTTTTTTGAAAAAAACTCTTCTTGTTTTTGAACTTGAACCACTTTTATAATAAACTTGGACTTATGTCCATGTATTTTCAAAACATTTTCATAAATAAACCCCCAATCAACTTAATGATACCTTGACATTTTTTGTGAGAAGACTAAAAGTCAATCAATCTCATTTCAAACCATCTTGCCATTTTGGCTTTTTATCTTTAAAATTTTCTCAAAAGATTAGACTCTTGTCAATCCTTGTAGTGATGCAAACAACTATACTTCTACAACATGCAGTGAAGAGAGATATTTTCCACTTGGGTGTTGAGTGAGGCATTGTTGATTTTAAAATCCAAGCCATATCCTCCACTTTGAGATGATGCAAATTCTCCTTTCTCATGGTTGTGGGTAGTAGGTATGTTTTCCACACGGACAATGACGATGATGTTTTATCTCATAAAATTAACCAACGCATTTGTGTTTCAAATTTTTAAAAGAGGAACTACGTGTACCCTGATCCCCTATTGCACGAAAGATGATACATAGGCATTAAAAGTTCGCAACCGCGACGGGTGCAAAAATTATAAAATAAATACGCTTCTTTCCTCACCTTCACCATCCACTTTTTACATACAACAGTTTTTATAGCCAAAATATACAGATTTTACAAAGAGGCTCCTGCGGAGTACCGTAGATGTTTAGGGTGCTAATACCTTCCCTTTGCATAACCAACCCCCTTACCTTGAATCTTTCCCCATCTTTTTGGGTTATTCGCTCTTTTCCCATTCCTTTGGAAACAATAAAGCGCGGTGGCGATTTTTATTTTGATTTGTATAAAGTCTAGTTAATCCAATGGCTTAGTCTTAAACATTTCTACCGCTACAGAAAAATAGCGACTTCATTGGGGAAAGATTGACCTCTTTCTTGTCCATCCTTAAGTGGGTTATGCCTATCTTTGTTTATATCTGTATATGTGTTATTACTATTTTTGTGTTATATGTTGTATATATGTTTTGTCTGGACTTTCCTGGTTTTTAGGGTGCTTGGTGATTACTCATATGTCCTATACCCGGACTTGGGAAAACTTTAAGATAGGACGGGCGATATAGTCATGTTAACTTTGAGGGAGTAATCCCAAAAAAGGAGGCATGAGATCCCCCACTCAGTGGAGGCCCCTTTGACTGTAGTGTTGTTTACCGAGTAATCGGGAAGACGTACTGCTTTCGACCCGGGAGCCTGCTGAAACTGAGGACCGTAGAATACAAAACCCATCTTGGCCTTTTAGGTGTAGTGCGGAAGCTATGACGGAGTAATCTGGAAATGGTTGTCACACGATACTACGCTCGGACGAGTCTTTCTTGAGAATATTACTAATTACCGAGTTAATCGGGAAGTTGGTAATATCCGAAGGAAGGATGTAGACTCTGGGAACTTCTAGAACCTTGTTCGGCAGGTGATAACTTTTAGACCAATACCTTATGGGTAGTACCTTCGACCTCATGCTCGTGACGTTGAACCTATGAACTCTATATGTGTGATCTTGTGTGTGATTGTTGCATCATGCATCCATGCACTCATAAGCATCTTTTGGAGAAATATTATTTCAAGGGATTTTAAAGGTTGACTATTTGTGAATATCTCAAGTACTTTTAACTATGGATTCTGGAAAGAGAAGGTTCGGGAAATACAGTTTCAAGGATCCCAAGATAGATGAGTTGATCAGTTTAATCCCCGAGATCAAGTGTTCTGCATACTTTTGGAAGAAGTATGGGTCCATTATTCCTCTCATGAAGCTGAAGATGAAGGAGGGTATTCTCTCGACCGTGGTCCAGTTCTATGATCCGATGTATCATTGCTTTACTTTTCCCTACTATCAGTTGATGCCTACACTGGAGGAGTACTCTTATCTGTTGGATTTACCTATTACCGATCGTGTTCCTTTTACTGGTTTGGAGGGTGAGCCAAAACCACATGAGATTGCTGCCTTGATTCACCTGGGGAAGTCTGAGGTGGAAGCCCATATGACTACTAAAGGGGGGATTAGAGGATTACCAACTCAGTTCTTATTGGAGAAAGCTCGTTACTTTTCCAGAATGAAGAGTACAGTTGCTTTTGAGGCCATTTTTTCTCTACTTGCTTACGGGTTATTCTTATTTCCCAATATAGACAGGTTTGTTGACATTAACGCTATCAGGATCTTCATGATTGGAAACCCAGTTCCTACATTGTTGGATGATACTTATTACTCTATCCATCTTAGGAATTCTTATCATGGGTGGATGATTATCTGTTGCACGCATCTGTTGTACCAGTGGTTTATCTCTCATATGCCTCAGTATGATGCTTTTTGGGATGTCAAGAAGGAACCCCGTTGAGCTCCTAAGATCATGGAACTTACTCACTCGGATATTGATTGGTATCATCGAGTTTACCAGGATATAGAGATTATTGACAGTTGTGGTAGTTTCCCTAATGTACCTCTTCTTGGTACAAAGGGAGGAATTAACTATAACCCTGTTCTTGCACGGCGACAGCTTGGTTTTCCGATGAGGGGTAAACTGAATAGTATTCATTTGAGTAGTTTTTTTCTGAAGGAAGGAGAAGACCATAGGGAAGCTAGGGAGAAGATTGCGAAGGCCTGGCGTTACATTCATAAGAAAAGTAGGAAGGATTTGGGACCTAGGGGTGTTGTTTCTTTGGAGCCATATCTTCAATGGATCTGATCGAGAGCCATTCAGTTAAAGATGTCGTATACCCGGGAGACACCCATGTATGATCTATTTATGAAGACCACTCCTCCCTTATTAGATGATCTGGAAGAGCTACAACTTGCTTTGGTTAGGATGCAACAGGAAAGGGATGCTTGGAAGAACAACTTCCAAACTTTAGAGAGTTCCTACAGAGCAGACCTGAAGGAGAAAGACGACTTGATTGAGATCCTTGAGAGTCGAGAGGTAGAGTCGATGGAGAGGCAAGGGGATTTATTTTCTCCTGGGCCTCAATCAGGTGCTGATCACTCACTTCCTGATTCAGATGATTGGAAGGAGATTCCCATCAGATATACGGAAGAAAACCAGAGGTTGAAGGCTCAGATTGCCAGGCTCACGGGGAAGCGCCAGCGTACAGATTGATCTCCATTAGTTCTTTTTCTCAGGATTTTAGATTTTATTTTCATCTTGTACTTGGGATCATTGAAACTTGTAATCCATTTTGGAGTTATTATAATAATTTTTTTTCTAGTATTTCAAAAGCGTTATTACTTTGATGATTGCAATATGTATATAAACTTTAAATCCCTTGAAATATTAAATAACAAAGTAAAAATAATCATATGCATTGCATATCATACATCATATTGCACATATTTCTTGCATTTGTTATGCATATCCAGGTGTCTTACCAAGCTTCTTTACTTCGTTCAGCAAGCTGACTCATCACTATAACACTCGGGCTAATTTTAAAAAGATGATGGACAACTTAGAATAAAAGAATCGCGAGCTGCGAGGAAGTTTCTGCTTTGAAGGCCGGCATGGCCAATCTAAATACTCTAATGGAAGCTCTGGTGGCTGCTAGGAATCAGCCACCGAGTGTTCAACCCCAACCAACAAGGGAAAATACTGAAGCTCCGACTGTTCCCATATCTACTACTCCGGTTGTTATTCAAAACCGTATGCCTTAAGGTTATCCATGGGGAATGCCAGAGAATTTTGCACCTGAAGGTTTCAATCTTGGGCCTCAAGATACTCTAGTGGTTCAGACTATTGTTACTCCAGCACCTCTTGTGGTGCATGTTGTTCCTGCTGCGCCTCCTTCGGTGAATATGGTTCCGTTTGTTAATGATGACGTGTGTCATCCTTTCCCTCCACCAAGTGAAGACTTGGGTCTTTATGATAGAATGGATGATTTTCAAGAGCAGTTTGACAAGATGCAGAGAGAGATGAAGGCCCTCAGGGGGAAAGAGCTATTTGGGCAGAAATTGAATGAGCTATGCTTGGTCCCAAATGTTAAGATACCTGCTAAGTTTAAGGTCCCGGAGTTTGAGAAGTATAAGGGCAACACTTGCCCTCGTGCTCATCTAGTGATGTACGTGAGGAGAATGTCTACCCATACTGATGATCAGCGTTTGTTGATTCACTTTTTTCAGGATAGTTTGACTGGTGCTGTGTTGAAGTGGTATATGAGTTTGGATAGCACCAATATCCATACTTTTAATGATTTGGGAGAAGCACTCATCAAACAATACAAGTACAACATGGACATGGCGCCTGACTGTGATCAACTTAGGGCTATGGTTTAGAAAGACATGGAATCGTTCAAAGAGTATGCGCAAATATGGCGTGAGGTAGCCGCCCAAGTGATTCCTCCCATGGAAGAGAAGGAGATGACTAAGATTTTCTTAAAGACGTTGGGTGCTTTCTACTACGAAAGAATGGTAGCAAGTGCACCAAGTGACTTTACTGAGATGGTAGGAATGGGTATCCGCTTAGAAGAGGCTGTAAGAGAAGGCCGTTTGACGAAGAGTGAAGGATCTGGAGGTGCGAAGAAGCCATCTTATGGGTTTACCAAGAAGAAAGAAGGGGATGAAAATGATGTTATACAAGAGAAGAGGGTAAACGCTCCTAGAAGGAATAATCAGCGTCATCAGCAAGTCGCCTCAGTTACTCCTATTATGAATGCCGCTTCGACTATTGTTGCTTATCAGAGACCGTCCCAGCAGGGGAATCAAGGGTATAATCAGAGAAGGGAGAGTTATGACCCTATTCCCATGAGATATACAGAGCTACTACCGGCATTGATTCAGAAAAAGTTGGTCTAGACACGACCACCTCCTGCCATACCGTCACCATTTCCTTGGTATTACAAGGCATACCAAACATGTGCTTTTCATCAGGGAGCACCAGGGCATATATCGAGAATTGTTATCCTTTGAAGACTGAGGTACAAAAATTGGTGAAGTCTTGTGTTCTATCTTTCAAAGATGTGGGATCTAATGTAAAAGATAATCCTCTACCCAAGCATGAGGGAGTAAATGCTGTGAATATGGTGGCCGGGTGTCTAGGCGACTTCTGGATTTTTTATATTAATCTGGTTAGAGGAGATTTGGTGAAAATGCATGCAGACCTCTGTGAATTTAGCTACTACATGCATGACCATGTCAGTTGTGCTATTTGCAGTACAAACATACAGGGTTGCGAGAAGATAAAGGCTGATTTACAGGAGATGATGAATGAGGGCCTCATCCACATAATCAGGCCCAAGGTAGAGTATGAAGAGGAAGTGAACATGGTTTCTGGATGTCCTGGTGAGTTCAGAATTTTTGATGTGGAGTATATGAATGAGGACCTCGTGTAGTTGCATGCTTCCTTCTGCCATACGACTAGTCAGGTGGAACACTAATATGGATCTTGCATAGTTTGCTGTCGAGACCCCCGAGGATGTTCAATCGTGAAGAAGGGTTTTTAGTTGTTGTTAGATAATGGAACTATCAAGATCACATGACAGAGGGATGATTACTATGAAGTTGATATGATTGAGGTTTTTTTAACGGAAGAAGAGTCAGAGGAGGAGTATGCCTCCGCAGATGAGTATTTCTCTTTAGACGAAGATTTGTTTTCCGGAAATGACTCATTAATGACCGATTGCATTGAAGAAGGGGTAAACGTCATTGTGCTTTGTTTTGGTGCACCCTCCCATTTTGAAGTGGAGTATCATAGCAAGTCAGTTGTTACCCTATTGGTAATTAGTTTGCCAGGTCCTATCCCCTACAAATCAGATAAGGTTGTGCCTTACAAATACAACGCTACAATTTTGGAGGATAATGTGGAGGTTCCCATCCAGCCAATGCCTGATGTTGGAAATATAGCTGAAAATAGCAGGGTGACCCGTAGCGATCATGTGTTTGCACCGGTTGTTCGGAGAGATGTTGATGCTGGAAAGAAAGTTGCTGAGAATGATGAACCTAAGAAGGCTACGGGAGGGACTAGCGGAGCTACGTTAGAGAAAGAAGTAGATGATATTTTGAAGATAATTAAGATGAGCGACTACAGAATTGTAGATCAGCTACTGCAGACTCCTTCAAAAATATCCATCTTGGCTTTATTGATGAACTCCTCTGCTCATAGAGAATCCTTGATGAGGATACTAGACTAAGCTTTTGTGGAGAGTGATATGCCAATAGATCAATTCAGCAGTGTAATAGGAAACATTACGTCGTGTAATAACTTGAGTTTATGCGATGATGAATTACCAAATGAAGGGAGGAATCACAACTTGTCCCTTCACATCTCTATGAACTGCAAGAATGATTCGCTATCCAATGTGCTGATTGATAATGGATCCGTGTTGAATGTTATACCAAGAAGTACCCTTATGAAGTTGAAATATCAAGGAATGCCTATGCGCTCTAGTGGTATCATTGTGAAAGCGTTTGATGGGTCAAGGAAATCTGTCATCGGTGAAGTGGACTTACCTATCCATATAGGACCACATTTGTTTCAGATAACCTTCCAAGTCATGGACATTGTTCCCGCTTACAGCTGTTTTCTAGGACGGTCGTGGATACATGAAGCAGGGGCTGTCACTTCAACTTTACACCAGAAGCTAAAGTTCGTGCGTGAAGGGAAGATGGTGATCATAAATGGGGAGCAGGCATTGTTGATATCTTGTCCTCTTTCAGTATTGTAGAAGCGGATGAAGCTACTGTTGGAACCCAGTTCCAAGCCTTATCCATTGATAACATAAGAGGAAATGAGAATTTCATGGTTTCGCTGAATGATGTGAAACAGGTTGTGCGTAATGGTCATAGTGAAGTTTGGGGAAGATCTGTGGATCCACCTGTAAACAAGAACAAAAATAGCTTAGGGTTCTCTTCGAAGAATGACAAAGGTAAGGGCATGAAGCCGAAGTCTGCTGCAGGCAGGTATCAAGACATTTTTCGTAGTGGAGTCTATCTTCATCCGACTTTTTCCAGGATTAATGCCATTGTGGAGGATGAAGTAGAGCAGGAAATGCCAAATTATGTGACGCATGGAGTCAGGGTTCAGAACTGGATCACCATTGATGTTCTCTCTTGCATACATGTTTCAAAGTAATTTGATTTGTTAATCTTTCTTTTGAAAAGCTTTCACTCTGCCCAAGGTGGAAGTATTAATGTTGTAGGGCTTATCTGTTTGTTGTGACTGTTAAGATCAATAATAAAAGTTGTCTTTGTTTCCCAAATTATGTCTTTATTTTTCTGCTTTTTCTCGGAAAGTGGTAATAAAAAAAAACTTTCAAAATAAATAATAACTAAAATTTAATCTGCATGATCACTTGTTATATGTGTCAGTTTCTAAATGCAATCACAAATCATATGTGCAGATTAATTAAAAAATCCGTTGAATACAATGACTTTGCACCCTCTCCCACCTTTGAATGTCCTGTGTATGGGGCTGAAGAAGAAGATTATGATGAGATTCCAGAAGAGGTCTCATGGTTTCTTGAGCACGAGGAAAATACCATTCAGCCATATAAAGAGCCTTTGGAAGTAATCAATTTGGGTTCAGAAGAAGATCCAAAGGAAGTCAAGATTGGAGCATCACTGCATCCTGATGTGAAGAGCAGGTTGATTGAGCTGTTGAAAGAGTATGTGGATATTTTTGCTTGGTCTTACCAAGATATGTCCGGTCTAGATACATATATTGTCGAACACCATTTGACGTTGAAGCCAGAGTGTCCGCCAATTAAACAAAAGTTGAGAAGAACTCACCCAGATATGGTAGTAAAGATCAAAGAGGAGGTTCTAAAGAAGATTAATGCTAGTTTTCTTGTGACGTCAGTGTATCCTCAATGGATTGCCAATATTGTCCCAGTACCGAAAAAAGACAGAAAAGTCCGCATGTGCGTAGATTACAGAGATCAAAATAAAGCTAGTCCAAAAGATGATTTTCCGTTGCCTCACATCGACATGTTAGTGGATAGCACAGCAAAATTCAAAGTATTCTCGTTCATGGACGAATTTTCCGGGTATAATCAAATAAGAATGGCTCCAGAGGACATGGAAAAAACAACGTTTATCACACCCTGAGGAACATTCTGTTACAGAGTGATGCCTTTCATGTTGAAGAACAGTGGTGTGACGTACCAGAGGGCTATGACAACCCTATTCCATGATCTGATGCACAAGGAAATTGAAGTATATATTGATGATATGATTGCCAAATCCCATACTGAAGAAGGGCATGTAGAAGATTTGTTGAAGCTATTTCAGCGTTTGAGGAAGTATCATCTTCACTCGAATCTAAATAAGTACACCTTCGGTGTTCGATCATGGAAATTGTTGGGTTTCATTGTTAGCCAGAAAGGAATTAAAGTTGACCCTGATAAAGTCAAGGCAATTCAAGAAATTCCAGCACCGAGAACTGAAAAGAAAGTCAAAGGCTTCCTCGGGCGTTTGAATTATATTTCCAGATTCATTTCCCACATGACTGCAACATGTGAACCGATCTTTAAGTTGTTAAAGAAAGATCAAGGTTGTGCGTGGACAGATGACTGCCAAAGGGCATTTGAGAGTATTAAGGAATATCTTCTTGAACCTTCTATCTTGCTCCCTCCCGTAGAAGGAAGATCGTTGATTATGTATCTGACAGTATTAGATAAATCCATGGGTTGTATTCTGGGACAACAGGATGAAACAGGGAAGAAGGAGTTTGCCATCTATTATCTCAGTAAAAAATTCACTGATTGTGAGTCGCGGTATTCCATGCTGGAAAAAACATGGTGTGCTTTGGCTTGGGTAGCAAAGCGTTTGCGGCAATATATGTTGAATCACACCACTTGTTTGATCTCCAAAATAGACCCAATCAAGTACATTTTTGAAAAACCTGCTCTTACTGGAAGAATTTCCCGTTGGCAGATGTTGTTATCTGAATACGATATCGAATACCGCACTCAAAAGGCTATTAAAAGTAGTGTGTTTCCAGATTATCTTGCTCACCAACCAGTGGAGGATCACCAGTCTGTAGAATGTGAATTCCCCGATGAGGATGTGATGTTCCTGAAGGTGAAGGATTGTGATGAGCCGTTGCCTGAGGAAGGCCTTGACCATGAATCTCGTTGGAGTATGATATTTGATGGAGCTGTGAATGCTTATGGTAAAGAAATTGGTGTTGTGATTGTCACTCCTCATGGATCGTACATTCCTTTTACTGCAAGGTTAACATTCGATTGTACTAATAATATGGCAGAATATGAGGCTTGCATCATGGGTCTCAGAGAAGCTATTGATCTCAGAATTAAAATTCTCGATGTGTATGGTGATTCAGCTTTGGTAATAAATCAGATTAAAGGAGAATGGGATACTCGTCACCCTGGCTTGATCCCTTACAAAGACTATGCTATAAGATTATTACCATTCTTCAATAAAGTTGAATTCCATCACATCCTTAGAGACGAAAATCAAATGGTGGATGCTCTGGCAACCCTGGCTTCTATGTACCAAGTGAATACTTGGAATGATATACCCTGAATTGCGATTCGATGGCTGGATAGGCCCGCTCAAGTGTTTACAACAGAGGAGGTAGCAGATGAAAAACCTTGGTATCATGATATCAAGCATTTTCTTCAGACTCAAGAATACCTGATCGGTGCATCAAAGAAAGATAGAAAGACACTGAGAAGATTGGCTGGTAGTTTCTTCCTCAATGAAAAGGTGTTATACAAGAGAAATTATGACATGGTCTTGCTCAGATGTGTGGATAGACACGAAGCAGACATGTTGATGCATGAGATTCATGAAGGTTCATTTGGCACTCATGCCAATGGACATTCAATGACTAAAAAGATGTTAAGGGCAGGTTACTATTGGTTGACAATGGAATCTGATTGTTATAAGTTTGCAAAAAGTGTCATAAATGCCAGATTTATGCAGACAAGGTCCATGTTTCTCCGACACTTCTCAATGTGATTTCCTCCCCGTGGCCTTTCTCTATGTGGGGTATTGACATGATTGGGATGATAGAACCCAAAGCTTCGAATGGACACCGTTTTATCTTAGTAGCAATTGATTACTTCACCAAGTGGGTGAAGGCTGCTTCATATGCCAATGTTACTAAGCAGGTGGTTGTGTGCTTCATTAAGAATAACCTTATATGTCGGTATGGTGTGCCAAGCAGGATTATCACTGACAATGGCTCGAATTTGAACAACAAGATGATGACAGAACTGTGCGAAGAATTCAAGATTGTCCATAACAATTCATCTCCATACAGGCCTAAGATGAATGGAGCTGTTGAAGCTGCTAATAAGAATATCTAGAGAATTATCCAGAAAATGGTTGTTACTTATAAGGATTGGCATGAAATGCTTCCTTTTTCTCTGCATGGATATCGAACATCTGTCTGCACTTCAATATGAGCAACCCCGTTCTCCCTGGTGTATGGAATGGAAGTTGTACTCTCTGTTGAGGTAGAGATTCCCTCGCTGCGTGTGATAATGGAAACCAAGTTGACAGAGGCTGAATGGGTCCAGAACAGGTTTGACCAATTAAATTTGATTTAGGAGAAGAGAATGACAGCTTTGTGTCATGGCCAGTTATATCAGAGAAGAATGAAGAAAGCTTTTGATAAAAAGGTTAAACCTCGTGAATTCAGAGAAGGCGACCTCGTGCTCAGGAAGATCATGTCTTTCAACACTGATTCTAGGGGCAAGTGGACTCCCAATTTTGAAGGCCCATACATTGTCAAGAAAGACTTCTCTGGCGGTGCATTAATTCTTGAAACTATGGATGGAGAGGAGTTCCCACGTCCCATGAATGCTGACGCAATCAAGAAATACTTCGCCTAAAGAAATAAAAGAACAGATCACTAAGTTGAAAACCCGAAAGGGCGACTTAGGCAAAAAGGAGCGTCTCGGTAGGCCGAAAACCGAAAGGGCGGTCTAGGAAAAAATTAGAGACATAAACAGAATAAAATTCCCGCTAAGTTGAAAACCCGCAAGGGCAGCTTAGGAAAAAGTTAGGGACTTTTTGGGCAAGTAACTACGTCAGACAAGATTTGATCATTGAAGCAACACTCTTCTCGGATCCTCACTATACTTCAACAGAAGCCGATGCTCAGGATTTCAAAATTTTTTAGAGGGGATAGTGGTCATTGTATCTCAATTTCTCTTTTCCAGTATATATTACCATTTTCCGAACTTTGTAATTATCTATGGAGTCTCGCCATTCGCAGATTACCATTCTACTAATTAAATTTGAGCTTTTACCCAATTCTTTGTATTTCTTATTTTATTTAGTTTGCAAAGACTATGTTTATTATTGATAATAACTTTCAAAGCAAAAAAAAAATTAAATAACAAAATTGACTTTTCAAAAAAAATGAGATTTCACAATCTGTTTTTACTTTGAGATTTGTGATGAAACAATGACAACAAAAATGGTGATCCCAAGAATGGACAAACTCCAGGTTCTTTGAGAAGTTTTTATTCCCCTTGGGAAGGTCTACTCGGGTTGTTTTTGCCGTATTGGGTTTATGGTTCCGGTATCCTCGGTCAAGTTTGGATTCATTTCTCCTCTTTTCTGAGTTTTCATGATGTGAAGTTTCAATTCGCATTTTCTCCAGTGAAGTTTTTGTTTGGCCCGATAGAAGTTCTTTTTTCCAGGAAGATTAGTACCATACCCGCTCTTGAAGAACATAGGTCCCTGGTTTCTCCAAATGAAGGACGTATTATGAATATGATGTTAACCTCGCCAATGAAGTGAGTCTGATTTCCCCAATGAATGTTCAGATGTTTTGTTGTCAGTCTGCTTTGCTCGAGACTTGTTTTGTAATCTCTAGTAGGAACGTTACTTTCGAAAACACTTGTTTCCCTGGTGAAGCCTGAAGAAGGATGTTCTATCCTTGTATCTGTACTATTTCATCACTTTGATTTATCTACCTCCGGATCATGTTTCTCCTCAGTAAAGTTAAAGCATGCAGTAGGTTTTGTTTCCTCAGCCGATGTTTACCTTTCTTGGAATGATCATCCTGAATGAAGTTTAGCCAAGTGTTGTTAGTTCCCGAGGCAGTTTTACCTGGTTTTTCCCAATGTTGTATATCTGTTATGTCAGCATACGCACGATAACGCTCATACATTCATGCATACATCATGCATAGCTAAAATTGGCAAGTCATTATTCATTGACATTTGTTAATATTTTTGTTGACATATTACCCTGTTTTGTAGATTTACATTGTCATCTCTTCAACAGAGTGTTGGTCCTAAGCAGAAAGCGTATATTTTTTCAATGTCCCCACTGAGTTGTCCCTCATGGAAGATTTTTGCTTTAGCCTTCCGGTACAGCTCCTTGTTTGGTTGGATTTGGTTTTCCCTCTTGAGTTTATTTCTCAAAAGATATATTCTGGTTGACTGTTTCATTCCAGTTTATTTCTGGTTTGAATCTGTGGTTCCACAACAATGTTATTTACTTTGGATTTCTGAAAACTCCAGATTTTGGTTGGTGCATTTATTTTGCACGAGAAGACTTTATCCCATCAGTAAGAATATCATGGCATCTCCCCAGGAAGTCATACCTCCTTCCCAAAAAGCCATTTCTTTTTACAATCTTCTGTGACAACAAGTAGCAAATCTCTTTATTTGAGACAACTCATATGTTATCCTTTCCAGGAAGAGCACCTTGGTTAAAGAAGAAGTTGAGACCCGTTCTAGGTGAAACACTAGAATCTTGGGGAAACTTGTTATCTTTTTTCTACCCTCAGTGAATGTTGGTAGTTCATCGTTAGTGAACGGCGGTGATATGATATTCTCTTTCTACCTTCAGTGAAAGTTGGTAGGCCATCGGCAGTGAACGTCGATGTTTATTATCTTTTTGCTACCCTTAGTGAACGTTGGTAGTTCATCGTCAATGAATAGCGGTGATATGATATTCTCTTTCTACCTTCAGTAAAAGTTGGTAGACCATCGGCAGTGAATGTCGATGTTTATTATCTTTTTGCTACCCTCAGTGAACGTTGGTAGTTCATCATCAGTGAACGGCGGTGATATGATATTCTCTTTCTACCTTCAGTGAAAGTTGGTAGACCATCGACAGTGAACGTCGATGTTTATTATCTTTTTGCTACCCTCAGTGAACGTCGGTAGTTCATAGTCAGTGAACGTCGGTGATATGATATTCTCTTTCTACCTTCAGTGAAAGTTGGTAGACCATCGGCAGTGAATGTTGATGTTTATTATATTTTTGCTACCCTCAGTGAACTTTGGTTGTTCATCGTCAGTGAATGGCGGTGATATGATATTCTATTTCTACCTTCAGTGAAAGTTGGTAGACCATCGTCAGTGAACGTCGATGTTTATTATCTTTTTGCTACCCTCAGTGAATGTTGGTAGTTCATCGTCAGTGAACGGCGGTGATATGATATTCTCTTTCTACCTTCAGTGAAAGTTGGTAGACCATCGGCAGTGAACGTTGATTTTTATTATCTTTTTTCTATCCTCGGTGAATGTTGGTAGTTCATTGTCAGTGAACGGTGGTGATATGATATTCTCTTTCTACCTTTAGTGAAAGTTGGTAGACCATCGGCAGTGAACGTTGATGTTTATTATCTTTTTACTACCCTCAGTGAACGTTGGTAGTTCATCGTCAGTGAATGTGGGTGATGTGATATTCTCTTTCTACCTTCAGTGAAAGTTGGTAGACCATCGGTAGTAAATGTCGATGTTTATTATCTTTTTGCTACCCTTAGTGAACGTTGGTTGTTCATCGTCAGTGAACGGCGGTGATATGATATTCTATTTCTACCTTCAGTGAAAGTTGGTAGACCATCGTCAGTGAACGTATATTTTATTATCTTTTTGCTACCCTCAGTTAATGTTGGTAGTTCATCGTCAGTGAATGGCGGTGATATGATGTTCTCTTTCTACCTTCAGTGAAAGTTGGTAGACCATAGGCAATGAACATTGATATTTATTATCTTTTTTCTACCCTCAGTGAACGTTGGTAGTTCATTGTTAGTGAACGGCGGTGATATGATATTCTCTTTCTACCTTTAGTGAAAGTCGGTAGACCATCGGCAGTGAACATTGATGTTTATTATCTTTTTACTACCCTCAGTGAATGTTGGTAGTTCATCGTCAGTGAACGTGGGTGATGTGATATTCTCTTTCTACCTTCAGTGAAAGTTGGTAGACCATCGGCAGTGAATGTCGTTGTTTATCATATTTTTGGTTCCCTCAGTGAATGTTGGTAGTTCATTGTCAGTGAACGGCGGTGATATGATATTTTCTCTTTCTACCTTCACTGAAAGTTGGTAGACCATTGGTAGTGAATGTCGATGTTTTTTATCTTTCTCTCTGCCTTCAGTAAATGTTGGTAGCTTCGCCTTCGGTAGAAGTTGGTGTATCCTTTGACCATTCTACCATCCTCTTTGATTCAGGTCTTTTGGTCTACCAGTGATTTATTTTTCTGGTGGAGTTGCTCCTTTGTTTCTTTATTACTGTTGCATCCCCAGTGATACTTTCCGTCTCTTTGGTCCTGTTCATATGCATTCATATGCATAAGCATTTGCAAGGCATCTTAGGACCAAAAATAGGGTTTGTTTTATATTGAAGTATCTTCGATCGCGTCGACACGAAGATTTTTAACCTTCGTATCTCCAGATAGAAGAAACTTAAATAAGGCCAGTTGTTGTACCCTAATTTTTGCCCCTAAGATCCCTTCATCATACCATGTTGGTTTATTCACAACAAGATTACACTAGGATTCTTGGTTCCCCTCCCTACTTTGAGTTTTGCTCCTTTTGAGGGATTACGAAGCACCTTGACTTATTTTCCTTTGTGATCATGAATATTGTTTTTATTTCTTCATTTAACTAATAAAATGCAATGTTGGCTTGTCTTGCTTGTTATCCATGTAGGTAAGGGCAATGAGATTTAACAAGTTACTCCATGGGTTCATGAGTTTATCTCCATGCCCTAGTCAATATAGCTTGAAAAGTTCAAACCTCACCATTGGATTGATTTTGGGAGAATTGGAATGGCAAGGTTCCTTTGGTTCATCACATTTCAAGGTTATTAGATTTGACTCAAAAGTACAAGGGGTTTTGATTGGAGAAGTTGTCATATTGGGACAAGGTTTTGTTCCCATTGGTCACAATAGCATATTTCTCTCAAATTTCAAGATATGGAAGTGGTTTTGGTAGCTACGAATCCTCATTATCATCCTAAACAACTTCTATTCACAAAGCAAGAGTATTGGTACAAGAAGTTTGTTCAAGCTTGTCAAAGTTCTTCAAAGAATTTTCTTGATCTAGGAGCTAGGCTTTTGAACTTGAAAGGAGCATATATTGCTCACATTTTGGTATTTTTTAATGATTCCAAAGACATCCTTATCTTCAAAGGGTTATCAACTAATCACTTCAAAATTTCCAAAGAGTTTTCATGTGGAAGAAACTTGGTGAAGAAGAAAGATTACAAGTCCTCCAAATGAATCCCCAATTTTCCATGTGTGACTTCAAATGATCATAACTTGGTAAATTTTTATCACCTTGAGCCCATTATTTTTCCAAAATGATCTTGAGGATGTGAACTTTATGCCTTCTTTTATGTGCAAAGTGGGAAAATGAATGGAAGTTGTCTTAAAGATGCAAAAGATTATAGGTCATTTCATGAAATTTTGCCAACTTCAACAAGTCATAACTTGCTCAAATTTTGGAGATTTTAAATGATTCAAGTTTCAAAATGTCATTCAAGAGATCTACTTCATTCCATCTTTTTTGATCAAGATCAAATTCCAAGTGGAAGGCCATGTTTGGATGCAAGACATTATAGGACATTTTTGATGAACAATTTGAAATATTTCTAAGTATGGAAAGTCAACCCTTTTGCTTCAACTTTGACTCAATATAACTTTCATCTCAAGCATCCATTTAACTCCATTCTCTTTCCATTGTAAAGCTTGTAACCTTGTCTTTCTAAAGCGTCAAGAATCATGCCTTAAGACCCCTTGAGCTGAGAATGCCATAGTTTCAAAAATGGTAACTTGGAATTGAAGTTTCCTTGCAAGTCAGAATTTGAATTTCATGTTACAACCTTTAAACCTCAAATTAACACGCGTTTTTGGGTCTAAACATGATTATCCAAATTTCCCAAGTGGATTAGTGCATAAAAACACAAGAATTGGATGAGTTTTGATGAAGTTTGGATCACACTTCACTCGTGCATCAGGTTTTCACGAATTCCCTCCAAAACGCATCATTTACTCTTCCTTTTGATCCCATTCACTTCTCCTATAAATACATGAACTATCCCATTCATTTTTCCAAGCTTGGATAGCCAGAATCACCCTGTCAAATTGCTCCATAACTTAATTTTCTGTAACTTCAAAATCCATTCTCGAGCCTTTTTCAATCCAATTTTTCCATCAATTCACCTTCCTTGATCTTCCCTGAAGCTAACCACATAATTACATTCAAGAATCGTCCCCTATACTGCTCCATAGAAGTCCAGTTTCAGAGCTCTGCAACTCAACTTCAATAGGTAGATTCCTTCATCAATTCTTCAAAACTCTGATATCATTGTGTTTCTCTCATTGCCTTGGTTCTAGTCGCAACACTTACCTTTTACTGGAAACACGTTTTGACCATGAAATTTCAAATCCCTTTTCAAAACTTTCCTTCCAAATTGCTTGAGCTACAATTTATATAAATTTGGTGCGAGGGCGTGGTTGTCTTTGTCTTGAAGAGACGAAGCGAATGACATAGGTATGAGCTTCTGATTTTACAGTTTGAGAGACCTACAATTCGAGATGGCTGGATGTTAAAGATGACCAACATGTCATCTTCCAACCAATGAATGCGCGCCATCTGTATTTTTCAAATCCTGATTTAATTAATGATTCTGTACAATATTCACTAATGACCATGATATGCACAGCGCGCCAGATCCCTTGGATTTGATTACTAACGCGTTTGGACTCTCATCCAATGGTCCACATATTTCACTTTTATTTTCTTTTTCTGATTTTTATTTTAATTGTTTTAAATTTCAAAAAATCATAGAAAATTCATTTTCAGTCCAAAAAATCTGAAAAAATTATAAAAAATATTTTTGATTATTCTTTTTCTGATTTTTATTTTTTCACAATTTAATTTTGTGTTTTGGTATTTTTTTAATAAATTTTACACTTAATTGATTTGTTTTAAATGTTTAAAAATACTTTTATACATTTTAAAATTCTAAAAAAATTATGGAATGATCCAATGATATTGTGACAAATATTGATGACCTTATTTTATTTTTGTTTCTCACTTTACTATTTTTTTTACCATTTTTTGTTTATTTTACCCATTTATTTTAATTTTAAAAATAGTTTCTGACTTTAAAAAATTACCAAAAAATTTGTAAAATTATTTGAGCCTTTTTATGATTTTTCTATGGTCTTAATTTTTATTTCTTGATTAATTTGAACATAGTTGATATTTTTCTCTTTATTTTCTATTTTTAAACATTATTTTTAAACCCTTTTATGTATATTAAAATATGATATTATTTTGTGACTATTTTCTGACTGATCTTGGGTTAGATTTTGGATCATGAACTTTATTAACATCATTGGATCCATGGTGTTGAGTTTAACTCCACAAAAATGGATGAATGATTTTAATAATAGTTTGATTAAAATTTAATTCAAATGTGGTTTGTATATTTTCTCCCCATCCCTCTTCATCTCATCCCCTTCTTATTGCACTAGATGTTGTTGGAGCATGATCTCTATATCATGTCTCAAAACAAATGTGCATAGATTGCTATTGACCGGCCTCAAAATAGGTGCGACTTCTATATAAGTCCACTTAAGATTGCTTAACATAGCGCTAAATTTTGTCCCGAATCGAATAAATGATTATTCGTGGCCCAAACTTATGATTGCAAGCCCAAGTATGTTAATTTGATCTCTTTGATCCAATAACCTTGAGATTCATTGTGTGGAGGCTTTGGTTCTACCAATCCTCTAATGGATCTACAACACCTTTGGTCAACGCATATCACTTAAACATCGTTGATCATTAAATGGTACTTATGAGAATTCCAAATGGATGGTATACTTGACAAAAAGAAAATGCAACTTGTTGTGTGGAGGCTTTGGTTCTACCAATCCTCTAATGAGTTCCAAATGCAAGCTTCAAGATGGTCATCCAACTAACCACTAATTATTGACTTGTTTTACCTTATGCTTTCATTATTTTTTATGCTTTATGTACCATTTACTTTTAGCATTTACATTTCATGCCATTTTCATCTTTGCTCATTTGAGCATTTACTTTCTTGCCATTTTTACTTTGGTCACTTGAGCTTTTCTTTCCTTTTCTTAAGATACTTAATAATCAACATAAACCCTAAAAAATCTTTAATGGTACTTGGACTATTTGGTTACTATCCTTGGCATATGGAGCATGGGAGTTTTCTTGGACTTGGAATTAGAAACCTTGGCCTATCTTGGAGACTTTGTGACCTTATCTGATTATTTTGTCTGGAGTTCTTGAGGCTCACCTCAAGACTTTTGGTTGCTTGTTTGTTTTTGTGTGCAGGTTTTTGTGATTACACCCTCTGTTTGTAATCTGGAATTCACCCGTATATAGCCGTTACTCTGCCCAATTTTTGTGAAGACTTAATACACTTGAAGTTTGATTCTCTCAAGAGGTCTAGTATTTTTGCTTGCTTGGTTTCAATCCAAGGAATTGGAATTCTATCTTGGCTCATGATGTCAAGTATTGACTTCTTGTTGGTTAGATGGTTCTTATCCCTAGCTTTTATTTTATGCTTTAGGATAGTCCCTTCTTCTCCTCCCATCTTCTTCAATTTCAAAAATCTTCTTCCTCCTTTTTTTTTTGAAAAAAAACTCTTCTTGTTTTTGAACTTGAACCACTTTTATAATAAACTTGGACTTATGTCCATGTATTTTCAAAACATTTTCATAAATAAACCCCCAATCAACTTAATGATACCTTGACAATTTTTGTGAGAAGACTAAAAGTCAATCAATCTCATTTCAAACCATCTTGCCATTTTGGCTTTTTATCTTTAAAATTTTCTCAAAAGTTTAGACTTTTGTCAATCCTTGTAGTGATGCAAACATCTATACTTCTATAATATGTAATGAAGAGAGATATTTTCCACTTGGGTGTTGAGTGAGGCATTGTTGATTTTAAAATCCAAGCCATATCCTCCACTTTGAGATGATGCAAATTCTCCTTTCTCATGGTTGTGGGTAGTAGGTATATTTTCGATACGGAAGGTGGTATGTAGGCACTAAAGGTTCACAACCGCGGCGGGTGCAAAAATTATAAAATAAATACGCTTCTTTCCTCACCTCCACCATCCACTTTTTACATACAATAGTTTTTATAGCCAAAATATACAGATTTTACAAAGAGGCTCCTGTGGAGTACCATAGATGTTTAGGGTGCTAATACCTTCCCTTTGCATAACCAACCCCCTTACCTTGAATCTTTCCCCCTCTTTTTGGGTTATTCGCTCTTTTCCCATTCCTTTGGAAATAATAAAGCGCGATGGCAATTTTTATTTTGATTTGTATAAAGTCTAGTCAATCCAATGGCTTAGTCTTAAATATTTCTACCTCTACAGACAGAGACACACAATTTTGCTTCTTATTGAACCAAGATATGAGATTATTTCCCAGAAAGAAACATCCTCCTGATGTACTTTTCTATCATCAACACTTCCTGCCCAATCAACATCACAATACCCAATTAAAGCAGAGCTAGATCCATGAGAATATAGCATACCATAGTCACTTGTCCCATTCACATATTTAAGAATTCTCTTCACATAGTTGACATGGCTAACTTTAGGATCAACTTGATATCTAGCACATACCTGTATAGCAAAGGAAATGTTAGGTCTGCTAGCTGTGAGGTATAGAAGACTTCCTATCATACTTTTGTAAAGACTTTGATCCACACTTACTCCTTTTTCATCTTTAGACAACTTCAGATGTGTGGGAGCATGTGTTCTTTTGTGACTGACATTTTCCATCCCAAATTTCTTTACTATATTCTTAGCATACTTGCTCTGAGATGAAAATATGGAATCTTCCATTTGTTTAACTTGTAGACCAAGAAAGTAGGTTAAATTACCAACAAGGCTCATCTTAAATTCTGACTGCATTTACTTGACAAAATTTTGAACCATCTAATTTGGCATCCCAACAAACACAATATCGTCAACATAAATCTGTGCAATCATGATCTTCCCTTCTTCTTCTTTGACAAAAAGAGTTTTGTCTATGCCACCTTTCCTATATCCATTCTCACCAAGAAATTCTATCAATCTCTCATACCAAGCTCTTGGAGCCTACTTTAATCAATACAGAGCTTTCTTCAGTTTGTACACATGGTTAGGAAAGCTTGGATCAACAAATCCTTTAGGTTATTCTACATAAACTTCCTCATTCAGATGGCCATTTAAGAAGGCACTCTTTACATCCATTTGAAACAACTTAAATCTTAGAATGTAGGAAACCCCTAAGAGTAGTCTAATTGATTCAAGTTTGTCCACAGGAGCAAAGGTTTCATCAAAATTAACTCCTTCAATTTGAGTGTATCCTTGTGCAACTAACCTTTCCTTATTTCTAGTAACCACCCTATTTTCATCATATTTATTCTTGTACACCCATTTAGTGCCAATCACATTTGTCCCTTCAGGCCTTGGAACCAGATCTCAAACTTCATTTCTACTAAATTGTTCTAGCTCTTCTTGCGTAACATTAATTCATAACTCATTAATTAAGGCCTCTTTGACATTCTTAGGCTCAATTGTTGAAACAAAGAAGAGTTTGATATCCCTTCTCTTGATCTAGTAGTAACTCCTTTATTTAAATCTCCTATGATAAGCTCCTTAGGATAATCTCTCTTAGTTCTAATTGAAGGCCCTTTATTGATATGACTGGGCCCAAGATCTTCTTGAGGTGGATTAGAATCAATATTTCTGTCATTATATTCTGTTGGAATGTCTAACAAAGATGTTCCAACATCTTCTTCATCATTCCATCCTCTATCATCAATAATAACATTTATGGATTCCATCATAACCTTAGTTCTGGAGTTAAATACTATGTAGCCTTTGCTATTTGTAGAAAAATCCAAAAATACTCCCTCATCACTCTTGGGATCTATCTTCCTTCTCTATACACGATCTGCTAAGATGTAACATTTACTTCCAAAAACATGAAAGTATTTGACAATAGGTTTTCTTCCCTTCCATTTTTCATACAAGGTGGTTGAGGTGCCTTTTCTTAGAGTGACTCTGTTATGGATATAACGTGCAATATTCATAGCTTCAACCCAAAAGTGGTAGGGTAACTTCTTAGCATGAATCATAGCTCTAGAAGATTCTTGAAGGGTTCTGTTTTTGCGTTCCACAATCCCATTTTGTTGAGGAGTAATGAGAGAGGAAAATTCATGACTGATTCCTTCAGAAGATCAAAAGTCATCAAATTTATTATTCTCATATTCCTTTCCATGATCACTTCTGATTCTGATGACATGACTATCTTTTTCCCTTTGAAGTTTTTGATAGAGATCTTTAAAGACTTTAAAAGTTTCTGATTTTTCGCTGATAAAACTTATCCATGTGTACCCAGAGAAGTTATCTACAACAACATAGGCATACTTCTTTCCATCAAGACTTTCAACCCGCATAGGTCCCATCAAGTCCATGTGAAGAAGTTCCAAAACTTTTGATGTAGTGAGATGTTGGATCTTCTAATGTGACATCTTATTTTTCTTTCCAATATGGCATTCACCACATACTCTCACTTCTTCTATCTTGAACTTAGGAATCCCTCTCACGGCTTCAATAAATATGATTATTTTCATTCCTTTCAGATGCAAGTGTCTCGGTTTTTGATGCCACAGTTTAACTTCATTTTCTTTGACTAAAGCACATGTTGAGGAGAGGCTCAACTCTTGGAGAACCCATAAATAACAGTTATCTTTAGATCTGATTCCTTTCATAATAACTTTATTTTTCTCATTGTAAATGAGACATTCTGCCTTGGTGAAGTTTACTTTGAATCCTTGATCACATAGTTAGCTTATACTTATTAGATTAGCTGTTAACTCTTTAACAAGTAACACATTGTCAAGTTTTGGTACTCCTGAACATTCTAGCTTTCCAACTCCTTTGATTTCACCTTTGGATCCATCACCAAAAGTCGCATAACTGGTGGAGTGAGATTTGATATCTACCAATAGATTCTTGACATGTGTCTAGAACAACCACTATCAATGTACCAGTCATCTTTGGTTGATACTCTGAGAGAGGTATGAGCTAAAAAACTAGCAACATTATACTTGGGAACCCACTGTTTCTTCTTTTTGCTATTTTGAGAGATTTGATCAGTCTTGGGAAGAGCAGTACTTTTAGGATATCCATAAAACTTGAAACAGAAAGGTCTTATGTAACCAAACCTTCGACAATGATGACATCTCTAGGGTTATGATTTCTCTCTGGTGTGATTAAATTTTTTTTCTTTCCATGATGTCTTTTCTTGCCATGATTTTGAGACATTTGATTTGACATCTTTGGTTTTGACTTGGCATGGGTGTGTTGTACCCCAAAATTTGCTCTCTCATTTCTCAAGGCATTTCCTTATAAGGATTTTCAAAAGTTCAAATTTGCACAAGTACAAGTGGGCTTTCAAGCATTAAATCAAAGAAGAGCATGCCTACTTCAATTTCACATCCTTCGATTGGGTTTTTGGCCTCTTTAGATGCGAGCTCGGCCTACATCCTTTGATTGAGCATTGGCCCCTGACATGCTTGCTCTGTGTCACAAAGTAATCGCTATTTGCATGCATCCTTCAATTGAGAAATTACCTCCTTTCTGCATGCTTCGATCCACAAAGCAAGGGGCTCCCACCATGCTAGTGCACACAAGGAAAAAGCTTCCCTATGGCTAGAATTCATATTAGCACCCACAAGGCATTGGCTATCTTCATGCTAGCTCTAACTGGGCAAAGTCTCCATTTGAAACAACTTGCTTTCAATTCACAAGGGCAACGCCTGGACAAGTAGGGACCTCCTGCATGCAAGCTTCGATTACACCAAGGACCCCTTACAAGCTGGCTTTTGGTGCACATGGAAAAAGCCTCATGTAGCCTCCTTCGATTCAAAGGGGAAGGGCCTCCTATTGGTACCCTTTGATTCAGAAGTTGGTGGCTTCCAACTGGCCTCCTTCGATTCAGAAGACAAGTGCATTCTCTACACTTGCCTTCAATTCACAATGCAGGAACTTCCTTCATGCCAGCAGGCACAAGGCAATAGCTTCCTGCAGCTTTCCTTCGACTCAGAAGCCAATGGTCTTGAATTTTTTCCAAATTCACAAGGAAAAATTTTTCCTTCATGCTAGCGCTCACAAAGCAAGGGACCTCCTACATATAAGCTTCGATTCCATCTTGAAATCCTTCAATACGCATAGTCTCAACACTATGACATATCTGGGTGTCCCAATTGAAGGTTATACCCTGGTGGTCCATCTGAAGAACTGCAAGTGATGCACACAAGTGATGCATATGGTCACTTCAAAAGAATACATACATGTTTCAAATCGAAGGACACCCATTTGGGCCTGTGATTGGTGGGAATGAGAACTGACTGTTTTGGAATGCTGGTTCGCGTTTGCGTTTGTTTTTGCAAAATGTCGCGGTAAGCAAGAGTCACCATCGTCTTTTATTTTATCCAACAAGAAAAGGACAAAAGCACAGAAAAATTCCTTTTTGAGATATTTCTCGGGTCCGGGAGGTAGATTATAGAAAGGGAAGGTGTTAGCACCCTTTCTATCCGTAGTTATCCACGGGCTCTTAGGTACTTGCTCATTATGTTTTCAAAAGTTTGCTTTTCTTTGTGTTTGTGGGTTTGAAAAGAGTTTTTGTTTTGAAAGGGGTGTAAGTGCGAAAAGTTTTGTTTCGTTTTTAAAAGGAGCAACTACTTAAGAATCATCTACCTACTCAAAAAGGAATTAATTTGTACAAGTGTCCTTTAGACAATGCTATCCCACTATTGAGGAGCAGGTAGCACCGTCGTTGGAGTTTTCGGGTCAATTCGATTAAGGGACGTGTGGTCACTAAAGCAATGTTAGGACGCCTTAGCGGTAACCCTAATGTCTTAGATCATTTTATCCGAGGCAACTATGATCTTCGGACAAGAGGGTGACCTCTAAAACTTCCTATACTCAATGACCACGTTCGAAGGCAACCAAGTGAGGTGTACCCTAAGAGTGCGCATGTGCGAGTGTGTTATTTTGGTTAATTTTATCTGTACATGTCAATGGTTATCTATGTTGATTTTAAGTTCATACATTTGATCTTGTCATGCATTACCTATTATCAAACATCTAACAGTTTATAGTTGCGGAAATTAAATTTGCGGAAAATGAATCTAAACTATTACAAGGCGTCGGGTATTTACATCGCCAAAAACAACCCTTGAAATTAAAATGCGGAAAGTAAATAAAGTGATAAAATAATCAAAGTTCTAATTAAACTATTACATTCCGGAAAACAGATACAATAATATGATAAAATGGATCGCGTGCGGGAAATTAAATCGGATGCGAGTTTTTTGGGGTTTTGACCCTTTTTTGAAAGAAAGTGATTTTTTTGGTTATTTTTGGATTAAAAGAAATTAAATTAAGTTAACAATTAAATTAATAAACTAATTAATTAATTAAAATATTTTTGGATTTTTCAGTATTTAAAGAAATAAAATAAATTAATCAAAGCTAATAAAAACCTAATTATCTAAATTAATTTTAATTATTGCAAAAATATTAAAGTTATTTCCTAATTAAACTAAATTAATTGAATTAATATTTATTTACAAAAATAAAGTGCTGAATTTAATTTTAATAAATAAAATATATTTTTTTGTTTTTGATTTTATGGAGAAAAAAAAGTTAATTGGTTAATTAATTAATTAAGATAATAATAATAAAATAGAAAAAAAATAATGAAAAGAAAAATAAAATGAAGAAACAAACTCAGGGGGGTGTGGGCCTGAATTTGAGTGGTGAAAAGAGCAAATTTGAGGCCCATATTCAATCCAGCCTTGTTGACTTTCCAGGTTCTCACGCACATGCATTGACTAGGGAGTATGATGGGCTTGCAGCTCTGACCAATGGATCTGATCTGAAACCACTTGGCAATTGTCTGGACAAGGGCGTATGGTGAGCCCTGCTTGGAATGCTGCATGGAATTGCCTGAAATAAAATTGCAAATAAAATTTTGGGGGACCTGGGATTCGAACCCAGGTCCCAATGCTCGTATGCCTGCGCCCCAGCCACTCAACCAAACTGCTTTATTCGTTAGTGGAATGGATAGATAATATTATATGTAAAACAATTAATTATGCCCTGCAAAAAAATAAAAACGCGCTATGATTCAAAATGGCCAATCACGCCCAGCCACGTGATCGTCTTCTTCATATCACCCTGGTTCATTACCTGCGGATTTTTATCCGCATGAAGATTCATAGGATCTCTCAAACATCCTCCCTAGGCCATGTAAACGACACCTAAGAGTACCAATGCACTCGTCTCTTCCTCCTGGTCATCCCTGTAACCATTGTTTGGCCCAATTTATCCTGCATCGAAAATGCCTAAAAAGCAAGAACAAAAACCCTAATTCTGGACACGGGGTTATAAGCCATAAAAATAAAATCAAATATTACAGAAACATTGGAAATTGAATGGTGAGTATGAATGTACAAGAAAATTGGCAAGAGGATGCAAGAAAATGATTTCATGATGCCATGTTCAGAGCTTGGTTCGTGATGACTTACCGTGCGATTTAGGCAATGAGAAAGCTTGGTTTTGATTGGTATTGCTTCACTGGATGGCACGGAAGAGAGCTACGTTGTGATTTTGGTCTAAATCAAGCTCCAATGTGGATTTCAGAATTCAAGTTTCCAAGCTTTTTTCCATAATTGTTCTGGTCGTTTCTGCAGAGTTTTGTGTGTCCTCTAGGTTTGTGTGGCTTGTGTGCATATAATAGAATGAATTAGGTTTGGTCTTTTGGTCTGAAATCAAGTGCATTGAAGATTCATGATTTGGTTTTGATCACCATTATCAAACTTCCAAAAATAGGCCAAATCTGATTTTTTATGCTTGAATGAGCCTTGATACGAATTGACTAGGTGTTATATGATATTTGCAAGCTGTAATGACCATAACAAATCTTGTTACATCAATTTTAGATTTTATTTGATTTAATATTGATTAATAATCAATTAAATCAATAAAAAATGAAATAAAATATAAAAATAGATGAATGTCCATGAAATCAAATATGGGACACGTTTGTGGCATGACAAGACTAAATCAAGTGGAAAAAAGTGGGCCCTTTTGTCAAAAATTGGAGTTTTGAGGATAGTTGACTTTTGGCAATTTTGGAAAAATGCCCAACTTCAACAATGCATAACTTCTTCAATTTTGAACTTTTGGAGGTGTTCTTGGACTTTTTTAGAAACCTTGAGATGTCCTCTAATCAACCCTTTTGGTCTCATCTTAATTTGATGTTCCATGCTCAAGTTATAAGCTTTAGCAAAAAAGGTGTTTTTGTTGACTTTCCAAAATGACCTATAATGTCCAAATTTGTAACTTTTTGTGAGAGCATTTCTTGATCTTGGGGTGTGAAGATGGATTTTAGGAAATTGCATCCTCTTAAAAATGAGCTTTGGATAGGTCATTTCTCATAAAGTATGAGCTTTTGGAAGATACACATATGATCCATTCGAAGGACACTTCGATTGGAAATAAATGTTGTTGTTTGAAAAGGAGTTTGGTCGAAGGATAGGGCTAGTTGGTCAAAACAAAGAGAAATATTCAAGATACTAGTGGTGCCAAGTACAAGCCTGTTGCACTGGCTACAACACTCCAAAACTGCTACAAAGCAGTCCTACCACGCTGCTCCCATACTTGCACCCAATTGGCATACAAAAACTGCACCTCGAAGACTATAAGAACAACATACCCAATTTGTTCAAATTTCTTTTGTTTTCCCTCCCAAACCTCACCCAAACTCATCTATAAATAAGAGTTTCCATCACACATCTAAGAGAGCCTTTTGGTAGCTGAAAAAAACTCTTGTGAGAAAATGACCAAATTCTCAAAACTCTCAAACACTCTCATACATTCTCAAACATTCTCAAACATTCAAATTATTCAAACTCTAAAACTCTCATATCCCTTCATGCATTAGTGAATCCTTCGATCCACACCCCAATTTCCAGATAACCAACCTTCAATTCATTCCCTAACTGCAACATAATAGTCTTTTGATTCACTCCCTAAACTGTTATATAATAACCTTCAATTCAATCACCAATATCACACACCCTCCTTCGATTCAGTGACTTCCAAAACAAAGTAGCAACTGAGCTAGCTTCAGGAAGGTTCCAGCAAAGCTCCATCCACCACCAAGGAAGTCACATACAACTCCTTCGATTAGTACTTCAAGAGGTAAGTTTCCTCTAAACTTGGAACTTTTCATTTAAATATCATTTGTACATATAAATAAAAAGGAAAATGTATATATCGCATCTAGGAAGTTGACCATGCCTTAACTTTCGATTCTCACTGCCTATATATTGAAAATCTCAACCCTGACTAGTTAGACTTTGGATTTTTGTGCCCAATAAACTTGCGCTAACCCCTGACCTGTAGCTTTCGAGAGTTACCTTTGTTAGATTCATTTTCAAACTTTAGACAGGTTTTATGTATCCTTCGATTGGCTAAATATTGAAGCCTCTCGATCTCAACTTGGGAGCTTTGTATTCCGGAAATCTAAGGAGGGAGCTGGACACTTCAAACGTTCAAAACCAAGTTCATCTTGTACCCAAATGAAAGAAGCAAAAAAGGAAGAATCGAAGGTTACTTATTCACACTAACATTCTTGCAATCGAAGGAAGCAAAAAAGGAAGAATCGAAGAGTGCTTCCAACACTAACTTCCAGGCCCAAATCGAAAGAGGCAAGAAAGGACATAATCGAAGGATGCATACTGCTTGGATCAAAGAACTTGTTTCCTTTATTTTATTTTGTTTTGTCTTTATATTTTCTTCCTATTCAATATGGTTGTAATAGTGTAGGATATTTATTTTCTGCATTTTTATTGCTTTATACAAATGTTAGTAATTAGGATGTATGGCAAGATAAAACCAACAAGTAGACAACCCTAATCAAAGACTAAATGCATGTAATCAAACACACCATTCACACACATGCACCTCTAGGGTAATCTCACTTGTTGCCTCGGAAAAATAGTGATATCCCTCGAATATGGGGGTTTTAGCAAAGACCCTCGATAAAAGATCGTAGTCCCTCGATGTCCCTTGATGTTGCCTTCGGTAAACAATCTAGTCCTTAAAGAAGTTGCTAAAACGTCCCATAAGTTACCTTCTATGACTATAAAAACGACCCACGCCCGTCCCTTGACATCCAACATTGGGACTTCTTACCAAATCAATGGTAAGATAGCAACATCTAAAGGAGGAGGAAAATAACATTAGACCTTTTGAGATGGTAGGATTCTCATAGTTTCTTGCTTGCTCACAACTAAAAAAAACCATTTTCACACCAATACTTTCAATTGAAACATTTTTAAAAGACAAAACACTTTGTACGCATTCTTATACAGACGAGAATCATTACAAAGACACTTTTCAAAATCCCTTTCAAAAACATTTTCCACAAACACATCTTTAAACTATTTTCAAAACCAACACTTTGTATGCATTCTTATAGAGACGAGAATCATTACAAAGACCTTTTCAAAATGTTTTCAAAACCACACCACAAAGCACATTTTCAAATAAAGCAAGTGATCTAGCAAGCAACTAAGAGCCCGTAGATAACTAAGGATGAAAGGGGTGCTAACACCTTCCCTTTTCATAACTTACCCCCCGAACTCAAGAAATAATCTCAAAGCTCTTTCCTGTTCTTTTCACCCTTTCCTTATTGGATAAAAGAAAAGTAAGTGGCGACTCTTGCTATCCCCGACAATTGCGATCAAACACAAAACAACCAAGTCAGTTCTTCCACCGTGTTACAGAACTGGCGACTCTGCGGGGGAATTACTTAAAAGTGGGGTTACCTTAGGGATAGATCACCTTTACTTGATTTCTTTGTTTGACTTTCTTGCTTTACATTATGGTTCCTCGTTTGGGTTTGTTTTGATCCTCTACCCGGATCTCGGGCACCTTTTAGGTAAGTAGCAATAGATTGTGGAAACTGTGCGGGGTATACCAACATGGTTGAAGCAATAGCTACGTTAGTGTGACACATTTGTTGGTACCAGTATCCCTTGAGTAGTCAAGGAGAATATGGGGCCACTGTGTGGTGTCATGAAGCACTAACTAACCTTAGAACCTTAATTGAACAACTTGGCTATTAGGAAGTAGTGAGGTAGCCGACTTTGGTGCAGTCCGAAGTTGGTTGATACTCGATACTACGCTCATTGAGATCGGACTTTTGGGATGTTTCAATCGCAAATAAAGAGTCTTGTGATGAAACAATGCCCGATGAAGAAAGATCAGTGATATTGAGATCCCCTAGAACCCGTTTACTTTCTAGGACAGGTTGAACCAACTAAGCTTCAAGAGGGTACTTACCTATGAACCTCATGCAAGCCTAAACCTAAGGACTTGTTTTATTTTCTTGTGTATATACTTGTATATAACATCATGGCATCATGCCATAGCATTTTACACTAACCATTTCAAGGATTTCGAGATTCATCTTTGTTCTGTTTTATAGGACATGATTCCTACTTGCAGGAATACGATCCAAGTCAACCTTGTACGAGTACCTTTTCTACTCAAAGACTTAGCATCAAGGATTCCTGATAATTTTCCGTTCACCAAAAGACATGGACTACTCCTCAACCTGGTTACCTAAAGATATGATGAAGACATGATGAAAGTGCTTTTCCAATTCTTCTACCCTTTACACCATTGCTTTACCTTCCCCGATTACCAACTTGTGCCTACTATGGAAGAATTCTCTCAACTCTTGGGAATTCGTATTCTCGATCAATTACCTTTCAACGGTATGGAAAGAGACCTGAGCCCTGAAGAGATTGCTTGATCTTTACATTTGCAACGATCTGACGTCATGGCTAAATGGGAAACAAGAAGTGGTGTCAAAGGGTTTCTAGCCAAGTTCTTGTTGGAAAAGGATCAAGGCTACTGGGATACTATGGATTTACAAACCTTTGAAGAATTTTTGGCTCTTCTCAATTATAGGATGGTACTATTTCCCAATCTAACCAACTTATAGATGTGAACGCAGTCAAAAAATTTATATCTCGCAATTCAGGGCCTACTTTGCTGGGAGACATCTTGCATTCTCTTCACTCTCGCACCATAAAGAGAAGGGGGCCTTCATGTGTTGCACTGCTCTGTTGTCTATGTATTTTGTTTCGCACCTATCCCGATCTGTTTTGAAGAACGAGCAAGGCTTGAGATGGTCCAATAGGTTGATGTCACTCAGACATTCGGATATTCACTAGTGTTCTCGATCCTTGGAGGATATTACTATTATCGACCGTTATGGGGAATTCCCTAATGTCTCTCTTCTTGGAATTGGGGGAGGTATTACTTACAACCCTTTCTTGGCTTTATGACAGTTTGGGTATGCACGAAGAGATGATCCCCATGATGCGCTCATCCAAGGTGTGGTATTCGATTACGAGAGCGATGATCAAGGCTATCATCAAAGGTTTATACGAGCTTGGAGAATGGTAAACAAAGTGGATAGTAAGACATTGGAAGACAAATATTCTATTCCCCTTGAGCCTTACCTTAAGTGGTTACGAACTTGTTCTCAGAGTCTCGTAACGCCTTACCCCTCCATCCTACCTATCATCATGGAGCCTGTTGCTGAAAGGGATGTTCCGTATACTGTCCTTTATCCTAACATGCATACCTCTCTTGAAGATTTGCAAAAGGATTAGATTCAGCTAAAGGACGAGCGAGACACCTTTGAATCCCAAATCCACACGAGTGAAAAGAAAGTTTTGGAGCTTACGAGATAGCTTCATGAAGAGCGAAGTTTGAACGCCTACATCGCGCCGAAGAGGATGCGCTCAACCTTTTTGTCTTAGGAGTTTATTTTTGTGTTATTTTCCTCCATTGTAAGTCCAAGAGGCATATTGTAATAAATTTGGACTTATTAATACAATGTGTGTTTCCTTTTGTCTAAACAAATTTAAGTCATATATTTTCCTTGAGATCATTTGCATATGCATTTTCATTCATCATAACACAAACAGGTTTTTCACAACAGGTTTCCTTATCTTTCTACTGTTTATTTCAGTGAGATGGATATTGAATAGACAATAAAGGATCTTCAAGCATAGAATGCTCAATTCCAATAGATGTCACTGGCTCTGGCTAAAGGACAAGAGGACCTGAAGGCTCTCATGATCAAAGACAAGAAGAAGAAGATGAAGAAAATGGTGGGTGTCCTAAACATGGGAAGGAGGTTCAGAGAACCAGCAAAGCGAGCTCTAGAATTCGCAACTCCGTCAAATGAGGGAGACAATCAGGAAGAAAAGGCAAAAGAAGGAGATCAAAGTCTGGGGTCTGATGAAGAGGAGACAGACTATGCTGAAGAACAATATCCTCCTATTGATGACAAATTTAAACAACTGGAGGATTGTCTCGGTGCCATGGAAATTCAAAAATTACCAGGTCTAGATTTTGAAGAACTAGGTTTGGTTCCTGGGGTGTTCATTCCACCAAAGTTCAACGTTCCTACATTTGCTAAATATGATGGCGTCTCCTATCCTAAGCTGCACTTAAGGTCGTACGTCAGGAAGATTCAACCCCATACTGCTGATAGGAACCTATGGGTACATTTCTTCCAAGAAAGTTTGTCAGGGACGCAGTTGGATTGGTTCTATCAGTTGGAAGGAACCAACATTCGCAATTGAGAAGATCTGGCTGCTGCTTTTTACAAGCAGTACCAATATAATTCCGACCTCGCTCCAACTCGTACACAACTACAAAGTATGTCTATGGGTTCTGGCGAAGGTTTCAAAAAATATGTCCAAAAATGGAGGGATCTTGCGGGAAGAGTCCAGCCTCATCTATTTGATAGAGAGCTGATGGATATGTTCTTGGGCATGTTTTCTGGTCCATTCTTCAACCATCTGATTGGAAGATCTTCAGTTGGGTATACTGAGCTGATCTTAACTGGTGAGCGGGTAGAAGCTGGTATTAAGAGTGGAAAGATTCAGAGGGATGCATCCTCAAGTACGATGGAGAAACCCTTCACTGGAAAGAATGAGGTCAGTGCTGCTTATGGCCAAATAAATCAAAACAAAACTGAACATCGTCTGACGGTAGCGACTGTTATGATCTCCAATCCTGTATCAAATTAACAACGAAACCATCAACGCAGGCTGGATGCGCCCATAATACGATTCACCCAGATCAACATGACCTTCTCCCAGGTTTTGCCACACCTGTTGAAGTCCAATCTGGTGACTCTAAAGGAAGCTCCCAAGAATTCCAATACTGCTTCCCCCCGCTACAACCCAAACGCTCGATGTGCCTACCATTCCGAGAGTCCGGGGCATGATACAAACGATTGTTGGGCTCTAAAAAATAAAGCGCAGGATCTTATCAAAGCGAAGGAGATTGAGTTTTACCTTCCAGAGACACCTAATGTAATAATTGCACCAATGCCCAAACATGGCCAGGGTGTTAATGCCATTGAATATGACTTGCTTGTTTCCTCTGGATGAATTAGCCACTCCTCTTATGATCATTAAAGAAAATCTGTTGTGAGCCAACTTATTTTTGGGTTGTGGTGAAGGTTGCCACTTATGTATGTCTCTACCAGATAGTTGTTTGTCGTTAAAAATGGGTGTCCAATGCTCGATGATTAATAAAGATATTTTGTTTGAGAAAGTTCCCCTTGTAAGAAATTTGTGTGAATATGTCTCAATAATCACCATTTCTGATAATCCTCCCAGGGTCTCCACCAAAAGACCCGTTAGGATTACACCTGTTCCCAAGTTCGCACCTCTGATTATCACTCTTCCTGGGCCGATACCATATTCCTTGGATAAAGTTGTTCCCTGGAATTATAGGGCTAATGTTTAATACCATGGCGTCAAGCAAGACCTGTTGGCTGTTGAAGATAAAGTTGCGAAAGACATTGATCCTGACGTTGACAGCATCGTTGGGACCAGTAAAATTATGAGAAGTGGAAGGGTTTTCTCTCCTGAAATCTCTCTGAACATTGTTTCTACTCATTTGATTATTCCTGATGCTACTCCTATTAGTACTCCCATTGCTACTCCCGCTGTTATCCCTGCTACTGAGTCGGCCGAGACTCAGGGCAAAGAGGTATTAGTTGAGCCTGTCCAGACGAAGGCACACAAAGAAGTCATTCCCGAGGCTTCTAAAAAGGAAATAGAAGAGATATTGAAGATGATAAAGAAAAGTGATTATAATGTCGTGGAAAAGTTTGGCCAAACCCCTTCGAAAATCTCAATGCTGGCATTACTCTTATGCTCCGAAGCCCATGCTAAGGCTTTGGTAAAATTCCTGAAGTCTGCCCATGTGCCTCAAGAGACCTCCATTGATCAACTCGAAAGTTGCGTGGCCAGCCTGACTGCTGATAATGGACTGGGTTTTTTCGATGTTGATCTGACTCCCAAGGGAAGGAAATACAATGATGCCCTGCATGTCTCTATCCAATACAGGGACACTACCCTGGCTCATTGTTGGCTCCTAAATTCGACACCCTTGTTTTTATTAATATAAGCCATTAATCATGAGGGATGGTTTCGACCAGCTGATTCTGTCGAAATGCTCATCAGAAGATGGCAAGGTACTTGGAGAATTTCTTCTAAGTAGGAATCTTGTTGCCTTCGACGTCGAAGGTGCTTCTCGATAAAGGTATTCGATGCTCAGAGTGGATCGGTTTGAGATTCAAATGTTTGGAGGGAAAAACGGTTTCCAGCGGTTATCAAGGGCAACGTGCCAAGATCAGGAGCGTCGAATGCTGTGAGCATGCCAAGTGGAGTCATCTCGAAGCAGCGTAACCGCCCGACGGTTACTTGAGATGTGTTTAGTATAAATACTAGTTGTTCACGTAGTTTTCGCGGGTGTTCACAATTATATACAAGTCACTCATTTAGATTCAAGTACCCAGTGTGAGCGAAAGAATTGTTGAGAATGTATGTGTGAAACACCATTTAAATTAATCAAAGTCATTTATTTTCCAGAACTTTATTGCCTTTCATTTACTCTTTCAGTCGAAGCCTTTATTTAAAGCTTTCTTTTATTCTACCAAGTTTTCTTCATGCAATTTACATAAAGCGTCTTTATTTTCTTGTCATTAACCATCATTAAACTTAGTCAAAACCCCAAAAATCAACCATGTCTTAGGATCAATCTGATCGATCCTGCGAGTCACCAAATAAGTAACCTTTTGGAGGATCAGCGGTTGTTTACCAATTTCCACGGTAAACAAATTGGCACACCTGGTGGGACCTTGTGTTGGTTTTGAAGGTTAACCGTATTTGTACAGAATATCATCTTTTTCGAGAAGTATTGCATGTTATTGAGAAGTGGTAGAATATACACTAACGATACCAATACTGCCAGAAGAAGAGAAGCGATGGCGAATCCGCCAAACAATAGCGAAATCCCACAAACGAATGTGGGAACAACGGTAATCCCAACCGTAAGTGAAGCAATAACCGCTGGTTCAACACCAGCAGTAACGGTCACACAAACGGGGCCATTACCTCCGTTCACTGGCCCCAGAGGGCCTTTGGGAACTCCCCCACCAAGGGGAAATCCAGGAACTAGGCCTTATGTTCCCCCAGGATTTATGACAGGCGGTCCAAATCGAGAACCACTCTATGGCATGCCAACATCTGAATTGGCTAGCCTGACGAACGATGCGTCCACTTTTTCAGACCCTTTAGTGAGTGCCTCTTCGCCGCTCCAAGGTTCTGGAGTTGGTATGGCGAACAGAAATAGGACCCAACTCTTAGGAGGAACGTCCCAAGTAGCGCATGGCCTTACAAATGCCTCGACAACAGTCTTGAGGCAACAAATGGACGAAAGCAATCACGATATGGTTCAAATGTTGGCACAAACTTTAAGTACGGTGTTGAACCCTCTAATACAAAATACCACCCAGTCGAATCAGTAGATGACAGCGCAAATGACGCGTCTGGCTGATTTCTTTGGGGTACCCCAACCTATTCGACAGCCCCAAAGGGCGCAAATAAGGGGAAACCAAGGTATACTTCTAGAGGAAGAAACCACTATTAACCAAGTCCAGCAGCCTGTCGAAGAAAACCTTAGGGCACGATTGGAGCAACCTGGGGTCGAAGAACCTAGGGTCATAGCCCCAGAGGTAAGGATAGTCAACAGAAACCAAAATGCTGACGAAGTAGTTCAGCACATCCAATACCAGAATATGGGTTTGGAAAATAACCTGGCGGCCATGATCGAAAGAATCATGACGCAAAACGGGATGAATATGGGCTTTCGTAGGCCCAACTTCACATCCCCACTGTCAGAATATGTGTTACAAACAGACTTACCTCCTAGATGTAAAGTCCCTAAGTTCACTAAATTTTCAGGGGACACGACAGAATCTACTGTCGAACATGTGGCGAGATACTTGATCGAAGCAGGAGATATTTCAAACAACGAAAACCTGAGGATTAAGTATTTCCCAAGTTCTTTAACAAAGAACGCGTTTACTTGGTTCACAACTCTCCCCCCCAATTCGATCCATCATTGGACCCAGTTGGAGAGATTGTTCCATGAGCAATTCTACATGGGACAAACCAAGATAAGCCTGAAAGAATTGGCCAGTGTAAAGAGACGTTTCACTGAACCTATAGACGAATATCTAAATAGGTTTAGGTTGCTCAAAGCAAGATTCTTTACGCAAGTTCCAGAACATGAGTTAGTCGAAATAGCCGCAGGGGGCTTAGATTATTCCATTAGGAAGAAATTAGACACTCAATACCTGAGAGACATGGCCCAATTGGCCGATAGAGTTCGACAGGTAGAACGCCTTAAGGCTGAAAAAGCCAAGGCGACAAAAACTCATAAAAGAGAGAGGATAGCATATGTCGAAATGGATGATGAAGATCCAGAAACCTTCGACGAAACTATAACCGTCGAAGAAAGAGAGGTCGATTTAGCGGAACTAAAACAAGGGCCACCATACTCTTGCAAACTGTTAGTCCCCTCAAGTGGAAAAAATCCCAATGGTCCGGAAAGGGCCAACGATAGGTTCCCAAAAAAGACTTACAGTTTTGATATTACAAAATGTGATGAAATTTTTGACATACTTGTAAAAGAAGGCCAAATGATAGTACCCCCAGGGGTAAAATTGCCTCCTCTTGATCAAAGAAAGAAAAGAGGCTTTTGTAAATATCATAATTTTCTGGGCCATAAAACATCTCAATGTTTTCTTTTCAGGAATCTCGTGCAAGACGCTATCGAAGAAGGGAGGCTGGAATTTGCTGACAAGACCCCCATGACTGTGGACTCTAACCCTTTGTAGGCTGAAGCCCATTATGCTGAACCTTCAGAGGTGAACGTGATCGAGGCATCCAGAAGCCAGGCGAAGAGACCAGGAATAACTATGGTCGAAGTCACCAAGGATCATGTCAACATGCCAATCTTTGGCAGTTTTTCTGGGAATCTATCCAGAAAGACAATTGAAGCGGTCCAAAAGGCGGTCGAAAGCCCAAAGCTGGAGACAGTTGGAGCCCAAAAATCTGGAACAAAACCCAGTTCCTACTTGGCTGCAGTTCAAGGCCAGACAGAGGACTTGGAGACTCATATGAAGCAGTTGACTCTTGCCACCAAAGACACCATGAATGTCAACATGGTCGAAGTCTCTGAACCAAAAGCATCAGAGGAGGCCACTAGGCAAGAACAAGCTAACAAAACAGCTTTCCCTCGGGAAAATGAAAATCTGGCAGATTTCCTGCAAAGATGCCAGAAGAAGAAGTCAGAAGTGATGCTGTGTCCTCGATGCAGCTCGATTTTCGACAAAAAAGCTGCTGAACATATCCAAGGTGTAAGAGCAGCAAACAGAAAAAGGGAAAGTGTTGATACTCGACATGACCCCAGAAGAACCTACCAAAAGGGTTCAAATCAAGAAAAGAGGCCACTGACTTTCAGGCCTCCAACCAATGTGCCAGTTGATACATGGTACAAAACATCAGGTCGAAAGAGGCCAAGCGAGGAACGATGGCACTCCTTTGAAGTGCCAAGAGGTTCATCTTTTACACATAAGAAAGAACCTCAGGTGGATACCCCTAAAGTGACCCAGGTATCAAGCAACTACAAGGGAAAGAATCCCATGTCTCGATCTCAATGGAGAAGATACCAGAGGCGGCGAAAGGCTGAGAGGGAAGCTGCTAATGAACCAAAGCCAGAATCAAGTTCAAATGTCCCTCAGAGAAAGCAGAGGAAGCCTCTGAAAATACAACCAGTGACCAATAGGCTAGTCTGGCCTAACTAGGGTGAAGTTGATAACGAAGATGGCTCTGAGTCCGATGACACCCTAGATATCATGGTGAACATAGTCTCAGTTTTGCCAAGAGAGTTCAACCGCCAGGTGGAGGTCGAAGCAAGCGATTGGGAAGTTGAACAAGAAATGGCCAAGCATAGGCCAGTATACTACTTCGTCATGGATAATGGCGCGACTGAAGAGCAAAATGGGTTCTTCGAACCTCCTACAGAGGCGATGAAAAATCACCTCAAGCCTTTATTTATAAGGGCTAAACTCGAAGAAACCACAGTAAATAAGATCTTGGTAGACTGTGGGGCAACCATCAACATCATCCCTCACTTTATGCTGAGAAAAATAGGCAAGAGCGATGAAAACATCAAGCCTCACAACATGGTCCTGTCGAATTATGAAGGCGGAATAGGGACCACTATGGGTGTGATCCAACTGGACATCAAGGTGGGATCCATCCTTCGACCAACTATGTTTATGGTCATATCGGCTAAACCAAATTATAATCTTTTGTTGGGCCGAGAATGGATACATGGTGTTGGAGCTGTACCATCATCAATGCACCAAAGGTTGATTCTATGGCGTCCTGATGGAATGGTCGAAAACATAGAAGCGGATCAAAGCTATTACTTGGGCGAAGTAAATCACCTAGGGATGGTAGACTTCGACAAAAATCTGGCTCACATTGGGCCATGCCCAGCACCTGACTTCGACTTGGCGCCAGCGCCAAATGCTTTTTGTTCCTTATACCTGCACCCTGAGCATGGTTTTCAATGGGACAGAGAAGACTTGTCCCACATTGATTTTAGTGGGCTAACTGATATCCAGCCAACTGGTTGGGGAAGTGAATTCAGTGACAATGACTGAGTCACAATCACTGCAGCGAATTTCGGCTTACGTAGCCGAAATAAGGATGATAACGGCTCTCGAAGCTGAAGTAAAATATATGGCCACACAGGCCAATGATCAAGAGTTACCTTCTGCAGGTCCTGGAAAGGATTTCGATCCAGAACCTCCTGATATCATGCCAGAAGGAATGCAGGAACAAAGGCTCGACGCCATCTACGACGATGAGCCTTTGGGATTCGAAAAGGACCCCTTAGCGAACAACATCAAAATGCTAGCGCAGGATCCTTTAGAAGAAATCAACTTGGGCGAAGGGTTAGAGAAAAAGCCAACTTACATTAGCGCAAAAATAGACCCAGAACTCAGGTTGGAAGTGATCCATTTGTTAAAGGAGTTCAAGGACTGCTTTGCATGGGATTACGACGAGATGCCTGGTCTCGACAGAGGATTGGTGGAACTTCAGTTGCCAATCAAACCTGGGAAGAAGCCAGTCAAGCAAAGTCCAAGACGCTTCGCTCCAGAGATACTGTCGAAGATCAAAACGGAAGTCGAAAGACTGCTGAAGTGCAAATTCATACGAGCTACGAGGTATGTCGAATGGATTGCAAACATTGTGCTAGTGATTAAGAAAAATGGTACATTGAGGGTGTGCATAGATTTCAGAGATTTGAATGCTGCTACACCCAAAGATGAATATCCTATGCCTGTGGCGAAAATGCTAGTCGATTCTGCCGCTGGATATGAGTACCTGAGTATGCTCGATGGTTATTCAGGATATAATCAAATATTCATTGCTAAAGAAGATGTGTCGAAAACAGCTTTTCGATGCCCCGGGGCTTTAGGCACTTACGAGTGGGTAGTGATGCCTTTCGGCCTAAAGAACACTGGGGCAACATATCAGCGAGCAATGAATTCTATCTTCCATGATTTTATTAACACTTTTATGCAAGTATATATTGATGACATTGTTGTAAAATCTGTTTCCAGGAAGAACCATATAGACCACCTTCGACAATCATTCGAAAGAATGAGAGAACATGGTCTGAAAATGAACCCTTTGAAGTGTGCGTTCTGTGTGAAAGATGGAGATTTCTTAGGCTTCGTCGTTCACAAGAAAGGAATCGAAATCAACCAGAACAAGACGAAGGCAATTCTGGAAGCGAAAGCGCCAGCGAACAAAAAGGAACTGCAATCTCTGCTGGGCAAGATAAATTTCTTAAGGAGATTCATATCTAACCTAAGTGGAAAAGCTCAATCCTTCTCACCCTTACTTCGATTGAATAAGGAAAGATTTGAATGGGGGCAAGAGCAACAAGAAGCCTTCGACAAAATCAAAGGGTATCTCACAAAGCCACCTATTTTGGTGCCTCCTTGCAGCAACAGGAGTATGAGATTGTACATAGCTGCATCCGACAAAACTTTTGGAAGCATGTTAGCCCAAGAAGATGAAAATGGAGTCGAAAGACCCATTTACTATCTTAGTAGAGTTTTGAACGATGCAGAAACTAGATATAGCGAAGTTGAAAAATTATGTCTATGTCTTTATTTCTCTTGTACAAAGCTCAAACAATATATAAAACCAGTTGATGTGTATGTTTCGTCTCATTTTGATGTTTTCAAGTACATGTTGTCGAAACCCATCCTGCACAGCCGAATTGGCAAGTGGGCGCTAGCGTTAACTGAGTACTCCTTGACCTTTATGCCTCTTAAGGCAGTGAAAGGACAAGTGGTGGCAGACTTTATAGTCGACCACTCAATTCAGGTTGAGAATATAAATTATGTGGAGATAGAGCCTTGGAAATTCTACTTCGATGGTTCCAGCCATAAAGATGGAACAGGAGTAGGGGTCTTGATTATTTCTCCAGAAAAAATTCCAACAACATTCAAGTACAAGATATCAGGTACTTGTTCGAACAATGAGGCTGAGTACGAAGCTCTAATTACTGGCCTTGAGATATTGTTGGAATTGGGGGCAACTCGAGTCGAAATAATGGGAGACTCAGAGTTAGTCATTAAGCAAGTCACAAAAGAATATAAGTGCATAAGAGAAAATCTTATTATGTACTTTGTGATAGCAAATCGTTTATTGAAAAAATTCGAAATGGTCAATATTCGACATATACCCAGATTGGAAAATCAAATAGCCAACGATTTGGCACAAATTGCATCTGGGTACAAAATTTCAAAAACGAGATTACAAAGAGCAATCGAATTCCGAGAAAAAATAAAAGCAACTAGTCTGTCACCAACAGACTTGAAATCGACAAGACTAGGGTATGCTGATCAAAGGAACTTTGAAATATCGTTCATAGATAATTTGTCAGAGCAAGATTGGAGGAAACCCATTGTGGATTATCTACAAAATCCAGCAGCTTCGACAGAACGAAAAATAAAATATAGGGCGTTGAGTTACGTACTCATGGGTAATGAATTATTTAAAAAGACGCCTGAAGGGGTATTGCTAAAGTGCTTAAGTGAAACTGAAGCATACGTAGCCCTTTCGACTACGCACGCTGGAGCATGTGGGGCTCACCAAGTAGGCCATAAGATGAAATGGTTGTTGTTTCGACAAGGACTATACTGGCCCACCATCTTGAAAGATTGTGTCGAGTTCGCGAAGGGGTGCCAGGAATGTCAAGTCCATACAGGCATCCAGCATGTACCAGCAAGCGAACTTCACTCAATAGTGAAACCATGGCCCTTTAGAGGATGGGCGTTGGACCTTATTGGAGAGATTCGACCAGCATCATCAAAGAGCCAGAAGTATATATTGGTAGGCATTGATTATTTCACTAAGTGGATCGAAGCTATTCCTTTAGTCAATGTAGACCAAGAAAATGTCATTGAATTTATTCAAAAGAACATTATCTTTAGATTCGGAATCCCTGAAACTATAACGACTGATCAAGGATCAGTTTTCATCGGTCGAAAGATGCAGGAATTCGCTCAAGAAACAGGCTTTAGACTCCTAACTTCAACACCTTATTATGCACAGGCAAACGGTCAAGTCGAAGCAGCGAATAAAATAGTGATTGGCTTGATAAAAAAGCATGTAGGGAAGAAGCCAAAAAATTGGCATAAGACGTTAGACCAGATCTTGTGGGCCTGTCGAACGTCCCCAAAAGAAGCCATAGGTACGACACCGTATCGGCTAACTTTTGGTCATGACGCAGTGTTGCCAACGGAAATTTGTCTTCAATCTGCAAGGGTTCAGAGACATCATGATATCCCCTCTGAGGTTTATTGGAATATGATATTAGACGAGCTAATAGATTTAGACGAAGAGAGACTACGCGCTCTCGACCTACTAAGGATTCAGAAGAAAAGAGTAGAAGACTCTTACAATAAAAAAGTAAAACCTAAGGCATTCTCGAAGCATGGGAAAATGGTCACCCAAATGGGAAGGACCATTCAGAATTATCCAAACTTTTTCTGGTGGAGCTTATGAAGTCGAAGAGTTAGGTGAAGATAAAAGACTCTTGAGAGTAAACGGCAAATATTTGAAAAAATATAAACCTATGCTCCAAGAGATCAAAATAAATAGCAAGTAATGACCAAATTAACTATAAATAGCCAAAATGGAAAATTTTATAAGAATTAGCCAAAATGGTTACATTGTCAAATAAATATTACAATACATGGTTAATAAATGGCTGAGTAAATTAGAAGGGGATAGAATCTCTAAGTCGAAGGTACTTGGCCTGCTGCAACTCCTGTCTTTTGTTGCACAAGGCAGTCGCCTGGGAAACCTTGGAAATCTGGTCATCGAAGGCTTGGGCTTTCTCAACAAACTCTAGGCCTCGTGTAACTTCAGCTTGGCTCTCTGTGTCTGAAACAGTCGAGAGAAGCTCCTCCTTGCGTTTGGTATTAGCATTTATCTTGGCCTCCAGCTCTTCGATTTGCGCCTTTATAGAGGCATTGTCTCGATCTATGGTGTCAATTTCTTCTTGCTTGGATGCCTTCTGCTTCGACAACTCTGCAATTCGAGAAGTTGTCTCAGCTACCTCAGTCCAGGCAGAAGAACTTTTGCCATGTAGCGCTTCGAGCTGGCTGTTGAAGCCCCTCTGACGTTGATAGTCCGCAGAGACTTGATCAACAATGGAGTATAACTCCAAGATAAAGCTCGAAACCTCTGGAGTCACAGCAAGCAAGTCGACTGCATTCAAGACAGCTCCCAAACAAGACGGAGCAGTAGGATCCCCCTCCAAAGCCTTCATCAGATCTTTCTTGAAGAACTGAGCCTTGACCTTCATCAAAGCCTCATCAAGAGGAGAAGTCGAAGTGGACTTCCCCGATGCAGTAGAAGCATCATGACTAAGGTCAGATGAACTTCCCCTACTCTCGATAATGGCATTCAGGTAGCCAATGGGATCAGTTTGCTTCAAGAGTTCCAAGTCTTCTTTAGACTTAGGCTTTGTCGAGGTGGTAACCCTTACAGCAGCGTTGGCTTGGGGTTGAAGTTGTTGAGTAGCGTTTGCATCGACATGACTCTCTTCGACATGTAGTTCTGTAGTGCCAGCATCAGCATGATCCCCTTCGTCATGTTGTTCCTCTGACAGATCGACCACTTGAATTTCCTTTGGTTGTTGTTCCTCTGCTTCGGCAATGGCTTCATCGTTCGCCAATTCCTCCTCTTGGGGCCTACTGTGTTCAGCAGAGTCTTGTGTCTCTGAAGTCTTTGGTGCTGAACTTTCGGTGGTCTCCTGAAAATAGAAGAGGAAGAATCTTCTGGTTTAGAAAGAGACACAATCGAACGTGAGCATCGACACCTGAGTTAAAAATGGTCAGAGAAACTACCTGCAGAGGAATTTCAGCCCCAGGGCTGGAATTATCACTTTCGACGGGTTTATTGAGCAAAACATTTAGCTCCTCCTCCGTGGGTTCTTCGATAATCACGGGAGGTGGCCTGGGTCTTCTCCCTGCAACCTTTATTCTGATCATGGGTCGAGACTCAGGAGAAGGAGCATCTTTCTTCAGTTTTCTCCGTTTAAGAGGAGCGGGGGGAGATTCGTCCTCGTCGTCACTCCCAGATTCAACCGTTAGTGCAGGTAGTTTCTTGGGTGAAGGTGCCTGAAAGCCAATTGGAGTTCGATTTAGAACGCCACATCGAAAATCAGGATGTTAAAACCAGAAGGAAATAATAAAAGTTTGGTTACCGGTGCTGAAGGCTTTATCGAAGGACCTCTTCCCTGATGGCTTTCGGTAGTTTTCGCCGGTGCTGAAGGTTTTGTCAAGGGACCTCCTCCCTGATGGCCTTCTGCGGCTTTCTTTGCTGCAGGCTTTCGGACAACTAAAAGAAGACAAGTTATAATTAACAAGTTACCAGTCGAAATGGAAAGACAAAGTAATTTGGAGAGTGAACGTACATTTCTTTATTTTGTCAAGGACTAGAACGAAGGACTTCTGAAGTTCGTCCACAAAATCTTTTTCGTCGAAGAACTCTTCAGCATAATAACTCTTCCACCAATCTTCGAAAGATGGTGAACAGAGGAAGTTAAGTTGATAGTCGAACAGTGAAAGTACTGTTCGACCAGCGTACCTGCCAATATGCTTGGTGGCAGCATCCTCAGTATAGTCATTGCAAAAATATAACAATGATTTCTCCCTAGGAAAAATAGGAGAAGGGAGTGATTGGATGATACCAAACTGTCGAGAGACCAAGTTTGGCTGATAAGCTATCAAGCTCTGGTGATTCTTGGAACTCTTAAAGCACAGTGGCATTATTCTGGGTGTGAGAAATGCTTCCCACATTATTGTGTGTTCTTCGACATGAGGGTCACCTGACGACTTGGGATGGGGCCTGGTAAACCATTATGGACCAACCTTTCGACGAGCGAAAGGAGCCATGGTCGAGGTGAATTCTTTTCTCCTTGCAAACATCAAGATGAAGTTTGCAAAAGTCTGTTGAAGTTCCAGCCCATCTTCAGTCGGGGTCAGTAAAGCCAATCTGGTGCCTTCGATACGCCTTTTGGCTATCTCAGGAGCTTGTTCGTTTATTTGAGTTTTCTGAGGTAAGAAAGACTCAAAAGTGGCATTTAGCCATAGTTGAAGTAGCCAGAAGGGTCCTGCAAGCAACAGACTGGCTCTATTTTCGATGACCTTTAACAGAGTCGCTCCACTGCTGATCGACTCATACAGATTCGCCAGGATTAATTCTGCCAAACAAATGTTTTAGCCATGGTGAAGCTGGGTAGCAAGGGTGACCATTTTCTTTGTCACCTGTAGAGACTTTGTGCAGAACACAAAGCGTGACAGCCAAAGGGCTAGAAACGCAATGTGCTCCACATCCGTCACATTGGCTGTCGACCTATCATGGTAATGGTTGATATAGGTGGTATAGGTGGGTTTAGTAGCTGAGAACCCAATTTGGTCCTCCGACATTTCCTCTGGGTCGAACTAATCCCCAGTTGGTCGAAGACCGGTGATGGCAGCCACGTCGAAAAGAGTGGGTGTTAGCATTCCATAAGGCAGGTGGAAAGTGAAATGAGTATAATCCCAGAAAAGCAAAGAGGCTATCAGCATCTCAGGGGAGTAGTTGAGACCAGTCTTCGACAGCATGACTAGGTCGTATATCCCAGGTTCTTCCAGATCGAAGCCTGGCTTTTTTCCATCTTCTCTAGCCAAGCACTGTAGTTTGGTGTAAGACTAGGGCTAGACCTAAAAGCCCTAACACCCCTATTGAAGAAGCGAAGATCTATCTTCTCCTTAGCGGGATCTTCGTTGTCATCTGCAGCCTTTTTGGAACACCCAACAGGTTTGAGTGCCTCAAGCACTGGGAAGAAGTTCTTGATCTTCGTGGATTCATCAATGCATGGGGATAACGGGCCAGACATGGAGAAAATCTGGTTGGAGTATCCAACCGGAATCAGTAGTTGATGAGAATAAGCTTCGCGCTCAGCAGTTCCCAGGGGTTCAGGAACCCTTCGCAGGCCTGTAGAGGTAACTGTTGGAACAGTTGAGAAGATTTTTGGTTTAGCAGTTCTAGAAGGAATGTTGGAACTGGGAGCATTAGAGGAACCTGAAGCCATTTTTGGGTTAAGTTTGAAGGTGAGTGAAGAACAAAGTGTTTGCAGGTGTTTGCAGAGATTTTGTGTTCAACAATAAGGTTTGGATGCAGAATGGCGTGAAAAAGTCCCACAAGGGGGTACTTAGCGCTATTTATAGTGGTTGGGAAATCACAAAATTCGAGGCCATTTAATGTTGCAGAAGATAGTGGGACACGTGGCTCTCCTTCGCTGACATAGCCGTTCTGCAGAAACGAAATGGTGCAGCGTGCACCCTCGTTTTTGGGAAATTGTCATGATGACAATCTGTGGAAAGACATTGGGCACGCTAAACGCCTTACTGAGGTGACGTCTTAGGTACAGATGGAATGATGGCTTTTTCTTGGGATTGTCATTTGGTTGGTAGAAGACAAAAAGCGCACAGGTTAATCTGTGGCTAAGAATGAAGGACAGGTGTCGAGTGGAATCTCAAAGAATGCCTTTTTCTTTTCAGCGTCGAAATAAGGCATTCTTGGGGGGCAATTTGTTGGCTCCTAAATTCGACACCCTTGTTTTTATTAATATAAGCCATTAATCATGAGGGATGGTTTCGACCAGCTGATTCTGTCGAAATGCTCATCAGAAGATGGCAAGGTACTTGGAGAATTTCTTCTAAGTAGGAATCTTGTTGCCTTCGACGTCGAAGGTGCTTCTCGACAAAGGTATTCGATGCTCAGAGTGGATCGGTTTGAGATTCAAATGTTTGGAGGGAAAACGGTTTCCAGCGGTTATCAAGGGCAACGTGCCAAGATCAAGAGCGTCGAATGCTGTGAGCATGCCAAGTGGAGTCATCTCGAAGCAGCGTAACGGCCCGACGGTTACTTGAGATGTGTTTAGTATAAATACTAGTTGTTCACGTAGTTTTCGCGGGTGTTCACAATTATATACAAGTCACTCATTTAGATTCAAGTACCCAGTGTGAGCGAAAGAATTGTTGAGAATGTATGTGTGAAACACCATTTAAATTAATCAAAGTCATTTATATTCCAGAACTTTATTGCCTTTCATTTACTCTTTCAGTCGAAGCCTTTATTTAAAGCTTTCTTTTATTCTACCAAGTTTTCTTCATGCAATTTACATAAAGCGTCTTTATTTTCTTGTCATTAACCATCATTAAACTTAGTCAAAACCCCAAAAATCAACCATGTCTTAGGATCAATCTGATCGATCCTGCGAGTCACCAAATAAGTAACCTTTTGGAGGATCAGCGGTTGTTTACCAATTTCCATGGTAAACACTCATGTTCTTGTAGATATAGGTTCGTCGCTGAATGTCTTATCCAAGAATTCTCTGGACAGGTTAGATTGCGAATGACTCACGTTAAAGCCCAGTAACATTGTGGTGAGGGCCTTCGATGGTTCCAAAAGAATGGTGCACGGGGAGGTGGACATCCCTATCAAAGTTAGTACTCAGACTTTTGACTCAACCTTCTATGTGATGGACATTCGCCTGTATTATTCCTGTTTATTGGGTCGACCCTGGATCCATGGGGCTGGTGCTGTTACTTCTACCTTGCATCATATGTTGAAGTACCCAGTCAATGGAAATATTATCACAGTCCATGGTGAGGAGGAATACATGGTGAGCCACCTGAACTCTTTCATGTATGTTGAGATGGACGGCGAGTTCATTGAGACCCCCTGTCAGAACTTTGAGGAGGTTCCGCAGACAGTTGCTGCAACCAAGACTGCTACTAAGATTTCGAAGATTACCAGACCTCCATTGTAGATGGCTTCTCTGAAAGATGCTAAAGCAGTAGTTAAAGAAGATGGATGTACCATTTGGGGTAAACTTCTGGATATTCCCTACAAATCTGACAAGTTTGGTTTGGGTTTTACTTCGGAGGCCCAAAGAGTTGTTCATCGTGCTTGCGCTGGGGGACCGCCACTATGCATCAACAACCATGGAGTCAATGCATTAGAGGACAGTGATAGTGACTGTGACATGGACACGTGGATCTTCCCAACTATTAGCGGTGGACTCAACAATTGGGAGGCCCAAGATTTTGTTCCTATTACTTTTATTCAAGAGTAATTGTATTTCAATTGTTGGATATGTAATATTTAAACAATTGAAACTCTAAAACCTTGTGTCTTACCCGAGGCACAATGATCTATCTGTGAGGGTTATTACTTCATCTTCATGTCATTAATAAATCATTGGGAGTTTTTCATGCAAATTTTTACGCTCCTTGCTTTTATTTTCTATTTTTTACTTCATCAAAAATAGTTATGCTCTTACACACACTCACATATCAAAATGCAGATCCACATTCACTCTTGATCCCATTAGTAACAATTTTGCTATTGCCAAATATGACTTTGAAAATCTGACCTACCAAGATGAGGACGAAGGTGAGAAAGATTGTGAAGTACCAGGGGAACTAGCCAGACTGTTACAATAGGAAGAAAGGGGAATACACCCCCATGAAGAGCCAGTTGAGACAGTAAACTTGGGCACTAAAGAGGACAAGAAGGAAGTCAAGATAGGTGCCAATCTGGAGCATAGTGTCAAGGAGCGTTTAATTCAGATGCTACATGACTATGTTAAGGTCTTTGCCTAGTCATATGAAGACATGCCAGGACTCGACACTGATATCGTGGTCCATTGTCTGCCAATAAAAGCAGATTGCCCTCCAGTGAAATAGAAGGTTCGTCGTATGCGGCCAGAGATGTCAGAAAAGATCAAGGCCGAAGTCATGAAACAGTTCAATGCCGATTTCTTAGCTGTCACCTCTTATCCATAATGGTTTGCTAATGTTATTCCGGTACCTAAGAAGGATGGTAAGGTACGAATGTGTGTGGATTACAGAGACCTAAATAGGGAAAGCCCCAAGGATGACTTTCCACTTCCCCATATTCACGTCCTGGTTGACAACACCGCACAACACAAGGTATTTTCCTTCATGGATGGTTTCTCCGGGTACAATCAGATCAAAATGGCACCTGAGGACATGGAAAAAATGACCTTCGTCACGCAGTGGGGCACTTTCTCCTACAAAGTTATGCCATTTGGGTTAAAGAACGTCGGGGCAACCTATCAGCGTGCCATGGTAGCTTTGTTTCATGAAATGATCCATCACGAGATAGAGGTCTGCATGGATGATATAATAGCCAGATCTCAAACTGAAAATGAACACCTTGACCACCTATAGAAGCTATTTGAAATACTGAAGAAATACAAACTAAGGTTAAACCCGAATAAATGCACCTTTGGAGTAAGATCCGGTAAGCTCTTAGGCTTCGTTGTCAGCGGCAAAGGTATTAAAGTAGACCCTGAAAAGGTAAAATCCATACAAGAAATTCCAACTCCTCGATCCAGTGACTACCCAAACAAAGCAGCAACTGAACTAGCTTCAAGAAGGTTCCAACGAAGCTCCATCCACCACCAAGGAAGTCACATACAACTCCTTCGATTAGTAATTCAAGAGGTAAGTTTACTCTAAACTTGGACCTTTTCATTTAAATATCATTTTTACATATAAATAAAAATGAAAATGTAGATATCTCATCTAGGAAGTTGACCATGCCTTAACTTTTGATTCTCACTGCCTATATATTGAAAATCTCAAACCTGACTAGTTTGACTTTGGATTTTGGTGCCCAATAAAATTGTGCTAACCCCTGGCATGTAGCTTTCGAGAGTTACCTTTATTAGATTCGTTTTCAAACTTTAGACAGGTTTTCTGTATCCTTCGATTGGCTAAACATTGAAGCCTCTCGAATCTCAACTTGGGAGCTTTGCATTCCTGCAATCAAAGGAGGGAGCTAGGAACTTCAAACATTCAGAAACAAGTTTACCTTGTACCCAAACGAAAGAAGCAAAAAAGGCAAAATTGAAGGTTGCTTGTTCACACTAACATTCATGCAATCAAAAGAAGCAAAAAAGGTAGAATCAAAGAGTGCATCAAACACTAACTTCCAGGCCCAAATCAAAATAGGCAAGAAAAGGCAGAATCGAAGGATGCATACTGCTTGGATCGAAGAACCTATTTCCTTTCTTTTATTGTTTTGTCTTTATATTTTCTTGCTATTCAATATGGTTGTAATAGTGTAGGATATTTATTTTATGCATTTTTATTGCTTTATACAAATTTTAGTAATTAGGATGTATGGAAAGATAAAACCAACAAGTAGACAACCCTAATCAAAGACTAAATGCATGTAATCAAACGCACCATTCACACACATGCACCTCTAGGGTAATCTCACTTGTTGCCTCAGAAAAATAGTCACGTCCCTCGAATATGGGCGTTTTAGCAAAGACCCTCGATAAAAGATCGTAGTCCCTCAATGTCCCTCGATGTTTCCTTCAGTAAACGATCTAGTCCTTAACGAAGTTGCTAAAACGTACCATAAGTTACCTTCTATGACTATACAAACTACCCACACCCGTCCCTTCACATCCAACAATGGGACTTCTTACCAAATCAATGGTAAGATAGCAACATCTAAAGGAGGAGGAAAATAGCATTAGACCTTTTGAGTAGGTAGGATGCTCATAGTTGCTTGCTTGCTCACAACTAAAAAAAACCATTCTCACACCAACACTTTTAATTGAAACATTTTCAAAAGATAAAACACTTTGTATGCATTCTTATAGAGACGATAATCATTACAAAGACACTTTTCAAAATCCCTTTCAAAAACATTTTCCACAAACACCTCTTTGAACTATTTTCAAAACCAACACTTTGTACGCATTGTTATAGAGACGAGAATCATTACAAATACATTTTCAAAATGTTTTCAAACCTACACCACAAAGCACATTTTCAAACGAAGCAAGTGATCTAGCAAGAAACTAAGAGCCCGTAGATAACTACGGATGAAATGGGTGCTAACACCTTCCCTTTTCATAACTTACCCCCCAAACTCAAGAAATAATCTCAAAGGTCTTTCCTGTTCTTTTCACCCTTTCCTTATTTGATAAAAGAAAAGTCGGTGGCGACTCTTGCTATCTGTGACAATTGCGATCAAATGTAAAACAACCAAGTCATTTCTCCCACCGTGTTACAGGGTGGAATCTAATGAAGATTCTTCTGAAACAAGTTCCATTTTATCATTAAACCCTAGACCACTCTTGTCTCATGTCTCTCTTACCACTTGAAGAATTTCATCTAATGTGTCAGACTTATTATTCAGCATATTGAGAGATTTGACCATTCTATCAAGATTTGAATTCATAGGAGTCACTTCACTTTCCATATTAGAAATAGTTTTCAGATGTTCTTTCCTTTCTGCCTTCAGCTGGGTTATGAGTGATTTCTATTTCTCCCCTTCTAGGAAAACTTCTGCACTTCTGAGACACAGTTCTTTGTACGAGGAAGCTATCTCATCAAAGGTTAGTTCATCATCACTAGAATCTTCATCAGACACATATTTTCCTGTTAATGCTTTAACATACTTTGCAGATTCCTCTTCAAGATCACTCTCAAAATCCTCTTCAGACCAAGTAACAGATAGATTCTTCTTCTGTTTCTTAAGATATATAGGACATTCAGCTCTAATGTGACCAAAGCCTTCACATCCATGACATTGTATTCCCTTCCCTTGAGTGGATTTTTCTTCAGCCTTTTTTCTTCCAAACTCATTTGACTTAAGGATGTCAGATGAGATGTTCTTGACATTTGATATTGGGTTCCTATCCATCCTTCTTATCACTTTGTTAAACTGTCTTCCAAGAATAACTAAGGCATTAAATATTCCTTCATTTGTATTCAGATCACAGTCTTCCTCTTCATATTCAGTATTAGTTACAAAAGCTATGGTTTTTTTTTCTTTTCAGATATTTCATTGATGCTTAATTCAAATGTCTGAAGTGATCCAACAAGTTCATACACTTTCATCTTGCCAATGTCTTGTGCTTCTTCTATGGAAGTCACTTTCATATCAAATCTCTTGGGAAGAGACCTAAGCATCTTTCTACCCAATTTATATTTTGGAATTTTTTTCTCCTAAAGCACTGGCAGCATTAGCAATCTCAAGAATATTCATATGGAAGTCATTAATGCTTTCATCATCCTTCATTCTTAGATTTTCAAATCTGGTGGTGAGAAACTGAAGTCTTGACATCTTAACTTTGGATGTGCCTTCATGGGTAGATTGAAGAATCCCCCACGCATCCTTAGCTACTTCACATGTGTTTATTAATCTGAAAATGTTCTTGTTAATTCCATTGAATATAGCATTCAAGGCTTTATAATTTCCAATAGAAATTTCATCCTTTTCTTTAGACCAATCTTATTCTGACTTTAACTCAGAAGTAGGTTCTCCATTTTCTCCCAATTTGATAGGGTCTTTCCATCCTTTTAAGATAGCTTTCCAAGCCCTGTTGTCCAGAGACTTTAGAAAGGCCACCATACATGGTTTCCAATAGTCATAATTGCTTCCATCCAAAATGGGTGGTCTGCTCACAAATCCTCCTTCCTTGTCCATAGTACCAGAAAGTATCTTCTCTAGATCTCACCCAGATATAGAGCATGATGCCTTCTCTGATACCAATTGAAATTCTTGTATCAGATATGTGATGTCGAAGGAGATGTCACGACACAAATATCTGAGGATAATATAAAATGCAACAATATTAAAAGCAGTAAAAACACAAGGGATTGTTAACCCAGTTTGGTGTACAACAACACCTACTCTTGGGAATACCAAGCGAGGGAAAATTCCACTAAATAGTATCAATTTATAGACCCTCAGTAAACAACCAGTTTACGATTTAATCACTTAATCACTACCCGTGCTATACTTCTAGCTAAGACACACCTATGTATGACGCCCTCCTCAAATCCCTTCAATCACTAACAATGAAGAACAACATAAATATTAAGTTTTAAAGACTTCAATCATTCAATACTTAAAAGCTTATGAATGATCCATAATTAACAACTCAAATTACAACTCAAGTATTAAACCAATACTTAGAGTGTATTACAATTAAAAGACTTAGACTTCTAAAACAAAAAGAATATTTTCTTCTTTTAAAATTTGCAGTTCAACGAATACGGATGAAAGTCCTTATAAAGGCGCGTCAGTGGGCTTGGGCTGAAAAACAAATATTCCAATCTGTGATCGGTGGGAATAGAACTGACTGTTTTGGAATGCTGGTTCGCATTTGCGTTTGTTTTCGCAAAATGTCGCGGTAAGCAAGAGTCGCCACTGTCTTTTATTTTATCCAACAAGGAAAGGACAAAAGCACAGAAAAATTCCTTTTCGAGATGTTTCTCGGGTTCGGGAGGTAGATTATAGAAAGGGAAGGTGTTAGCACCCTTTCTATCTGTGGTTATCCACGGGCTCTTAGGTACTTGCTCAAAGTGTTTTCAAAAAGTTTTGCTTTTCTTGTGTTTGTGGGTTTTGAAAAGAGTTTTGTTTGAAAACTTCGATTTAACTCTTGTTTCTGTCCTCAAGAGTGTATGAAGTGTTGTTGAAAATTTTGTTTGAAAAGTGTAAGTGCGAAAAATTTGTTTCGTTTTGAAAGAGCAAGTACCTAAGAACCTCTACCTACTCAAAAGGAATTAAACTGTATAGATGTCCTTTAGACAGTGCTATCCCACTATTGAGGAGTAGGTAGCACCGTCGTTGGAGTTTTCTGGTCAATTCGATTAAGGGACATGTGGTCACTAAAGAAATGTTAGGACGCCTTAGCGGTAACCCTAATGTCTTAGATCATTTTATCCGAGGCAACCGTTTCGAGGCAACTTATGATCCTTGGACAAGAGGGCGACCTCTAAAACTTCCTATACTCAATGACCACGTTCGAGGCAACCAAGTGAGGCGTACCTTAGGAGTGGCATGTGCGAATGTGTCGATTTTCAGTTATGTTATCTTTGTACATGTTATGGTGAGCTACGGTTGATTTTAATTTAAGATAGATCTTGTCATGCATAGCCTATTATTCATACATCTAGCAGTTAATGGTTGCGGAAAATAAAACTAAGCTATTACAAGGCGTCGGGTATTTACATCGCCAAAAACAAACCCTTGAAAAGTAAATTGCGGAAAATAAATAAAAGAGGTAAATAAATAAAGTCCTATGTCCAAAATTATTACATCCTAGGAGCAGTTACAATATGGAATAAAAAATCATACGCGCGAGAAAAATTGAATCGGCGAGTTTTAGGGTTTTGTCCCCTTTTTAGGAAAGAAAGAGATTTTTATATTATTTTGAACTAAATGAAATTAAACCTAAGTTAATTAATTAATAAAATAAAAAAAAGATATTATTTTTTTTTTTGGGTTTTTGAATGTTTAAGGAAATAAAAATAAGATGATTAAATATATTAAAAAAACCTAATTCTACATTGATTTTAATTTATTACAAAAATATTAATGTTATGCCTAATTAAAACTAAACAAATTATGTTAATAATTATTTACAAAATAGAATAATGAAATTAAATTTAATAAATAAAAATATTATATTTTTTGTTTTCTGGTTTTTTTGTTATAAAAAAAGTTAATTAGTTAATTGGTTAATTAAATAAAATAATAAAATAAATTAGGTAAATGAAATATAAAAAAGAAAAGCAAACCAAAAAGGGGTCTGGGCCTAGAAAGGGGGGTTCATTCATCAGAATTCCAGGCCCAAACGCAAGCAGCCTTCGTTGACTTTCTTCATTCCATGTGCGCCTTTGACTGGGGAACGTGATGGTCCCACACTCCTAGCCACTGGATTAGATCTGAAGCTACTTGGCCACCATCTAGACGAGGGCGTATGATAGGCCCTGCTTTGAGTGTTGCATAGGATTTCCTGAAACAAAATTGCAATAACGTTTTGGGGGACCTGGGATTCGAATCCAGGTCCCATTGCTCATTGGACGTTCACCCCTGCCACTACACCACTATGCTGCTTTTGTAATAATAATAAACAACAAATAATATATATCAAATAAGCACTTATGCCTGGAAAAAAATTAAAAAGCGCGCTATTTCAAACTGGTCAATGGGAAGAAGACACCTAATCGTCTTCTTCGTTGAAAATAACCAGGCTTTACCTGCGGATTTTGTCCGCAACTAAATTCCTAGGTGTGTCCTAGAATTCGCCCTAGGCCATAAAAATACCATCCAAGGCCATGGCTGACCTCGTCTCTCCTCCCTGAGTATCCCTATACCAATTATTGGATCCAATTCGCCCTGCATCAAAAACACCTAAAAAGCAAGAAGATGAACCCTAGAATCGGGCATCACGATACAGGGCATAAAAACAAAATTGAATATTGCAGTCATGTTAGAAATCAAATAATAAACATGAATATGCCAATGTTTTGAAGAAAAAGCGCAAGAATTGGAAGTTGGTATTCCATGTTCAGAGGTTCATTCGTGACGACTTACAGTGCGATATAGGTGATGAAAAAGACTAGTTTTGATTGCTATAGCACCACTGGATGTCAAGGAAGGGAGTTGCGTTCTTCTTTTTGTCTGAAAGTGTCTCCAATATCGTTCTTGATCTCACACTTTTCCAAGGATTTTTGCAATTTGCTCTGGCCGTTTTAATAGTTCTTAGGTTGTGAATTAGGTTTGTGTGGTTGTGTATGTATAAGGCAGTGATTTTAGGTCAAGAGTTGGGCCAATATCCATGTACATTCAAGGTTTAGGATTTGATTTTATCACCATTGTTAACCTTTCCAAAAATAGGCCAAATCTGAGATTTTGTGCACAAATAAGCCTTAGCACGAGTTGGTTGGTTGTCACATGATGTTTGCAAGCTGTACAAATCACAAAGATCCCTTTTCAATAATTTTTGGATTTTATTTGATTTAATATTGATTAATAATGAATTAAATCAATAAAAATGAAATAAAATAGAAAAATAAATGTTTGGTCATTAAAATAAGCATGGGACACGTGTGTGGCATGACAAGACTAAATCAAGTGGAAAAAGTGGGCCCTTTTGTCAAAAATTGGAATTTTGAGGATAGTTGACTTTTGGCAAATTTGGAAAAATGTCCAACTTCAACATTACATAACTTCCTCAATTGTGAAATTTTGGAGGTGTTCTTTGACGTTTTAGAAACCTTGAGATGTCCTCTAATCAACCCTTTTGGTCTCATCTCATTTTGATCTTCCATTCTCAAGTTATGTGCTTTGGCACAAAAGGTGTTTTTATTGACTTTCAAAAATGACCTATAATGTCCAAATTTGTAACTTCTTGTGAGTGCATTTTCTGATCTTGGAGTATGAAGATGGATTGTAGGTAATTGCATCTTTTTCAAAATGAGATTTGGATGGGTCATTTCTCATAAAGTATGATAAAGTTATGCTTGGTCAAAGTTGAGTTGACTTTTCCTACAAAACCCTAATTTAGCAACTTTTGAATCTTCATGAATTTTGAGAAATCCTTGATGAATCATGATCAACCCTTGATAAAATGATGAATTATCCTTAAAAATGATAATGTTGACAAAAAATCTTGAGGTTTAACTGTATTTAGGTCACAGTTGACTTTTGACCCAGCACAATCGATTTTTGGGCCTCTTGAGCAATTGGCTGACCAAAGTTTCTCTGCAAGGCTTGAAATTTGTCATGGATGAACTTAAGAACATATTAAGACATTGGGGAGCACTTGAGGCCATTTGGATATGAGGACCTTATTCCAACACAAAACCCTAATTTTGACTTGACTGCCTTAGGAGGTGATTTGACTGTCCAACCCTTGAGCCAACTTGAAGATTATTCTTGACATGTCTTGAGGAATATGGGAGGGCAAATTTTGGGGTACAACAGTTGCCCCTGTTCAATTTTATTAAACCTGAGGATATGGATTGGCTTTCGAGCCTTTCGTGATCCGAAGGTGGAAGATAATTGAACACTAGAGTGCCCAGAAATTTGCACTCGCATAGTGTAGTATCAGCATTGTGATGTCGGGAATGGGCTTACAGATGCCATTTGGAGAGATGATGGATAGGAGAATGGGCTTATAGATGCCACCTGGAGATTGTTGGTAGGTAGTTTTGTCTTTGTTGACGGGTTATCTTCATTGACAGGTTGTTTTCATTGACGGGTTATCTTCATTGACGGGTTATCTTCATTGACGGGTTGTCTTCATTGACGGGTTGTCTTCATTGACGGGTTGTCTTCATTGACGGGTTGTCTCTATTGACAGGTTATCATCAGAAAAATCTTTAGGAATCGATTTAACTGGACTTGTCTTCTTTGACTGGATTTGCTTCAGAAAAATCTTTAGGAATTGATTTAACTGGATTTGTCTTCTTTGACTGGATGAGCATCAGAAAAATCTTTAGGAATCGATTTAACTGGATTTGTCTTCTTTGACTGGATTGGCTTCAGCAAAATCTTTAGGAATCGATTTGACTGACTTTGTCTCCATTGACTAGCTTCGCCTCAGAAAAATCTTTGGGAATTGATTTAACTGATTTTGTCTCTATTGACTGGCTTCGCCTCAGAAAAATCTTTAGGAATCGATTTAACTGATTTTGTCTCCATTGACTGGCTTCGCCTCAGAAAAATCTTTAGGAATCGATTTAACTGATTTTGTCTCCATTGACTGGCTTCGCCTCAGAAAAATCTTTAGGAATCGATTTAACTGGTTTTGTCTCCATTGACTGGCTTTGTCTCAGAAAAATCTTTAGGAATCAATTTAACTGGTTTTGTCTCCATTGACATAATTTGAGAATCTAACTGCATCTTTCCTGAAAGGTAAAGGTCAGTCATATGCAATGCATGATATGGATCGAGCAATGATGTTCTCAACATAAATGAGATTGTATGATATGATGCGTATATGCATGTATCATGATGTATGAAAATGTGATGTTTTAGCTGGGGAAAATAAATCTCGGATAGCTGCTGGAGAATGATGTTGAATTCTTTGCTTCCACTGGGGATGATGAACGAAGGTGATAAACTTGCAGGAGAGGATGACTCCGTTGGGGAATAAACTGGTGAAGAGATTACTCTGCGGGGAATTACTCTGTGGGGAAGAGATGTTTTGCTGAGATTTTAAGGATAACTCCGCTGGGGATCCCGTTGATAAGCTCTATTGGGGATTTTGATGATGAACTCTGTTGGGGATAGAAAGAACTTCGTCGGGGATGATCTTTCAGTTGCAACTTGCTGAGGATAACCCAGTTAGACTCTTGTGGGGATAACCTTCTGAATATGGTTGGGGAGATACATTTGTACTATGCAGGGGACAAGCTTCCAGAATCTACTGGGGAAGATGATTCAACTCTGGCGGGGAAGCTTTTTTTTTTAGACTGCGCTGGGGAAATGTCTCCACTGGGGGTAACTTGAATTCCGTCGGGGAACATTCTTATACTCTGTCGAGGAATATTAAGACTGTCGGGGATGCTCTTTACGCTTGTTGGAGAAAATCTTTATACTCCGCTGGGGGATATTAAGACCTTCTAGGAATACCGAGCCTTTTCGGGACTGACGGTAGACTAACTCTGCTTGGGGGAGAGTATTTGCTGAATCCTTCGTAGTTGCAAGTCTCAGTGGGGAGAGCTTCCATTATTGTCTTACTCTACGGGGAGTGAAGGTATCTTGGTCATACTCTTCAACTCAATCTACCTTGTACCTGGTGGACAGAGCAGCTTGTACAGTTTGGACAATTCTTATTGCCCCTGTTTCCGTGGGAGAAGGTGCCTGTGGAGGTGCTTGATAACTGCCGATTGACAAATCTTCTTCTGGTAGGCAAGTGACGAGATGACGGGACATAGTTGTACGCTTTGATCCCTAATTTTTTACTGGACCTCCCTTTCGGGTTTTCAGTCCACCGGGATACCCTTTTTTGCCCAAGCCGCCTTTTCAGGTTTTCGACTTGCCGGGTGTACAGATTTTTTATTTTCATCCCTTATTTTTTGCCCGAACCCTTTTGGTTCGCCGGGAAGCCCTTATTTTTGCCTAGGCCAGTCAACCTAGCGGGTCTTTGATTATGCATAGTACTTTTTGACTATGTTCATGCTCTCAGAGTGTAGGGAGTTGTCACTGTCAGTAGTGTCGTGTTGCCATACTACCAGAAGATGTTTGATCATGCAAGATTCGTTGCTGGAATTCATGTCCAATGCCCCAATTGATTCAGATGGAGATTTGCCCCTTGCTATTTGGCATTTTGAGAGATTCCTTGAATCTTGACTTGACTGCCCCAGATGATGGACAATGATCATGTCTGCCCCTTGGTTGGAAGTGTTTTTTCCACTTGAGGTGACTCTTTTTATTGAGAAGGTTTTTGTTCACTAGATATTCGTCGTGCGAATTCCTCTGCTGTTTGAACAAATAGTCATATGCAAACAATGTTATTTTAAGAATGCAAAGCTTATGTCTGTCTTGGAGTTTTTTGAAAATGCAGTTTTCAATAAAACAAGTGAATTTTTGTAAAACGTGATGTCAACTCAGGATTTTACAGCAAGCCCTACAGGAGTCAGGATACCTTTTGTAACAGTATGCTTTCGGACTAACCCATGCTTCAGCTAGGACTTTTTAAGGGTTATAATGTGGTCTGGTTCCCGGTTTAAGAAACAAAGGATAAAGGCTCAAATTTTATTTGTACCCACCCGTTCTTCATGATGTTCTTCAATCCTAAACTCAGCTAATCGTGCATTAGATCTTGTTTGAGTCTTCGCTCTGATATACCAGTGATGGTTCGGATAATGACAGTTTATTTTGAACATGCAGTCATTTTTGTTGAGAGTTTGTAGGACCTCTTTCTTTTTGATTTTATTATCCCTGTCTTTTTGCTTGAACTGTTTCTTTTGTGATTACAGTCAGCGGGATGCCCCAGTTTTGTAAGTCTCCTTCATAGGTTTTGACTTATTGGGCTTTTGTTTTGAAAGATAACGACTGCCTGTCCTGACGATTATAGGGAACCATCACTGTCTTTTGTTTTGGAAGGACTCCTTTGATGCCATTCATTGTGCACTGGGATCAACTGAGAGAACTACCCTGCCCCGGGTTGTGATTAAGGGTTTTAATTTGTGAAAAGAAAAACTCCAACTTCTTTGGCTCAAAGGGGTTGACTAGTGTTGTACCCCAAAATTTTCCCTCCCATATTCTTCAAGGTTTGCCAAGATCAAGCTTCAAAATCTCTCAAGGGTTGCATAGTCCAATGGCCTCCTAACAGTCAAAAATTAGGGTTTTGGTTCTGGCAAAGAAAATGAGGTTTCCAAGGGTCCAATCAAGTCCCACATGCCTATAAACATTCTCAAGCATTCATATGCCAAGTTTCAAGACTCACAGCACCAGATTGCACAGTCAAAAACCCTAAATGCTTCACAGTCAACTGCAGGGGGAAAATGGTCATTTGACAGTCAAAAGTCAAAATTTTTGGTCAACATCTTATTTTGAAGCCACAAACATCATTTGATCAATTCTTGATCATGATTCTCAAAGCATGGCTCAAAAAGTCTCAAGATGCAAAAGTTTCTATTTTTGGACAGTTGAAAAAGTCAACTGCAAATTGACCAGGGCATAACTTCCACATGGTTTATCAGAAAAATTCCATCCAAAGCTCATTTTGAAGATAATGACATTTCCTACAACTCATCTTCACACTTCAAGTCCAAGAAATGCTCTCACAAAAAGTTATCAATCTCAACATTATAGGTCATTTTCAAAAGTCAACAAAAAGGCACTTTAAGTCAAAGACCATAACTTGAGATTGGTAAATCAAAATGACATGGGACCAAAGCCATTGGTTAGAGGACTTTAAGACCTTTCCAAAATATCCAAGAACATGATCAAAGTTTAAAAATTGAGCAAGATATGTCTTGTGGAAGTTGGGAAATATTTGGGAATTTTGAAAAGTCAACTTTGCACAAAAGGGTTCAAAAATGCTAATAGGCCTCAATTTCTTCCATGAATCATTACCCAAAGGCCATGCACGACCCATTAAGCTAAAAGGGAGTTATTTTCTTATTTTTAATTAATTGATTGAATTTTTAATCCTATTAATTCATTTAATTAAAATTAATTATGAGAAAAATACTAAATCATGTGTTTTGAATCTTTTTTGTGCAGCATTTTCATCTATTATGAATCAAATATTTCGTGTGCCTTCTCAAGAGACAAAATCTTCCACAATTGGCAAGTTTCCATGGCAAAAAGATTTGAAAAAAGATGTGGAAAATCAAATATTCAAAGTCATGAATGGATGGATTTTGGGCTGGCTTTTTGACCTAATTCTATTCAAATACATAAGCATAAGTTAACCTAATGCATAAGGACACAAGAAAGCTGCGCCCAAGGCCAATAACAAAACTTGCATTTTTTCACAAAAAAACTTGAAACTGTTTTCATAGCTACTGCACGTTTCAAAGCCAAAAAGACATTCCAATACACTCCTGACACATCCAGGAAACGATTCCAATTGAAACCAAGCCTCCACGTGCAGAGAATTGGTAGAACATAAATGCTTTCTTTTCCAAATTATTCATAATCGTATTTTGAATTCCATGCATGATTCATGACTTTTAATGTTTGATTTATACTAACATGAACATTCTGAAGCTATTGGTGCCATTTGATTGAACTAAGAACGCCTGTATCCAAAGTTGCCATTAAAGCATTTTAGGGTTTCAGAAGCTTGGATTTAGGGGTTCACACATATGGTAAAATCAGGCCTTAAAACCTATACCATTGGATTCGTGACATCCAAACGAAGCAAAGCCACCCCTCGCGCCCTTTTTATAATTGCTTATGTGCTAATCGCTATTTTTCCCGTTCATGTTTAGTGGGGGTTTAAAACCCCCGCTATTTGCTTTTGTTTACAGGAAAAAAGATGAAGAAGACGCTGATGTGTCCAGACACGGTTGGAGTATTCAAATAATGGCGCGAATTTTATTGTTTACACCACTAACGAACGCTTTTGCATATTATATTTCTTAGTTATCCAAATAACAGATACGCGCGTTGGTTCAGTTGGCAATTGAAGTGGCATGCACGTATTGGGACCTGGGTTCGATTCCCAGGTCCCCTTATGTATTTCATAATTTTCTCATTAGCATGTTCCAGTGTAGCGCCTCTCCCAGGGTCCATCATGCAACCCCATGTCCAAGCCAGCCAAGTGTCCCTGAAGGTCAATCCAAAGGCCAGAATGTGTTGTCTACCATAACGCGCTGGTCAAACACTCTGCATGCAAGCGCTGGAAAAGTCAAAAAGGGCCTGATTCAATGGTCCTATTTGCTTCAACAAACCTCCCAGATTGGGTCAGACACCCCCATGGTTTGCATCATATTTTCTAATTTCTTTTTCTTTTCTTCTTTTTATTTTAATTGCTTTTTTTTGTTCTTTGTTTTATTTAATTCACAAAATTAATTTTCATAATACAAAATACAGAAAAAATCAAAAAATGTTTTATTGTTATTAACATTTAATTCACTAATTTTTGTAAATAAATCTTTTAATAATCAATTTAGTAAAATTAGGTTTTATTTTAATCTTTTCTTAAATAACTAAAATATGTAGAAATTAGGTTTTTAGCATTTTTATTCTTTTCTTAACAAATAATTTCCTCTTCTTATTATTATTATTAACTATTAATTATTTTGTAAATAAACATGTCATTAATTAATTAGGGTAAATTAGGTTTAAACTTAAATATTTTTCTTTAACAATTAAAAATAATTTAGAACTAGGGTTTCATTTAATTTCTAATGTTAATTAACTTTCTTTATTTCATAAAATACAAAAAAAAACATAAAAAATAATTTCATTTCTTTATTTAATAATTAATTAACTTTTTAATTTCATTTAATTTCAAAAGGGTCCAACGCCCTCGAACATTCGATTCTAATTTCTTTTCGCGCGTTTGTCTTTATTTTTCATTTTAAATATTATGTAATTGCTCAAGCCTTGTAATAGTAATTAGGAAATTTATTTACTTTCTGCATTTTATTAAAAAACGGGTCTTTGTTAATTTGGCGATGTATAGACCCGCGCCTTGTAATAGCGTAGGACTTTATTTTCCGTACTTTAATTTCTGCACCCCTTAACTGCTAAATTTTGCATGAAAGAATGAATGGCCCAAATAAAAATCAAAGTGTAGCTCACCAAATGCATGACAAGATAAAACATAACTGAAAATAATACACAAATTCACACACCACTCTTAGGGTACGCCTCACTGTTGCCTTGCCCCTCGAAACGTGGTCGTCGAGTATAGGATGTTTTAGTAAGTCCTTATGTCCATGAACATGGCATAAGGGTAGCTTCTAAGGTGTCCTACTGTTGCTCTGGTGACCACACTGTCCCTAACAAACGAATTGACCTGAATACCTCCAACGGTGGTGCTACCTACCTCTCAATGGTGGGATGGCGCTACCTCAAGGACATTTACACAGCCTAATTCCTTAGGGTAGGTAGATGACTCATAGATACTTGCTCTAAAAAAAAAACAAATCAAAACTCTTTTCACACCGACACTTTCAAAAAAGCTTTCAAAACAATTTTTCAAACACTCTTGAGGACTGATACAAGAGTCGATCTGAAATCTTTAAAACGAAACTTTTTTCAAACTCACTCACAATTGAAAAGCAAACATTTTGAAAACACAAATGAGCAAGTATCTAAGAGCCCATGGATAACCATGGATAGAAAGGGTGCTAACACCTTCCCTTTCTATAAATCTACCTTCCGAACCGAGAACTAATCTCATAAGGAATTTTGCTGTGCTTTTGTCCTTTCCAGGTTGGAGAAAATAAAAGACGGTGGCGACTCTTGCTTATCGCGACATTTCGCGAACCAGCGTTAAACAGTCAGTTCCAGATTCACCGATCACAGAACTGGCGACTCTGTTGGGGATACATAATAAGTGAGGTGTACCTTAGGATTAGATCATACTTATGTTTTCAATTGTATGTCTTGATTGCTTTTATTATTGTGGGATGCATCGGAGTTACATAGATCCTAACCCGGATCTGGGGATACCCTGTTAGGTAGCATAAGCTGTGAGGGACCTGTCCGGCGTAGACCGACATGGGTGAAGCAGTGGCTACGTTGGTGTGGCGCCTTGGTCTGTACCGATATCCCTTGTGTCGTAACGAGGAGAATATGGGTCTTCTGAGGAGTCATTAAGCACCAACCGACCTTAGAACCTTAAATGACCCAACTTGGCCAATAGAACAGTAGCAGTATGCTACGCCCATTGAGGCTAAACTCTCGTGATGGTTCTGGCCGCAAGAAAAGATTGCGATGCTGGAGTTATGACCGATTGAGGGTAGTCAGTGATATTGGGATCCTCTAGAACCCAGTTACTTCTGATAGGACAGGTCTTAACCCACAAACTGAAAGAGGGTAATACCTAGACCCCATGCTGGCCTAAACTCTAAGGGCTTCTCTTGTGTGACTTGTGTGCCTTCCAACTTGACTATTTGCATGCTTGTTATCTGACACTTGAGTTTCTTGCAGGTTTTGTTTACAGTCCTTAATCTGGACTCATAACAGAGTTCACTTACATCACACCACGCATAGCATGACATCATACCATCATACCATTGCATACATCCTGCATAAAGACTAATCCGTTTCAAGGATCTCAAGGGCTTGTGATGCAGGTCATGATGAACCAACATGTCTGGCAAGGGGCAAAGGGGATTTATTTTCCTCTAGCCAAGGTTGTCAGGGGCTATGACCCACTCGATATGGTGAGCCTTGACACCTGAAGAAGGACTCTCAACAACATGTAGTTCCTTCAATCAAGCTACAAAATTCAAACTCTAACGGTTTCTTGTTTACCCCGCGAGATCCTTGAAAACATTGCATGCATACATATATATCATTGCATTACAGGTATCCCTTTTACAGGCTGCTTACCTTCTTCGCTGTTTATTTCAGCTCGCCATCATGAATCCTGAATCATCTACTGAGCAATCCATCAAGGCTCTCCAGGCTCAGAACGCCCAGTTCCAAGAGTTGATCATGAGTTTGGCCCAGGGGCAACAAGATCTGAAGACCCTGCTTTTGAAAAAGAAGAAGAAGAGGACAGTGTTGTTCAACCCGAGACGCAAATCTGGGAATGGATCACTAAATGAAGTTGAGCAGACTACCCCATCTGTTGGAAAGGACAGCCCCCATGAGAGAGAGGTTCCTAGTCATGTGGTCTCCGACAACGAGACTAATTACAATGATGAGCAATACCCTCCAGCTGAGGACAGGTACAAACAGCTAGAAGACAGGCTAAGTGCTATGGAAATACAAAAAGTGCCCGGCCTGGACTTTGAAGATCTAGGTCTGTCTTCTGGGGTAGTAATCCCGCCCAAATTCAAGGCACCTGCCTTTGCCAAGTACGACGGGGTATCCTGTCCTAAGCTGCATCTCAAGTCTTACACAAGGAGGAACCAGCCCTACACGGCTGACAAGAATTTGTGGATTCACTTTTTTCAGGGTAGTCTGTCGGGAACTCAACTCGACTGGTTCTATCAACTGAATGGAGCCAACATCCGCAGCTGGGAGGGCTTGGCCACTGCATTCTATAAACAGTACCAGTACAATGCCGACCTTGCTCCCACGCGCACTCAGCTTCATGGAATGTCTATGGGTGCAGGTGAAGGTTTCAAAGAATATGCTCAAAAATGAAGGGACCTTGCTGGAAGGGTACAACCACCTCTGACTGACCGCGAGCTAGTCGACATGTTCTTGGGGACCCTGTCTGGTCCATTCTTCAACCACCTGATTAGGAATTCTGCTGCTGGGTTTACAGATCTATTCTTGACCGGGGAAAGAATAGAAGCTGGCATCAAGTCGGGGAAAATACAGAATGGTGACTCCTCGAACACTGAGAAGAAACCATCCAAGAGAGAATCTAGTGATGTCTATGGCTCAAGAGGGCAGAATAGGTCCGAACACCGCCAAGGGGTCAACGCGGTAGTTATTGCAAAACCGGTCGGCACTCCTCAGCGTCACAATCAACAAAGGGAAGAGAGACCCAAAAGGAAATTCACTCCCCTCGGCATGACCTTGTCACAGACATTGCCACAGTTGCTGGAAACCAAGTTGGTAACTCTCATGGACCCTCCAAAGAATCCCAACAGGACGCCTTTAAGGTATAACCCCAACGTTCGCTGCGCTTATCATTCTGACATCCCAGGGCATGCTACAGATGATTGTTGGACTTTGAGAAACAAGGTTCAGGATCTGATTGACGCAAAGGAAGTCCAGCTCGACTCTCCAGAGGCTCCCAATGTGACCACTGCTCCCCTGCCCAAACATGGCTAGGATTGGAAACTTTTGTTCATTTGAATGTTCAGATTGTAATTTTCTTTGGTTGTTCAAACATTTTATTTCATGTCAAACTTGGTTATTTCATTAATGCATTACACATGTCTGTTTTGAAGTAATTATTTCGTATTCATTATATGCAAACTGTTTTCATATTTTTATGATGATCAACTCTTGATTGAAAATTCAAGCCTCTTGAGGGAGGATGACGAAAACGATACCACAATTTACAGTATACTTTTGAACAGACCCCGCTGATGAGGTACAGGCATTGTTTCAATCCCTAAACACTGGAGTTATAAGGAAGATAATCCCTCGTCAACCCCTCTGAGCCAAAGAAGTATGAGTTTTTCTTTTCGAAAATTAAAACCCTTAATCATAACCTGGGGCTGGGTAGTTCTCTCAGTTGATCCAAGTGCACAACGAACGGCACCAAAGAAGTCCTTACAAAACAAAAGACAGTGATGGTTCCGAATGATCATAAAGATAGGCAGTCATCATTTCTCAAAATAAAAGCCCATTAAGTCAAAACCTATGAAGGAGACTTACAAAACTGGGGCATCCCGCTGACTGTAATCACAAAGAAACAGTTCAGGCAAAAAACAGGGATAACAAAATCAAAAAGAAAAAAGAAAGAGGTCTTACAAACCCTCGACAAAAGTGACTGCCTATTCCAAATAAGTTGTCAACATCCGAACCATCACTGGAATTTCAGAGCAAAGACTCAAACAAGGTCTAACGCACGATCAGCTGAGTTTAGGTTTGAAGAACATTGCGAAGAGCGGGTGGGTACAAATAATTTGAGCCTTTATCCTTTGTTTCTTAAACCGTTAACCAGACCACGTTATAACCCTTAAAAGTCCTAACTGAAGCATGGGTTAGTTCGAAAGCATACTGTTACAAAGGTATCCTGACTCCTTAAGGCTTGCGGTAAAATAACGAGTTGACATCACAGTTTACAAAAAATTCACTTGTTTTTATGAAAAAAAATGCATTTTCAAAACTTCAAGACAGACATAAGCTTTGCATTCTTGATATAATACTGTTTGCGTATGACTATTTATTTGAACAGCATAGAAGTTCGCACGACGAATGTCTAATGAACAAAAGCACCTCCAATCAGGGGGTAGGCATGATCATGGTCTATTATCTGGGGCAGTCCAATCAAGATTCGGAGAATCTCTCAAAGGCCAAATAGCCTGGGGCAAATCTCCATCTGGATCACTTGGAGCATTAGACGATCAAACAAAGATCTTCTGGTAGTATGGCAACACTACACTACTGACAGGGGCACCTCCCTACATCCTGAGAGCATGGACATAGTCGAAAAAATACTACGCAAAATCAAAGACCTACTAGGTTGATATACCTAGGCAAAAATAAGGGCTTCCCGGCGAACCAAAAGGGTTCGGGCAAAATGAGGGATGAAGCGAAAAATCTGTACACCCGGCAAGTCGAAAACCTGCAAAGGCGGCTTGGGCAAAAATGGGTATCCCGGTGGACCGAAAACCCGAAAGGGCGGTCCAGGAAAAAATTAGGGATCACAGCGTACGACTATGTTCCGTCATCTCGTCCCTTGCCTACCAGAAGAAGATTCGTAAATCGGCAGGTATCAAACACCTTACAGGCCTTCCTCTCCCGCAGAAACTGGGGCAATAAGAATGGTCTGAATGATCAAGCTGCTCTGTCCTCCAGGCACCAAGGTAAGGTCAGATGAAGAACGTAACCAAGATACCTTAATTCCCCAGAGAGTGAGACAAGATCCAACAATTCTCCCCAAGCAGAGTGGGTCTCCAATCAGCCCTGAGAAGGCCCATACCTCCAGCAAGTCGGCAACACTCTCCCCAAGCAGAGTTAGCTTACTGTCAGCCTTAAGGAAGTTGGATTATTCCCCTACAGACCTTAACATTCCTCAGCGGAGTACGCAAGCATTCTTAACAAGCATCCCCGACAATCTTGATCTAAGATTGTTCCCCAGCGGTATACCGGACATTCGGTGGAGCCACTTCCCCAATATATCTCAAAAGTTTCCCCAGGAGAGTCCAATCCAAACTTCCCCAGGAGAGTTCAATCAATCTCCCCAGCAGTAAGCTTATCCCCAGTAGATTCTGGAAGCTTTCCCCCCTGCAGAGTACGAACGCATATCCCGGCTTTATTCAAAGGTTATTCCCCTACCAGGATATAACTGGGTTATCCTCAGGCAAAAGTCACGGAAAGATCGTCCTCGGCAAAGTCTTCTTGCCCCCAGCGAAGTCTATTAAAACTCCCAATACATCAATGGTATTCCCAGCGGAGTTCTCATCAACATCTCAGCAAAGTATCTCTCTCTCCCCACAGAGTATTGTTCCCCAGCAAGATCGCTAGAATAATTTTCTCCCCGCAGAGTAATCTATTCGCCAAGTTTATTCCCCAACGGAGTCATCCTCTCCTACCGGTATTCTTGCAACCATCACTCCCCAGCGGAAACAACAAAGCACTATTCTTCAAACATCAGCCCAGGATTTAACTTCCCGGCATCCGTCAAGGATTTATTTTCCTAAGACGAAAACATACATTCATAAACATCGCATCTTCATACACTATAGCATGCATATACGCATCATGAACATACAATCTCACTTATTTTGAGAACATCACGCATGTCATACATCATGACATTGCACGCAACTAACGTTTGTCTTTTCAGGACAAAAGTTAATACCAAGATGATTACCGTCAACGGTCGCAACTAAAGATCTGATTCCTGTATCTTGCCAGGGTGTATCTGCTGACGACTGATTCCAGACCCGATTCCTGTATCTTTCCAGGGTGCGTCTGAAGAGTTTGAGGATCCGATTCCTGTATCTTGCCAGGGTGTATTTGTTGACGACTAACATTACCAGACCCGATTCCTGTATCTTGCCAGGGTGCGTCTGCAGAGTTTGAGGATCCGATTCCTGTATCTTGCCAGGGTGTATCTGTTGACGACTAACATTACCAGCCCCGATTCCTGTATCTTGCCAGGGTGCGTCTGAAGAGTTTGAGGATCCGATTCCTGTATCTTGCCAGGGTGTATATGTTGACGACTAACATTACCAGACCTGATTCCTGTATCTTGCCAGGGTGCGTCTGAAGAGTTTGAGGATCCGATTCCTGTATCTTGCCAGGGTGTATCTGTTGACGACTAACATTACCAGACCCGATTCCTGTATCTTGCCAGGGTGCGTCTGAAGAGTTTCAGGATCCGATTCTTGTATCTTGCCAGGGTGTATCTGTTGACGACTAGCATTACCAGACCCGATTCTTGTATCTTGCCAGGGTGCGTCTGAAGAGTTTGAGGATCCGATTCGTGTATCTTGCCAGGGTGTATCTGTTGACGACTAACATTACCAGACCCGATTCCTGTATCTTGCCAGGGTGCATCTGAAGAGTTTGAGGATCCGATTCCTGTATCTTGCCAGGGTGTATCTGTTGACGACTAACATTACCAGACCCGATTCCTGTATCTTGCCAGGGTGCGTCTGAAGAGTTTGAGGATCCGATTCCTGTATCTTGCCAGGGTGTATCTGTTGACGACTAACATTACCAGACCCGATTCCTGTATCTTGCCAGGGTGCGTCTGAAGAGTTTGAAGATCTGATTCCTGTATCCTGCCAGGGTGTATCTGTTGATGATTGTATTCTCCGGACTCGATTCCTGTATCTCGCCAGGGCACGTCTGAAGAGTTTAAAGATATGATTCCTGTAACCAGCCAGGGCACATCTACATAAAAAGTTTGAAGATCAACTCCTGTAACAGGCCAGGTAATTATCTTTCTTTTTCAGGTACGCAAGTTCTCGCTAAGGAAACTCTTACGCGATCGACACCCAGATGGCATCTATAAGCCCATCCACCTATCCATCACCTCTCAACATGGCATCTGTAAGCCCATCTTCCTGTGCATCAATCTCCAAATGGCATCTGTAAGCCCATTCCCGCCATCATACTGCTGACATTGCTAACATGTGAGCGCAAATTTCTGGGCACTCTAGTGTTCAATCATCTTCCACCTTCGGATTACGAAAGGCACGACAGCCAATCTACATCCTCAGGTTTAAGAAGATTGAACAGGGGCAACTGTTGTACCCCAAAATTTTCCCTCCCATATTCTTCAAGGTTTGCCAAGATCAAGCTTCAAAATCTCTCAAGGGTTGCACAGTCCAATGGCCTCCTAACAGTCAAAAATTAGGGTTTTGGTTCTGGAAAAGAAAATGTGATTTCCAAGGGTCCAATCAAGTCCCACATGCCTATAAACATTGTCAAGCATTCATATGCCAAGTTTCAAGACTCACAGCACCAGATTGCACAGTCAAAAACCCTAAATGCTTTGCAGTCAACTGCAGGGGCAAAATGGTCATTTGACAGTCAAAAGTCAAAAAATTTGGTCAACATCTTATTTTGAAGCCACAAAAATCATTTGATCAATTCTTGATCATGATTCTCAAAGCATGGCTCAAAAAGTCTCAAGATGCAAAAGTTTCTATTTTTGGACAGTTGAAAAAGTCAACTGCAAATTGACCAGGGCATAACTTCCACATGGTTTATCAGAAAAATTCCATCCAAAGCTCATTTTGAAGAGAATGAAATTTCCTACAACTCATCTTCACACTTCAAGTCCAATAAATGCTCTCACAAAAAGTTATCAATCTCAACATTATAGGTCATTTTCAAAAGTCAACAAAAAGGCACTTTAAGTCAAAGATCATAACTTGAGATTGGTAAATCAAAATGACATGGAACCAAAGACATTGGTTAGAGGACTTCAAGACCTTTCCAAAAGGTCCAATAACATGATCAAAGTTTAAAAATTGAGCAAGATATGCCTTGTGGAAGTTTGGAAATGTTTGGGAATTTTGAAAAGTCAACTTTGCACAAAAGGGTTCAAAAATGCTAATAGGCCTCAATTTCTTCCATGAATCATTACCCAAAGGCCATGCACGACCCATTAAGCTAAAATGGAGTTATTTTCTTATTTTTAATTAATTAATTGAATTTTTAATCCTATTAATTCATTTAATTAAAATTAATTATGAGAAAAAATACTAAATCATGTGTTTTGAATCTTTTTTGTGCAGCATTTTCATCCATTATGAATCAAATATTTCGTGTGCCTTCTCAAGAGACAAAATCTTCCACAATTGGCAAGTTTCCATGGCAAAAAGATTTGAAAAAAGATGTGGAAAATCAAATATTCAAAGTCATGAATGGATGGATTTTGGGCTGGCTTTTTTACCTAATTCTATTCAAATACATAAGCATAAGTTAACCTAATGCATAAGGACACAAGAAAGCTGCGCCCAAGGCCAATAACAAAACTTGCATTTTTTCACAAAAAAACTTGAAACTGTTTTCATAGCTACTGCACGTTTCAAAGCCAAAAAGCCATTCCAATACACTCCTGACACATCCAAGAAATGATTCTAATTGAAACCAAGCCTCCACGTGCAGAGAATTGGTAGAACAGAACTGCTTTCTTTTCCAAATTATTCATAATCGTATTTTGAATTCCATGCATGATTCATGACTTTTAATGTTTGATTTATACTAACATGAACGTTCTGAAGCTATTGGTGCCATTTGATTGAACTAAGAACGCCTGTATCCAAAGTTGCCATTAAAGCATTTTAGGGTTTCAGAAGCTTGAATTTAGGGGTTCACACATATGGTAAAATCAGGCCTTAAAACATATACCATTGGATTCGTGACATCTAAACGAAGCAAAGCCACCCCTCGCGCCCTTTTTATAATTGCTTATGTGCTAATCGCTATTTTTCCCGTTCATGTTTAGTGGGGGTTTAAAACCCCCGCTATTTGCTTTTGTTTACAGGCAAAAAGATGAAGAAGACGCTGATGTGTCCAGACGCGGTTGGAGTATTCAAATAATGGCGCGAATTTTATTGTGTACACCACTAACGAACGCTTTTGCATATTATATTTCTTAGTTATCCAAATAACAGATACGCGCGTTGGTTCAGTTGGCAATTGAAGTGGCATGCAGGTATTGGGACCTGGGTTCGATTCCCAGGTCCCCTTATGTATTTCATAATTTTTTCATTAGCATGTTCCAGTGTAGCGCCTCTCCCAAGGTCCATCATGCAACCCCATGTCCAAGCCAGCCAAGTGTCCCTGAAGGTCAATCCAAAGGCCAGAATGTGCTGTCTACCATAACGCGTTGGTCAAACACTCTGCGTGCAAGCGCTGGAAAAGTCAAAAAGGGCCTGATTCAATGGGCCTATTTGCTTCAACAAACCTCCCAGATTGGGTCAGACACCCCCATGGTTTGCATCTTATTTTCTAATTTCTTTTTCTTTTCTTCTTTTTATTTTAATTGCGTTTTTTTGTTGTTTGTTTTATTTAATTCACAAAATTAATTTTCATAATACAAAATACAGAAAAAATCAAAAAATGTTTTATTGTTATTATCATTTAATTCACTAATTTTTGTAAATAAATCTTTTAATAATCAATTTAGTAAAATTAGGTTTTATTTTAATCTTTTCTTAAATAACTAAAATATGTAGAAATTAGGTTTTTAGCATTTTTATTCTTTTCTTAACAAATAATTTCCTCTTCTTATTATTATTATTAACTATTAATTATTTTGTAAATAAACATGTCATTAATTAATTAGGGTAAATTAGGTTTAAACTTAAATATTTTTCTTTAACAATTAAAAATAATTTAGAACTAGGGTTTCATTTAATTTCTAATGTTAATTAACTTTCTTTATTTCATAAAATACAAAAAAAAACATAAAAAATAATTTCTTTTCTTTATTTAATAATTAATTAACTTTTTAATTTCATTTAATTTCAAAAGGGTCCAACGCCCTCGAACATTCGATTCTAATTTCTTTTCGCGCGTTTGTATTTATTTTTCGTTTTAAATATTATGTAATTGCTCAAGCCTTGTGATAGTAATTAGGAAATTTATTTACTTTCTGCATTTTATTAAAAAACGGGTCTTTGTTAATTTGGCGATGTATAGACCCGCGCCTTGTAATAGCGTAGGACTTTATTTTCCGTACTTTAATTTCTGCACCCCTTAACTGCTAAATTTTGCATGAAAGAATGAATGGCCCAAATAAAAATCAAAGTGTAGCTCACCAAATGCATGACAAGATAAAACATAACTGAAAATAATACACAAATTCACACACCACTCTTAGGGTACGCCTCACTGTTGCCTTGCCCCTCGAAACGTGGTCGTCGAGTATAGGACGTTTTAGTAAGTCCTTATGTCCATGAACATGGCATAAGGGTAGCTTCTAAGGTGTCCTACTGTTGCTCTGGTGACCACACTGTCCCTAACAAACGAATTGACCCGAATACCTCCAACGGTGGTGCTACCTACCTCTCAATGGTGGGATGGCGCTACCTTAAGGACATTTACACAGCCTAATTCCTTAGGGTAGGTAGATGACTCATAGATACTTGCTCTAAAAAAAAACAAATCAAAACTCTTTTCACACCGACACTTTCAAAAAAGCTTTCAAAACAATTTTTCAAACACTCTTGAGGACTGATACAAGAGTCGATCTGAAATCTTTAAAACGAAACTTTTTTCAAACTCACTCACAATTGAAAAGCAAACATTTTGAAAACACAAATGAGCAAGTATCTAAGAGCCCATGGATAACCATGGATAGAAAGGGTGCTAACACCTTCCCTTTCTATAAATCTACCTCCCGAACCGAGAACTAATCTCATAAGGAATTTTACTGTGCTTTTGTCCTTTCCAGGTTGGAGAAAATAAAAGACGGTGGCGACTCTTGCTTACCGCGACATTTCGCGAACCAGCGTTAAACAGTCAGTTCCAGATCCACCGATCACAACTAGGGATTATCTTCCTTATAACTCCACTGTTTAGGATTTGAAACAATGCTTGTACCTCGTCAGCGGGGTCTGTTCAAAAGCATACTGTAGAGATTTTGATATCATTTTCGTCATCCTCCCTCAAAAGGCTTAGAATTTCTTAATCGAGAGTTGAACATCACAAAAAATGAAAGCAATTTGAATATAGTGAATACGAATGGACTGATTCAAAACAGACATATGCAATGCATTGATAAAGTAATAAAGTTTGACATGAATAAATGTTCGAACAATCAAAAGAAAATTACAACTTAAAAATTATAATGAACAAAAAGCCCTCTCTTGTCAGAACTTGTCACTTCAAATGGTGAGCCTTAGAGGGATGGTAGAAGAACTCAGCCTGACCATCTTGTGTGAATTCCAATGCTCCTTCATCAATCAGGTTTTGAATTTTGTACTTCAACTTCCAACAGTCGTCAGTATCATGCCCCGGGCTGTTAGAATGGTATGCACACCTTGCATCAGGATTGTAGTTAGTTGAAGAAGTCTTAGGATTCGGATGAGGTCCTACCAACGTCACCAGATTCAATTTCAACAGGTATTGCAAAGCTTGGGACAGCGACATGTTGAGCTTGGTAAAGGGCCTATGATTAACCCGTTGTTTATGGTAAGGTTGTTGTTGGACCCGTGAGGTAGTAGCAACTTGGAGATGTCCGTTCTTCGCCATACCAAACTCTTGTCTTCTTGGAGGATGATTAATGATTTGATCCTCAGCCTTGACTATTTGCTTCATATTGTTGTATCTGTCTTGATGAAGCTGGTTGATCATGGTTCTCAGCTCTTCTTATTCCCGGGCTAAGCCTTGGATAAGAGCCATCTGCCCCAACATCTGGGTTCTCATTGCATCTACCTCAGCTTGCAGATGTTTCAGTCGTTCGTCCTTATTGTCTTCAGGACTCTTCTTGACCAAATTCCCCATGAGGAGTGTTCTCAACTCTTCCTTCCCCTTGGATAGGTTTAGGAAGATTTCCCTGAACTGAGTCTCTTGAGTATGAAGATCCTGGTTGTCTTGTTGGAGAGCCATTGCTGAAATAAACAGCGAGAACATGAGAGACCTGTAAAGGGTGATCTGTTATGCAATGATATGTATGATATATGTATGTAATGTTTTCAAGGATCTCGCGGGGTAAACAAGAAACTGTTAGAATCTGAATCTAGTAGCTTGATTGAAGGAACTTCATGTTGCTGAGAGTCCTTCTTCAAGAGTCAAGCTCACCATATCAAGTGGGTCATAGCCCCTGACTCAAGTTATCATGTTTTGATCTCCAAACAACCTTGGCTAGAGGAAAATAAATCCCCTTTTCCCCTTGCTAGACATTTGGTTCAACATGACCTGCATCACAAACCTTTGAGATCCTTGAAATGGTTAAGGAAAATGCTATTGTATGATGTTATGATGTGTATGCCATGCGTTTAAGCAAAAGTGTGAGGTGATGTAACTAAGCCCTGCAATAAGCCCAAATTATTGGATAAGGACTGTAAACAAAACCTGCAAGGAACTCATGTTGTCAGATAACAAGAATGTGCAAGTAGTTCAAGTTTGAAAGCACATAAGTCACACAAAGAGCCCTTAGATTTTAGGCTAGCATGGAGTTTAGGTATTACCCTCTTGAAGTTAGTTGGCTCAAAACCTGTCCTATAAATAGTAACCGGGTTCTAAGGAGCTCAATATCATTGGATTGTTTTCTATGTTCATTGTTTTGATTTAGCCACTTAACTGGCGACCAAAATATTCCAAGAAAACAACCCTCAATGAGTGTAGTATCGAGTATCTACCAACTTCGGACTGCACCAAAGTCGGTCATCTCACTACCCCTAAAAAGGCCAGGATGGTCAAGTAAGGTTCTAAGGTCAGTTTATGCTTCGCGAAACCACGCGGTGGCCCCATACTCTCCTTGACTTGACTCAAGGGTTACCGGTACTCACCAAAGTGCCACATCAACGTAGCTACTGCTTCAACCATGTCGGTATACCCCACACAGTTCCCTCACAGTTTGTTGCTACTTCTAAAGGGTATCCCCAGATCCGGGTTAGGATCTATAGAACTCCGATACAAACCCACAAGATTTAAAGTATACAAAGCATACAATTGAAAACACAAGTGATCTAATCCTAAGGTACACCTCACTTATTTAGAAATCCCCAGCAGAGTCGCCAGTTCTGTGATCGGTGGGAATATAACTGACTATTTTGGAATGCTGGTTCGCATTTGCGTTTGTTTTTGCAAAATTTCGCGGTAAGCAAGAGTCGCCACCATCTTTTATTTTATCCAACAAGGAAAGGACAAAAGCACAGAAAAATTCCTTTTCGAGATGTTTCTCGGGTTCGGGAGGTAGATTATAGAAAGGGAAGGTGTTAGCACCCTTTCTATCTGTGGTTATCCACGGGCTCTTAGGTACTTGCTCAAAGTGTTTTCAAAAAGTTTTGCTTTTCTTGTGTTTTTGGGTTTTGAAAAGAGTTTTGTTTGAAAACTTCGATTTAACTCTTGTTTCTGTCCTCAAGAGTGTATGAAGTGTTGTTGAAAACTTTGTTTGAAAAGTGTAAGTGCGAAAAATTTGTTTCGTTTTGAAAGAGCAAGTACCTAAGAACCTCTACCTACTCAAAAGGAATTAAACTGTGTAGATGTCCTTTAGACAGTGCTATCCCACTATTGAGGAGTAGGTAGCACCGTCGTTGGAGTTTTCGGGTCAATTCGATTAAGGGACATGTGGTCACTAAAGCAATGTTAGGACGCCTTAGCGAAAACCCTAATGTCTTAGATCATTTTATCCGAGGCAACCGTTTCGAGGCAACTTATGATCCTTGGACAAGAGGGCGACCTCTAAAACTTCCTATACTCAATGACCACGTTCGAGGCAACCAAGTGAGGCGTACCCTAGGAGTGGCATGTGCGAATGTGTCGATTTTCAATTATGTTATCTTTGTACATGTTATGGTGAGCTACGGTTGATTTTAATTTAAGATAGATCTTGTCATGCATATCCTATTATTCATACATCTAGCAGTTAATGGTTGCGGAAAATAAAACTAAGCTATTACAAGGCGTCAGGTATTTACATCGCCAAAAACAAACCCTTGAAAAGTAAATTGCGGAAAATAAATAGAAGCGGTAAATAAATAAAGTCCTAAGTCCAAAATTATTACATCCTCGGAGCAGTTACAATATGGAATAAAAAATCATACGCGCGAGAAAAATTGAATCGGCGAGTTTTAGGGTTTTGACCCCTTTTTAGGAAAGAAAGAGATTTTTATATTATTTTGAACTAAATGAAATTAAACCTAAGTTAATTAATTAATAAAATAAAAAAAAAGATATTAATTTTTTTTGGGGGTTTTGAATGTTTAAGGAAATAAAAATAAGATGATTAAATATATTAAAAAACCTAATTCTACATTGATTTTAATTTATTACAAAAATATTAATGTTATGCCTAATTAAAACTAAACAAATTATGTTAATATTTATTTACAAAATAGAATAATGAAATTAAATTTAATAAATAAAAATATTATATTTTTTGTTTTCTGATTTTTTTGTTATAAAAAAAGTTAATTAGTTAATTGGTTAATTAAATAAAATAATAAAATAAATTAGGTAAATGAAATATAAAAAAGAAAAGCAAACCAAAAAGGGGTCTGGGCCTAGAAAGGGGGGTTCATTCATCAGAATTCCAGGCCCAAACGCAAGCAGCCTTCGTTGACTTTCTTCATTCCATGTGCGCCTTTGATTGGGGAACGTGATGGTCCCTCACTCCTAGCCACTGGATTAGATCTGAAGCTACTTGGCCACCATCTAGACGAGGGCATATGATAGGCCCTGCTTTGAGTGTTGCATAGGATTTCCTGAAACAAAATTGCAATAACGTTTTGGGGGACCTGGGATTCGAACCCAGGTCTCATTGCTCATTGGACGTTCGCCCCTGCCACTACACCACTATGCTGCTTTTGTAATAATAATAAACAACAAATAATATATATCAAATAAGCACTTATGCCTGGAAAAAAAATAAAAAGCGCGCTATTCCAAACCGGCCACTGGGAAGAAGACACCTAATCGTCTTCTTCGTTGAAAATAACCAGGCTTTACCTGCGGATTTTGTCCGCAACTAAATTCCTAGGTGTGTCATAGAATTCGCCCTAGGCCATAAAAATACCATCCAAGGCCATGGCTGACCTCGTCTCTCCTCCCTGAGTATCCCTATACCAATTATTGGATCCAATTCGCCCTGCATCAAAAACACCTAAAAAGCAAGAATATGAACCCTAGAATCGGGCATCACGATACAGGGCATAAAAACAAAATTGAATATTGCAGTCATGTTAGAAATCAAATAATAAACATGAATATGCCAATGTTTTGAAGAAAAAGCGCAAGAATTGGAAGTTGGTATTCCATGTTCAGAGGTCCATTCGTGACGACTTACAGTGCGATACAGGTGATGAAAAAGACTGGTTTTGATTGCTATAGCACCACTGGATGTCAAGGAAGGGAGCTGCGTTCTTCTTTTTGTCTGAAAGTGTCTCCAATATCGTTCTTGATCTCACACTTTTCCAAGGATTTTTGCAATTTGCTCTGGCCGTTTTAATAGTTCTTAGGTTGTGAATTAGGTTTGTGTGGCTTGTGTATGTATAAGGCAATGATTTTAGGTCAAGAGTTGGGCCAATATCCATGTACATTCAAGGTTTAGGATTTGATTTTATCACCATTGTTAACCTTTCCAAAAATAGGCCAAATCTGAGATTTTGTGCACAAATAAGCCTTAGCACGAGTTGGTTGGTTGTCACATGATGTTTGCAAGCTGTACAAATCACAAAGATCCCTTTTCAATAATTTTTGGATTTTATTTAATTTAATATTGATTAATAATGAATTAAATCAATAAAAATAAAATAAAATAGAAAAAAAAATGTTTGGTCATGAAATTAAGCATGGGACACGTGTGTGGCATGACAAGACTAAATCAAGTGGAAAAAGTGGGCCCTTTTGTCAAAAATTGGAATTTTGAGGATAGTTGACTTTTGGCAAATTCGAAAAAATGCCCAACTTCAACAATGCATAACTTCCTTAATTATGAACTTTTGGAGGTGTTCTTGGACTTTTTAGAAACCTTGGTCTCATCTCATTTTGATCTTCCATTCTCAAGTTATAAGCTTTGGCACAAAAGGTGTTTTTGTTGACTTTCAAAAATGACCTATAATGTCCAAATTTGTAACTTCTTGTGAGTGCATTTTCTGATCTTGGGGTATGAATATGGATTGTAGGGAATTGCATCTTCTTCAAAATGAGCTTTGGATGGGTCATTTCTCATAAAGTATGAGAAAGTTATGCTTGGTCAAAGTTGAGTTGACTTTTCCTACAAAACCCTAATTTAGCAACTTTTGAATCTTGATGAATTTTGAGCAATCCTTGATGAATCATGATAAACCCTTGATCAAATGATGAATTATCCTTCAAAGTGAGAATGTTGACAAAAAATATTGAGGTTTGACTATATTTAGGTCACAGTTGACTTTTGACCCAACACAGTCGATTTTTGGGCCTCTTGAGCAATTGGCTGACCAAAGTTTCTCTGCAAGGCTTGAAAGTTGTCATGGATGAACTTAAGAACATATTAAGACATTGGAGAGCACTTGAGGCCATTTGGATATGAGGACCTTAATGCAACACAAAACCCTAATTTTGACTTGACTGCCTTAGGAGGTGATTTGACTGTCCAACCCTTGAGCAAACTTGAGCAACTTGAAGATTATTCTTGACATGTCTTGAGGAATATGGGAGGGAAAATTTTGGGGTACAACACAATCCCTTGAATATTCCCCTGAAAACAGGCCAAAATATATTCCATAAAGATAATACAAATCAAAAAATATTCCCCCATATTTTTCGCAAGCTATGAGTCACAAATCCTGAATAATGGCGCGCATAAAAACAGGAAACAGAATATTGAACAAATATGAAGTCACGTTCAGATCAGGAGGCAGATGTCAAGACATCTACTTTGACAACATTCAAAACCAGTTTGCTTCAAATGTCAAGGCATTGAGCAAAACATTATAAAGTCAGTGTTTTACCAAAATTAGTGCCAACAAACACTTACACTCGGGATAGACCACAAAACCTGAGGCTAGCCCTTGGGGCTCCTCTCTGACCCAACTCAGGTCGGGGATGGCAGACGCAGCTCCGTCCTCGTCATTACGAGTCATTTTACCTAAAAAGTAGAGGAAAACATGTTAGAACATAGTTTGATTCTACAACCCTCAGTTAGAGTTTTGATGATAACAAAATACAAGATTAAATGAATTATGAAAATTATATAAGACATAGATGCTACCTAAAAGTATGTTGTGTATTTACAGGAAACTCTGATGGAATCAGCATCAGAATATCAGAATATCAACATCAGCATAAGAAGATGTGTCACATCAGAAGATCAAACATGTGCTACGCTGAAGTCTGATGAACAGAATCTGCGCTTACCATACTCTGACTCTGATCAAGATCTTAACTATGTCATCAACACTCAAAAGCAATCAGAATAAGCTAAAGCCAACATACTCTGATCTTAATCAAGCAGAACATTCTGAAGTGTCAACGGTACTGCATTCAAGGCAGATTAATTACCAACGGCTTTATTCTAAGACAAAGATCTTCTCAAAATGGAAAGAACGTAATGAGCATTGAAATGGAATTATTGGCATCAACGTATCTTTTCCAAGAAGTATTTAAACAAATCAGTGAGAAAGGAATTGGCTAATGCTCTACAATACTCTACACGCCTAAAGTCAATCATCTTCATCCTCACTCATACAGTTTGCTAAAGCTCTCAAATTGCTTACTCTATAGTTCTAGCATTCTAGTTTCACATAAGCTTAATTTGTGTATTATCACAGTTGTGATATATAGTTTTTCCAGAAAACATTCAACACACATATAGTTCATTTATCTGTAAGAAAGAATTTCCTTGAGAAATCGGTATGTGGTTTAGACTCAAGAAGGCTTTAGCAGTTGTTAAAGCATTTGTAATATTCAGTTGAATATAGTGGATTAAGACCTCGTTGGAGAGAGGCGAAATCACCTTGATGGGTGGACTGGAGTAGTTTGAGATCAAACGAACCAGGATAAAAATAACGTGTTGTCTGCATTTGATTTCAAGTTTTAACAATTCAACCCCCCTTCTTGTGTTTTTCACATCTTCAATTGGCATCAGAGCGCCTGGTTCTGAGTTCATAACACTTAACCGTGTCAGTACAAGATCCAGCATTGAAAAACACTATGGCAGGAACACATCACAACATCAGCAATGACAACAACGAAGAAAGAGACAGATTCAGTGGCAAACCTCCAGTCTTTGATGGAGAGAACTTTGATTACTGGAAAGACAGAATTGAAAGCTTCTTTCAAGCCCATGATGTTGATCTGTGGGATATGGTGACAGATGGATACACGCACCCAGTAAATGCAAATGGTCAGAAGATTGACAGGAAAGCAATGTCTGATCAACAGAAGCGTGATTTCAAAAACCATCACAAGGCCAGAACTATTCTTCTCAGTGCTATCTCCTACTCTGAATACGAAAAAATATCAAACAGAGACACTGCTAAGAACATGTTTGATTCTCTCAGAATGACGCATGAAGGAAACCTTCAAGTTAAAGAAACTAAAGCTCTTGTGCTCATCCAGAAGTATGAGGCATTCAAGATGGAGGAAAGTGAATCTATTGAAACAATGTTCTCAAGATTTCAGATTCTGGTTGTTGGTCTAAAAGTTCTGGATAAAGGGTATTCTACTACTGATCATGTCAAGAAGATCATCATAAGCTTGCCAAAACAGTGGAGGCCAATGGTCACAGCGCTGAAGCTAGCTAAGGATCTCAATACAATCTCTCTGGAGGAACTTGTCAGCTCCCTCAGAAGTCACGAGATAGAGTTAGAAGCTGATGAACCTCAAAAGCATGGTAAGCCTTTAGCTTTAAAATCTAACAGAAAATATGACTCTAAGGTTTTGCAGGCTGTTGAAGAAACCTCTGATGGGTCCTCGTCAGAAGAAGATGAACTGTCTCTCCTCTCCATAAGGGTGAACCAACTGTGGAAGCAGAGGCAAAGAAAGTTCAGGACTCCCAGAAGATCTGAGAACTAGAACGAATCCTCCTCCAGATACAGAAGGTCAGAATCCTCCTCTGGACACAGAAGATCTGAAGGCTCTTCAAGAAGCAGAAAGCCAAACAACAAGGACATCATCTGCTATGAATGCAACGATCAAGGACACTACAAGAGTGATTGTCCAAAGCTTCATAAGGAAAAGCCCAGAAGAAAGTTTGGCAAGGAAAAGAAGAAAAGTCTCATGGCCACATGGGATGACTCTGACACATCTGAAGCTGACTCAAAATCAGATGATGAGAGAGAAAACATAGCTCTCATGGCGAACATATCAGAAGACAGTGAAGCTTCTGAATCAGACTCGGAATCAGACACATAAGAGGTATTTCCTGACTTTGCTATTAATTTTACTAAGGCTGAACTTGCTGAAAGCCTTAATGAGATTCTGGAAAGATATCAGCAGATCAGAGTCAAATTCAGAAACCTAAAAAGGGATCTTGCTTTTGACTCTGATAAAACTGAGAGTCTCAAGTTGGAAAATTCTGAGTTGAAAAATAAAGTTTCAAAATTAGAAAATCTTTTACAAAACTCTCATAAGGAAACAATTCTTGAAACTCCCAGTAGCGCTGATGAGATCATCAAGGAGTATGATCACAGCTTTCAGAAGTTTCTTGCTAAAAGCATAGATAGAAGCAAAATGGCTTCAATGATCTATGGAGTTAGCAGAAATGGCAGAAAGGGAATAGGATACCAAGGTAAGGTACCTACACCAAATAATGCCATGGATTTAGTTATTAAACGAACTCCACTTAAATCACACTTTGTATATGGGCACACACATGACATCGAATATACTAGTAGTAATTATTCTGTCAAACCAAAATTCAACCAGAGTTTTGGTAAAACTAATAAATCAGGACCCAAGAAAATATGGGTACCTAAGGATAAAATAATACATGTTGCAGATATCTTTAGCAGCAAAGCAGAAACACCAGTCATGGTACCTGGACTCTGGCTGCTCGCGACACATGACGGGAAGAAGGCATATGTTCCAAAGCCTGGAACTTAAGCCTGGAGGCCATGTAGGCTTTAGAGGCAATCAGAGGGGAAAAATCATTGGCTCTAGAACAATAGGTAATGGAAATCTTCCCTCTATCAGTAATGTCTTATTAGTAGATGGATTAATGCATAACCTGTTATCCACAAGTCAATTAAGTGATAACGGTTATGATATAATCTTTAATCAAAATTCATGTAAAGCTGTTAGTCAGAAAGATGGGACTATCCTGTTTAATGGAAAGAGGAGAAACAACATTTACAAAATCAAACTTTCTGAACTGAAAAGTCAGAATGTAAAGTGTCTTTTGTCTGTTAACAACGAGCAATGGATCAGGCACAGAAGATTGGGGCATGTTAGTATGAGAAGAATATCTCAGATTAACAAACTCAATCTGGTCAGAGGACTTCCTAATCTGAAGTTCAATTCAGATACTCTGTGTGAAGCATGTCAGAAAGGCAAGTTTGCAAAACCTTCTTTTAAATCTAAAAACGTTGTTTCCACCTCTAAGCCATTAGAACTTCTGCACATTGACTTATTTGGACAAGTTAAAACTGCTTCAGTCAGTGGCAAGAAGTATGGGTTAGTAATCGTAGATGACTATAGCAGATGGACATGGGTAAAGTTCTTAAGACACAAGGACGAGTCACACTCTGTGTTTGTTACCTTCTGTAACCAAGTTCAGAATGAAAAGGATCTTAGAATCGTCAAAGTCAGAAGTGATCATGGTGCAGAGTTTGAAAACAAAGATTTTGAATCATTTTTTAATGACAAAGGAATTCTGCATGATTTCTCTTGTCCTAGAACTCCCCAGCAAAATGGAGTTGTAGAACGAAAGAACATAACATTGTAAGAAATGGCCAGAACCATGATCAACGAGACTAACGTTGCTAAGATCTTCTGGGCAGAGGCGATAAACACAGCGTGCTACATTCAGAATAGAATCTCCATAAGACTTATTCTAGAAAAGACTCCATATGAATTGTGGAAGAACAGAAAGCCCAACATTTCATATTTTCATCCATTTGGATGTACTTGCTTTATTTTGAATACTAAAAATTATTTGAACAAGTTTGACTCTAAAGTACAGAAGTGTATTATGTTAGGATACTCTGAACGCTCAAGAGGGTACAGAGTATACAATACAGAAACACAGATTGTGGAAGAATCAATCAGTGTTCGTTTTGATGATAAGCTTGACTCTCAAAAGTCAAAGCAGAATGAATTACTTGCAGGTATGGAAGTTGAATTCACAGGTACTGAAGACAAGTCATCAGAAGCTCTTAACAGAGACACTCTCTCAACATCAGAAAGAGGCACTGCAAGCAATCTAGCATCTTCTGTTGATCAACCTCAGAAAAGACCATCCAGAAGCAGCATGGATCACCCAGAAGAAACTATCCTAGGAAAAAAGGAAGATCCAATCAGAACAAGAGCCAGCTTCAGAAACTCTGAAGAATCCCTCATGGGACTTGTCTCTCTAATTGAACCATCTTCAATTGATGAAGCACTTCTGGATAATGACTGGATTCTAGCAATGCAAGAGGAGCTGAATCAATTCACCAGGAATGACGTATGGGATCTGGTTCCTAAGCCAAAAGGATTCAACATCATTGGGATAAAATGGGTGTTCAGAAACAAGCTGAATGAACAAGGTGAAGTCATCAGAAACAAGGCACGATTGGTAGCACAAGGTTATAGTCAGTAAGAGGGGATAGACTATACAGAAACCTTTGCTCCAGTCGCCAGGTTAGAATCTATCAGACTTTTAATCTCTTTTGTTGTTAATAAAGGCATCACTCTGTATCAGATGGATGTCAAGAGTGCATTCTTAAATGGGTATATAGAAGAAGAGGTATATGTGCACCAACCCCTTGGTTTTGAAAGTTCAAAAAATCCAAAATATGTTTTTAAACTGAAGAAGTCACTGTATGGTCTGAATCAAGCTCCCAGAGCTTGGTATGAAAGACTAAGTAACTTCATGTTAGAAAAGGAATTCACCAGAGGGAAGGTGGACACAACCTTATTCTGTAAGACTGTTAAGAATGACATTCTAGTCTGCCAGATTTATGTTGATGATATAATATTTGGATCTACTAATCCCTCTCTGGGAAGAAAATTTGCTAAGTGTATGCAGGAAGAATTTGAGATGAGCCTAATGGGAGAACTGAAATTCTTTCTGGGAATTCAGATTAATCAAACCCCAGAAGGAACTTACATTCATCAGAGCAAATATGTCAGATAACTTCTGAAGAAATTTGATCTCTCAGAATGTAAGCCATCAAAGATTCCAATGCATCCCACGTGCATTCTGGAAAGAGAAGAGGTAAGCAAAAAGGTAGAACATAAGGTCTACAGAGGTATGATTGGTTCTCTTCTTTATCTTACAGCTTCAAGACCTGATATTTTATTCAGTGTATGCATTTGTGCAAGATTCCAATCAGATCCTAGAGAATCTCACTTAACAGTTGTTAAGCGAATTTTCAAGTATCTGAAAGGTACTACTAATCTGGGTTTGTTTTATAGAAAATCTGGTGATTACAGCTTAGTAGGTTACTGTGATGCTGACTTTGCTGGAGACAGAGTTGAACGTAAAAGCACTTCTGGAAGCTGCCAGTTTCTGGGAGAAAATATGATCTCGTGGTCCAGCAAAAGACAATCCACCATTGCTCTATCAACAGCAGAAGTTGAATACATAGCAGCAGCTGGATGCAGCACACAAATGCTCTTGATGAAAAGCCAACTTGAGGACTTCCAGATTTATGAGAGTAACATTCCCATCCTCTGTGATAACACCTCTGCTATTTGCTTAAGTAGAAATCCAATTTTGCATTCTAGGGCTAAGCATATAGAAATAAAACATCATTTTATTAGGGACTATATTCAAAAAGGAATCTTAAACTTAAAATTTATTGATACAGACCATCAATGGGCTGATATCTTTACAAAACCACTTTCTGAAGATAGGTTCAACTTCATTCTGAATCATCTCAGCATGAAGCTCTGTCCAGAATAAAACTGTTTTAATTTTATATATTAACCTTCAGAATTATGTTTATTACTCTGTAAACTTCTGATCAATCCTCCTTTCAGAATTTTAGAAATGCAGATTGTATCAGATCTATCCATGAAGCTCTGAGCTCTTCAGTTCAAGGATAGAAGTGATGTTCACTCAAAGCAAACAAGTGTCATCCAGTCATCAGCTGTTTCCTGAGGCTGAACACGCGTTCACGCTTCTGAAAAGGCAAAGCGCTGATTGGTTGCATTGAGACACATGTCACTGGTAACCGTTTAAGTATCTTTCTTAAATCCCCTAAAATCAGCAATCAATTAATGCTATTAATCATGATTTATTTCTCTCTCTTAAGCGTTTATGTTTTCAAAAACTTTTTCAAAATCTATTTAAACACCATTAACACACATTCACAACTTTTACCCTTACTTTCGTTTTCAAGCAATATTTCTGATTTCTGTGTTTGTGTTCTTCCTCTCAAGAAAACCCTTTCAAATTTTTTTTCTCTTGTGTTCTCCTTGTTTTCTTTACATGTTTGTCTGTAATATTTCTACTTGTTCTAAACTATCATTGCTTCTGTTTTAATACAAACGTGTTTTTACTCTGATCTGTTTAACTCTGATTATATATGCTTTTTGATCGCTGACAAAAAGGGGGAGAAAGAATGATATTTTTCAATAACGGTTTACTGAGACAAAAGTCTCAAACATTCTAACATCCTTATATATTTGCTGTGTTGTTCTGAAAAGCTTACAGGTACAAGAATCAGAAGAACTCTGATGAAGCAAAATTCTGATGCTCAAAGAAAGGTTCATTAAGTTCTAAAGTTCTGATACTCAAGGTCTCAAGGAATCAAAGGGGAATAATCAACTCAGGGGGAGTTTTTCTCATCATTACTCTGATACTTTTTATTCCTTACCTTCTTAGCTCTGATACTTTTTACTCATTATCTGATTATCTCTGATATCGTTTCCTCTTTATCCTTAAACTCTGATACTTTCATCATTTTATTTTAATTGAAAAAATCTAGTTTTTGTCATCATCAAAAAGGGGGAGATTGTTAGAACATAGTTTGATTCTACAACCCTCAGTTAGAGTTTTGATGATAACAAAATACAAGATTAAATGAATTATGAAAATTATATAAGACATAGATGCTACCTAAAAGTATGTTGTGTATTTACAGGAAACTCTGATGGAATCAACATCAGAATATCAGAATATCAACATCAGCATAAGAAGATGTGTCACATCAGAAGATCAAACATGTGCTACGCTGAAGTCTGATGAACAGAATCTGCGCTTACCATACTCTGACTCTGATCAAGATCTTAACTATGTCATCAACACTCAAAAGCAATCAGAATAAGCTAAAGCCAACACACTCTGATCTTAATCAAGCAGAACATTCTGAAGTGTCAACGGTACTGCATTCAAGGCAGATTAATTACCAACGGCTTTATTCCAAGACAAAGATCTTCTCAAAATAGAAAGAACGTAATGAGCATTGAAATGGAATTATTGGCATCAACGTATCTTTTCCAAGAAGTATTTAAACAAATCAGTGAGAAAGGAATTGGCTAATGCTCTACAATACTCTACACGCCTAAAGTCAATCATCTTCATCCTCACTCATACAGTTTGCTAAAGCTCTCAAATTGCTTACTCTATAGTTCTAGCATTCTAGTTTCACATAAGCTTAATTTGGAATCAGCATCAGAATATCAGAATATCAACATCAGCATAAGAAGATGTGTCACATCAGAAGATCAAACATGTGCTACGCTGAAGTCTGATGAACAGAATCTGCGCTTACCATACTCTGACTCTGATCAAGATCTTAACTATGTCATCAACACTCAAAAGCAATCAGAATAAGATAAAGCCAACACACTCTGATCTTAATCAAGCAGAACATTCTGAAGTGTCAACGGTACTGCATTCAAGGCAGATTAATTACCAACGGCTTTATTCCAAGACAAAGATCTTCTCAAAATAGAAAGAACGTAATGAGCATTGAAATGGAATTATTGGCATCAACGTATCTTTTCCAAGAAGTATTTAAACAAATCAGTGAGAAAGGAATTGGCTAATGCTCTACAATACTCTACACGCCTAAAGTCAATCATCTTCATCCTCACTCATACAGTTTGCTAAAGCTCTCAAATTGCTTACTCTATAGTTCTAGCATTCTAGTTTCACATAAGCTTAATTTGTGTATTATCACAGTTGTGATATATAGTTTTTCCAGAAAAAATTCAACACACATATAGTTCATTTATCTGTAAGAAAGAATTTCCTTGAGAAATCGGTTTGTGGTTTAGACTCAAGAAGGCTTTAGCAGTTGTTAAAGCATTTGTAATATTCAGTTGAATATAGTGGATTAAGACCTCGTTGGAGAGAGGCGAAATCACCTTGACGGGTGGACTGGAGTAGTTTGAGATCAAACGAACCAGGATAAAAATAACGTGTTGTCTGCATTTGATTTCAAGTTTTAACAATTCAACCCCCCTTCTTGTGTTTTTCACATCTTCAATTGGCATCAGAGCGCCTGGTTCTGAGTTCATAACACTTAACCGTGTCAGTACAAGATCCAGCATTGAAAAACACTATGGCAGGAACACATCACAACATCAGCAATGACAACAACGAAGAAAGAGACAGATTCAGTGGCAAACCTCCAGTCTTTGATGGAGAGAACTTTGATTACTGGAAAGACAGAATTGAAAGATTCTTTCAAGCCCATGATGTTGATCTGTGGGATATGGTGACAGATGGATACACGCACCCAGTAAATGAAAATGGTCAGAAGATTGACAGGAAAGCAATGTCTGATCAACAGAAGCGTGATTTCAAAAACCATCACAAGGCCAGAACTATTCTTCTCAGTGCTATCTCCTACTCTGAATACGAAAAAATATCAAACAGAGACACTGATAAGAACATGTTTGATTCTCTCAAAATGACGCATGAAGGCAACCTTCAAGTTAAAGAAACTAAAGCTCTTGTGCTCATCCAGAAGTATGAGGCATTCAAGATGGAGGAAAGTGAATCTATTGAAACAATGTTCTCAAGATTTCAGATTCTGGTTGTTGGTCTAAAAGTTCTGGATAAAGGGTATTCTACTACTGATCATGTCAAGAAGATCATCATAAGCTTGCCAAAACAGTGGAGGCCAATGGTCACAGCGCTGAAGCTAGCTAAGGATCTCAATACAATCTCTCTGGAGGAACTTGTCAGCTCCCTCAGAAGTCACGAGATAGAGCTAGAAGCTGATGAACCTCAAAAGCATGGTAAGCCTTTAGCTTTAAAATCTAACAGAAAATATGACTCTAAGGTTTTGCAGGCTGTTGAAGAAACCTCTGATGGGTCCTCGTCAGAAGAAGATGAACTGTCTCTCCTCTCCATAAGGGTGAACCAACTGTGGAAGCAGAGGCAAAGAAAGTTCAGGACTCCCAGAAGATCTGAGAACTAGAACGAATCCTCCTCCAGATACAGAAGGTCAGAATCCTCCTCTGGACACAGAAGATCTGAAGGCTCTTCAAGAAGCAGAAAGCCAAACAACAAGGACATCATCTGCTATGAATGCAACGATCAAGGACACTACAAGAGTGATTGTCCAAAGCTTCATAAGGAAAAGCCCAGAAGAAAGTTTGGCAAGGAAAAGAAGAAAAGTCTCATGGCCACATGGGATGACTCTGACACATCTGAAGCTGACTCAAAATCAGATGATGAGAGAGAAAACATAGCTCTCATGGCGAACATATCAGAAGACAGTGAAGCTTCTGAATCAGACTCGGAATCAGACACATAAGAGGTATTTCCTGACTTTGCTATTAATTTTACTAAGGCTGAACTTGCTGAAAGCCTTAATGAGATTCTGGAAAGATATCAGCAGATCAGAGTCAAATTCAGAAACCTAAAAAGGGATCTTGCTTTTGACTCTGATAAAACTGAGAGTCTCAAGTTGGAAAATTCTGAGTTGAAAAATAAAGTTTCAAAATTAGAAAATCTTTTACAAAACTCTCATAAGGAAACAATTCTTGAAACTCCCAGTAGCGCTGATGAGATCATCAAGGAGTATGATCACAGCTTTCAGAAGTTTCTTGCTAAAAGCATAGATAGAAGCAAAATGGCTTCAATGATCTATGGAGTTAGCAGAAATGGCAGAAAGGGAATAGGATACCAAGGTAAGGTACCTACACCAAATAATGCCATGGATTTAGTTATTAAACGAACTCCACTTAAATCACACTTTGTATATGGGCACACACATGACATCGAATATACTAGTAGTAATTATTCTGTCAAACCAAAATTCAACCAGAGTTTTGGTAAAACTAATAAATCAGGACCCAAGAAAATATGGGTACCTAAGGATAAAATAATACATGTTGCAGATATCTTTAGCAGCAAAGCAGAAACACCAGTCATGGTACCTGGACTCTGGCTGCTCGCGACACATGACGGGAAGAAGGCATATGTTCCAAAGCCTGGAACTTAAGCCTGGAGGCCATGTAGGCTTTAGAGGCAATCAGAGGGGAAAAATCATTGGCTCTGGAACAATAGGTAATGGAAATCTTCCCTCTATCAGTAATGTCTTATTAGTAGATGGATTAATGCATAACCTGTTATCCATAAGTCAATTAAGTGATAACGGTTATGATATAATCTTTAATCAAAATTCATGTAAAGCTGTTAGTCAGAAAGATGGGACTATCCTGTTTAATGGAAAGAGGAGAAACAACATTTACAAAATCAAACTTTCTGAACTGAAAAGTTAGAATGTAAAGTGTCTTTTGTCTGTTAACAACGAGCAATGGATCAGGCACAGAAGATTGGGGCATGTTAGTATGAGAAGAATATCTCAGATTAACAAACTCAATCTGGTCAGAGGACTTCCTAATTTGAAGTTCAATTCAGATACTCTGTGTGAAGCATGTCAGAAAGGCAAGTTTGCAAAACCTTCTTTTAAATCTAAAAACGTTGTTTCCACCTCTAAGCCATTAGAACTTCTGCACATTGACTTATTTGGACAAGTTAAAACTGCTTCAGTCAGTGGCAAGAAGTATGGGTTAGTAATCGTAGATGACTATAGCAGATGGACATGGGTAAAGTTCTTAAGACACAAGGACGAGTCACACTCTGTGTTTGTTACCTTCTGTAACCAAGTTCAGAATGAAAAGGATCTTAGAATCGTCAAAGTCAGAAGTGATCATGGTGCAGAGTTTGAAAACAAAGATTTTGAATCATTTTTTAATGACAAAGGAATTCTGCATGATTTCTCTTGTCCTAGAACTCCCCAGCAAAATGGAGTTGTAGAACGAAAGAACAGAACATTGTAAGAAATGGCCAGAACCATGATCAACGAGACTAACGTTGCTAAGATCTTCTGGGCAGAGGCGATAAACACAGCGTGCTACATTCAGAATAGAATCTCCATAAGACCTATTCTAGAAAAGACTCCATATGAATTGTGGAAGAACAGAAAGCCCAACATTTCATATTTTCATCCATTTGGATGTACTTGCTTTATTTTGAATACTAAAAATTATTTGAACAAGTTTGACTCTAAAGTACAGAAGTGTATTATGTTAGGATACTCTGAACGCTCAAGAGGGTACAGAGTATACAATACAGAAACACAGATTGTGGAAGAATCAATCAGTGTTCGTTTTGATGATAAGCTTGACTCTCAAAAGTCAAAGCAGAATGAATTACTTGCAGGTATGGAAGTTGAATTCACAGGTACTGAAGACAAGTCATCAGAAGCTCTTAACAGAGACACTCTCTCAACATCAGAAAGAGGCACTGCAAGCAATCTAGCATCTTCTGTTGATCAACCTCAGAAAAGATCATCCAGAAGCAGCATGGATCACCCAGAAGAAACTATCCTAGGAAAAAAGGAAGATCCAATCAGAACAAGAGCCAGCTTCAAAAACTCTGAAGAATCCCTCATGGGACTTGTCTCTCTGATTGAACCATCTTCAATTGATGAAGCACTTCTGGATAATGACTGGATTCTAGCAATGCAAGAGGAGCTGAATCAATTCACCAGGAATGACGTATGGGGCCTGGTTCCTAAGCCAAAAGGATTCAACATCATTGGGATAAAATGGGTGTTCAGAAACAAGCTGAATGAACAAGGTGAAGTCATCAGAAACAAGGCACGATTGGTAGCACAAGGTTATAGTCAGTAAGAGGGGATAGACTATACAGAAACCTTTGCTCCAGTCGCCAGGTTAGAATCTATCAGACTTTTAATCTCTTTTGCTGTTAATAAAGGCATCACTCTGTATCAGATGGATGTCAAGAGTGCATTCTTAAATGGGTATATAGAAGAAGAGGTATATGTGCACCAACCCCTTGGTTTTGAAAGTTCAAAAAATCCAAAATATGTTTTTAAACTGAAGAAGTCACTGTATGGTCTGAAACAAGCTCCCAGAGCTTGGTATGAAAGACTAAGTAACTTCATGTTAGAAAAGGAATTCACCAGAGGGAAGGTGGACACAACCTTATTCTGTAAGACTGTTAAGAATGACATTCTAGTATGCCAGATTTATGTTGATGATATAATATTTGGATCTACTAATCCCTCTCTGGGAAGAAAATTTGCTAAGTGTATGCAGGAAGAATTTGAGATGAGCCTAATGGGAGAACTGAAATTCTTTCTGGGAATTCAGATTAATCAAACCCCAGAAGGAACTTACATTCATCAGAGCAAATATGTCAGAGAACTTATGAAGAAATTTGATCTCTCAGAATGTAAGCCATCAAAGATTCCAATGCATCCCACGTGCATTCTGGAAAGAGAAGAGGTAAGCAAAAAGGTATAACAAAAGGTCTATAGAGGTATGATTGGTTCTCTTCTTTATCTTACAGCTTCAAGACCTGATATTTTATTCAGTGTATGCATTTATGCAAGATTCCAATCAGATCCTAGAGAATCTCACTTAACAGTTGTTAAGCGAATTTTCAAGTATCTGAAAGGTACTACTAATCTGGGTTTGTTTTATAGAAAATCTGGTGATTACAGCTTAGTAGGTTACTGTGATGCTGACTTTGCTGGAGACAGAGTTGAACGTAAAAGCACTTCTGGAAGCTGCCAGTTTCTGGGAGAAAATCTGATCTCATGGTCCAGCAAAAGACAATCCACCATTGCTCTATCAACAGCAGAAGTTGAATACATAGCAGCAGCTGGATGCAGCACACAAATGCTCTTGATGAAAAGCCAACTTGAGGACTTCCATATTTATGAGAGTAACATTCCCATCCTCTGTGATAACACCTCTGCTATTTGCTTAAGTAGAAATCCAATTTTGCATTCTAGGGCTAAGCATATAGAAATAAAACATCATTTTATTAGGGACTATATTCAAAAAGGAATCTTAAACTTAAAATTTATTGATACAGACCATCAATGGGCTGATATCTTTACAAAATCACTTTCTGAAGATAGGTTCAACTTCATTCTGAATCATCTCAGCATGAAGCTCTGTCCAGAATAAAACTGTTTTAATTTTATATATTAACCTTCAGAATTATGTTTATTACTCTGTGAACTTCTGATCAATCCTCCTTTCAGAATTTTAGAAATGCAGATTGTATCAGATCTATCCATGAAGCTCTGAGCTCTTCAGTTCAAGGATAGAAGTGATGTTCACTCAAAGCAAACAAGTGTCATCCAGTCATCAGCTGTTTCCTGAGGCTGAACACGCGTTCACGCTTCTGAAAAGGCAAAGCGCTGATTGGTTGCATTAAGACACATGTCACTGGTAACCGTTTAAGTATCTTTCTTAAATCCCCTAAAATCAGCAATCAATTAATGCTATTAATCATGATTTATTTCTCTCTCTTAAGCGTTTATGTTTTCAAAAACTTTTTCAAAATCTATTTAAACACCATTAACACACATTCACAACTTTTACCCTTACTTTCGTTTTCAAGCAATATTTCTGATTTCTGTGTTTGTGTTCTTCCTCTCAAGAAAACCCTTTCAAATTTTTTTTCTCTTGTGTTCTCCTTGTTTTCTTTACATGTTTGTCTGTAATATTTCTACTTGTTCTAAACTATCATTGCTTCTGTTTTAATACAAACGTGTTTTTACTCTGATCTGTTTAACTCTGATTATATATGCTTTTTGATCGCTGACAAAAAGGGGGAGAAAGAATGATATTTTTCAATAACGGTTTACTGAGACAAAAGTCTCAAACATTCTAACATCCTTATATATTTGCTGTGTTGTTCTGAAAAGCTTACAGGTACAAGAATCTGAAGAACTCTGATGAAGCAAAATTCTGATGCTCAAAGAAAGGTTCATTAAGTTCTAAAGTTCTGATACCCAAGGTCTCAAGGAATCAAAGGGGAATAATCAACTCAGGGGGAGTTTTTCTCATCATTACTCTGATACTTTTTATTCCTTACCTTCTTAGCTCTGATACTTTTTACTCATTATCTGATTATCTCTGATATCGTTTCCTCTTTATCCTTAAACTCTGATACTTTCATCATTTTATTTTAATTGAAAAAATCTAGTTTTTGTCATCATCAAAAATGGGGAGATTGTTAGAATATAGTTTGATTCTACAACCCTCAGTTAGAGTTTTGATGATAACAAAATACAAGATTAAATGAATTATGAAAATTATATAAGACATAGATGCTACTTAAAAGTATGTTGTGTATTTACAGGAAACTCTGATGGAATCAGCATCAGAATATCAGAATATCAACATCAGCATAAGAAGATGTGTCACATCAGAAGATCAAACATGTGCTACGCTGAAGTCTGATGAACAGAATCTGCGCTTACCATACTCTGACTCTGATCAAGATCTTAACTATGTCATCAACACTCAAAAGCAATCAGAATAAGCTAAAGCCAACACACTCTGATCTTAATCAAGCAGAACATTCTGAAGTGTCAACGGTACTGCATTCAAGGCAGATTAATTACCAACGGTTTTATTCCAAGACAAAGATCTTCTCAAAATAGAAAGAACGTAATGAGCATTGAAATGGAATTATTGGCATCAACGTATCTTTTCCAAGAATTATTTAAACAATCAGTGAGAAAGGAATTGGCTAATGCTCTACAATACTCTACACACCTAAAGTCAATCATCTTCATCCTCACTCATACAGTTTGCTAAAGCTCTCAAATTGCTTACTCTATAGTTCTAGCATTCTAGTTTCACATAAGCTTAATTTGTGTATTATCACAGTTGTGATATATAGTTTTTCCAGAAAACATTCAACACACATATAGTTCATTTATCTGTAAGAAAGAATTTCCTTGAGAAACCGGTCTGTGGTTTAGACTCAAGAAGGCTTTAGCAGTTGTTAAAGCATTTGAAATATTCAGTTGAATATAGTGGATTAAGACCTCGTTGGAGAGAGGCGAAATCACCTTCACGGATGGACTGGAGTAGTTTGAGATCAAACGAACCAGGATAAAAATAACGTGTTGTCTGCATTTGATTTCAAGTTTTAACAATTCAACCCCCCTTCTTGTGTTTTTCACATCTTCAAAACAGTGAATTCGAAGATCAAATCAAATCCACCTTTCCCCGAAAATCAAGTGAAAGGATGTAGAAGGTGAGAGGCAACCCATCGGTCAATGCCCTTGGTCGACAACGACAATTTCAGGAAAACATTCCCTCGACCAGACATGCTCGCGACTAACACTTGGGAGGATCTGTGCTGAATACCGAACACTAAATTCGAACATCAGGCCCCATAAGGATGAAACTCCCCGATATATGGGATATGAACACCGAAGGAGACTCATCAAAAACTTCATGGAATTCATCGGAAAATTCATGGGACTCGTCAAAAACTTCTTATGATTCACCGAAAAATTCATATGATTCATCGTGAAACCCATAATACAGCGTGACCACCGCCACGGGCATAAAAAACGCTAGCCTATCTTCTGCCCTAAATGACACCTGAGTACCCCCCCTATGGAAGATACAAGGCAGTCGGCATTTGATAATGACGTAACCACCGTCAAACACCAACAACTCGCCAGTTCTGAGTATGAAAAGCTAACCTAACAAGCATTCTAACTACTATGAACATACAAACCAAGAGAAAGAGATGAGAGACTTACTTAATAGACGAAGGTGGACGGTAATCGAGAATTCTCTGGAAACAAAGGCAGTAACGATGGCGGTGAAATCTCCAAGAGTGAGAGCAGACGAGAGAGGGTGAAGATGGAAATTTGAAACCATTTCAAAATGTTTCCCCTCTTTAATATTTATAGACCTGAGTGGATAGGAACGCGTGCACGCTCCTAGGGAAACAAACAGCCGTTTCAACCATCATTAAACCTACTCTCTAGACTAGCCATTATCACGCATATAATAAGGCACGTGGATCGAGACACACAACGTGTCAACTTCCAAACTCTAACAACTTTTCGTCTCCTCGAATGACAGACACCCCTTATCGAGCACAGATGATAAGCTCCTACATTCTCACATGAGCATTTCCTCGAAGAACTCATTAAGCATCCTCGTATCAAACAACGAGCCCCAACAGTGCGGTTTTCCTCCTCGAAGTACAAGCTAACTCCAAATTCATTGCTCCTTTGCCTAGAAGCAATGACTTAGGGTGCTCTTGTTGTGGACTGGGCCATCAACTACACACGGCCCAATCCATTCCTTCTCCAGAACAGGCCAAAAGCATTAGCCCAATCAGTTTAAGGCAGCGAAGGGCACATTTCCTCCCTACACGACAACATTGACCGTGTGGCCGTATGGCCCTGAAAACGACAAGGCTACGCCTGCTCGTAAACACGTCCCTGCACGTAGAAGCGTCTAGTTCCAAACATCTTTGCCTGCGATAACGACTAGTTTCGGGCATCTCCATTCAGGATGTCGGGCACGATTTGTCCGCTCTTGGCAGTTACCTATTTTTGAGGATCTAATATTAAAGCCCAAAAATAGGAACCAATAGCCAAGTGTCGGGGGTACTATATAAATCCTCATACTTGTGAGGGTCAAGTATCCAATATTCTACTCTAAAACCCTATATTCTCTCTTGTATCTCTTTGCACTCTTACTTACTTGATCATCATAGTGCCTTGCAGGTACACCTCCTCCTCCTTGATTCCAACATTACAGACACAAATATCGGCCCATCACAACTTCTGATCACCGATAAGATCAACAGTTTTAACCACATGATAATCGCGTCACTACCCTAACAATATTTTATTTGCAATGTAATTTTCACTTTGATGAGTTGGCAATATTGGTGTGATTTCTACTTTGTTGACTTCTCTATTAAATACCAACCCCGTCGCTTCCAATACACATTATCAAAAGAAAGAAAAAAATTTGTTCATATATAAATATATATTGAGTTGTGGCCTGTTTATATTTTAGTAAATATTAATTATATATTTTTGTATGTTAGTAAAATAAAACATATAAATAAGTTTATTTACTAAAAACAAAAAACAGTGATAACTTTTTTTAATGATTATATATATATATATATATATATATATATATATATATATATATATATATATATATATATATATATATATATATATATATATATATATATATATATATATATATATATATATATATATATATAGTATATGATTTGTTTAGGATTAAATATTTTTCTGATCTCTCTAAATATAGCGGTTTTTAAGTATAATCCTTCTAAATATTTTCTTCAATGAATGGTTCCTATAATTTTTTTTATCATTGATCCCTACCATTTAATGAGATCAACAGAAGGTGATATGGCAGTAGACGTGTATATTTAAATTAATTCTTTTTTATTTTATTGTGATTAAAATATTGAATAAATTATTATGAATGATTTTAATCATTCCAAAATTAAATTTGGTCAAGCAAGATCAAACCCCCAACCTCTACCCAACCAATTGTACATGCAAGCAAACCACCAAACCACGCAATTTCTTGTTAGGTATAGCGCAATCAAAAGTTTATATTTTCTTGTTTTCTTTCTAACTAATTTTAATACAACACTTCAAAAAGCTTCAAGCTTATCGCAACAATAGCAAAGTCCTTTGATTAAAGCTTCAAGTTACAACCATGGAAAAGTCCTTTATCATCATTTATCATCATTACTAGGTCCAGGAGTAGGAGTTCTTTCTATGCCTCTTCTTCTTCAACCCAATTTTCTTCTTCTTCTCAATTTTCTACTTTCCACATACTCCAATAAAGCCCCTTATCTTTTCTCAATTATTTTCTGCTTAAAATTTCAATAATTGAAGTGTTGTTTACACAAACACATAAATTAATGAGGACATGGATGATTTTAGTGACGAAGACGAGGACGAAGAGTAATTTGAAGAGGAAAATGATAGTGTAATACCTTATGTAAGTTTCGCTGGAAACCTAATTATTGTGTGGTTGAAAGAAAAAAATTAATTTTGTTGAAGAATTGACTTGAATTTGGTTGCAAATAGAGAAGCTTACCAACCAGCATTCCAAGAGTTCATGGCTTTTTTTTATGACAAAATAAAATATCTTCAAAAAATTATAACCAATTTTTGTTTATTGTAGAGGAGTAATTGTGCGTGCTATTTAAAGTGTTGTATTAAAATTAGTTAGAAACAAAATAAGAAGATATAAACTTTTGATTGCACTATACTTAACAAGAAGTAATGTGGTCTCGTGGTTTGCTTTCATGTGCAATTGGTTAGAAGTTGGGGGTCTGATCATGCTTGGCTAAATTTTAATTTTGGAATGATTAAAATCCTTCATAATAGTTTATTCAATATTTTCATCACAATAAAATAAAAAAGAATTAATTTAAAAATATACATGTACTGCCATATCACTCTTCGTTAGTTATCAGGTCATCTTCTATTAGTCTCATTTAACAGTAGGGATCAATCGTATGGATGAAAAAATTTATATGAACCATTCATTGAAAGAAATATTAACTGCTATATTTAGAGGAGACAAAAACATATTTAACCTTTTAAGAAAAAAAACAAAACAGTATTATATATATATATATATATATATATATATATATATATATATATATATATATATATATATATATATATATATATATATATATATATATATATATATATATATATATATATATATATATATATATATATATATATATATATATATATATATATATATATATATATATATATATATATATATATATATATATATATATATATATATATATATATATATATATATATATATATATATATATATATATATATAAGTATATATATTTTTTGTTAACTAAGTAAATACAATTGAGCAAGATTAATATGAAATGTAGTTTGTATGAAATTTAGTATGAATTAAATTAGTATGGGATATACTTAGTATGAATTTTAGTTTGAATTAAATTTATTATCATACAATTAATTTGTATGAAATGTTGTTTGTAGTTAATATAAATTTATTTTTAAAATAATGTGTAAAAAAATAATATTAAGTATATAGTTATTAAATTTGTTAATATTTGTATGTAATATTCGATTAAAATTTTCGCAATTGGTCGATAGATTAAAATCACTTTCGTAATTAAAATGGCGACGATTTTGTAAATATGCAGTATGAATTATTTTCCGTACTAACGTAGTTGGATGTATGATAGAGCGTATGCAGGAAGACGTGGACTTAAACCAAATTTTGAAGATGTTAAAGAGTTTATTATGTGGGCATTTGCTCAAGAATGTTGTCGAAGAGAATGTGTAAGATGTCCTTGTCTTAAATGTGAATGTAGACCTGTAATTAGTGATCTAAAGGGAATATAACGATATTTGAAGAGAAGGGATTTCATTAAAAGTTATTGGATTTGAACATATAATGGAGAAGAATTGTTGAGTAATGTGCCAAGGATTACTAACCCATATGCTTCAATCAGTCGAGCAAATATGGAATATATGGTCAATTTTAATCTTATCGCTGACATGGTTGGAGATGTTCTTGGGGTGAGCGTGACCTATGATGAAACTTAATATTTTGGTGGGGAAGAGTTGCCGAATGAGGAAGCCCGTAATTTTTATCAATTGTTAAAATAAATTAATACTTTGTTGTTTGAGGGGTCGTGGGACTCAAAATTGTCTATGTGTGAGAGATTATTGGTCGCCAAGTTAAATTGGAATGTTCCTGATCAGTATTTGGAATTCTTTACAAAAATGATGTTGGACGTGACTCCTCCGAAAGACAACTGAAGAAGTGAAAAACACAAGAGGGGGGGGGGGGTTGAATTGAAACTTAAAAATCAAATGCAATAGACTCAAGATTTTTATCCTGGTTCGCTTGATCTCAAACTACTCCAGTCCACCCGCCAAGGTGATTTCGCCTCTCTCCAATGAGGACTTAATCCACTAATCAAACAGATTACAAATCTACTTTGACAACTGTCAAAGTCTTATTGAGTATGACCACAACTCGGTTTATCTCAAGGAACAATATCTTAATCAAAGAACAATTAATTGTGTACTATTTGTTTTTCGTTACAAAAACTGTATCACTACTGTGATGTATTACACAATTTGAGTATATAAATTAATATGAATATTTGCAGCTTTTTGAGATGTATAGAGCAGTCGTTAGCAAAATCGTAAATGATTTACCCTTTGAGCTTGTTTAAATAGGCGTGGAAATCTGTCCAAATTGAAACGTGATAATGGACACTTAATGCACTTTCCATACTGAGAAGATTCTTGTCTGAATAAAGTCGTTGCAAACGATACTGTCTTAATGGAAAAGTAACGCTTCAGAACTTAGGAATCTTGCATGCTGCTTTAATTCAGAACTTTGATAACTCAAAGATATGAGGATCTGTTGGGGCGTTAGAGTTCTGTTCAGAATCAAAATATCTTTCACTTTTGCACAGATTCTGATCATCATTCTTCAGAACATTCTGATTGCTTAGCTTGAAAGCTTCTGTGGCTGAACTTCTGATGTCGTTTCAGTCAGAACTTCTGTTCAACATACAACACAAATTTAGAGTGAATATTTGTTCTTTATGTTTGTTATCATCAAAACTCTTATAAGGATTGTAGAATCAAACTATGTTCTAACAATCTCCCCCTTTGATGACAAAAACCAGGATTTTTAATAAAAAATTATAGAACAAAAAAGCTTAAGAGAGTCTCCCCCTGAGTTGAGTACTCGGATAGAGATGAGTTACTTCCCTAAAGTTCCTTCTCGTCATAGCTTTTGATGCATCTCCTTCTGTCTTTATCAGAATATGTTCCTGTTCATGCTTTCAGAGAAAAATAGAAGTTAAGATATTTAGAATGTTTGAGACTTTGTCCCGATATACTGTTATTGAAAATATCTTACGTTCTCCCCCTTTTTGTCAGGTATCAAAAAGCAATATAATCAGATTCAAAAAGATGATGATTTGTATTAAAAACAGACTGCAATGACATTTTTCAGAAATAAAGAGGATAAGATGAAGAATATAGAATATAAGTTTAAAAAAATCTAAGATGGAGGGGGAAGTCGTGTGAACAACACTTCCAGCAAGCTCTTATTATGAGTGCTTGATTCTTCCTGCTTTCCCAGAATATCCTTGATTTCTTTTGTTGTATCTTCTTGTTTGTCCAATATATCCCTTATCTCTTTGTTTGTGTCTTCTTGCTTGTCCAACCTTGCGTGGATTAAATCATTTTCCTTATTCAACTCTTCCAGAGTTTACATGACTAGAGATGAAGTTGGTGTATCTTCAGAGGTTGCATGTCATTCAGAACACTCTACAGCCTCTTCTGATTGAACAACTTCTTCTGTTACAATTTCCTTTTTTGGAGCAGTAGTCAGAGGGTGACTATCAGAATCTGGTTCAGTGGCTTCTGGAGGTTGGGGCTCTTTCCAGCAGAAGAATTTCTTTCTTGTCCCAGTGACTTAGAACTTGGTCTTTGAAGGATTTCAGCTGATCACTGAAGTTCTGCTGAGCCAACTCATAGCTCAATTCTTTCAGTCTCTGGGATTCAGAGTTGAACCATTTTCTGAATCTATCCTACAGAGAATCAGAAGTAGCAGGATTAGAATTCTCTTGACTTGCTTGCTTCAAAGAAGTAACCCATTCTTGTATTTCTGTTTCAAAAATCAACAAGTTCTTACCAACTTATGATTTGGTTAAGGTTGGTTTGGGTTTGGGAACGACAATTTTATTTGAGCTAAAAGTTAGAGGGTCCAGCAATTCTAGATCAATGACAGTTTTGAGATGATCAGCTGGACAGTTAATTGGTGAGGGAGTAGAATAATCAGAAATCAGGATTGGTGAGTGAGGAGTGTTTGGTGGTGTGGAATCATAAGGTGAAGGTATTTCTGGAATATCATGGGTGGAGAGAGGTAAACGAACCATAAGAGGTTCTATTATTCCAGGAATTGGGGTAGTGGTATCAGAGTCTGTAAGGGAGTCTTCTGATTGGTTTGCAGTAGCGTGTTGATTTTTTGGTTCAGGTGTTTCAGAATTTGGATTTTCAGATTGAGGAGTGAGAGGGTTTTCATTTTCTGGTTGAGGTGAGTTGAGGTTTTGATGTTCTGGTTGAGGAGAGTGTGGGTAAGGATTTTCTGGTTGTTGAGACTGGATATATGGATTTTCTGGGATTGGTGAGTGAAATTCTTGATCAAACAGTTCAATATCAAAGAGAACTCTTGCAAGTTCTGGTTGATTTTGTTCTGGATTTGGATTGGGGGAATGAGGTTCATTTAAGAAACTGCCAAGAGTTACAGATGGATCAAACTCTATATCAAAATCTTCAAATGTTTGTGGTGAGGGATTTTCTGTTGGTTGAGGGGGAATGGTTTCAGATGTTGGAATAACTATAGATTCTACAACAGAAACAAAAGATGTGTTACCTTTCTTTTTCGCAGCTTTGGGTGTCCTCTGAGAGGATCCTTCTCCTGCTTCCTTCCTCTTTCTTGATTCTTCAGCGCAACCTCTGGAGCTGCCTTGTGCAAGTCACGGATGTTGATTTCTGGAATAGTCCCATCTTCCTTGCAAGCTTCAAGGTATCTGACTACAATCTCTAGAGAAGCATCTATCTCAGAGAATTGTGGAAAATACTTCAGAGGGATTCTCCTAGATGTGATGACCTCATGAGAAGCAATTGTTGATTCCTTCTTAATACTTTCAATAATCTTCATTTTCTTCAGATTCTTGGCATTTAGTGGTTTCCCAGCAGTTGCTTCCAGAGTGTTGATCTCTTGAGCCTCTGCCAGATGTTCTATCAGCCTGTTTTCCATCAGATTATCTGAAATCAATCTTCCTAGAGGAATCCAATCCCTCTTAGTCCTTTCTTCTTCTCTGGTCTCTTTCACACTTGTTCTCAGATGGTTGAAGAGAAAATGTGGAAGATTTATTTTGGTCTTCTTTGCAATGAAGTATAACAGAAACTGCTGATTAATGTTAATGTATTCAGGAGAGCTTGTAGGCTTCCTGTGATTGATACATCCCAAAATGATCCTAGCCCAGATTCTGTAATAATCTTTCAAGTCTCTTATCTTGCTGGATGGCTGTCCAGAAGTGAAAATAACCCTAGCAATAGATTTTAGGTCAGAATACTTGTCAGCCATATCAATGCATTTGACTCCGCCGCCATTGTACCCAATAAGTTTCCTAATCAAGTCTTCTGTAATCACTATCTTCTTCCCCATAACATATGATGTATCCTGATGGTTGGATGAGGTAGCATGAATCCAGAATTCCTTAATAAGAATAGGGAATGTTAGACCCAATAGACGATCAAAGTATCTGTTCCATCCCCGTGTCGTTACATCTTCATACATATCAAACTCGTTTTCCTTTAAATTCTCAAAATCGATGATCAATTCACATAGAACTTCAAGGTTGTCGATCGGAGTAAGCAGTGTTCTAATGGGCTCCTCATACTATTCTATTGACGAAGAACCAGGAGCAATGTTGAGATTCTTGAGGCTTGATGAGGATGCCATTGTTCACACGGATTCGTTGAAGAAGACTGAGAAATTTTTTTTTTGGAAAACTAGAGCGAGAGAGAATAGTGAAAGCAGTACGAAGAGAATGAAATAGTAAATTGAGATTATAAACACTTTTTAAAACATAATCAATAAGAAAGAGAAAATGAGTAATGATTATACTGAATTAATGAAACCTGAAATTAGGGGATTTCGTGTAGATACTGAACAGTTACCATTGACAAGTGTCTCAATGCATCCAATCAGAGCCTTGGACCCTTCAGAATTTGAACGCGTGTTCAGCCTCAGAAGGTAGCCTGTGAGAGGATGACAGATGTTTGATGGTGTGAACTGCACTCCTCTATCTTTGAAATGAAAAGTTCAAATCTTCATAGATAGATTCTGAGGCAACTGTACTCCTAACTTCTGAAGACAAGTTGATCATATGCTCACAGAAAACAATAAAATTATGAGGGTTAGAATATGCAAATAAAACATTTTATTCTGGACACAATTTCATACTGAGATGTTTCATAATGAAATTGAATCTATCTTCAGAAAGGGGTTTTGTAAACACATCAGCCCATTGATGGTCTGTGTCAATAAATTTTAAAGTGAGAATTCCTTTCTGAATATAATCCCTAATAAAATGGTGTTTTATTTCTATATGCTTAGCCCTAGAATGCAGAATGGGATTTCTGGGTAAACTGATAGCAGAAGTATTATCACAGAAGATAGGGATGTTACTCTCAAATATGTTGAAGTCTTCAAGCTGACTTTTCATCCAGAGCATTTGTGTGATACATCCAGCAGCTGCTATGTATTCAGCTTCTGCTGTTGACAACACAATTGTGGACTGTCTTTTGCTAGTCCATGAGATCAGATTATCTCTCAGAAACTGGCAGCTTCCAGAAGTACTTTTATGCTCTACTCTGTCTCTAGCAAAGTCAGCATCACAGTATCCTACTAAGTTGTATTCATTGGATTTTCTATAAAACAAACCCAAGTTAGTAGTACCTTTCAGATACTTGAAAATTATCTTAACTGCTGTTAAGTGAGATTCTCTAGGATCTGATTAGAATCTAGGACATAAACAAACACTGAATAAAATATCAGGCCTTGAAGCTGTCAGATAAAGGAGAGAACCAATCATACCTATGTAGATCTTCTGCTCTACCTTTTTACTTACCTCTTCCTTTTCCATAATGCACGTGGGATGCATTGGAGTCTCTGAGGGCTTACATTCTGAGAGGTCAAATTTCTTTAGAAGTTCTTTGACGTATTTGCTCTGGTGAATATAAGTTCCTTCTGGAGTCTGGTTGATCTGAATGCCCAGAAAGAATTTAAGCTCTCCCATTAAGCTCATCTCAAACTCTACCTGCATGCACTTAGCGAATTCTCTTCCCAGAGAAGGTTTAATAAATCCAAAAATAATGTCATCTACATAAATCTGACAAACTAAAATGTCATTCTTAAATGTCTTACAGAATAGGGTTGTGTTTACTTTCCCTCTGGTGAATTCCTTTTCTAATAGAAAGTTACTTAGCCTTTCGTACCAAGCTCTGGGAGCTTGTTTCAGACCATAAAGTGACTTTTTTAGTTTGAAAACATATTCTTGGTGTTTGGAATTTTCAAACCCAGGGGGTTGGTGCACATATATCTCTTCATCAATGTAACCATTTAAGAATGCACTTTTGACATCCATCTGATACAGAGTGATGCCATTATTTACAGCAAAAGAGATTAAGAGTCTGATAGATTCTAACCTGACGACTGAAGCAAAGGTTTATGTATAGTCTATCCCCTCTTGCTGACTATAACCTTGTGCCACCATTCGAGCCTTGTTTCTGATGACTTCTCCTTGCTCATTCAGTTTGTTTCTGAACACCCACTTTGTTCCAATCAAGTTGAATCCTTTTGGTTTGGGAACCAGATCCCATACGTCATTTCTGGTGAACTGGTTTAACTCCTCCTGCATTGCCATAATCCAGTCATTATCCAGAAGAGCTTCGTCAATTGTTATTGGTTCAATCAGAGATACCAATCCCATGAGGGATTCTTTAGAGTTTCTGAATGTTGATCTTGTTCTGATTGGATCATCCTTCTTTCCCAGAATCTTATCTTCTGGGTGAGCTATGCTGCTTCTGGATAACTTTTTATGGAGTTGATCAACAGAAGGTGCTGGAATGCTTGTGACATTTGCTTCGGACGTTGTTGGAGTGTCTCTGTTGGGAGCTTCTGGTGTGTTGTCTTCAGCACCTGTGAATTGAACTTCTATATCTGCAAAAGATTCATTCTGCTTTGACTTTTGAGGGTCAATCTTATCATCAAATCTGACACTGATTGACTCTTCAACAATATGTGTTTCTGTATTGTATACTTTGTATCCTCTTGAGCGTTCAGAGTATCCTAACATAATACACTTCTGCGCTTTAGAGTCAAAATTGTTCAGATGATCTTTAGTATTCAGAATAAAACATGTACATCCAAAGGGATGGAAATAAGTAATGTTTGGATTTCTGTTCTTCCACAATTCATATGGAGTCTTTTCCATAATAGGTCTTATAGAGATTCGATTCTGAATATAACACGTTGTGTTAATTGCTTCTGCCCAGAAGATCTTAGCAATGTTAGTCTCATTGATCATAGTTATGGCCATTTCTTGCAATGTTCTATTCTTTCATTCTACAACTCCATTTTGTTGGGGAGTTTTAGGACAAGATAAATCATGCGAAATGCCTTTTTCGTTAAAAAATGTTTCAAATTTTTTGTTTTCAAATTCTCCACCATGATCACTTCTGACTTTGACAATTCTAAGATCCTTTTCATTCTGAACTTGGTTACAGAAACCAACAAACACAGAATGTGACTCGTCCTTGTGTCTTAAGAACTTTACCCATGTCCATCTGCTATAGTCATCCACGATCACTAACCTATACTTCTTGCCACTAACAGACGCAGTTTTCACTGGTCCAAATAAGTCTATGTGCAGAAGTTCTAATGGCCTAGAGGTGGAAACAACATTTTTAGCTTTAAAAGCAGGTTTTGCAAATTTGCCTTTCTGACATGCTTCACACAGAGCATCTGAGCTAAAATTCAGATTAGGAAGTCCTCTGACCAAATTGAGTTTGTTAATCTGAGATATTCTTCTCATACTAACATGCCCTAATCTTTTGTGCCAGACCCATTGCTCGTTGTTAACAGAAAGAAGGCATTTTACATTCTGACTTTTTAGTTCAGAAATTTTTATCTTATAAATGTTGTTTTTCCTCTTTCCATTAAACATGATAGTTCCATCTTTATGACTAACAGCTTTGCATGAATTTTGATTAAATATTATATCATAACCGTTATCACTTAATTGACTTATGGGTAACAGGTTATGCATCAATCCATCAACTAATAGCACATTATTAATAGAAGGAAGATTACCATTACCTATTGTTCCAGAGCCAATGATCTTCCCTCTTTGGTTGCCTCCAAAGCCCATGTAGCCTCCAGGTTTAAGTTCCAGGCTTTGGAACATATGCTTTCTTCCCATCATGTGTCGAGAGCATCTAGAGTCCAGGTACCATGACTGGTGTTTTAGCCTTGATGTTAAAGATATCTGCTACATATATAATTTTTTCCTTAGGTACCCATATCTTTTTGGGTCCTGGTTTGTTAGTTTGACCAAAATTCTGTTTGAATTTTGGTTTGGAAGAATAATTATTGCTAGTGTATTTCAGATCATGTGTGTGCCCATATGTGAAGTGTGATTTTAGTGGTGTGCATTTTATTACTAGGTCCATGACTTTCTTAGGTAGAGATACCTTACCATGGTATCCTATTCCTTTTCTGCCATTTCTGCTAACTCCATAGATCATTGAAGCCATCTTGCTTCTATCTATGTTTTTAGCCAGAAACTTCTGAAAGTTGTGATCATATTATTTTATAATTTTATGAGCACTACTGGGAGCCTCTGAGATTATTTCTTTCTGAGAGTTTTTTAAATCAATTTCTAGTTTTGAAATCTTTTATTTTAGCTCAGAATTTTCTAATCTAAGACTCACAGTTTCTTCAGAGTCAGAGACAAGATCCCTTTTCAGGTTCTTGAATTTGACTCTGATGTGCTGATACCTTTCCAGAATCTCATTCAGGCTTTCTGCTAGTTCAGCTTTAGTGAAATTAACAGTAAAATCAAAAAATACCTCTTCTATGTCTGATTCTGAGTCTTACTGAGATGCTTTGCTATCTTTTGTCACATTAGCCATAAGAGCAATGTTGGCTCTTTCATCATCTGATTCTGAGTCTGCGTCAGAAGTATCTGAATCATCCCATGTTGCCATGAGACTTTTCTTCTTCTCCTTGAAGAACTTCTTTTTGGGCTTCTCCTTCTGAAGCCTTGGGCAATCACTTTTGTAGTGTTCCTGTTCATTGCACTCATAGCAGATGATGTCTCTATTGTTTGACTTTCTGTGACCAGATGAAGTTTCAGATCTTCTGTGTCCGAAGGAGGGCTCAGACTTTCTGTATCCGGAGGAGGATTCATTCTGATTCCCTGGCCTTCTGGAATTTCTGAATTTTCTTTTCCTCTGCTTCGACAACTGATTGACCCTTCTAGAGAGAGAGAAGAGACAAATCGTCTTCTGATGATGATGATCCATCAGAGGTTTCTTCCATAGCCTGCAAAACCTTAGAATCAAGTTTTTTGTTATATTTTAATGCTAAAGGCTTACCTTGCTTCTGAGGCTCGTCATCTTCTAGCTCTATCTCATGGCTTATAAGGGAGCTAACAAGTTCCTCTAGAGATATCTTGTTGAGATCTTTAGCCAGCTTAAGTGCAGTGATCATTGGCCTCCATTGCTTTGGTAAACTTCTAATGATCTTCTTCACGTGATCAGCAGTAGAATACCCTTTGTCAAGAACTCTCAGCCCAGCAACAAGAATCTGGAATCTTGAGAACATCGCTTCTATGGATTCACTGTCTTCCATCTTGAAAGATTTGTATTTCTGAATGAGCGCAAGGGACTTGGTTTCTTTAACTTGTATGTTGCCTTCATGCGTCATTCTCATAGAGTAAAACATGTTTTTGGTTGTCTCTCTATTTGAGATCTTCTCATACTGAGTATGAGATGGCACTGAGAAGAATTGTTCTGGCCTTATGATGATTTCTGAAATCACGCTTTTGCTTGTTAGACATTCTTTTTCTATCTATCTTCTGACCACTTTCATCCACTGGATGTATGTATCCATCAATTACCATGTCCCATAGATCAGCATCATGATCCAGAAAGAAGCTCTCAATTTTGTCTTTCCAGTAGTCAAAATTTTCTCCATCAAACACTGGAGGTTTGCCGCTGATTTTGTCCTTGTCATCATGATAGTCATTGCTGATATTTTGGCTTGGTCCCACCATAGTGTTTTTCTAAAGCTTGGATCTTGTACTGACACGGTTAAGTGTATGAACTCAGAACCTGGCACTCTGATGCCAATTGAAGAAGTGAAAAACACAAGAAGGGGGGGTTGAATTGAAACTTAAAAATCAAATGCAATAGAATCAAGATTTTTATCCTGGTTCGCTTGATCTCAAACTACTCCAGTCCACCCGCCAAGGTGATTTTGCCTCTCTCCAACGAGGACTTAATCTAATAATCAAACAGATTACAAATCTACTTTGACAACTGTTAAAGTCTTCTTGAGTATGACCACAACCCGATTTATCTCAAGGAACAATATCTTAATCAAAGAACAATTAACTGTGTACTATTTGTTTTTCGTTACAAAAACGGTATCACTACTGTGATGTATTACACAATTTGAGTATATAAATGAATATGAATATTTACAGCTTTTTGAGATGTATAGAGCAGTCGTTAGCAAAATCGTAAACGATTTACCCTTTGAGCTTGTTTAAATAGGAGTGGAAATCTGTCCAAATTGAAACGTGATAATGGACACTTAATGCACTTTCCATACTGAGAAGATTCTTGTCTGAATGAAGTCGTTGCAAATGATATTGTCTTAATGGAAAAGTAACGCTTCAGAACTTGGGAATCTTGCAAGCTGCTTTACTTCATAACTTTGGTAACTCAGAGATATGAGGATCTGTTGGGGCGTTAGATTTCTGTTCAGAATCAGAATATCTTTCACTTTTGTGCAGATTCTGATCATCATTCTTCAGAACATTCTGATTGCTCATCTTGAAAGCTTCTGTGGCTGAACTTTTGATGTCGTTTCACTCAGAACTTATGTTCAACATACAACACAAATTTAGAGTGCATATTTGTTCTTTGTGTTTGTTATCATCAAAACTCTTATAAGGGTTGTAGAATCAAACTATGTTCTAACAACAACTTGCCTACAAGTTTTTTTTTATGCAAATAGGTCGGTATCAAAGTTGGGTTTAGAAGTAAGAAGGATTGATTGTTTCATTAGTGATTTCATGTTGTTTTATGACAATGATTTTGGTGATGGAGTGTTGGAGGAATGTAAGTTTTATAAGAGTCCAAGATATCAAGTTCATAGTAAACCATTAACCGTAAGAAAAAACATGTAGCAGTGGAGTCTGTAATGCCCGTTAATTTAATTAATTATTTAATTAAATTATTTTTGGATTATTTGTGTAAAAGTTGTGAGATGTTGAGAATTGTTGGTATAAGTTGTTATATTATTAATTAATTAATTAATTAGTTGATTAATAATAATAATAATAATGTTTGAATTAATAGAACAATTGTGTTGGGCTCATGTTATTGGTTGGAAGTAGTAAAATGGAGGTGTGTATGTTAGGCCCAATAGAATTGGTGATATAAGGTTAAGCTGGCACAAGGATTTGATTTAGTTGGTGATGAAGGGTTTTTGTGCGTTGATCGTGTGAAGCCGCGCGAAAAGAGGAGCAAGCTGCCCGATGTCGAGCAGAACAAAGCAAGGCTGTTGGCTGGGATTTTGGTAGAGCAACCTTCAATCCAGGTAAGGATGGGGTTATGTCTGTATAATGGGATTGATGATGTGTATTATGTGGGATTTGGTCGTTTGTATGACTATTGTTCGTTTATCTTTCTGAATCTGTTATTAAAGTTGCTTGTTTCCTCATGATGTGGTCGTTTAGGGAGTTACCGTACGACTGTTTAATGAACCTGTTATAGGAAGTGTTGTACCCCAAAATTTTCCCTCTCATTTCTCAAGGAATCACCCTGGATCCTCAAGTTTGCTTCCATCCAATTCCAAGCCTTGAACTGCAATTTTTCAAGAAAGTCGTCCGCAAGGGCAAAATGGTCATTTGTACGCTAAAAGGTCAAACTTTGACTTTTGGACCAAAACCAAGTTTCAAGAATCATATTTCATCAAGACATGTTGAAATATGAAGTTTGTTTCGTCAAAAAAAGCCAAAAGTCAATTTACTTTGGGAAAAGTCAAAGTTTTAAATACTTAGAACTTTTCTAAGTGTTTAAGAAGCATGACAAAACTCAGAACTTCTAGCCAGATTTTCACCATGATGCAACCTGATTCTGGATCAACTTCTGACACAAGAGTTTTAGATCTCAACAAGATCTAAAACATTGCAGAATGAAACTTCTCCTAGAAATGCTGGGATTTCAAGTTAAGTTCTCAAAGACACATCCTTGAAACTAAAACACTCAGCAAATTCTGGACACTTTCAAGACAGACTTTAGTCAGAACTTCTGGGCAAGTTTTCACAAAGGTTCAGTCATAGCTTGCAAGAGCAGTTCAAAGAAGGTTTACAAAGCGTGTTACAAACTTCCTGGAAAGCCTGGGAGCTCCTTCAGAACATGCTGGAGCCAGAAGATACAAAGATCAGAGGTTGGATGCTACAGCAGAACTTCTGATCCATAACTAAGTCATGGTGTAGAATCTCACGTTGCAGGATTTCTGGTTGTGATAAGTCTCATCATCATTTAATGCTCACAACCACTTTTGAGTCTTTATCCAAGGGATTTCCCCCACGTGTATCTCTATTGTCTTGGGATATAAAACTTTGGTGCAAAGGTGTGCTAGGCCCATGTGTTGCTTTTGCTTTTCCTTAAATCCTGCTGACAAATCTAGCTTAAGCATGGCTAAAAGCTTCTAACCACCATGCTTGCTTCAAGAACAAGGCAGCGCTTTGGCATATGAAGGCTATATTCAACACTTTGGTCAGAACTTGACCAAATCCCAAAACCTTGTTTATACAACCCGCTGCAGACCTATAACCAACAACTAATTCAGCCTACGCCTGCATCCCATAATTACACCAAACTAGCATACGAAGACTGTGATCAAAAGGCAAGGGAACAGGATGCCAAAAAGGGTTCAAATCCAATTTGTTTTCCCCCCAAAAATCACAATAAATCCCCCTATAAGTAAGTTGCTCCATCACACTTTCAAGGGGCTGGATGGCTTTTGGAGAGAGATTGGCTAAAAGAGAGAAAAGGAAGTTGTGAACCCTTCATAAAAAATCCAGATTTCCCAAATAGAAAACAAAACCTTTGTTCTTCCTTTTGGATCAAAGAACATAACCACTGTTTCGTCACTCTCGCTGACACCAGAACATCTGAAGGCAGCAGCTCAAACCTCCAAGCCCACACTCCGGATTCCAGGTAAGTCTTTCTGACTTTGCATCTTTTCATTCAGAACATCATTAAATATGTGAATATCACAATATTGATGTTGTCCATATCATTGCATAAGTAGAAAAACTGTGGATCAGAGCTTCTTGATTAGGACTAAGCTAAGATTTAGGATTAGAACTTCTATAAACTGTTGTGCTATTATCCTTCTGATTTGCTATTATTAAGAATTGAATAAATTGTTGGTGTACTGATTAAGAGTTGAAATATGACATAGAACTTCTGATGTTCACTCATAGCTTTAGCACAACACAAAACTTCTGAGTTCTTCTCACTGTTAATGCACACTGAACTTCTGATGTTCACTCACTGTTTTAACACTTAAAACTTCTGATTTTCATGCACTGATAACACGCTGAACTGCTGATTGTTTGTTCACTGTCATAGCACCATACAGAACTTCTGAGTTCTTCCTATTGTTTTGACACACACTGAACTTCTGAGTTCCCCTCACTATTAATGCACACTGAACTTCTGATGTTCACTCACTGTTTTAACACTTAGAACTCCTGATTTTCATACGCTGTTAACACACACAGAACTTATACGATTCACTCACTATTATAACACCACACAGAACTTCTGAGTTCTCCTTACATGTCAAATATACTGAACTTCTGATGTTTCCATTCGCTATTTTCAAACACTCAGTTTCTGATTTTCACATGCTGACAATACACTGAATTTCTGAAGTTTACTCACAGTTTTAGTGTAATACAGAACTTCTGACTTGTGGCCCATTGTCTGAGTACCACCCAGAATTTTTGTGTTTTCCCTCTAACGTGTCTTGCAGAACCTCAGAGTTTACCAACTCAGAACTTCTGATACCCACTAGCATTTCCTGCTGAGTCACGGCGCTCCTGACTCTGGAACTTCTGATCCCGTTCGTTTTACTTGTAGCAGCACCCTGAGTCTACGTCTCATTTATTTTCCTTTTCATCATTTTTTAACATAAAAGACATAAAAATATTTTCTTTCTTTTATTAATTTATTTCCTTTTTAAGACAAAACCATTTTTCTAAACAAATCCTTTTTTCTTTCTTATATTGTACATTTCAATATGGTTGTAATAGTAATTTAGGATTTAATTTTATTTGCAACCCCCATTCATAAATATGTACCCCCATCCCTAAAATATTGTAATAGCGTAGGACTTTACATTTCTGCAATTTATCGCTTTCGAATGTAAATACTAGTAATTAGGGTGTGTGTGGCAATACATGAAAACAACAAATAGATCACCCTAAGCAATACTAAATACGTGCAATCAAACACACGATTCACACATGCACCCTTAAGGTAAACCCCACTTGTTTCCTATAAAAATGGTCATGTTATGCATGTGGGGTGTCTTAGCAATAACAATCGAAATACAAAGATCATAGTCCCTCGATGACGCTATAAATATTGTCTTTGAAACTTATCTTAGTCCCTAAAAAAGAAATGTTAAGATACCTTGCAACATTGCTAATCATGACTATACGATGACCCAAGCCCGTCCCGTTTACATCCAAAGATAGGGTTGCTTGCCAAATCAATGGTAAGACAACAATGTCAAAGGAAAAGAAAATGAACAAGAAAGACATTTGAGTAGGTAGGTTGCTTCTAGTTACTTGCTCCATTTCAAAACAAATATCCTTTCTATTTTCAAAACAAACACACACATTTCAAAACATCTTTCAAATTTGAAAATATTTTTCAAAGGATCAACACTTTGTACACATTCTTACGAACGAGAATCATTACAAAGTTTGCCTAAACGATGGCGCCTTTCCAAAATACTTTCAAAAAATTGTTAGAACAATGTTTGAATCTAGTACCCTATATTTAAGTTTTGATGATAACAAAGTGAAAAGATATAGTAGTTATATGTTTCATGTTTGAACTATATGCTGCCTAAAATTACTATGCTCTGATTTGCAGATACGCTGATTAAAATAAGCAAGATCACTTCTTCAGCATCAGAATTTGATTTGATACACCAGCATCAGAAGTTGCTGAATCAGAACGTCAAGATCAGAAGATCAACTCACGTACTTGCTGAAGCTTGATGAACAGAACTGCGCGTAAACACTCTGATACAGAATCAAATAGTTCATCAGCAGCGAAGCAGAATCAGAATAAGCCAAGCCAGAACGTGCATTGAAGAAGCAACGGTATTGTGCATTGAACGCTAATTAATTCTAACGGCATCATTCTAGACAAGATCTGCTCAAAAAGGAAAGCTTGTTATTAGCATTGAATCAAGAATATTGCATTCAACGTTCATCTTCTCAAGTGCTATATAAACAAGGCTTCGAAGATTATAATGGCTAATGCTTCCAAACTCTCTACACGCACAAAGCTGAACAATAATCTTCATCTACCAGTTTTGCTAAACCAACAAACTCTGATACTCCATTAGTGTTTAGCAATCTAAGTTTCTAAGCTTAATTTGTGTATACATCACAGTTGTGATAAAGTTTTGTAGAAAACATTCACACACATTTGTTTTATACCTTTGTAAGAAAGTGTTGCCTTGACAAACCGGATTGTGGTTTGAATCAAGAAGGCTTTAGCAGTTGTTAAAGCAGATTTGTATTCAGTTGAATATAGTGAATTAAGACCTCGTTGGAGAGAGGCGAAATCACCTTGACGGGTGGACTGGAGTAGTTTGAGATCAAACGAACCAGGATAAAAATATCTTGTCAATTGCTTTAAGATTCCAGTTTTACAATTCAACCCCCCCTTCTTGTGTTTTTCACCCCTTCAATTGGTATCAGAGCGCCATGTTCTGAGCTAAAACACTTAACCGTGTCAGTACAAGATCCAGCGTCAGAAAAACACAATGGCAGGAAACAACTCTCATTTCAGCAATGACAACAATGAGGACAGAGACAGATTCAGCGGCAAACCTCCAGTCTTTGATGGAGAAAACTTTGATTACTGGAAAGACAGAATTGAAAGCTTCTTTCTAGCACATGATGCTGATCTGTGGGATATGGTGACAGATGGATACACGCACCCTGTGAATGCAACTGGTCAGAAGATTGAAAGAAAATCAATGACTGATCAACAAAAGCGTGATTTCAAGAATCACCATAAGGCCAGAACCATCCTCCTCAGTGCCATCTCTTATACTGAGTATGAGAAGATCTCCAACAGAGACACAGCTAAGAACATCTTTGATTCTCTCAGAATGACGCATGAGGGCAACGTTCAAGTCAAAGAAACAAAAGCTCTGGCGCTCATTCAGAAGTATGAGGCGTTCAAAATGGAAGAATCTGAATCCATTGAAACTATGTTCTCTAGATTCCAGATTCTGGTAGCTGGTCTCAAAGTTCTGGACAAAGGATACTCTACTGCTGACCATGTCAAGAAGATAATCAGAAGTTTACCCAAGCAGTGGAGGCCTATGGTTACTGCTCTGAAGCTAGCGAAGGATCTCAACAAAATCACTCTGGAGGAACTTATAAGCTCCCTCAGAAGTCATGAGATAGAGCTAGAAGCTGATGAGCCTCAGAAGCAAGGTAAGCCTTTAGCTTTAAAATCTAACAGAAAATCTGAATCTAAAGTTTTGCAGGCAGTTGAAGAAACATCTGATGGATCCTCATCAGAAGAAGACGAACTTTCCCTTCTCTCCAGAAGAGTAAATCAACTGTGGAAGAAAAGACAAAGGAAGTTCAGGAATCCCAGAAGATCTGATCAGAACGAGTCTTCTTCCAGATACAGAAGGACAGATTCTTCCTCTGGATACAGAAGATCTGAAGACTCCTCCGGTAGCAAGAAGCCAAACACAAAAGACATCATCTGCTACGAGTGCAATGAGCAAGGACACTACAAGAGTGACTGCCCAAAGCTTCAGAGGGAAAAGCCCAAAAAGAAGTTTGGAAGAGAAAAGAAGAAAAGTCTCATGGCCACATGGGATGACTCTGACTCGTCTGAAGCTGACTCAGAATCAGATGATGAAAGGGCAAACATAGCGCTCATGGCTAACATTCCAGATGACAGTGAAGCTTCTGAATCAGACTCAGAATCAGACACAGAAGAGATATCTTTAGCAGCAAGTCAGAAACACCAGTCATGGTACCTGGACTCTGGCTGCTCACGACACATGACGGGAAGAAGGCATATGTTCCAAAGCCTGGAACTTAAGCCTGGAGGCCACGTTGGCTTTGGAGGCAATCAGAGGGGAAAGATTATTGGCTCTGGAACTGTAGGTAACGGAAATCTTCCCTCTATTAATAATGTTCTGCTAGTTGATGGATTGATGCATAATCTGTTATCCATAAGTCAATTAAGTGATAACGGTTATGATATAATCTTTAATCAAAAATCATGTAAAGCTGTTAGTCAGAAAGATGGGACTATCCTGTTTAATGGAAAGAGGAAAAACAACATTTACAAAATCAAACTTTCTGAACTAAAGAGTCAGAACGTAAAATGTCTTCTGTCTGTTAACAACGAGCAGTGGATCTGGCACAGAAGATTGGGGCATGTTAGTATGAGAAGAATATCTCAGATTAACAAACTCAATCTGGTCAGAGGACTTCCAAATTTGAAGTTCAATTCAGATGCTCTGTGTGAAGCATGTCAGAAAGGCAAATTTGCAAAACCTTCTTTTAAATCCAAAAATGTTGTTTCTACCTCTAAGCCATTAGAACTTCTGCACATTGACTTATTTGGACCAGTTAAAACTGCTTCAGTCAGTGGCAAGAAGTATGGGTTAGTAATCGTAGATGACTATAGCAGATGGACATGGGTAAACTTCTTAAGACACAAGGACGAGTCACACTCTGTGTTTGTTACCTTCTGTAACCAAGTTCAGAATGAAAAAGATCTTAGAATCGTTAAAGTCAGAAGTGATCATGGTGGAGAATTTGAAAATAAAGATTTTGAGTCATTCTTTAATGACAAAGGCATTCTGCATGATTTCTCTTGTCCTAGAACTCCCTAACAAAATGGAGTTGTAGAACGAAAGAACAGAACATTGCAAGAAATGGCCAGAACCATGATCAATGAGACAAACGTTGCTAAGACTTTCTGGGCAGAGGCAATAAACACAGCGTGCTACATTCAGAATAGAATCTCAATAAGACCTATTCTGGAAAAGACTCCATATGAACTGTGGAAGAACAGAAAGCCCAACATTTCGTATTTTCATCCATTTGGATGTACTTGCTATATGTTAAATACAAAGAATTATTTGAACAAGTTTGATTCTAAGGCACAGAAGTGTATTATGTTAGGATACTCTGAACGCTCAAGAGGGTACAGAGTATACAATACAGAAACACAGATTGTGGAAGAATCAATCAGTGTTCGTTTTGATGACAAGCTTGACTCTGAAAAGTCAAAGCAGAATGAAAATCTTGCAGGTATAGAAATTGAATTTGCAGGTTCTGAAGACAAGTCATCAGAAGCTCTCAACACAGACATTCCTTCAACGTCTGAAAGGAGCAATGCTAGAAATCCTACAACTGCTGCTGATCAACCTCAGAAGAGATTACCCAGAAGCAGTTTGGATCACCCAGAAGAAACTATCCTAGGAAGAAAGGAAGATCCAATCAGAACAAGAGCAAGCTTCAGAAACTCTGAAGAAACTCTTATGGGACTTGTGTCTCTGATTGAACCTTCTTCTATTGATGAAGCACTTCTGGACAACGACTGGATTCTGGCAATGCAAGAAGAGCTGAATCAATTCACCAGAAACGACGTATGGGATCTCGTTCCCAGACCAAAAGGATTCAACGTCATTGGAACAAGATGGGTGTTCAGAAACAAGCTTAATGAACAAGGTGAAGTCGTCAGAAACAAGGCACGACTGGTTGCACAAGGTTATAGTCAGCAAGAGGGGATAGACTATACAGAAACCTTTGCCCCAGTCGCCAGGTTAGAATCTATCAGACTTTTAATTTCTTTTGCTGTTAATAGAGGCATCACTCTGTATCAGATGGATGTCAAAAGTGCATTCTTAAATGGTTATATAGAAGAAGAAGTTTATGTTCACCAACCCCCAGGTTTTGAAAATACAAAACATCCAGAACATGTTTTCAAACTGAAAAAGTCACTGTATGGTCTGAAACAAGCTCCCAGAGCTTGGTATGAAAGGCTAAGTAACTTTCTGCTTGAAAATGAATTCACCAGAGGGAAAGTGGACACTACTCTATTCTGTAAAACAGTTAAGAGTGACATTTTAGTCTGTCAAATTTATGTTGATGATATTATTTTTGGTTCTACTAATCCTTCTCTTGGAAGAAAATTTGCTAAGTGTATGCAGGCAGAATTTGAGATGAGCCTCATGGGGGAACTGAAATTCTTTCTAGGAATTCAGATCAATCAAACTCCAGAGGGAACTTACATTCATCAGAGCAAATACATCAGAGATCTTCTGAAGAAATTTGACCTTTCAGAATGTAAGCCATCAAAGATTCCAATGCATCCCACGTGCATTCTGGAAAGAGAAGAGGTAAGCAAAAGTGTAGAACAGAAGGTCTACAGAGGTATGATTGGTTCTCTCCTTTATCTGACAGCTTCAAGACCTGATATCTTATTCAGCGTATGTATTTGTGCTAGATTCCAATCAGATCCTAGAGAATCTCACTTAACAGCTGTTAAGCGAATTTTCAAGTATCTGAAAGGTACTACTAATCTGGGTTTGTTTTATAGAAAATCTAGTGATTACAGCTTAGTAGGCTACTGCGATGCTGATTTTGCTGGAGACAGAGTGGAACGTAAAAGTACTTCTGGAAGCTGCCAGTTTCTGGGAGAAAATCTGATCTCGTGGTCCAGCAAAAGGCAGTCAACAATTGCTCTGTCAACAGCAGAAGCTGAGTACATAGCAGCAGCAGGATGTAGCACACAAATGCTCTGGATGAAAAGTCAGCTTGAAGACTTCCAGATTTTTGAGAGTAACATTCCTATTCTTTGTGATAATACTTCTGCTATTTGCTTAAGTAAGAATCCTATTTTACATTCTAGAGCTAAGCATATAGAAATAAAACATCATTTCATTAGGGACTATATTCAGAAAGGTATTTTAAACTTGAAATTTATAGATACAGACCATCAATGGGCTGATATCTTTACTAAACCCCTTTCAGAAGATAGGTTCAACTTCATTCTGAAACATCTCAGCATGAAAGTATGCCCAGAATGAAAATGTTTTAATTCCATGTATTTATCTTCAGAATGTAATTATATTACTGTGAACTTCTGAACAATCTTCTTTCAGAAAGATAGAACATGCAGATTGTATCAGATGCAAGTCTAAAGATCTGAGAGTCTAATCTCAAATACAGACGTGCTGATCACTACATCAAACAAGTGTCATCCAATCATCAGCAAATCCCTGAAGCAGAACGCGTGCACGCTTCTGAGAAAGGCAAAGCGCTGATTGGGTGCATTGAGACACATGTCTGGTAACCGTTTTTAAGTATCTTTCTCAAATCCCCCAAAATCAGCAAGCATTTAATGAAAAGTAATCACGCTTGTTAATGGCAATCATTATTTTTTTTCTCTCTTAAAAACGTTTAATTTTTCAAAATAATTTTTGAAAATTCTATTTAAGCACACTAATTCCTCATTCTTATTCTTTACGCTTTCTCATAATCATTCAAGTATTCTCTGCATATTTCTGAGTTTATCTCCTTCAAACCTTTTTCTCTCAAATCATTCTCAAGCTTTTTTAGTGAGAACAATGGCATCCTCCAGCATTTCTGCAGGAAATCAGAAGAAAGAAACCTCTGAACAATATCAGGTGCCTATCAGAACTCTTCTCACACCGGTAAAGAATCTTGAAGTTCTCTCTGAGTTAATCGTCGACTTCGAAAGTTTGAAGGAAAATGGATTTGACCTAACTGAAGAGATTAGGGCTCAAAAGTGGGAGAGGTATTTCGATAGGTTGGTTGGACCAACTTTCCCAGAGCTTGTCAAGGAATTTTGGATTCACGCCAAGATTCATAAACATCTAGTCATCTCTTCTGTCATGGGAAAGAAGATAGTAATTTCTGAAGACCTCATTGCTAGGTTAATCGGTCAAAGTGGTGGTGGATTCCGTTGTGTGGACATGGCTGATAGATGCCCTGATATAGGTGTGGTAGCCAACAGCATTTTCACTCTTGGATTTCCCAGCAGCAAAATTAAGGATCTGAAGGATCACTGCAGAGTATGGGCCAAGATCGTTCTGGGCTGCTTCAATCACAGGAAGCCAACAAGTTCTCCTGATTATATAAACGTGGATCAGCAATTTCTGATCTACTTTATTGATCAGAGGGTGAAGATCAATCTGGCACACTTTCTGTTCAACCATCTCAAGACCAGTGTCAAAGAAACAAGAGAAGAAGAAAGGACCAAAAGGGACTGGATACCGTTTGGAAGGCTCATATCAGATATTCTGACAGAGAATAAGCTGATAGATTATCTGAGCGAAGCTCAAGTGCTGAGTACCCTTGAACCAACTGTTGGAAAACCGCTGAACGCTAAGAACCTAAAAAAGATGAAGCTGATAGAAAATATTAGGAAGGAACCCAGAGTTACTTCAACTGCTGACATCTCCAGCAGAAGAGTGCCTCTGAATGATTTCCCAAAATTTTCTGAAATGGAGTCCAAACCTGATATGTTTCTCAAGTATCCAGATTCATACAAGGAAGAAGATACAGGTTCAAAGCTGAAGATCAAAGATCTGAGTCAAGTCCAACCAGAAGTGACTCAGAAGAAGACAAAGAAGAGGAAAGCAGAAGGATCATATCATCAGACTCCAAAGAAACGAGGTAATTCATCTGCTGCCCCTATTTCAATTTCATCTACTATTCCAACATCTGCTGCCCCTCCTAAAACCTCTCACAGAATATCAATCCCAATCCCTACTATTGATGAAACCTACTCAGAAGACCCAGAACAAAGATTCCCAAACAACCAACTGTTTCAACAACACCAGCACTTGATAGAGTGCTAGCTGATATTGAGCGTGAACATGCTTCTGCTCAACCAAATTCTGAACCACCAAATATTCCTCCTCCACAACCAGAATCACAACCTGAACCAGAAATACAACATCAATCAGAACCAGAATCAGAACCACAACAACAACCACTCACAGAAGAACCTCTGATCCCTGAGCAATCAGAGATTCCACCTCCTCAACCAGAAAATAATCCTCCTTCACCACAAACAGAGTTTCACCGCTATGAAACCCCTTCTCCTCATCATTCTGACCCTCACTCACCTCAACCTTCACCGCTGGCAATCCAGTTGCCATGTGGAACCACTATTGTCAGGCCCCAGTTGCCATCTTCAGAGGAATCAACACCTCCAAAAACTCCAACCACTCCAATAGAAATATCTGACTCTGATTCTGATAACCCTCCTCCAAAACAAACAACCTCTCAGAAAACCGCTGAAAACCTCAGCAGAACTTTCATTGACTTAACAAGTCTTGAACGTCTTGCTGATCTAAGACACAAAATTGCCATACCCAAACCAAAGCAACCAGATGTTGGCTCTGGTATTTTGAATTTTGAAACAGGTATGCTGCAATGGATTACTTCTTTGAAGCAAGTCTGTCCGGGGATGATCGACCCAGCTGCTTCTGATCAGCTCTGGTCACAGTTCAGACTATGGGTACGTGCTGAAGCCCTCAAGCTGCAGGACGTCAACTATGAGCAGGCTCAACAGAACTTTAGCAAGCTGCTGAAGGAAGTTGAGAGTCAGCTGCCTCAAGAAGTTGTGCTCCCTCTGGACAGTGAATCTTGGTCTGAGAAAGAGCAAGCTGCACAGGTGCAACCATCAGAAGAAGACAAGACCCTTCAGGAAGAAAATCCAGCAGAAGATGTAGCTGAAAGTTATGAGAAGCTTCCTCCTTCTGAAAGTTCTCAAGCTGCCTTGGACAGGCAGGCTCTGGAAGAACTAAGGCTGAATGACTTGCGTCTACAGCAGCGGATGGAAGAGAATGATCAGAAGATGAAAGCAAGAATGGATGTACAGGACAGCAAGATTGACACTGTTGTCAACATGGTTCAGAAGCAGAATGAAACTTCTGAAAAGATTCAAGCAATGCTGGAAAGCCTGTTCTCACGCATGCCCCCACAACCTTAAAATTTTTTTCATGCATGACATTCTCTATGTTTTATTCATTTTCTGATGTACTGTTTTGACTATGTTTGTGTAATGTTCTTTTGCTCTGAACTATTTTAATATAATTTGTTTTTCTGATCTAAATTGTTTTAGCACATCACCAACACTTTTTGATTGCTGACAAAAAGGGGGAGAACAAGAATGATATTTAAAATCAATAACGGCTAACTAGACAGAAATTCTCAAACATTCTAACTCTCTATTACTTGAAATGTTTTTCTGTTTTGTTTTTAAGTCTACAGGCACAAGGAAGCTCCTGAACACTATGAAGACTAGAAGCTAGAAGCTCTGATCAAAATGTAGAAGCTCATGTTGCTCTGATCAAATATGAAGTTCTGATCGACCTAACACTCTGATCCGAAGCAAAGCTCTGACAGGAAAAGCTCTGCTCTCTGATAAGTCAAAGACCTATAATCTGATGCTCAAAGATAGAAAAAGATCTGATCCTGAAGAACACGCATATCAAAGGGAAGTAACAAACTCAGGGGGAGTATCTCTTAAACTCTGATCTCTCTTTACTTCTTAACTCTGAAACATTTCCCAGATACCTTTTCACGTTATTTTTCATTTAAAATATCTAGTTTTTGTCATCATCAAAAAGGGGGAGATTGTTAGAACAATGTTTGAATCTAGTACCCTATATTTAAGTTTTGATGATAACAAAGTGAAAAGATATAGTAGTTATATGTTTCATGTTTGAACTATATGCTGCCTAAAATTACTATGCTCTGATTTGCAGATACGCTGATTAAAATAAGCAAGATCACTTCTTCAGCATCAGAATTTGATTTGATACACCAGCATCAGAAGTTGCTGAATCAGAACGTCAAGATCAGAAGATCAACTCACGTACTTGCTGAAGCTTGATGAACAGAACTGCGCGTAAACACTCTGATACAGAATCAAATAGTTCATCAGCAGCGAAGCAGAATCAGAATAAGCCAAGCCAGAACGTGCATTGAAGAAGCAACGGTACTGTGCATTGAACGCTAATTAATTCTAACGGCATCATTCTAGACAAGATCTGCTCAAAAAGGAAAGCTTGTTATTAGCATTGAATCAAGAATATTGCATTCAACGTTCATCTTCTCAAGTGCTATATAAACAAGGCTTCGAAGATTATAATGGCTAATGCTTCCAAACTCTCTACACGCACAAAGCTGAACAATAATCTTCATCTACCAGTTTTGCTAAACCAACAAACTCTGATACTCCATTAGTGTTTAGCAATCTAAGTTTCTAAGCTTAATTTGTGTATACATCACAGTTGTGATAAAGTTTTGTAGAAAACATTCACACACATTTGTTTTATACCTTTGTAAGAAAGTGTTGCCTTGACAAACCGGATTGTGGTTTGAATCAAGAAGGCTTTAGCAGTTGTTAAAGCAGATTTGTATTCAGTTGAATATAGTGAATTAAGACCTCGTTGGAGAGAGGCGAAATCACCTTGACGGGTGGACTGGAGTAGTTTGAGATCAAACGAACCAGGATAAAAATATCTTGTCAATTGCTTTAAGATTCCAGTTTTACAATTCAACCCCCCCTTCTTGTGTTTTTCACCCCTTCAAAAAACACACAAAGCATTTTCAAACAAAAGCAAGTAAACTAGCAAGTAACTAAGAGCCCATGGAAAACCATGGATGAAAAGGGTGCTAATACCTTCCCTTTTCATAATCTACCCCCCGAACTCAAGAAACAATCTCAAAGGTCTTTCCTGTGCTTTTTCACCTTTCCTTATTAGATAAAAGAAAAGTTGGTGGCGACTCTTGCTAACTGCAACATTTGCAAACACAAACGCAAAACATCAAGTCAGTTCTCCCACCGTACCATAGAACTGGCGACTCTGCTGGGGAATTTACTTTCAAAGTGGGGTTACCTTAGGGTTAGATCAAATTTACTTGCTTACATTGTTTGATTTGCATGCTTTACATTTTGGTTCCTTGTTTGGGTTTGTTTTAAATCCTACACTCGGATTTGGGGACACCTTTTAGGTAAGTAGCAATAGATTGTGAGGGAATTATGCGGGGTATACCAACACGGTTGAAGCAATAGCTACGTTGATGTGGCATTCATCATTCCACTTTACCACTTGATCTTTCTTCAGAAGCTTGAAGATTGGCTCACAAGTAGCAGTCAGATGTGAAATGAACCTGGCGATGTAATTCAGACGTCCAAAGAAACCTCTAACCTTTTTCTCTATGCGGGGAACCGGCATCTCTCTTGTATGGCCTTCACCTTCGCAGGGTCTACCTGAATACCCTTGTCACTGACAATGAAACCCAGAAGTTTACCAGATCTTACCCCGAAGGTACACTTGTTCGGATTCAACCTCAACTTATATGTCTTCAATCGGTCAAACAATTTCTGGAGATGATCAAGGTGCTCTTCCTCAGTCTGAGACCTGGCTATCATATCATCAACATAAACTTCAATCTCGTGGTGAATCATGTCGTGGAACAAAGCGACTATGGCGCTCTGATAAGTTGCCCTAGCATTCTTCAACCCAAAAGGCATCACCTTGTAGTAGACAGTGCCCCACTGTGTAACGAAGGTTGTCTTCTCCATATCTTCAGGAGCCATCTTGATCTAGTTGTAGCCATAGAAACCATCCATGAAGGAGAATATTTTATGTTGCGCGGTTTTGTCGACCAGAACATCGATGTGAGGAAGTGGGGAGTAATCCTTGGGGATTGCCCGGTTCAGATCTCTGTAATCAACACACCTCCGTACCTTACCGTCCTTCTTAGGTACCAGAACAACGTTAGAAACCCACTGTGGATACGAAGTGACAGCTAAGAATCCTACATCGAACTGTTTCATGACCTCTGCCTTGATTTTCTATGACATTTTAGGGCGCATACGATGAACCTTCTGTTTAACCGGAGGACAGTCCTCTTTAGTCGGCAGGCGATGTACCACAATATCAGTGTCCAAACCAGGCATGTCTTTATAGGGCCAGGCGAAGATCTCAACATAGTCGTGCAACATCTGTATCAACCTCTGTTTGACGCTAAGCTCCATATTTTCACCTATTTTAACCTCTTTTCTATCTTCCTCAGTACCCAAGTTCACTGTCTCAACCGACTCTTCATGAGGCTGTATGGCCCTTTCTTCCTGCTGTAATAGTCTAGCAAGTTCTCCAGGCACCTCACAATCATCCTCACCTTCGTCCTCGGCTTGGTTGATCGGATTTTTGAAGTCATAACTGGAAATAGAAGAGTTGTTATCAATGGGATCCAGAGTGGATACGGATCTGCATTATGATACGTGAGTGTGTGAAAGAGAATAGTTGTTTTGATAAAGTGAAAGCAGGAAAGAAAAACAGAGAGCGTAAAATTTGTATGCAAGAAATGTCCAATGCTTTATTAATGATTATGAAATGACAAATAATAGCCCTCAAAAGCAAAGCCAATGTGCCTCGGGCAAGGCACAGGGCCGTAAAATTTTAAATTGTTTATTACAAATCTCAAAACAAACAGGTCAATTACTGCGGAATAAAAGAAACAGGTATGAAGTCCCTAGCCGTCAAGTTACTCACTCCACCTTTGGTAGTTGGGTAGATCCAGTTGTCAATGTCTGAGTCCTCTTAATTGTCTTCAATGGCGTTTATCCCACGATTATTGATGCGTAGGGGAGGTCCTCCAGCCCGAGCGCGTCTAACAGCCCTTTGAGCCCCTGTAGTAAAGCCCAAACCAAATTTTTTAGTTTTATGAGTAAAATCAGGGAGCTGACCCCAATTGGCACACCCACCTTTTTCAACCACGGCCCTGGCGTCCTTGAGAGAAGTCATCTTCAAAGGAGGTTTGTTGCTAGTAGTTTCAGTCGATGCCAAGATCTGAGGAACCTCTTCAAAATTCTGACAAGGAGTTTCGATGAATTCCCCATCCATCTCTACGTAGCGAAAGGAGTTGAGGTGACTCACCATATATTCTTCTTCACCCCGCACTATGACGATCTTTCCTTTCACTGGGTACTTCAGCATTTGGTAGAGGATGGAGGTGACTGCCCCAGCCTCGTGGATCCAAGGACGACCCAGCAAACAAGAATACGATGGCCCAATATCCATCACATAGAAAGTGGACCCAAAATCCTGAGAACCTATTTTGACAGGTATGTCCACCTCCCCGTGCACCATTCTCCTCGATCCGTCAAAAGCCCTTACCACAATGTTACTAGGCTTTAGAGTCAAACCCTCGCAATCCAACTGGTCCAATGCCTTCTTCGGTAGAGCATTCAGTGAAGACCCAGTATCTACCAGCACATGAGCCATAGTGGTGCCCCTACATTCAATCGAGACATGCAGAGCATCATTAGGCTTCCTTCCCTTTGGTGTTAAGTTCGCATCTGAAAAACCCAGCCCATTATCAGCAGTCAGGATGGCCACAACATCTTTTAACTAATCAGCTGAAGTCTCCTGCGGCACATGCGCAGTCTTGAGAAATGCAATCAAAACCTTCGCATGGGCTTCGGAACACAATAGCAGAGATAATATTATGTGGTGAAATAATATTAGAAGTGTAATATTATTTAAGGTGGGCTTATTTTGAGAGAATAGAAGTAATAAGGGGGTGTGTTGGTTTTAAGCCCAATAAGGAGATAATAGAATAATAGGGTTATTTTATTATTTGTTAGAGGAGAATAGTAAGAAGCAGTAGAAAGAGAATAAGGGTTGAGAAGAACGTGCAAACTCTTGGAGAAAGTGGAAAATAGCAAGAACGTGAATCCAACCGGAATTGTAGAGCAACCTTCAATCCAAGGTAAGGGTGGGGTTCTAACTCTATAATTGGGTTTATGATGATTGATATGTGGGTTAGAGGTGATTGTTGTCCTATTTTGATATGAGAATATGTGATTGATGTATGATGAGGATTGATGAATTCAGATGAATATTGATGTTTTGATGTTGTTAAAATGCTGTAAGATTATAGGTGATTTATGGGTGATGAATTATCTTGGTTAGATCAAGTTTTAGGGCTTTAATCGTTAGACCCCATAGTGAGATGTAGTAATGAAAACGTTGAATGTAGCAGTAATGAAAACGCATAACGTTGAATGATGTAGTAATGAAAACGTTGAATGTTGCCCTTATGTTGGTAACGTGCAGGTAATCGAGAGTGAAGGCTGTATACCTTCAGTAGTTCGAGTCGGTGTCATTGCTCTGATATGTAACACTCGGGGGGATGAACGCTTGCTGTTTCGATTGATGATTTTTAGTTGTTGAATTTAATTTGACTATCCTTAAATATGAGATGTTCTGTAGTTGTTGTTTTATTTAAAGATGTTATTGAAGAATTCCGCTGCATAGATGTTGATTTATTTTATTAAATATGTTATGTTGATGGTTCATCCGATGTTTGAAAAAGTGTTATATATCCACGATGAATGCAATGAATTTTGTTAGAAGAATTTGTGACGTCCCGATTCATTTGTATGATTGAAGTTTTATAACTCTAATTTATTTTTCATAAATTGCTTGGGGTAGAATTGGGGTGTTACAAAGTTGGTATCAGAGCAAAAGGTTGGTCTGACCTTGTCGTCGAGTCGTAGTTGTCTAACAATTGAGTATTGTTATTTAAGTTGAAATCGTTGTTTATGTTGTAGCGAGAAGTTGAGATGGCTGGAAGGAATGATGTTGCTCTTGCTGCTGCTTTAGAAGCAATGGCTCATTCAATGGAAAATCAGCCGAATGCTGACGGGAATGCTGGATCTCGTAGCTTGGCGACTTTCCAGAGAAAGAATGCACCTACGTTCAAGGGAAAGTATGATCCTGACGGAGCATTGGAATGGTTGAAAGAGATTGAGAGAATATTTCGCATGATGGACTGCACTCCAGCGTAGAAGGTTCGTTATGGGACTCATATGCTAGCAGTCGAGGCTGATGACTGGTGGCTAGAGACTTGTCGGAAGTTAGAAGCTGCAGATGAGAATGTCACTTGGGCTGTGTTCCGTAGGGAGTTTTTGGGAAAATATTTTCCTGGAGATGTTCGTGGAAAGAAGGAAATTGAGTTTCTTGAGCTGAAGCAAGGGAATTTGTCTGTTGTTGAGTATGCTGCCAAGTTTGCTGAGTTGGCCAAGTTTTATTCGCATTACACTGAGGAAAATGCAGAGTTTTCGAAGTGTATTAAGTTTGAGAACGGGTTGCACCCGAAGATTAAGAAATCAGTTGGATATCAGAAAATCCGTGTCTTTGTTGATTTGGTTGATAGCTGCAGGATTTATGAGGAAGACAGTAATGCTCATTACAATATTATCAGTGAGAAGAGGGGTAAGCATCCATAGAATCGTGGTAAACCTTATGATGCCCTAGCTGGTAAGGGTAAACAGAGTGTTGCTCATGTTCAGAGGACTAGTGGGGGAGATGCTCCTGCTGATGTGATATGTTTTAAGTGTGGGAAACCTGGGCACAAGAGTAATGTGTGCACTACTGAAGTGAAGAGGTGTTTCCGTTGTGGTAAGAACAGACATGTTGTGTCTGAGTGTGAGCACAAGAGTGTGGTTTGTTTCAACTGTAAAGAAGAAGGGCACATTGGTAGCCAGTGTCTGAAACTGAAGAGGGCTCAGTCAAGTGGTAAAGTGTTTGCTTTGGTTGAAGATCAGACAGCTGATAAGGACAGGCTTATTAGAGGTACATGTTTCATTAATAGTACTCCTTTAATTACTATTATTGATACTGGTGCTACGCATTGTTTTATTGTTGCTGATTGTGTTAAAAGATTGGGTCTTGTGTTGTCTTCTTTGAATGGAGAAATGGTCGTCGATACTCCAGCCAAGGGGTCGGTGACTACTTCTTTTGTGTGTGCTAAGTGTCCCTTGTCGATCTTCGACAGAGAATTTGCTGTTGACTTGGTTTGTTTACCGTTAAGAGGTTTGGACGTGATTTTGGGTATGAACTGGTTAGAGCATAATTGTGTTCATATTAACTGTTATGACAAGTCTGTGAAGTTTTCTACTCCTGAAGAAGAAGAAGATGGTTTGTTGTCTGCTAGACAGTTGAGGAAGTTGATGCAAGAAGAAGCACTGATGTTTTCGTTGATGGCGTCGCTATTTGTAGAGACTCAAGTTATAATTGAGGAATTGCAGGTGGTATCTGAATTTCCTGAAGTTTTCTCTGATGAGATTCCTGATGTACCACCAGAGAGGGAAGTTGAATTTGCTATTGATCTTGTACCTGGTACCAGACCTGTGTCTATGGCACCATACAGGATGTCTGCGTCTAAGTTGTCAGAGTTGAAAAAGAAATTGGAAGAGTTACTTGAGAAGAGGTTTGTAAGACCAATTGTATCGCCATGGGGAGCTCCAGTGTTGTTAGTAAAGAAGAAAGATGGAAGTATGAGGCTTTGTATTGATTATAGACAGTTGAATAAGGTGACGATTAAGAACAAGTATCCGCTTCCAAGAATAGATGACTTGATGGATCAATTGGTAGATGCCCGTGTGTTTAGTAAGATTGATCTTAGGTCGGGTTACCATCAGATTAAAGTGAAGGATGAAGATATTCAGAAGACGGCTTTCAGAATGCGTTATGGACATTACGAGTATTCGATGATGCCTTTCGGTGTTACTAATGCGCCGGGAGTATTCATGGAATATATGAATCGTATTTTTCATACTTATTTGGATTGGTTCGTAGTGGTGTTCATTGATGATATTTTGATTTACTCTAAGTCAGAAGAAGAGCATGCGGAGCATTTAAGAGTAGTATTGCAGATTTTGAAAGAGAAGAAGTTGTATGCAAAGTTGTCCAAGTGTGAATTCTGGCTGAAAGAGGTTAGTTTTCTTGGTCATGTGATTTCAGGTAGTGGCATTGTTGTAGATCCATCGAAGGTTGATGTTGTATTGCAATGGGAAACTCCAAAGTCAGCTACTGAGATTAGAAGCTTCTTGGGATTAGCTGGTTATTATAGAAGGTTTATAGAAAGATTTTCTAAGTTGTCACTTCCATTGACTAGGTTGACTTGTAAAGGTAAGGATTTTGTTTGGGATGTCCAGTGCGAAGAAAGTTTTACAGAAATGAAGAAGAGGTTGACGTCGGCTTCGATTTTGACATTGCCTAATCCAGGAGAGCCTTTTGTGGTGTATTGTGATGCTTCTAAGATGGGTTTAGGAGGTGTGCTTATGCAGAATGGTAAGGTAGTTGCTTATGCGTCGAGGCAGTTAAGGACTCATGAGAAGAACTATCCTACGCATGATTTAGAGCTTGTTGCGGTTGTTTTTGTGTTGAAGATTTGGAGGCATTATCTTTATGGTTCTAGATTTGAAGTGTTTAGTGACCATAAGAGTTTGAAGTATTTATTCGACCAGAAAGAGATGAATATCAGGCAACAAAGATGGTTAGAATTGTTAAAGGATTATGATTTCGGTTTGAATTATCATCCATGAAAAGCAAATGCGGTAGCTGATGCATTGAGTCGAAAGACTTTACATATGTCAGTAATGATGATTAAAGAGTTGGAATTGATTAAGCAGTTCAGAGATATGAGCTTAGTTTGCGAGGTTACTCCGCAGAGTGTTATGTTGGGTATGTTGAAGATTAATAATGAATTTTTAGACAGTATCAGAGAAGCTCCGAAGTTGGATATGAAACTGGTAGATTTGATGGTTGGGATTGATCAATCTGAGAATAAAGATTTTAAGTTAGATGAGCAGGGTGTGTTGAGATTTTGTAACCGGATTTGTATACCTGATGATGCTGAGATGAAGAAAGTGATACTTGAAGAGAGCCATAGAAGTAAGTTAAGTATTCATCCAGGAGCTACAAAGATGTATCAAGATTTTAAAGGTTTGTTTTGGTGGCCTGGGATGAAGAGTGATGTGGCTCGGTTTGTGTATGCATGTTTGACTTGTCAGAAGTCGAAAGTTGAACATCAAAAGCCTGCAGGATTGATGTAACCGTTGGAAGTTCCAGAATGGAAATGGGATAGCATTTCAGTGGACTTTGTGACGGAGTTACCTAATACTTTAAGAGGACATGATTCAATTTGGGTGATTGTTGATAGGCTTACGAAGTTAACTCATTTTATTCCAATTAACATCAGTTTTCCAGTGCCGAAGTTGGCTGAGATTTATATTAGTGTGTGAAACTGCATGGTGTTCCTTTGTGCATTGTGTCAGATAGATATCCAATATTTACTTCTAATTTTTGGAAGAGTTTGCAAGAAGCGTTGGGCTCTAAGTTGAGGTTAAGTTCAGCATATCATCCTCAGACAAATGGTCAGACTGAACGGACGATTCAATCGTTGGAAGACTTGTTGAGGGCATGTGTTCTTGAGCAGGGAGGTTCGTGGGATACTTATCTTCCTTTGATAGAGTTCATGTATAATAACAGTTACCATTCTAGTATTGGGATGGCACCTTTTGAAGCGTTATATGGTCGAAGATGTAGAACTCCATTATGTTGGCATGAATCCGGAGAAAGTGTAGTACTTGGACCTGAACTTGTTCGTGAGACTACTGAGAAGGTGAAGTTGATTCGAGAGAAGATGAAAGCTTCACAAAGTATACAAAAGAGTTATCATGACAAGCGAAGGAAATATTTATAATTTCAAGCCGGTGATCATGTGTTTTTTAGAGTTACACCTGTGACTGGTGTTAGGCGAGCGTTGAAGTCTAAGAAGCTCACTTCTCATTTTATTGGACCGTATCAGATTTCAGAGAGAGTGGGGAATGTTGCTTATAGAGTGGCTTTACCGCCTAATCTTTCGAATTTGCATGATGTGTTTCATGTGTCGCAACTTCAGAAGTATATTTCAGATCCATCTCATGTGATTCATATGGATGATGTGCAAGTACGGGATAATCTTACGGTTGAGACGATGCCTGTACGGATCGCAGATCATGAAATGAAGACTCTAAGGGTCAAGGAGATTGCCTTGGTTAAAGTGGTTTGACTAGGAGCTGCTGGTGAAAGCATGACTTGGGAGTTGGAGAGCAAGATGCGAGACTCCTATCCTGAATTGTTTGATTGAGGTAAATTTCCGAGGACGAAAATATTCTAAGTGGGGGAGAGTTGTAACGCCCGTAATTTAATTAATTTTTTAATTAAATTATTTTTGGAATATTTATGAAGATGTATTTTAATTAATTGGATTATTTTATTAAGTGGAGAAATAATATTAGAGATATAATATTATGTGGTGAAATAAAATTAGAAGTGTAATATTATTTAAGGTGGGCTTATTTTGAAAGAATAGAAGTAATAAGGGGGTGTGTTGGTTTTAAGCCCAATAAGGAGATAATAGAATAATAGGGTTATTTTATTATTTGTTAGAGGATAATAGTAAGAAGCAGTAGAAAGAGAATAAGGGTTGAGAAGAACGTGTAAACTCTTGGAGAAAGTGGAAAACGGCAAGAACGTGAATCCAACTGGAATTGTAGAGCAACCTTCAATCCAAGGTAAGGGTGGGGTTATAACTCTATAATTGGGTTTATGATGATTGATATGTGGGTTAGAGGTGATTCATGTCCTGTTTTGATATGAGAATATGTGATTGATGTATGATGAGGATTGATGAATTATGATGAATATTGATGTTTTGATGCTGTTAAAATGCTGTAAGATTATAGGTGATTTATGGGTGATGAATTATCTTGGTTAGATCAAGTTTTAGGGCTTTAATCGTTAGACCCCGTAGTGAGATGCAGTAATGAAAACGTTGAATGTAGCAGTAATGAAAACGCAGAATTTTGCAGGAAAGAAAACAAAGAATTGCGCGTGAACAATCAGAAGTTGTTGTTTCAGAACAATGAGTCAATTAGGGATGGTGTTAGGTACTGTTCCTAATTAGGTTGATAACAGGAAAAGGAATTAAAATAATAACGTTAAGGAAAAGTAGCAGTTCTGACGTTAGAAGGATGCTGATAGAAGTTGCGTTAGATTAGTGCAGGATAGAAGTTCTGACGTTAGTAGTTGTATGGGTCAGAAAGTGTGGTCAGTCAGAGGAAGGTGACGATCAGAAGTTATATCTGATCAGAGGTTGAGTGATCAGAAGTTGTATCTGGTCAGAAGTTGTATCTGGTCAGAAGTTGTATCTGGCCAGAAGATGGCATTAGTCAGAATATGAGATGATCAGAAGTTGTATCTGGTCAGAGGTTGGGTGGTCAGAAGATGAGAGGATGAGAGGATCATAAGTTGTATCTGATCAGAGGTTGAGTGGTCAAAAGATGAGATGATCAGAGGTTGCATCTGATCAGAGGTTGCATTAGTCATAAGTTTTAGCAGTCAGAAGATTGTGCCGCCAGAGGTTGCATCATTAGAAGTTGTGTATTTAGGAACTGTGTTGGTTAGAGGTTACGTGGTCAGAAGTTGTGTTGGCCTTTGCATTGTTTTGTGCTGAACGATGGACGTTAGATGCTAGAAGCTGCTGTTTGAACCATAACAGTAGGGAAGTGATGGTCTTGACGTTAGAGTTTCAGGATGACAGTATTGTTTTACTGTGGAATTAAAATATCGCTGAGTTATTAATAATAAGTTGTTATTAAATAATGATGTTTGATGATTTATTAGTAAATGAATTTCGATGAATTATTTTAATATTTTGAGATGTTTTGAGATGATATTCTGAGATGTTTTGAGATGATATCCTGAGATGTTTTGAGATGATAATTTCGAGATGCTTTGAGATGATAAATTGTGATGTTGTTAACTTGGGTGTTATCATTACATTCATGGTTGTGTCGCATACATTGCATTTCTGAGATGGAGCTTAAGCTCGTTGAGATGGCCTGGATTGGAAAATTTTGAGATGAAGGTTATGCCTTGTTGATGCCTCTATTAATTGGCAGGTTTTTGAGATGGGAGTTCTGCTCCAATGGTACCACATGCATTTGCATAGTATTGAGTTGCATTATATGATTTCATAAAGAAATGCATTTTTGATGTTGATAAATGTATATTATTGTTGAGATTGTTGTTGATTATGAAATGAGAAGTGGTGATGCTGTTGATCCAATTTAATATATTAATTATCATGCACTTTATTATATTGTTAGATATCTCACCCCTTCTGTTTGAATGTTGCCCTTATGTTGGTAACGTGCAGGTAATCGATAGTGAAGGTTGTATACCTTCAGTAGTTCGAGTCGGTGTCATTGCTCTGATATGTAACACTCGGGGGGATGAACGCTTACTGTTTCGATTGATGATTTTTAGTTGTTGAATTTAATTTGACTATCCTTAAATATGATATGTTTCGTAGTTGCTGTTTCATTTAAAGATGTTATTGAAGAATTCCGCTGCGTAGATGTTGATTTATTTTATTAAAGATGCTATGTTGATGGTTCATCCGATGTTTGAAAAAGTGTTATATATCCACGATGAATGCAATGAATTTTGTTAGAAGAATTTATGACGTCCCGATTCATTTATATGATTGAAGTTTTATAACTCTGATTTATTTTGCATAAATTGCTTGGGGTAGAATTGGGGTGTTACATCTTACCCAAGGGTGCCTTAGATCGGTTGGATTGTGAGGGTTTAGTATTGAAGCCATGTGACATAGTGGTAAGGGCTTTCCATGGATCAAAAAGGATGGTACATTGAGAGGTTGACCTCCCCATCAAAGTTGGTTCCCAAACTTTCAACTCGACTTTCTATGTGATGGACATCCGTCCTGCTTACTTTTGCCTACTTGGATGCCCTTGGATATATAGGGCAGGAGCAGTGACTTCTACATTTCATCAAAAATTGAAATATACAGTCGAAGGAAAGATCGTTACTCTCTATGGTGGAGAAGAGTTTATGGTTAGCAACCTAAATTCATTTAAGTATGTTGAGATGGACGAAGAGTTCATAGAAACTTCTTGCCAAGCCTTCGAAATGGTATTTCCCATGGTCGCTGCTGCCAAAGCTACTCCTGAGGTTCCAAAATTTGTCAAAGATGTGCCTAGGATGGCTTCCCTCAAAGATGCTCGTGTTGTGATTGAAGATGGAGGTTGTACCATTTGGGGGGAACTCCCTGACATTCCGTTTAAGTCAGATAGGTGTGGGTTGGGTTTCACTGCCAAAGCTCAAAAGGAGGTCAGAAGTGCTCGCCTAGGAAAACCACCTCTTCGCATCAACAATCATGAAGTGAACGCTCTTGAAGACTCCGACAACGACTGTGATTTTGATGACTAGATCTACCCAACTGCCGGTGAAGGACTCAACAACTGGCGTGCCAAGGATTTCATTCATGTCTCCTTCAACAAGGAGTAATTACCATTTATTGTTTTGTTAATTTAAGAACTATGTCTGTAATTTTATTGAAATAATGACTTTAAGCCATGTGCCTTGCCCGGAGCACCATGGTCCATTTGTTAAGGGTTTGTTCATTTTCATATGCCATGTGATCATTTAATGAAAAAACATTGGACTCTTTTGCATTCAAATTTTGCGCTCATTGTCTTTCTTTCACTTTATTGAATTTTCGAAATAGCCATGTATCTTACATGCACATGCACACACACATTTGCAGATCCTCATCCACTCCGGATCTCATTGACTACAGATTTGAATTCATATGGTATCAATCGGGAGTTCCAATCTCCTGAAAACCCTCTCCCCAGCTGAGTTGGTCCTAACTAAGGAACCTTGCGGAGTTCATCCCCAAAAGAATTTATCTCCCCAGTAAGGTTGCCAAAACATTCTTCTCAACAGGGTTTACTCCCCCCCATCAAACTACAAATCTCCCCAATACAAATCAACGGAAAAAACCCCTTTGTCCCCAGCAAAACCTCTAATCCCCAACAGAGTCATTACTATCCCTGAAAGTTGCTGCGAAGCCTGGAATGCAACCATATAATAGTTGAATTTATCATCCCTTGCAAGATAGAAAGTTGCCGCAAAGCTTGGAATTTGACCAGATACCAGATAACTTTTATTCTCCCCAGTCCGGTTGTAATTCCCCCGTAGAGTAAGGGACCACCAAGGTTCCTGAATTCTTTTCCCCAAACAGAAATCAACATTCCTCGCAGAGTTTCCTCAAGCAAAGAGCAAAAATTAATGTTCCCCAACGGAGTTCCCTCAAACAAAGAAACAGTAATCCCCAGCAGAAGCAGTCTAAACAAGGTCTGAAGATGTGCATACTCTTCATCCCTAACAGAAATCTGGGATTTAACTTCCCAAAGCTCCCCAACATTTGTCAAAAATTTATTTTCCCAGACAAATTACACTTCAATAAACATTTCACATTCATACATCATATTACATACATGATAAATGCATATAGCTTAATCTCATTTATTTTGAGAACATCATTACGCCATGCATACATCTGCATGCAACTAACTCCCTTCCTTGCAGGAAAAGTCAATCAACAAAACAAAGGTCCTCTTCTGAATATATTCATTTCTTCCTGTTAATAACAGGCTGACAAAAACCTCTTCTGGTGGGTCTCATTTCTTCCAGTTAATAACAGGCAAACAAAGACCTCTTCTGGTGTATCTCATTTCTTCCAGTTAATAACAGGTTGACAAAGACCTCTTCTGGTGGATCTCATTTCTTCCAGTTAATAACAGGCAGACAAAGACCTCTTCTGGTGGATCTCATTTCTTCTAGTTAACAACAGGTGTTGTACCACAAAATTTTCCCTCTCATGTTTTCCAAGATCTTTTCTTACATGGTTGGTTATAAACACTTTCTTAGAGAAAATTTAATTTTCTTTAAGATAATCAAGTGTCTTTCGATTGGCATCTGAACAAGGTGTCTTTCGATTGACATCTTGACAAGCTTCGATTGGGCATCTAAGTCCTTCGAGCAAGCTCTATCTCAAATTCTTCGATTAGGAATTTAGTACTCTTCGATGCAGGTCTGCTTCATAAGCTTTGAGTAGGCGTTGGGTCCCCCTTCAATCACGTTCAAATCACAAGGCTTCTACTACGCATTGGCTACTTTAGGCTTGCCTTTGATTCACAAGGCTAATGGCCTCTACAAGTTCCTTTCGATTCACAAGGTTAAAGGCCTCTTCAAGTTCCCTTCGATTCACTAGGCCAAAATCCCCTTCATGCTTGCTTTGGATTCACATGGGCAAAGGTTTCTTCTATGATTGCCATCAATGCATAAGGTAAAGACTTCCTATGTGCTTGCTTTCAAGGCCAAGACCCCTCAACACAGTTTCTGCATTATGACACACAATATGACCCCTTTGAAAGAGCACTCCAAAAGTCCATTCGAAGGACACATATTGCTGGCCATTCGAAGGAGACACATAATTAGTGAATGCAAGTTTGTCTTATGATGGGTCTTGGCCCTACATGTAGCCAGGTGTGATCGGTGGAAATAGAACTGACTGTTTTAGAATGCTGGTTCGCGAAATGTCGCGGTAAGCAAGAGTCGCCACCGTCTTTTATGTTCTCCAACAAGGAAAGGACAAAAGCACAGCAAAATTCCTTTTCGAGATGTCTCTCGGTTCGGGAGGTAGATTTATAGAAAGGGAAGGTGTTAGCACCCTTTCTATCCATGGTTATCCATGGGCTCTTAGGTACTTGCTCTTATGTTTTCAAAAATTGTTTGCTTTTCAAGTGTATGTGGGTTTTGAAAAAGTTTTGTTTTGAAAACTTCTAGGTAACTCTTGTATCAGTCCTCAAGAGTGTATGAAGTATTTGTTTGAAAACCTTTTGAAAGTGTAGGTGCGAAAAGTATTTTGTTTGTTTGAAAGAGAGCAAGTACCCAGGAGAAATCTACCTACTCTAAGGAATTAGGCTGTGTAAGAGTCCTTTAGATAGTGCTATCCCACCATTGAGAGGTAGGTAGCACCATCGTTGGAGTTATTCGGGTCAATTCGATTATGAGGGACATGTGTGGTCACCAAAGCAATAGTAAGACGCCTTAGCGGTAACCCTAATGTCCTAGATCCTTCTTATCCAAGGCAACTGTTTCGAGGCAACTGGATCTTTAGACAGGAGGGCGACCTCTAAAACACCCTATATTTTACGACCACGTCGAGGCAACCAAGTGAGGCGTACCCTAGGAGTGGCATGTGCGAGTGTGTCAGGATTCAGTTAAGTTATCTTTGCACATGTTATGGTGAGTTACGGGCCTGATTGGAGGGGTGAAACAGCTGTTGGCGTCATGTGTAAACTGTTTTGTTTTGGCCATTTGTATTTTGGCTTTTGGCCATTTATGTTCTGGCTTTTGGCCATTTGTATTATGGCCTCAACGTTCCTTAACCTTCTCAGGATGTCTGTCTCGCCATGTATTGGTGTCATGTGTAAACTGTTCTGTTTTGGCCATTTGGCTTTTGGCTTTTGGCCATTTGTGTTTTGGCCTCAACGTTCTTTAATGAATCTGCATGGGATCCTGTCTAAATCTGCAGTGTTGAATCTCATGAACACATTAAATAAATTACTATATATCATAAAATACAAATAAAGCCAATATATGAAGAAATTTAATGTTTAGGTCAATATGGCATGTATGAATGATTATACCCTTTTGATCATGGAGATCAAATCAACCTTACCCTTACTGGAAAAGTAGTGACATGAATGCTTTTATGCCCTTTTGATCATGGAGATCAAGCCAGCCTTACCCTTACTGAAGAAGTAGTGAGATGTTGGTTTGTAACTGAGATGGCTTGTTTGTAGTGAGAGAGGGATTTGTAATAAGGATTTCAAGGTTTTAGGGTTTTTGAAAGAATTTGATATTCTGACAGCATTGTGGCAAGGTTTTTTTTCCTCTGGTTTGTGTGAAAAGAATGTGATTATATAACGGAAATTAGGGTAAAGAAAATGGGCTTTGAATGTGCAATTGGGCCTCCAATGTTCACTTGAGTTCGTCACTTTCCAGGCTAAATCGCAGGGACTTAAGTGCAATTTTTGAAGTTGAAATGTGAAAACAAAATGTAGCCGACATCGATAACTAACTCCTGTCCGAAAATCGGCTCAATCGGATAAACGGTGAATTAGTTATGAATTTTTGAAGTTTCAGCTCAGACAAACTTATTTTGGGCTCCAGTGTCGACTCTGACACGTTCTTCAATAAAAAACTGGTATTGATCGGAGCATAATATGGTCTCGACTTTTGAAGAAAAGTTGTAGATCTATAAGTCAGTGACCTTGTGTAAAAATATGAGTCCAATCCGATAAAAATTGACCGAGTTATGAATTTTCGAAGTTTCGACCCAGATGAAATAATATTCAGCATTCAGGATTTTCAGCGTGTCACGCATTTTGAGCAAAAAACGAAGGCCTTTTGAATACCGTTTGAACTCAATACCTTCTGTGAAAATATAGCCAACTCAATTTGTGAAATTTTGGCGCTGGAACCAGCTCGATATGATGAAAATCGACCAAGTTATGATTTTCTGAACATGACGCAAATAAACTTCTGTCACAAATTTTTTGTACGAAAATACTTGATAAATCCACATTTTTGAAGACTTTCTGATTGAAATTGGCTTCCAGCCGTGAGAGATGAAAACATAGATGACGTCAAGATGAAATTTTGGCCACCGGAACGGGTTCAAAACGAGCCACGATCTTCAAGTTATGAATTTTTTAGCGCGTAAAAACTGCACTTTCAACACACTTTTCACCATATTTCTTCGAGAAAACTCACACATTCGGATACCTTCTTTAAAGAATTGACTCTTGAGCCGAACTTGAATTTTAGAATACGTTATCAGAGATATGTTGGCGAAAGAACACCTGAATATGACGTGCCGGGTTGGACTTGTGAATTTTTCTTGAAATGTTTTGAGAAATATGGGAGGGCAAATTTTGGGGTACAACAGTTGCCCCTGTTCAATCTTCTTAAACCTGAGGATGTAGATTGGCTTGCGTGCCTTTCGTGATACGAAGGTGGAAGATGATTGAACACTAAAGTGCCCAGAAATTTGCACTCGCATGATGTAGTATCAGCAATGTGATGTCGGGAATGGGCTTACAGATGCCATTTGGAAAGATGATGGACAGGAGGATGGGCTTATAGATGCCATCTGGAAGTGTAATGGATAGTTGTGGAGATGGGCTTAAAGATGCCATCCGGAGGTGTCGATCGCGTAAGAGATTCCTTAGCGAGAACTTGTATATTTGAGAAAGAAAGATAATTTCCTGGCCTGTTACAGGGGTTGATCTTCAAACTCTTCATGTAGATATGCCCTGGCTAGATACAGGTATCGAATCTACAATCAATCGCTCACAGATACACCCTGGCTAGATACAGGTATCGAATCTGGAATTGGTCTTCTACAGATATGCCCTGGCTAGATACAGGTATCGAATCTGGAACAAAAGGTTGATGGGTTGTCTCTACTGACAGGTCATCTCAGAAAATCTTCAGGAATCGATTTAACTGCACCGGGGGAGGTGTTATCTTCTTTGACGAGTTGTCTCTTTTAATGGGTTGTCTTCAAGGACAGGTTGTCTTTAACGACGTGTGTCTATATTGACGGGTGTCTATAACACCGAGTGTCTATAACGACGAGTGTCTATAACGACAGGTGTCTATAACGACGGGTGTCTATAACGACGAGTGTCTATAACGACGAGTGTCTATAACGACGGGTGTCTATAACGATGAGTGCCTATAACAACGGGTGTCTATAACGACGGGTGTCTATAACGACGAGTGTCTATAACGACGAGTGTCTATAACGACGGGTGTCTATAACGACGAGTGTCTATAATGACGAGTGTCTATAACGACGAGTGTCTATAACGACGGGTGTCTATAACGACGAGTGTCTATAATGACGGGTGTCTATAACGACGGGTGTCTATAACGACGAGTGTCTATAACGACGGGTGTCTATAACGACGGGTGTCTATAACGACGAGTGTCTATAACAATGGGTCTCTATAACGACGAGTGTCTATAACGACGAGTGTCTATAACGACGGGTGTCTATAACGACGGGTGTCTATAACGACGGGTGTCTATAACGACGGGTGTCTATAATGACGGGTGTCTATAACGACGGGTGTCTATAACGACGAGGAGTTAATTTAACTAGATTTGTCTCTTCTGACTGGACTTGCCTTCTTTGACTGGATTGGTCTCTTTCGACTATATTTGTCTACTTTGACATAACTGATCATTTAACTGCATCCTTCCTGAAAGGTAAAGGTCAGTCATATGCCATGCATGATATGGATCAAGCAATGATGTTTTCGACATAAATGAGATTGTATGATATGATGCGTATATGCATGTATCGTGATGTATGAAAATGTGATGCATGTATTCTCGTCTAGGAAAATAAATCCTTGACGGATGCCGGGAAGTTGAATCCTGGGCTGATGTTGAAGAGTAGAGTTCTTCGTTTCCGTTGGGGATGATGATTGCAAGAATAACCGGTAGGAGAAGATGACTCCATTGGGGAATAAACTTGGTGAAGAGATTACTCTGCGGGGAATTACTCTGTGGGAAGAGATACTTCGCTGAGGTTTTGATGATAACTCCGCTGGGGATACCGTTGATAAGTCATGTTGGGGAATTTGATGAACTCTGCTGAGGGATAGGAAGAACTTCGCCGAGGACGGTCTTTCCATTGTAATTAGCTGAGGATAACCCAGTTATAGGCTCTGGTGGGAGATAACCTTGGAATATGGTCGGGGAGAGACGTATGTACTCTGCAGGTGATAAGCTTCCAGAATCTACTGGGGATAAGCTTCCAGAATCTACTGGGGATATGGATTCAACTCTCCTGGGGAATCTTTTGGACTGTACTGGGGAAGTGGCTCCACTGGGGTGTCTGGTACTCCGCCGGGGAACAATCTTATATTAAGACTGCCGGGGATGCTTTCTTAGGAACATCTGTACTCCGCTGGGGAATGTTGAGATCTTCTGGGGATACCCAACTTCCTTAAGGCTGACAGTAGGTTAACTCTGCTTGGGGAGAGTGTTGTTGACTTGCTGGAGATACTGTGCCTTTTCGGGGCTGATGGGAGACCAACTCTGCTTGGGGAGAGTATTGCTGAATCTTGTCTTACTCTTGGGGAGTGAAGGTATATTGGTTACATTCTTCAGCTGAATATACCTTGGTACCTGGAGGAGCAAAGCAGTTGTACAGTTTGGACCATTCTTATTGCCCCAACTTCTGTGGGAGAAGGTACCTGTGGAGGTGCTCGATAACTGCCGATTGACAACTTTTCTTCTGGTAGGCAAGTGACGAGATGACGGGACATAGTCGTACGCTTTTGATCCCTAACTTTTGCCTGGACCGCCCTTTCGGGTTTTCAGTCCATCGGGATACCCTTTTTTGCCCAAGCCGCCTTTTCAGGTTTTCGACTTGCCGGGTGTACAGATTTTTTTTATTTTCATCCCTTATTTTTGCCTGAACCCTTTTGGTTCGCCGGGAAGCCCTTATTTTTGCCTAGGTGTGTCAACCTAGCGGGTCTTTGATTATGCGTAGTATTTTTCGACTATGTCCACATTCTCGGAGTGTAGGGAGTTGTCACTGTCAGTAAAATTGTGTTGCCATACCACCAGAAGATCGTCGTTTGATCGTGCAAGGTTCGTTGCTGGAAGTCCTGTCCAATGCCCCAAGTGACTCAAGCGGAGATTTTCCCCAAGCTGGTTGGCCTTTTGAGAGATTCTCCGAATCTTGACTTAATTGCCCCAGCTGATGGACAATGATCATGCCATGCCCCTTGATTGGAGGTGCTTTTGTTCATTAGACATTCGTCGTGCGAACTTCTATGTTGTTCAAACAAATAGTCGTATGCAAGCAATGTTATATTAAAAATGCAAAGCTTATGTCTGTCTTGAAGTTTTTGAAAATGCATTTTTTTCATAAAAACAAGTGAATTTTTGTAAACTGTGATGTCAACTCGTTATTTTACCGCAAGCTTTAAGGAGTCAGGATACCTTTTGTAACAATATGCTTTCGAACTAACCCATGCTTCAGCTAGGACTTTTTGAGGGTTATGACGTGGTCTGGTTCACGGTTTAAGAAACAAAGGATAAAGGCTCAAAATTTATTTGTACCCACCCGCTCTTCGTGATGTTCTTCAAACCTAAACTCAGTTGATCGTGCGTTAGATCTTGTTTGAGTCTTTGCTCTGATATTCCAGTGATGGTTCGGATGCTGGCAGTTTATTTTGAATAGGCAGTCATTTTTTTTTGTTGAGGGTTTGTAGGACCTCTTTCTTTTTGATTTTGTTATCCCTATTTTTTGCCTGAACTGTTTCTTTTGTGATTACAGTCAGCGGGATGCCCCAGTTTTCGTAAGTCTCCTTCATAGGTTTTGACTTATTGGGCTTTTATTATTATTTATTTTTTGAGATAATGACTGCCTGTCTTTATGATTATTCGGAACCATCACTGTCTTTTGTTTCGGAAGGACTCCTTTGATGTCATTTTGTTGTGCACCTGGATCAACTGAGAGAACTACCCTGCCCCAGGTTATGATTAAGGGTTTTAATTTTTGAAAAGAAAAACTCCAACTTCTTTGGATCAAAGGGGTTGACGAGGGATTATCTTCCTTATAACTCCACTGTTTAGGATTTGAAACAATGCATGTACCTCATCAGCGGGGTCTGTTCAAAAGCATACTGTAGATTGTGGTATCGTTTTCGTCATCCTCCCTCAAAAGACTTAGAATTATCAATCGAGAGTTGAACATCAAAAAATGAAAGCAGTTTGAATATAGCGAATGCGAATATATTGATTCAAAACAGATATATGCGATGCATTGATAAAGTAAAAGAGTTTGACATGAACAAATGTTTGAACAAGCAAAGAAAAATACAACTTGAAACTTCCAATGAACAAAAGGTCTTCTCGTCTAGGGATAGTAGAAGAACTCGACCTGACCATCTGGGGTGAATTCCACTGCTCCTTCATCAATCAGGTCCTGGATCTTGTTCTGCAGAGTCCAACAGTCGTTGGTGTCGTGTCCAGGACTGTCAGAATGGTAGGCACATCTCACACTCGGGTTATACCTAGAAGAGGAAGTGCTGGGATTCTTAGGAGGGTCCCTTAATGTAATCAGATTCAATCTCAACAGGCGTTGTAAGGCTTGAAACAACGACATGTTGAGCTGGGTGAATTGCCTCCTAGGCTTGTCTAGCTTGCTCTGATCAACCCGTTGTTCTTGGCGAGGTCGTTGTTGGACCTGTGAAGTAGTAGAAGCTTGGAGAGGTCTATTCATTGAACCAAACCTTTGACTACTTGGAAACTGATTACCGGTTTGGTCCCCAGCCTTGACTACTTGCTTCATACTGTCTTGCTGAAGCTGGTTGATCACAGTTCTCAACTCTTGTTGTTCCCGAGCTAAGCCTTGGATAAGGGCCATCTGCCCCAGCATCTGGGTTCTCATTGTATCTACCTCAACCTGCAGATGTTTCAGCCGTTCATCCTTACTGTCTTCTGGACTGTTCTTGACCAAATTTCCCAGGAGGAGTGCTCTCAATTCTTCCTGCCCCTTGGATAGGCTTAGGAAGATTTCCCTGAACTGAGTCTCTTGAGCATGAAGATCCCGGTTGTCTTGTTGGGAAGCCATTGCTGAAATAAACAGTGAAGAAGGTAAGTGACCTGTAATAAGGGTACCTGTAATGCAATGATATGTATGATATATGTATGCAATGTTTTCAAGGATCTCATGGGGTAAATAGAGAAACTGTTAGAGTTTGAATCTGGTAGCTTGATTGAAGGAACTTCATGTTGTTGAGAGTCCTTCTTCAAGAGTTAGGCTCACCATATCGAGTGGGTCATAGCCCCTGACTCAAGTTATCATGTTTTGATCTCCAAACAACTTTGGCTAGAGGAAAATAAATCCCCTTTGCCCCTTGCTAGACAGTTTGTTCATCATGACCTGCATCACAAGCCCTTGAGATCCTTGAAATGGGTTAGTCCTTATGCAGGATGTATGCAATGGTATGATGTTATGATGTTATGCTATGCATGGAGTGATGTAAGTAAACCCTGTTATGAGCCCAGATTAAGAACTGTAGACAAAACCTGCAAGGAACTCATGTGTCAGATAACAAGAATGTGCAAGTAGTTCAGATTTGAAGGCACACAAGTCACACAAGACAGCCCTTAGAGTTCAGGCCAACATGAAGTTTAGGTACTACCCTCTTGAAGTTAGTTGGCTCAAAACCTGTCCTATGAATAGTAACCGGGTTCTAAGGAGCTCAATATCATTGGGTTGTTTTCTATGTTCATTGTTTTGATTTAGCCACTTAACTGGCGACCAAAATATTCCAAGAAAACAACCCTCAATGAGTGTAGTATCGAGTATCAACCAACTTCGGACTGCACCAAAGTCGGTCATCTCACTACCCCTAAAGAGGCCAGGATGGTCAAGTAAGGTTCTAGGTCAGTTGATGCTTCACGACACCACGCGGCGGCCCCGTACTCTCCTTGACTTGACTCAAGGGTTACCGGTACTCACCAAAGTGCCACATCAACGTAGCAACTGCTTCAACCGTGTCGGTATACCCTGCATAGTTCCCTCACAGTTTGTTGCTACTTCTAAAAGGTATCCCCCATATCCGGGTTAGGATCTATGAAACTCCAAGGCAAACCCACAACATTAAAGCAAACAAAGCAAGCAATTGAAAACAAGAGTGGTCTAATCCTAAGGTACACCTCACTTTTTTAATATCCCCAGCAGAGTCGCCAGTTCTGTGATCGGTGGAAATAGAACTGATTGTTTTGGAATGTTGGTTCGCGAAATGTCGCGGTAAGCAAGAGTCGCCACCGTCTTTTATGTTCTCCAACAAGGAAAGGACAAAAGCACGGCAAAATTCCTTTTCGAGATGTCTCTCGGTTCGGGAGGTAGATTTATAGAAAGGGAAGGTGTTAGCACCCTTTCTATCCATGGTTATCCATGGGCTCTTAGGTACTTGCTCTTATGTTTTCAAAAATTGTTTGCTTTTCAAGTGTATGTGGGTTTTGAAAAAGTTTCGTTTTGAAAACTTCTAGGTAACTCTTGTATCAGTCCTCAAGAGTGTATGAAGTATTTGTTTGAAAACCTTTTGAAAGTGTAGGTGCAAAAAGTATTTTGTTTGTTTGAAAGAGAGCAAGTACCCAGGAGAAATCTACCTACTCTGAGGAATTAGGCTGTGTAAGAGTCCTTTAGATAGTGCTATCCCACCATTGAGAGGTAGGTAGCACCATCGTTGGAGTTATTCGGGTCAATTCGATTATGAGGGACATGTGTGGTCACCAAAGCAATAGTAGGACGCCTTAGCGGTAACCCTAATATCCTAGATCCTTCTTATCCAAGGCAACCGTTTCGAGGCAACTGGATCTTTAGACAGGAGGGCAACCTCTAAAACACCCTATATTTGACGACCACGTCGAGGCAACCAAGTGAGGCGTACCCTAGGAGTGGCATGTGCGAGTGTGTCAGGTTTCAGTTAAGTTATCTTTGCACATGTTATGGTGAGTTACGGGCCTGATTGGAGGGGTGAAATAGCTGTTAGCGTCATGTGTAAATTGTTTTGTTTTGGCCATTTGTATTTTGGCTTTTGGCCATTTATGTTCTGGCTTTTGGCCATTTGTATTCTGGCCTCAACGTTCCTTAACCTTCTCAGGATGTCTGTCTCGCCATGTATTGGTGTCATGTGTAAACTGTTCTGTTTTGGCCATTTAGCTTTTGGCTTTTGGCCATTTGTGTTTTGGCCTCAACGTTCTTTAATGAACCTGCACGGGATCCTGTCTAAATCTGCAGTGTTGAATCTCATGAACACATTAAATAAATTACTATATATCATAAAATACAAATAAAGCCAATATATGAAGAAATTTAATGTTTAGGTCAATATGGCATGTATGAATGATTATACCCTTTTGATCATGGAGATCAAATCAACCTTACCCTTACTGGAAAAGTAGTGACATGAATGCTTTTATGCCCTTTTGATCATGGAGATCAAGCCAGCCTTACCCTTACTGAAGAAGTAGTAAGATGTTAGTTTGTAACTGAGATGGCTTGTTTGTAGTGAGAGAGGGATTTGTAATAAGGATTTCAAGGTTTTAGGGTTTTTGAAAGAATTTGATATTCTGACAGCGTTGTGGCAAGGTTTTTTTTTCCTCTGGTTTGTGTGAAAAGAATGTGATTATATAACGGAAATTAGGGTAAAGAAAATGGGCTTTGAATGTGCAATTGGGCCTCCAATGTTCACTTGAGTTCGTCACTTTCCAGGCTAAATCGCAGGGACTTAAGTGCAATTTTTGAAGTTGAAATGTGAAAACAAAATATAGCCGACATCGATAACTAACTCCTGTCCGAAAATCGGCTCAATCAGATAAACGGTGAATTAGTTATGAATTTTTGAAGTTTCAGCTCAGACAAACTTATTTTGGGCTCCAGTGTCGACTCTGACACGTTCTTCAATAAAAAAATGGTATTGATCGGAGCATAATCCGGTCTCGACTTTTGAAGCAAAGTTGTAGATCTATGAGTCAGTGACCTTGTGTAAAAATATGAGTCCAATCCGATAAAAATTGACCGAGTTATGAATTTTCGAAGTTTCGACCCAGATGAAATAATATTCAGCATTCAGGATTTTCAGCGTGTCACGCATTCTGAGCAAAAAACGAAGGCCTTTTGAATACCGTTTGAACTCAATACCTTCTGTGAAAATATAGCCAACTCAATTTGTGAAATTTTGGCGCTGGAACCAGCTCGATATGATGAAAATCGACCAAGTTATGATTTTCTGAACATGACGCAAATAAACTTCTATCACAAATTTTCTGTACAAAAATACTTGATAAATCCACATTTTTGAAGACTTTCTGTTTGAAATTGGCTTCCAGCCGTGAGAGATGAAAACATAGATGACGTCAAGATGGAATTTTGGCCACCGGAACGGGTTCAAAATGAGCCACGATCTTCAAGTTATGAATTTTTTAGCGCGTAAAAACTGCACTTTCAGCACACTTTTCACCATATTTCTTCGAGAAAACTCACACATTCGGATACCTTCTTTAAAGAATTGACTCTTGAGCCGAACCTGAATTTGAGAATACGTTATCAGAGATATCTTGGCGAAAGAACACCTGAATATGACGCGTCGGGTTGGACTTGTGAATTTTTCTTGAAATGTTTTGAGAAATATGGGAGGGCAAATTTTGGGGTACAACACCAGGCCCAGGCCTCTTGTGCAAAGGCATTCGAAAGAAGTGACAAGGAAGGCTTCGATTGACAGAATAAAGTTCTCACTTGGGGGTATTTGAATCAAACAGCTAAGGAAAATAGATGGGTCTAATCTAAAGCCATTCGAAGGACATGTAAATGATCCATTCGAAGAAGCAATTCAAAGGCCCATTTGAAGGACACTTAGTGTTGTCTGAAAAAAGGGTTTGGTCAAAGATTAGATCTAGTTGGACAAAATGAAAGAGAAATGTGCAAAGATGTTGGCTGGCCCAAAATCCCACATATTGCCATACTCAAGCTTCCTGCACAAGCATTCATACCAAAGGAAGCTTCGACTAGCCTGGAAAGAGTTTTTGTTGGGGCTAGCTGAGTAGTGGCTCAATCAAAGAGGCCCCGATGATAATACTTGAGCCATTCAAAGGGGACAATTCTGGGTCAATCGAAGAGCAAGGATAAGGGGTACTTCGAAGGCATGATTAACAAGTGTCCTTCGATTGGCATATCATAGAAAGATGTCTCTGATTGACATATCAAAGCAAGATCAAGCAATCAATGCAGAAGATGACTAATCAAAGAAGCTCTAATAGAGAAGTTTTTGAACACTTAGAATCAAAACTCTAGGCCAATCGAAGAGCAACACTGGAGGGCATTCAAAGGAGGCAAATGTGTCCAGGTTCATCCTAAGGCTCAAAGAGGCATGAATGTTTCAAAAATGGAAGTGCTTTAATGTGTCTGATTTGGTCTCATGGCCTTTTGATTTGGTCTGATTTGGTCTCCTATAAATACAAGCCACTTCCACAAGCCAAGGGGGACATACACACAAGAACGATATACATACACATATTAGAGACACGCTACCCCATAAACCACCCCAAAGCTATCAAAATCCTCATAAGTGGTCCCAATCGAAGGAGTCTTCAGCAATGCTCTATTCACTCCCTAAAGTCTGCAGGAAGTGTTCCCAAGCACTAGCCAAAAGCCATGCATCAAGCCCACCAGTCCTTGGTAAATTTCTGGGTCACAGCCTTTCGATTACTATTTGAATTATTTTTATATGAATGTTTGTGTTCTTATTGATCATTCATACAAATATAAGTGTGGAAGTACAAGGTTCCATTTTAAGGCTTCGAAGCAACCAGGCTTCAAACTAGGTGGTACAAAGATCTTGTGCTAGTTTTAACCCCAGATTTGGGTTTAGGAAATGATCATACGTAGGGTATGGTCTTTGGATCTGTTTCGATCCAGCATTTGATCAAACTTGCAGGTGTATGTGTAGGAGAAGAACCTGGGTTCGACACCCAGGTTTGTATTTGTTTCTTTTTCTAACGCCTGTACTGCAGATCAAGCCTGAGCATACCAGCGCGCACAGGATCGAAGGACCTGGGTTTGACACCCAGGTCCTGCATCTTTATTATTCTAATGTTTGTATTGCAGATATGGATCGAAAAGCAGTTTTACCTTCTGGATCGAAGAAGATAGCTCCTTCTTTGTATCGAAGGAGACATTTCCTTGTCTGGATCGAAGCCTCCCATTTTCCCTCTGGATCGAAAGATACCTTCTATGGATCGAAGACTCCCATTTTTCTCCCTGGATCGAAGGACGCCCCCTTTGTATTTTTATTTTTGTTTTCGTTATTTCTTTATTGACTTTATCATTTGAATCAACTTTAAATCAAAAAAATCACAAATAACTAAAGAGATTTTTCTTGTTTACTTAGAAATTTTTAGGGTCTTAGATGTATTTTTCCCAATTCGCGCACGTTCTATATTTCCTTTCTATTTTCTTTTTTTATATTTTTGTATCTGCTAGTAGGATGTAATAGATTAAAATATGACTTTATCGCTTTCTTTATTTTTCCCCAATTTGAACATGTAAATACCCTCCCCGAAGCACTGTAATAGCGTAGGACTTAACTTTCCGCACTTTATATTTCTGCAAAATATTAACTGTTAGTAATTAGGCTTGTATGGAAAGACTAAAAGTAAAATCTTAGCAAATGTAAATTCAAAGACAAATAACTGAATACGAACACAATTGCACATATGCACCTCTAGGGTACCCCTACTTTGGTTGCCTTCGGAAAAATAGTCATAAATCTCAAAACGTGAGAGGTTTTAGTGGCTACTCTCTGGTTCAAAGAGATCATAATTCCCTCGATGACCCGCTCTCTGTTGCCTCGGTAAAAATATGATCTTAGAATCTTAGGGTGGTTACTAAAGCTTCTTGCCCAGTTGCCTTTGTGACTATAAAATGTCCCTTCGGATGTCCCTCATACATCCAATGATAGGGCTACCTACTCATTAATAGTAGGATAGTGCTGTCTAAAGGATAGGAGGAAAAGAATAAACCTTTTCGAGTACAAGTAGATAGCAATTAGATGTTTTCTCAAATAAAATAAACTTTTTACACTTACACATTTCAAAAACAATTCTCAAAAACATTTGCTTTGTCAACACTCTTGAGGACTGATACAAGAGTTAACGCAAAGTAAATCACCGCACTAAGGCATTTTAAAACATTTTTTCAAAACACACAAAGCACAAGGTACTTTTAAAATGAGCTAAGCATCTAAGAGCCTATAGAAAACTACAGATGAAAAGGGTGCTAACACCTTCCCTTTCCATAATCTACCCCCCTTACTCAGAAAATTCTCGAAAAGGTCTTTTTATGTTCTTTTCACCCTTTCCTTAATTTGGATAAAATAAAAGTCAGTGGCGACTCTTGCTTACCGTAACATTTGCGAATACAAACAGAAAACCAGTATAACAGTCGGTTCTGTCACCGTATCACAGAACTGGAGACTCTGCTGGGGATTTACTTAAAAAGTGGGGTTACCTTAGAGTTTAGTTTATCACTTTAAAATTACTTGTATGCTTTGCTTGTTTTATTTTTAAAGGGTTGCTTGGGTTATTGTTAAAGATCATACACCCGGATCTGGGGCAACTTTTTAGGTAAGCAGCAATAAATCATGGAAGATGTACGACATATATCGATATGGACAAAGTGATAGCTATGTTAGCGTGATACTCTGGCTTGTACTAATGTTCCTTGAGTCAGTCAAGGATACCATTAGGCTTCCTTATAGTGTCATTAAGCGCTAACTGACTTTTAGAACCTTTAATTGACTCATCCTAAGCCATTAGAAAGTAGTGAGATGGCCGGCTTTGGTTCCGGTTGAAGATTGGTTGATACTCGATACTACACTCATTGAGACTAGACTTTTGGGATATTCTGGACACAATACTTTGGTGCTTGAGCTAGAACAATGCCTAAAAGAAAGGTCAATGATATGAGACTCCTAGAACCCAATTACTATTAATAAGACAGGTTGAGCCAACTAAACTTCAAGAGGGTACTTACCTATGGAATCCATGCAAGCCTGAACCTAAGGCTGCTTGTGTGACTTGTTTTCTTTCATTCCTTGCAGGGTCTTGTTTATAATCTGATGCTATGAGTCATTGCCCAATAACCTGGATTTCTAGCAGGACTCACTTATCTTCCTCACCCTATATTTTTTTCTTGATGCATAACATTCACATCATAGCATCATGCCATAGAATTTCCTTAACCATTTCAAGGATCTCAAAGGGCCTGTGATGCAGGTTATGATGAACCAAACGTCTAGCAAGGGGCAAGGGGATTTATTTTCCTCTAGCCAATACCGTCAAAAGACCAAAACACAACAACTTGAGTCAGGGGCTATGACCCACTCGACATGGTAAGCTTGATTCTCATAGAAGGACATTCAATGATACGAAGTTCTTCAATCAAAGCTGCAGCCAACACCTAACATCCCGTTGTGTTTACCCCGCGAGATCGTTGAAAACATTGCATAAGCATACCATACATGTCATTGCATAGAAGGTATTTCAAGACAGGTTTCTTATCTTTGCGTTGTTTATTTCAGCAAAAGAAATGGCTCTTGAACAGACAGTAAAAGACCTTCAAACTCAAAACGCTTAGTTCCAACAAATGTTCTTGGCTCTGGCTAAGGGGTAGGAAGAACTGAAAACTCTCGTCATCAAAGAGAAGAAGAAGAAGGCAAAGAAGTCGGCTGGTGTCTTGAACATGGGAAGAAGACTTAGAGAACCAATCAAGAGAGCTCTAGATCTTTCAACTCCATCAAATGAGGGGGATAATCATGAAGATGATAACAACCCAGGGACTGATGAAGATGAAGTTGACTACTTTGAGGAACAATATCCTCCCACTGATGATAAATACAAACAGCTGGAGGATCGCCTCAATGCTATGGAGATTCAGCAGATACCTGGCTTGGACTTTGAAGAGTTAGGGTTGGTTTCTGGGGTGGTCATCGCACCAAAATTCAAGGTTCCCACGTTCTCCAAATATGACGGGGTCTCTTGTCCTAAACTTCACTTGAGATCATACGTCAGAAAGATCCAGCCTCACACTCTTGACCGGAAGTTATGGGTCCATTTCTTCCAAGAAAGTTTAGTTGGCACTCAACTGGAGTAGTTCTATCAGTTAGAAGGAACTGACATCCATACCTGGGAAGAATTGGCTGCTTCTTTCTACAAGCAGTACCAATATAATGCTGACCTGACACCAACTCGAGTGCAATTGCAGATATGTCCATGGGCTCAAGAGAAGGGTTCAAGGAATATGCACAGAAATGGAGGGATTTAGCTGGCAGGGTGCAACCTCCTCTGACTGATCGGGAAATGGTAGACATGTTCATGGGCACTCTAACAGGCTCGTTCTTCAATCTGCTGATTGGGAGTTCTTCATCCGGTTTTATAGAGATGGTTCTGACTGGGGAGAGGATCGAAAGCGGTATCAAGAGTGGTAAATTTTCGATGGTCGCATCTTCTAATGCTGAGAAGAAGCCATTCGAGGGTAAAAAAGAAATTAATATTGTCTATGGCCAAAAGAGTCATAGTAAAAATAACCACCATCAGTTCCTGGGAGCGGTGTTAGTGTCTAATCTTACACTTGTTCAACATCAATGGGGCAATAGGCGTAGGATAAAGTATCAAGAGAGGAAGTACACTAAGATTAATATGCCTTTGTCTCAAGCGTTACAGCAATTGCTAAAAGTAGAGATGATTACACTAAAGGATCCTCCTCAAAAACCTTATACCTCTTCTCCTAAGTAAAATCCAAATGTAAAATGTGCCTACCATTCTGATAGTTCTGGGCACGACACCGATAGTTGTTGGACTTTGAAGAACAAGATTCAGGATTTGATCGACAGCAAGGAGATCGAATTTGACTCTCCTAAGACCCCAGTGTGATCACTTCTCCCATGCCAAATCATGGCCAAAATTGAGAGCGTTTATTTCATTTGAACTATCAGTTGTAATTTCGTTGTTGCTTAAAACATTTATCTTTATGTCAAACTTTGGTTATTCATATTAATACATTGCATATGTTTGTCTTGAATTATTTCATTTGTATTCATTATATTCAAACTGTGTTTTTTTACTTCCTTTTTGTGATATTCAACTCCTGATTAAAAAGCTCTAAGCCTTTAGAGGAAGGATGACGAAAACGATGCTACAGTCTCTACAATATTCTTTTGAACAGACCCCGCTGACGATGTACAGGCGTTGTTTCAAATCCTAAACAGTGGAGTTATAAGGAAGATAACCCCTAGTCAACCTCTTTGAGCCTAAGAGGTAGGAGTTTTTATTTTCACACAAAATTAAAACCCTTAATCATAACCTGGGGCAGGATAGTTTTCTCAGTTAATTCAGATGTGCATTCAGTCGCAAGCTCTATCTTCATACACGACAAATAGTGTAGAAGATGCCCTCCAAAAGATGGTGATGGTTCCACATAATCGTCAAGACAGATAGTCATATCTCTCAAAATAAAAAACCCTCTAAGTCAGAAACTATGAAGGAGACTTAAGAAAAAAAATTGGGGTATCCCGCTGACTGTAATCATAAAAGAAACAGTTCAACAAAAAGTAGGGATAATAAAATAAAAAAAGGAGGTCGCTACAAATCCTCAAAAAAAAAGGTTAACGAACGTTCAATTTTTGAATCATCACCAAGTATCAGAGCAAAGATTCCATACTCAATTAGATCTAAACGCATAATTAGTTAAGCATATGATTGAAGAACATCACGAAGAACGGGTTGGGTACAAATAAAATTTGAGCCTTTATCCTTTGTTTCTTAAACTGTGAACCAGGCCACGCTACAACCCTTAAAAGTCCTAGCTGAAGCATGGGTTAGTTCGAAAGCATACTATAACAAAAGGTATCCTGACTCCTGTAGGGTTTGTTATAAATCCTGAGTTGATATCACACTCCTACAATATTTGTTTGTTTTACTAAAAAATGAATTTTCAAACTTCAAGACAGACATAAGCTATCTCTCTTTTATACATATTCAGGCTTTAGTCAGTTTTCGTTTACTGTTTACCTATGGTTAGAGACCAGCAGGTGCTCTGAGAAACATGCACTCTCATCACTTTTCTATGGGTTGAGTTTTGCCTCATTACCCGTGCGTGAAATTCAATTTGGTTTATCCTGGTACTCGTCTCTAGAAATTTTTAATCGTCTAGTATTGTCGAGTCAATTTTTGTCTCGTTTAATGTCACTCCTTGGATATTTATCTGTTTTTGTTTATTGAGCCTTTAACAGTGTTTGATTATTATAATCCATCTTTCGTTTGTTGTATCCTTGGTTGATTCGTCTCTTTTGAGACTAGTAGGTGCTCCTAGAATCACGCGCTCTAGCCACTTTGCCCCGCATACTTTTCCAGAGCTTAGCTTCGCTTATTCTCTGTGGTTTGAGTTTTATCTCACCCCCTTTGTGGTCCGGTATTATCCTGACACTTTATTCTGAAGTTTAGTTCATCTACTCTTCTAAGTTTGAGTTTTATCTCAACTTTGTTAAAGTCTGCGTTACAGTTTCATTCTGACGCATGTCTTTGAAGGGACAATTTACTTTAGACCCTCTGCTTTCTAAATCCAATTTCTTTTGGTACTTTCTAAGTCCCGCATATGCTGGCATTCTGTCTTTGGGGGGTTTTGCTTCTTTTTTTCAAGAGTGTAAATTTTCGGGTTCTTTTAGTATTCAATCCTCTTTCACCATGAACCTTCAAAAGTTGTTGCTTTTTCTCACTTATCAGGTTTAAGATAATTGAATAAGGGCAGCTATTTCACCCCAAAATTTACCCTCTTGTTTCAAAATATTTATGGCTTATGTTTCATCATATGCATATCATACATATTCATGCATTTGAAATGGGATCAAGGCAGTTCCAAAAGGTATCGACTTCTTATCAGAGACGTTCGAAGCTTTGTACAAATAATCCATGCATTGAATGAATGACTTCTTGCCAAGCCTAATTCCCGTGTATTCTATCATGTCTTGAGTGGTAGAAGGAAACCAGCGATTATGTTTAATTTAGAATAGTTCAAGTTGATAGTCTGTTTCAACGGGTGTAACACCCTAATTCTACCCGGAAATTATATATGCAAATCAGAGTCATAAAATTCATGCAACTGAAATCAGGATGCCACAAATTCAACTTTAAAAACACATTGCATTCAACGTGGATATATAACACTTTAAAACTTCATATGAACCATCAGCATAATAATTTAATCTCTTAATTCAACAACTTGAACATCTACGCAGCGGAATCATAATAACATCTTTGTCCAACGATTAGAGCAACTTCAAAATAACACATACTTAGAAACAATCAAATTAAATTTCAACAACTTAAATAATCAATAATTAAAAGCAACAAGCGTTCATCCCCCTGAGTGTTACATATCAGAGCAATGATACCGACTCGAACTACCGAAGGTATACTGCCTTCACTCTAGATTACCTGCATGTTTCCAACATAAGGGTAACATTCAAACAGAAGGAGTGAGATATATAAAAATATAATAAAATGTATGATAAAATATATTAAATTAGGTCACATAACATCACCACTTCTCATCTTATAAACAACAATAATCGCAACAGAATACCAACAATAATACACATTCACCGCATCAATACACAACTTCTTTATGCAATCATATAATGCAACTCAATACTATGCAAATGCTTGTGGTACCATTGGAGCAGAACTCCCATCTCAAATAATTGCCAATAAATAGAGGCATCAACAAGGCATAAGCCTTCATCTTAATATTCGCCAATACAGGCCATCTTAACGAGCATCTGCTCCATCTTGAAATGCAATGTATGCGACACAATCATGAATGTAATAACAACAACCATAATTAACAACATCTCAACACAACATCATCGTTGGCCAGAAGCCTACATCTTAATAGCTACCAATTATTAGAGGCATCTCAACATCATTCATCAACATCATTCATCAACATCATCATCAACATCATTTATCAACATAATTCATCAACATAATTTACCAACATAATTCATCAACATAACTTATCAACATGATTCACAGCAACTCAGCCATAACAACAATACAACGGCAGATCAACAATCCTTCAACGTTGGCCATAGGCCTACAATATGATAATGCCTATAATTAATTAATCATCTAAGGCTTATCTCTACATTACCAAACCTCTACCTATTACTATTCTGTAATACTACATCATTATCATCATTAATCTTACTGTTATGAACCAAACAATAGTCTATAATCGTCTTATCCTCATCATACTTCACAAAATCATCATAGCGATTAACGTTGGAAGCTAACTTTAATCCTAATTTGGGTTACTAGGATTATTATTCTTATCCTTCATTTTAATCTTTAATAATGAATTTCTTCGCATTAGCTATCCAACGCTTCAAACGGAACCTCAAACGGAGTCTGGAAACTCAAGTTACAGCCTTTGGAAACGAATCTGTCAAAAATCAGACTACATGAGTCGATGCATAATGTCTTGAGTCGACGCGTACTGGGCTAACATGTTGCATGAGTCGACGCATAATCCCTTTGTATCGACTCATACTGAGTCTGCAACAATGCATGTATCGATGAATGCTCCTTCGTATCGACTCATCCTGAGTCTAAAAACCTGCATGTATCGATGCATAGCTTCTTCGCATCGACTCATCCTGAGTCCAGAAACCCGTATGTATCGGTGCATGTCCTTTGAGGTTGACGCATACTGTTCTGTCATGAATATTTTCTACAATTTCACTGTGTTTTCACTACAGTTTCTCTGCCTTAGGCCCTAAAAACATCCTCTAATCATAGGTAATCATCAATTATAATAATCCTATATTTCTACATCAATTATACAGCATTAGGGCATCATTATTCATCCTTAAATCATTGGTTTTCATCAAACAACAATGTATATAATTCAATCATAAACCAAATAATCTTTCACATCAAATCCCACATACTAATCATCATTATGATATGGTGGCAAAACCGACTGTTAATACTGGTTTGCGTTTTTTGTTTGCAAATGTCGCGGTAAGCAAGAGTCGCCACCGACTTTTATTTTATCCAATCAGGAAAAGGAAAAAGAACAGAAAAACCTTTTTCGATATGTTTCTGAGTACGGGGGTAGATTATAGAAAGGGAATGTGTTAGCACCATTTCTATTTGTGGTTTTCCACGGGCTCTTAGGTACTTGCTCATTTTAAAAACTGCTTGTGTGTGCTTGTTTTAAAAAGTTTTGTTTTACTTCTTGATAACCCTTGTTTCTGTCCTCAAGAGTGTGACGAATTGTGTTTTGAAAACTGTTTTGAATAGTGTTTATGTGAAAAAAGATTTGTTTGTTTGTTTGAGCAAGTATCTAGGAACTAATCTACCTACTCGAAAAAGGTCTGTTCGTTTTCCTTTTAGACAATGATATCCCATTATTGAGAAATAGGTAGCACCTCGTTGGAGTTTTTTAGGGACATTCGAAGGGACAAATACGATCACAAAAGCAATGTTATGAAATGTTAGTAATCATCCTAAAGCCTTAAAGATCTTTTTTTGAGGCAACATCTGAATGGGTCATTTTAGATCTTTCGGGGCTAGAGGACAACCACTAACAAACCCTATACTTCATGACCGTTTACCGAAGGCAACCGGAGTGGAGTAAACCCTAGGAGTGAGCATGTGCGAGTGTAATTTTCAATTAATTTATCTTTGCACATTTAGGGTTTTCTACCGTATTAATTTTCAGTTTGTCTTTCCATACAATCATATTAACATACATCTAAGCAGTTTATAGTTTGCGGAAATAAAATGCGGGAAAGTTAAAAGTCCTAGCTATTACAAGGCTTTTGCATATACATAATTATCTTGGACTGAAAATAAAGATGCGGAATTTAAAACCCTAATTACTATTACAAACTCGGAGCAGTTACAATAATAATAAAAAAGGAAATCAAAAAATGTGCGCGGCGACTTAAATGCGAGAATAATTAGCAAACCTAAAAAAATCTAGTTGAAAAAGATTTAGGTTAGTTTTTTGAGAAAAATTAATTAGGTTATGTACAAATTAAACTCTAATTTCTAATTGATTTAAATTATGAAAAAAAGGAATTAAATTATCCTAAATAATTAATTTAATTAATTAAGGAAATAAAATATTTTTTATGAAAAAATGATTTTTATGTTTAATTAAATAAACTTAAAAAACTTAATTAATTTTAATTACTTAAAAATGTTAATTTTGAAAGAAAAAAAGGTTAATAAAAAAACCTAAAACTTAATTAATTTTAATTAATAAAAAAATGTTAATTTTGGAAAAAGTTAATTAAAATACCTAAATCCTAATTAGTTCGAATTAAAAAAAAGGTTAATTTTAAATAAATAAAAAAGTTAATTTTGAAAAAAAAAGGAGAAAGAATTAAGTTTGCCAAAAAATAGATAGGGGAAGAAACATCAATGAAAATAGGGTTAGAAAATAAAAATAATGCAAATGTCAGGGGTGGGTGTTGACCCAAAAATTAATTTAAAACTTAAAATTAAATTTAAAAAAAAATCTAAAATTAATTATTCGAGTTTATTGTGAAAAATGTTAGGTTTTATGAAAAAAGTTTTAAAGAGAAAGAATGAAAATAGGTAAAAGGATAAATAGAAATGAAGAAAACCAAAACCAATAAGGGTGGTTGTTAAACCCACGCCCTTAATCTTCTCAGGATGTCTGTCTCGCCATGCATTGGTGGTTATTCTGTTTGGTCTCAGCATTTTGTAATAACCCTGCACGGGATCCTGTCTAAATCTGCAGTGTTGAATCTCATGAACACATTAAATAAATTACTATATCATGAAATACAAATAAAGAAAATATATGAAATTTTTCAATATTAAAACCGATATGGTATGTATGAATGCTTCTATACCCTTTTGATCATGGAGATCAAACCAGCCTTACCCTTACTGGAGAAGTAGTGAGATGTGGGTTTGTAACAAGGATGGCATTTCAAGGTTTTTAGGGTTCTTGAAAGAATTTGATATTTTGACAGGGTTGTGGCAAATGTTTTCTTTCGTCTTGTCGTGTCCTGTTTGTGTGAAAAACGTGAGATTATATAATGGAAATTAGATAAAAGATATGAGCTTTGAATGTGCAATTGGGCCTCCAATAACCACAAGCAATAGTGCAGATTTTTATTTACTTGAGTTCGTCACGTTCTAGGTTAAATCTCAGGGGCTTAAGTACAATTTTTTAAGTTGATATTTGAAAAAAAAATGTAGCCTACATCGAAACCTAACTCCTGTCCAAAAATAGGCTCAGTCAGATAAACGGTGAATTAGTTATGAATTTTTGAAGTTTTGGCTCAGACAAACTTATTTTGGGCTCCAGTGTCAACTCTGACACGTTCTTCAATAAAAAACTGGTATTGATCGGAGTATAAACCGGTCTCGAATTTGGAACAAAAGTTGTATATCTATGAGTCAGTGACCTTGTGTAAAAATATGGGCCCGATCCGATAAAAATTGACCGAGTTATGAATTTTCGAATTTTCGACCCAGATGAAATAATATTCAGCATTCAGGATTTTCAGCGCGTCACGCGCACTCTGAGCAAAAAACGAAGGCCTTTTGGATACCGTTAGAACTCAATACCTCCTGTGAAAACTTAGCCAACTCAATTTGTGAAATTTTGGCGCCAGAACCAGCTCGATACGATGAAAATCGACCAAGTTATGATTTTCTGAACATGACGCAAATAAACTTCTGTCACAAATTTTCTGTACGAAAATACTTGATAAATCCGTATTTTTGAAGACCTTCTGATCGAAATTGGCTTCCAGCCGTGAGAGACGAAAATGTAGATGTCGTCAAGAAGGAATTTTGGCCATCGGAACGGGTTCAAAACAAGCCATGATCTTCAAGTTATGAATTTTTTAGTGCGTAAAAACTGCACTTTCAGCACACTTTTTCACCATATTTCTTCGAGAAAACTCACATATTCGGAGACCTTCTTTAAAGAATTGACTCTTAAGCCGAACCTGAATTTGAGAATATGTTATCAGAGATATCTTGGTGAAAAAACACCTGAATATGACGCGCCGGGTTGGACTTGTGAATCTTTGAGCCCCGAATCATTGCAAAATGGCGAACCGATCTTTAGCACGGAAAATACTCTGAGAACATCCATTGGCGAAATAAATGTCACTTGTAACCTGAAGAAGCTTGACAAATATACCTTTATTCCATAACCATAAAACCAATGATATGTGTGTATGTAATAATGAAATATAAGCCAAAAGGTCGAAATAAAGAGGGTAAATTTTGGGGTACAACAATCATAAACCCTATTATATAGTCAGAACCCCACCCTTATCTTGGATTGAAGGTTGCTCTATGACTTTTCCGATTGAATTTCGTTCTGCCTCTTTTCCTCCTTTTCTGCAACTTTCACGTTCTCTTTCTCTTCTTCCAACCCTTATTTCCTTCTCTTCTTATTGCTTCTCCTTTGTCCTTATTATTTCTAAAAACTAATATAATAACCCTATAATTCTTATTATGCCTTAATGGGCTTAAAACTCCTACACCCCCCTTACTACTACTTCTAGTCCTTAAAACAAGCTCACATCAAATAATATTCTCATTCTAATATTATTCCACAACTTAATAGAATAATTAAATCCAATAACAACAATACATCAACTATCATCATAACACAACTTCACAAATAATCCAAAAATAATTTAATTAAATAATTAATTAAATTACGGGCATTACAACTCTCCTCCACTTAGAATATTTTCGTCCTCGAAAATTTACCTTAATCAAACAACTCAGAATAGGAGTCCCGCATCTTGCTCTCCAACTTCCAAGTCATGCTTTCTTCGGCAACTCCTAGTCAAACCACTTTAACCAAAGCAATCTCTTTTCCCCTCAGAGTCTTTATTTCGCGATCCGCGACCCGTTCATGCATCGTCTCCACTGTAAGGTTATCCCGTACTTGCACATCATCCATATGAATCACATGAGATGGATCTGAAATATACTTCCGGAGTTGTGACACATGAAACACATCATGCAAATTCGAAAGATTAGGCGGTAAAGCCACTCTATAAGCAACATTCCCCACTCTCTCTGAAATCTGATATGGTCCAATAAAATAGAAGTGAGCTTCTTAGACTTCAATGCTCCCCCAACACCATTCACAAGTATAATTCTCAAAAACACATGGTCATCCGCTTGAAATTCTAAATCTTTCCTTCGCTTGTCATGATAACTCTTCTGCCTACTCTGAGAAGCTTTCATCTTTTCTCGAATCTACTTCACCTTCTCAGTAGTCTCACGAACAAGTTCAGGTCCAAGTACTACACTCTCACCAGATTCATGCCAACATAAAGGAGTTCTACATCTTCGACCATACAATGCTTCAAAAGGTGTCATCCCAATACTAGAATGGTAACCGTTATTATAAGTGAACTATATCAACGAAAGATAAGTATCCCACGAACCTCTCTGCTCAAGAACACATTCCCTCAGCAAGTCTTCCAACGATTGGATAGTCCGTTCAGTCTGTCCATCTTTCTGAGGATGATACGCCGAACTCAACCTCAACTTAGAATCCAACACTTCTTGCAAACTCTTCCAAAAATCAGAAGTAAATCTAGGTTCTCTATCTGAAACAATGCACAAAGGAACACCATGCAGCTTCACAATCACACTAATGTAAATCTCAACCGACTTCGACACTGGAAAACTGATTTTAATAGGAATAAAATGAGCCGACTCCGTAAGCCTATCAACAATCACCCAAATTGAATCATGTCCTCTTAAAGTATTAGGTAATCCCGTCACAAAGTCCATTGAAATTCTATCCCATTTCCATTCTGGAACTTCTAATGGTTGCATCAACCCTGCAGGCTTCTGATGTTCAACTTTCGACTTCTGACAAGTCAAACATGCATACACAAACCGAGCCCGTCACACTTCATGCCAGGCCACCAAAACAAACCTTTCAAATCTTGATACATCTTCGTAGCTCCTGGATAAGTACTCAACTTACTTCTATGACTCTCTTCAAGTATCACTTTCTTCATCTCAGCATCATCAGGAATACAAATCCGGTTATGAAATCTCAACACACCTTGCGCATCTAACTTAAAATCACTATTCTCAGACTGATCAATCCCAACCACCGAATCTACCAGTTTCACATCCAACTTCTGAGCTTCTCTGATACTGTCTAGAAATTCATTATTAATCTTCAACATACCCAACATAACACTCTGCAGCGTAACCTCGCAAACTAAGCTCATATCTCTGAACTGTTCAATTAATTCCAACTCTTTAACCATCATTGCTGACATATGTAAAGTCTTTCGACTCAACGCATCGGCTACCACATTCGCTTTTCCCAGATGATAATTCAAATAGAAATCATAATCCTTTAACAATTCCAACCATCTTCATTGCCTCATATTCAGCGCCTTCTGATCGAATAAATACTTTAAGCTCTTATGGTCACTAAACACTTCAAATCTAGAACCATAAAGATAATGCCTCCAAATCTTTAACACAAACACAACTGCAACAAGCTCTAAATCATGCGTAGGATAATTCTTCTCATGAGTCCTGAACTGCCTTGATGCATAAGCAACTACCTTATCACTTTGCGTAAGCATACCTCCTAAACCCATCTTAGAAGCATCACAGTATACCATAAAAGGTTCTCCTGGATTAGAAAACGTCAAAATCGGAGTCAACATCAATCTCTTCTTCAATTCTGTAAAACTTTCTTCACACTGAACATCCCATACGAAAGCTCTACCTTTACAAGTCAACTTAGTCAACGGAAGTGCCAACTTAGAAAAAACCTTCGATAAACCTTCTATAATAACCAACTAATCCCAAAAAGCTTCTAATCTCAGTAGCTGACTTCGGAGTTTCCCATTGCAACACCGTATCAACCTTCGATGGATCTACAGCAATGCCACTACCTGAGATCACATGACCAAGAAAACTAACCTCCTTTAACCAGAATTCACACTTGGACAACTTTGTATACAACTTCTTCTCTTTCAAAACTTGCAATAAAACTCTTAAGTGTTCTGCATGCTCTTCTTCTGACTTTGAGTAAATCAAAATATCATCAATAAACACCACTACAAACCGATCCAATAAGTATGAAAGATACGATTCATGTATTCCATGAATACTCTTGGTGCATTAGTAACACCGAAAGGCATCACTTATACTCATAATGTCCATGACGCGTTCTGAAAGCCGTCTTCTGGATATCTTCGTCCTTCACTTTAATCTGATGGTAACCCGACCTCAAATCAATCTTACTAAACACACAAGCGTCCACCAATTGATCCATCAAGTCGTCTATTCTTGGAAGCGGATATTTGTTCTTAATCGTCACTTTATTCAACTGTCTATAATCAACACAAAGCCTCATACTTCCATCTTTCTTCTTTACTAACAACATTGGATCTCCTCACGGTGATACACTTGGTCTTACAAACTTCTTTTCAAGTAACTCTTCCAATTGCTTCATTAATTCTGACAATTCGAATGCAGACATCTTGTATGGTTCCATAGACACAGGTCTGGTACCAGGTACAAGATTAATTGCAAATTCAACTTCCCTCTTCGACGGTACATCAGGAATTTCATCAGGGAGAACTTCAAGAAATTCACACACCACCTGCAATTCCTCAATTATAGATTTAGTCTCTACAGATAGAGACACCATCAACGAGAACATATGTGCTTCTTCTTGCATCAACTTCCTCAACTATCTAGCAGACAACAGACTATCTTCCTCTTCTTCAGGAGTAGAAAACCTCACAGACTTGTCATAACAGTTAATATGAACATAGTTATGCTCTAACTAGTTCATACCCAAAATCACATCCAAACCTCTTAACAGTAAATAAACCAAGTCAATAGCAAAGTCTCTGTCGAAGATCGACAACAAACACTTTAAACACACGAAATAAGTAGTCACCGACCCCTTGGCTAGAGTATCGATGACCATTTCTCCATTCATAGAAGACAACATAAGACCCAATCTTTCCACACAATCAGCAGCAATAAAACAATGAGTAGCACTGGTATCAATAATAGTAATTAAAGGAGTACTATTAATGAAACATGTACCTTTGATAAGTCTGTCCTAAACAGCTGTCTGATCCTCAACCAAAGAGAACACCTTGCCACTTGTCTGCGCCCTCTTTGAATTCTAACACTGACTACCAATATGCCCTTCTTCACTACAATTGAAACAAATCACATCCTTATGCTTGTACTCAGATACAACATGTCCAGTCTTACCACAATAGAAACACCTATTTACCTCAACAGTACACACATTACTCTTATGCCCAGGTTTTCCACATTTAAAACAAACCACACCAACAGGAGCATCTCCCCCACTAGTCCTCTGACCCTGAGTAGCTTCCTGTTTACCTTTACCAGCTGGGATATCATAAGGCTTACCATGATTCTGTTGGTACATACCCCTCTTCTTGTTAGAACAAGATTGGTTATAATTATATCTCAGAGTTTTGATGACTACAATAAATTATATTTTATATAATTGATACTCTGATGTACGTATTTAACTGTTTCAGATAATGTTCTGACAGAAGCATCTTGAAGTGCTGAGCTGAAAATAAATGAAGAAGTTCTTTGATGAAAGAACCATTTTAAGCGCAAGTGCGGATGCTGATGTTGACTCTGGTAATATAATTATTTAATTACATCTTCTAACGCTTAGCAAGTTTATGTGTAAGCTATTTCAGAAGTTTCTTGAAAGCAAGTGTTGTTCAGAAGATATTTGAAAGCAAGTGTTGTTCAGAAGATCTTTGAAAGCAAGTGTTATTCAGAAAATATTTGAAAGCAAGTGTTGTTCAGAAGATATTAGAAAGCAAGTGTTGTTCAGAAGATATTTGAAAGCAAGTGTTGTTCAGAAGATATTTGAAAGCAAGCGCTGATCAGAAGTTCTTAGCAAGCAAAGCATTGTTTAGAAGATATGCAAGCATGTTTTGAATTCAAGACGTGAAGCCAAGTTCTGAAAGAATGCAAAAGCTAACAGGTCTTGTCAAGCTTCAGGAAACATGTTCTTACATAGTGCCGTTTGCTCATTTAATGCAAAGACGGCTACATGCACTCAAGTGTCTACGCTAGTGCATTGGAAAATGGAATAGTGCAAGGAAACACGCAAACATTTAATGCTCTCCATTTGAAGGCAGCAACAGTCATGTTTCTCCATGCTATATATAGAAGAACATTAATTGCAAGCCAACTAACGAAACATTTGCAAAAAATGCTGAAAGGCTGAACAACTGAAGTTCTGAATAGAACTTAACAATTTCAAAAGAAGCAAGAACAACGTGAAAGATTCTGGGCTCACAAACAAATTCATTATTCATACACTTTGTGCTATAATATTCTTAGTGAAAAATCACAGTTGTGATATAGCTTTATTATAAGCAAACTTTATTTCACTATCTGTAAAGATTTATATCTTGTAATTGTTCCTTGAGAGACCAAGGTTGGTCAGAATTCTCAAGTAGACTAGGACTAGTTTAAGTATTAGTGGTGTGAGTCACTTGTAAGGTTACTTATGCATTGTTAGTCACAACAGTTGTTATGTGATTGTAATCAGTTGATTATAGTGGATTAAGTCCTTGTTGAGAAAGGCGAAATCACCTTGGCGGGTGGACTGGAGTAGTTTGAGTTCAAACGAACCAGGATAAAAATAACCTTGTCTTTCCTTTATTGTTGTGCCTTTAAGAAAAAGAAAAGGAGAAACTTATTCACCCCCCCCCCCCTTCTAAGTGTTTTCTCCACCTTCAATTGGTATCATAGCTTGACTCTGAGCTCAACACTTAACCATGTCAGGAAAAGATCCAGAAGAAAACACACATGGCTACTGAGCAAAACAACAATAGTTACAACAAACCTCCTGTATTTGATGGAGAAGATTTTGATTATTGGAAAGATAGACTAGAAAGTTTCTTTATAGGTCATGATAGTGATTTATGGGATATAGTCTTGGATGGTTACACACATCCTACAGACTCTGAAGGAAACAAGATTGATAGGAAAAATATGGACAGACAACAAAAAGTTGATTTCAAAAATCATCATAGAGCTAGAAATATTTTTCTAAATGCTATCTCTAAAATGGAATATGAAAAAATCACTAATAGAGATACAGCACATGATATGTTTGAGTCACTCAAAATGACTCATGAAGGAAACGCTCAAGTGAAGGAGTCTAAAGCTCTGGCTCTCGTCCAGAAGTATGAAGCCTTCAGAGTAGAAGAAACTGAATCTATAGAAGCAATGTTCTCAAGGTTTCAAACTCTGATTGTTGGTCTCAGAGTTTTGAACAAGGGATACACTAAAGCAGATCACGTTAAAAAGATCATCAAAAGCTTATCCAGAAGATGGGCACCTATGGTCACTGCTTTCAAAATATCAAAAGATCTGAACAACGTGCCACTTGAAGAACTCATCAGCGCTCTCAGAAGTCATGAGATAGAACTTGATGAGCACGAGCCTCAGAAGAAAGGTAAGTCTCTTGCCCTTAAATCAATTAATAAATAAGATACTAACGCTTTCCAGGCTGAAGAGGAAAACTCTGAAGAATCTACGTCAGAAGAAGACGAACTATCCTTGCTCTCCAGGAGGATCAATCATCTGTGGAAGCACAGACAGAAGAAGTTCAGAAACTTCAAGAAGTCGGAAGATAAACCAGAATCTTTTGGACAAAAAAAGTCAAACAGAAGAGAATTAATCTATTTGAATGCAAAGAACCTGGACACTACAAGAGTGATTGTCCAAAACTTCAGAGAGAAAAACCAAAGAAAATATTTGGTAAAAAGAAAGGGATGATGGCAACCTGGGACGATTCAGAATCCTCTGAAGATGAATCTGATTCTGAAGATGAGAACGCCAACCTAGCTCTGATGGCTACCGCAGCAGATGACTCAGATTGAGAGTCAGAACCAAGAGAGGTACTTTCTGAATTTTCTAGAGATGAACTTGCTGAAAGTATATCAGAACTTCTGGAAAACTATAGTAAGCTCAAAATCAAATACAAGAAACTCAAGAAGAGTCTTGCATCTGATCTTGAGAAACATGAAACAGAAAAATCTGAACTTAAAGAAAACATTTTTAAACTTAAAGAAGAAATTTAAAATGTTCAAAAAATTTCTAGTTTAGATTTTGTGTCAAGTTCTAAAGATATTCTGAAAAAATATGACTATAGCTTTCAAACTTTTCTTGCTAAGAGCATAGATAGAAGCAAAATGGCTTCAATGATCTATGGAGTTGGTGGAAAAAACAGAAGAGGAATTGGATATGAACCTCCCAAAGGGAAGGAAACATATATTCCAAAACCTGTTGCTAAGATGACTTTCTCTTATAAACCTCTGAACAAACAGTTCAAGTTTGGACACACACATGATATAAAATATACATCACATTCTGGAAACTCTTATGCTAACCAAAAGTTCAAACAGAACTTGAAATACTCTAACCCAAGAGGACCCAAAAAGATATGGGTACCTAAGGATAAAATAATATTTGTTGCAGATGTCCTTAACAGCTCAATTGAGACACCAGTCATGGTACCTAGACTCTGGGTGCTCACGACACATGACAGAAAAAAAGTCTATGTTCCAAAACCTGGAATTTAAAGCTGGAGGAGACGTAAAGTTTGGAGGTAATCAAAAAGAGAATATTATTGGTTCTGGAACCATTGGAAATGGTAACCTTCCTTCTATCTCTAATGTTTTATTAGTAGAAGGATTAGCGCATAACCTGTTGTCCATAAGTCAATTAAGTGACAATGGTTATGACATTATCTTCAATCAAAATTCATGTAGAGCTGTTAGTCAAAAAGATGGATCAATCCTCTTTTCCGGCAAGAGAAAGAACAACATATACAAAATTGATTTATCAGATCTTAAATCTTAGAATCTCAAATGCCTTTTGTCTGTTAGCGATGAGTAATGGGTATGGCACAGAAGATTGGGACATGTCATCTTAAGAAAAATCTCTCAACTAAAAAAATTAAATTTAGTCAGAGGACTTCCCAATCTGAAGTACAACTCAGAAGCTCTGTGCGAAGCATGTCAAAAAGGAAAATTTTCAAAACCTTCCTTTAAATCCAAAAATGTTGTTTCTTCCTCTAGGCCATTAGAACTACTTCATATTGATATGTTTGGGCCAGTTAAAACTGCATCCATCAGAGGCAAGAAGTATGGATTGGTCATTGTTGATGACTTCAGCAGATGGACATGGGTCAAGTTTTTAAAACACAAGGATGAGTCACATTTTGTGTTCATAGACTTCTGTAACCAAGTGCAAAACAAAAAAGATTTTAGAATCATAAAAGTCAGAAGTGATCATGGTGGTGAATTTGAAAACCATTATTTTGAAAAATATTTTAAAGAGAATGGTATTGTTCATAATTTCTCTTGTCCTAGAACTCCCCAGCAAAATGGAGTTGTAGAACGAAAGAATAGAACATTACAAGAAATGGCAAGAACCATGATCAATGAAACCAATATAGCAAAGCACTTTTGGGCAGAAGCTGTGAACACAACATGTTATATTCAGAATAGAATCTCTATAAGACTTATTCTTGAAAAGACTCCCTATGAATTGTGGAAAAACAGAAAACCCAACATTTCTTATTTCCATCCTTTTGGATGTACTTGTTTTATTCTGAACACTAAAGAAAATCTGAACAAGTTTGATTCTAAAGCACAAAAGTGTTTTCTGCTTGGATACTCTGAACGCTCAAAAGGCTATAGAGTATACAACCCAAAAACTCCGATTGTTAAAGAGTCAATCAAAGTCAGGTTTGATGATAAGCTTGGCCAGTAACAGCCAAAGCAAATTGATATTTCTGTAGGTACAGAAGATCATCCCTTAAACTCTGAAACTTCAGAAGCAAAGAAAGACTCAGAAGCAAAGAGAGACTCAGAAGCAAAGGAAGACTCAGAAGATAACCCTCTTGACAATGCTCTGGACAATCTTAGAATCTCTGAACAAACCACTCAGAAAAGGTTTCCTAGAATCTCTTCAGCTCATAAAGAAGATGTGATCATTGGGAGAAAAGAAGATCCCATCAGAACAAGATCCTCTCTCAGAATCAATGAAGAATCATTGTTTGGATTGGTATCTCTGATTGAGCCAACTTCTATTGATGAAGCTCTGGAATACAATGATTAGATCTTAGAAATGCAAGAGGAACTCAATCAATTTCCCAGAAATGATGTATGGGATCTAGTTCCAAGACCCAAAGTTATAGGAACCAAATGGGTTTTCAGAAACAAACTGAACAAGCAAGGAGAGGTGATTAGAAACAGAGCACGACTGGTTGCACAGGGTTATAGTCAACAAGAAGGAATTGACTATAATGAAACCTTTGCCCCAGTCACCAGGTTAGAGTCTATCAGATTATTAATTTCTTTTGTTGTTCAAAATAACATTTCATTATATCAAATGGATGTTAAAAGTGCATTTTTAAATGGCTATATAGAATAAGAAGTTTATGTCCATCAACCTCCTGGATTTAATGATTCAAAACATCCAGAACAAGTTTTTAAATTAAAAAATTCTTTGTAAGGTTTAAAAAAGCTCCCAGAGCTTGGTATGATCGTCTGAGTAATTTTCTTTTAAAAAAAGATTTTACTAGAGGGAAAGTGGATACAACTCTATTCAGAAAGACATTTAAAAATGATATCTTAATTTGTCAAATTTATGTTGATGATATTATTTTTGGAACCTCTAATATCTCCCTTGGAAAAGAATTTGCTGAGACCATGCAGGCAGAATTTGAGATGAGCATGATGGGAGAATTGAAGTTCTTTTTGGGAATTCAAATCAACCAGACTCTAGAAGGTACTTACATACATCAGATGAAGTATGTCAAAGAACTTCTGAAGAAATTTCAGATGTCATAAAGCAAAGATGCTAAGACACCTATGCATCCAACATGCATTCTGGGAAAAGATGAGGTAAGTATGAAGGTAGATCAGAAGCTCTACAGAGGTATGATTGGATCCCTTCTCTATCTGACTGCATCTAGACCTGACATATTATTTAGCGTATGTTTATGTGCTAGATTCCAATCAGATCCTAGATAATCTCACTTAACTGTTGTTAAGAGAATTATGAGGTATCTGAAAGGTACTACTAATCTGGGTATGTGTTATAGAAGATCAAATAATTTCAGACTAGTAGGCTATTGTGATGCTGACTTTGCTGGAGATAGAATTGAAAGAAAGAGCACCTCTGGAAGCTGCCAGTTTCTGGGTGAAAATCTTATCCCGTGGTACAGCAAGAAGCAAGCAACAATTACACTCTCAATAACAGAAGCTGAGTATATATCTGCTGCTGGATGTAGTTCTCAGATGATTTGGATGAAAAGTCATCTAGAAGATTTTAATCTTTATGAAAGTAAGAGTCCTATCTTATGTGACAATACTTCTGCTATTTGTCTTTCTAAAAATCCTATTTTACATTCTAAAGCTAAACACATTGAAATTAAATACCATTTTATAAGGGACTATATTCAAAAGGGAATTTTAAATCTAAATTTTGTAAAAACAGACCATCAACGGGCTGATATTTTTACCAAACCTCTTTCAGAATATAGATTTAAATTCATTTTGAAAAATATTTGTATGGAATTGTGTCCTGAATAAAACTGTATTTATCTTCTGTTCTTGACTTCAGAATATTTTGTTATGAATACTCTGATTAATAACTCTTCAGAAGTTAGAAGAGAAGTTACATCAGAAGTTATATGTAATGTTCTGAAATGTTCTAACGTTTCAATTTAAGTATAGCTCAGAAGTTCATTAGATCAAACAGTTGTCCCATGCAATCTTCAGAAGATGAACACTTAGTGTGTTTTTTGAAAGGTCACGCGTGCTAAGCTAATTACGTTGTTCTAGGTAACTGTTATGATTTATTTAAAATCTCACGCTTTCCCCTCACTTTTCATTTTCATTAAATGCTAAGTCATTTTTTTAAAATATTTTTTTTACAAAACCTGTCTCTGAAAAGTCTTCATACAAATACTTTTGTAAAAACCTTTCTCACTTGTTGTTTGGTTGAACCTCTGAATCTTTTATTATAACATAACTTTTTTTTACGCTCTTCAACTATTTTTATATACTTTTTGATTATGCCAAAAAGGGGGAGAAAATGAGTATTTTGATCTAATCTCTGATTAACAGTTATGAAACTAAGTCATACATTCTAACAAAATACAAGATTTCTTTCTATGCTTTAAAGATCTTTGCAGGTATCATTTAAACTCTGGAAGTTTATTTCAAATGAACATTATCTTCAAAAGAACCTGATAAAGAAATCTCAGAAGAAAAATTCCAAAGCTCTGATGAAAATTCTCAGGAAATTTTTCTTATAGAAATATTTATTTCAGGGGGAGATTCCTATCTCTTATTCAAATTTATTTCTATATATGAATATATTTTTGTCATCATCAAAAAGGGGGAGATTGTTAGAACAAGATTGGTTCTGATCATATCTCAGAGTTTTGATGATAACAATAAATTATATTTTATATAATTGATACTATGATGTACGTATTTAATTGTTTCAGATAATGTTCTGACAGAAGCATCTTGAAGTGCTGAGCTGAGAATAAATGAAGAAGTTCTTTGATGAAAGAACCATTTTAAGCGCAAGTGTTGATGCTGATGCTGACTCTGGTAATATAATTATTTAATTACATCTTCTAATGCTTAGCAAGTTTCTGTGTAAGCTGTTTCGGAAGTTTCTTGAAAGAAGGTATTGTTCAGAAGATATTTGAAAGCAAGTGCTGTTCAGAAGATCTTTGAAAGCAAGTGTTGTTCAGAAGATATTTGAAAGCAAGTGTTGTTCAGAAGATCTTAGAAAGCAAGTGTTGTTCAGAAGATATTTGAAAGCAAGTGTTGTTCAGAAGATATTTGAAAGCAAGCGCTGATCAGAAGTACTTAGCAAGCAAAGCATTATTTAGAAGATATGCAAGCATGTTCTGAATTCAAGACGTGAAGCCAAGTTCTGAAAGAATGCAAAAGCTAACAAGTCTTGTCAAGCTTCAGGAAACATATTCTTACATAGTGTTGTTTGCTTATTTAATGCAAAGACGGCTACATGCACTCAAGTGTCTACGCTAGTGCATTGGAAAATGGAATAGTGCAAGGAAACACACAAACATTTAATGCTCTCCATTTGAAGGCATAAACGGTCATGTTTCTTTATGCTATATATAGAAGAACATTAATTGCAAGCCAACTAACGAAACATTTGCAAAAAACGCTGAAAGGCTGAACAACTGAAGTTCTGAATAGAACTGAACAATTTCAAAAGAAGCAAGAACAACGTGAAAGATTCTGGGCTCACAAACAAATTCATTATTCATACACTTTGTGCTATAATATTCTTAGTGAAAAATCACAGTTGTGATATAGCTTTCTTAGAAGCAAACTTTGTTTCACTATATGTAAAGATTTATATCTTGTAATTGTTCCTTGAGAGACCAAGGTTGGTCAGAATTCTCAAGTAGACTAGGACTAGTTTAAGTCTTAGTGGTGTGAGTCACTTGTAAGGTTACTTGTGCATTGTTAGTAACAAAAGTTGTTGTGTGATTGTAATCAGTTGATTATAGTGGATTAAGTCCTTGTTGAGAAAGGCGAAATTACCTTGGCAGGTGGACTGGAGTAGTTTGAGTTCAAACGAACCAGGATAAAAATAACCTTGTCTTTCCTTTATTGTTGTGCCTTTAAGAAAAAGAAAAAGAGAAACTTATTCAACCCCCCCCCCTTCTAAGTGTTTTCTCCACCTTCACTTGTCACTGATAATCTTGTAATGAGCATTATTATCCTCTTCATAAATTCTGCAACTATCAATCAAATCAGCAAAGACGCGGATCTTCTGGTATCCAACTGCCTTCTTGATCTCTGGGTGCAACCCATTCTCAAACTTGATACACTTCGAAAACTCAACATCTGCCTCACCGTAGTGGAGATAAAACTTAGCCAACTCAGAAAACTTTGCATCATACTCAACAACCGACATATTCCATTGCTTCAGTTCAAGGAATTCAATCTCCTTCTTACCACGAACATCTTCAGGAAAGTACTTCCTCATAAATTCCCTATGGAACACAACCCAAGTGACATTTTCACCTGCAGCTTCCAATCTCTGACAAGTCTCTAGACACCAGTCATCAGCCTCAACTGCTAGCATATGAGTACCATATTGAACCTTCTGCACTGGAGTGCATTCCATCACACGGAAGATTCTCTCAATCTCTTTCAACCAATCCAACGCTCCGTCAGGATCATACTTTCCCTTGAAGGCAAGCAGATTCTCTCTCTGGAAAGTTGCCAAACTACGAGATCCAGCATTCCCGTCAGCATTTGGCTGATTCTCCATCGCATGCGCCATTGCTTCTAAAGCAGCAGCAAGTGCAGCATCATTCCTTCTAGCCATATCAACTTATCACTACAACATAAACAATGGTTAGAACTCAAATTATCAATACTCGATTGTTAGACAACTACGACTCGACAACAAGGTCGGACGAACCAACCTTTACTCTGATACCAACTTTGTAACACCCTAATTCTACCTGGCAATTATATATGCAAATCAGAGTCATAAAATTCATGCAACTGAAATCAAGATGCCCAAAATTCAACTTTAAAAACACATTGCATTCAACGTGGATACATAACACTTTAAAACTTTGGATGAACCATCAGTATAATAATTTAATCTCTTAATTCAACAACTTGAACATCTATGCAGCGGAATTATAATAACATCTTTGTCCAACAATTACAGCAACTTCAAAATAACACATACTTAGCAACAATCAAATTAAAGTTCAACAACTGAAATAATCAATAATTAAAATCAACAAGCGTTCATCCCCCCGAGTGTTACGTATCAGAGCAATGACACTGACTCGAACTACCGAAGGTATACTGCCTTCACTCTGGATTACCTGCATGTTACCAACATAAGGGTAACATTCAAACATAAGGGGTGAGATATCTAACAATATAATAAAACATATGATAAATAATATATTAAATTAGATCACATAACATCACCACTTTTCATCTTATAAACAACAATAATCGCAACAGAATACCAACAATAATACACATTCACCGCATCAATATACAACTTCTTTATGCAATCATATAATGCAACTCAATACTATGAAAATGCATGTGGTACCATTGGACCAGAACTCCCATCTCAAATAATTGCCAATAAATAGAGGCATCAACAAGGCATAAGCCTTCATCTTAATATTCGCCAATACAGGCCATCTTAACGAGCATCAGCTCCATCTTGAAATGCAATGTATGTGACACAATCATGAATGTAATAACAACAACCATAATTAACAACATCTCAACACAACATCATTGTTGGCCAGAAGCCTACATCTTAATAGCTACCAATTATTAGAGGCATCTCAACATCATTCATCAACATCATTCATCAACATCATTCATCAACATCATTTATCAACATAATTCATCAACATAATTTACCAACATAATTCATCAACATAACTTATCAACATAATTCACAGCAACTCAACCATAACAACAATACAACGGCAGATCGACAATCCTTCAACATTGGCCATAGGCCTACAATATGATAATGCCTATTACTATTTTGTAATACTACATCATTATCATCATTAATCTTATTGTTATGAACCAAACAATAGTCTATAATCGTCTTATCCTCATCATACTTCACAAAATCATCATAGTGATTAACGTGGGAAGCTAACTTTAATCCTAATTTGGGTTATTAGGATTACTATTCTTATCCTTCATTTTAATCCTTAATAATGAGGTGTATCACGTTAGCTATCCAACGCTTCGAACGACACCTAATACGGAGTCCAGAAACTCAAGTTACAGCCTTTGGAAAAGAATCTGTCAAAATCAGACTACATGAGTCGACACATAATGTCTTGAGCCGACGCGTACTGGGATAACATGCTGCACGAGTCGACGCGTAATCCCTTTGTATCAACTCATATTGAGTCTACAACACTGTATGTATCGATGCATGCTCCTTCGTATCGACTCATCCTGAGTCTAAAAACATGCATGTATCGATGCATGGCTTCTTCGTATCGACTCATCCTGAGTCCAGAAACCCGCATGTATGATGCATGTCCTTTGAGGTCGACGCATATTGTTCTGTCATGAATATTTTCTGCGTTTTCAATACGGTTTCCCTGCCTTAGGCCCTAAAAACATCCTCTAATCATAGGTAATCATCAATTATAATAATCATATATTTCTACATCAATTATACAACATTAGGGCATCATCATTCATCCTTAAATCATTGATTTTCATCAAACAACAATGTATATAATTCAATCATAAACCAAACAATCTTTCACATCAAATCCCACATACTAATCATTATAAACCCTATTATAGAGTCAGAACCCCACCCTTACCTTGGATTGAAGGTTGCTCTACGACTTTTCCGATTGAATTTCGTTCTGCCTCTTTTCCTCCTTTTCTGCAGCTTTCACGTTCTCTTTCTCTTCTTCCGACCCTTATTTTCTTCTCTTCTTACTGCTTCTTCTTTTTCCCTATTATTTTTAAAAACTAATATAATAACCTTATAATTCTTATTATGCCTTAATGGACTTAAAACTCCTACACCCCCTTACTACTACTTCTAGTCCTTAAAACAAGCTAACATCAAATAATATTATCATTCTAATATTATTCCACAACTTAATAGAATAATTAAATCCAATAACAACAACACATCATCTATTATCATAACAAAACTTCACAAATAATCCAAAAATAATTTAATTAAATAATTAATTAAATTACGGGCATTACAACGGGCAGACTTCAGAACTTTATAACTCCAGGCAAGAGTATTATTTTGAGCTGACATTTGATCATTGGGTCCGTGTGTATATTATCTTCCCTTTTTCATGTTCAGGTGGGAGCCGATTATATACAGAAGACGGTCAAATAATTTTGTTACTATGTTTTGGGGTTACCGTTTAACGGTATTTCTGGTGTTCAGAATTTTATAAATCTGATTTGATATAATGTCTTGAGGTTGTTATTTCGCCATTAAATCCATATTGATGTCCTCTCCATCTTTCATGTTCGGGCCAAAGGCTGATTCTCGAAGGAAGGTCTCCGAGTACACGAATCTGTCAGAGTTATACAGTGGGAAAATACAATAAAAAATATGTTGAAAGTGCAGTTTTGGCGCACTAAAAAATTCATAACTCGAAGCCCATGGCTCATTTTGATCCCGTTCCAGTGGCAAAAAATTTGTCTTGATGTCAGCTACATTTTCATCTCTCACGGTCGGAGGCCAATTTCTCTTAGAAAGTCTCCAAAAATGTAGGTTTATCAGGCATTTTCGCATAGGAAAATTGTGACAAATGTTTATCTGCAACAACTTCAAAAAATCATAACTCGGTCAATTTTTATCGTATCAATCTGGTTTTAGTGGCATTTTCTCACAAATTGAGTTAGCTAATTTTTTTCCCCTCACTGTCAAAAGAAAACGGTATCCCGAAGACTTCTGTTTTTGGCTCAGAGCGTCCGCAACTCACTGAAAAATCCTGAAGTTGGAAATTAAGTTGTCTGAGATAAAACTTCAAAAAATCATAACTAAATCATTGTTTATCCGATTGAGCTCATATTTGGACACGATGTCGTTCTCGAGGTTGGATACATTTCGGTTTCATATTTCAACTTCAAAAATCGCACTGGGGTCTCTGCGAATTTGACCTGAACGTGTCGAGCTTACATTGTCAAATGGAGGCCCAACTCAATTTCTCATTCAAGGTTCAACTGGCTCATGCATATAATAAATTTTCAAGGAAAAATTCAAGGAGGACTCTCATAATTCACCAATTTTCAAAAACATTCAAATATTTTCTCTCAACTTGCTCAAGGATCAAAGAGCAATTTTCTCTCACTTTTCATCAAGAACGCCAACAAAATTTTCAAAATCAAAAAAGTCAAGATTGATCAAGACTTCTCCGATCTCAAATCCAGTTGTTGCGATCTCCAAACCTAAGCTTCCTCTTCATTTCTATCGGTGAGTTTTCTTGAATTAATCATTTTTTGAAATAAGTGATTATTGAGAAGCACTTTTTTGATTAAGCTTGAATTGAACCTAGGTTGAATTTAAATTGTGAAATTGAAGTTGTTGTTAGTATAGCTCAATACTAATTTTTAGAATTGATAGGATTTGACATTTAAATCTAACATAGAATTTTGCTTGTAGAACCTTAGCACACTAGGTGCTTGTTCAATTTCCTCTTAGAATTAATATAGAGTATAAATTGACATAGAATATACTTTTAAACATGTGAAGTTGTGCTAGTTTGTGTTGATGTACATAACTCCCCACTAACATTTGATTTTACGTGAGTTGTGACAATTTCTACATGACTCAAAATACATTACAAAACCATTCTTGACACACAAAATCTTGAGTTTATGAGAAATTGCCAAGATTCGTGAAATTTGCCAAAAACTCGACATAATCTCATTTTTCTCATAACTTTTGATCCGTGATTAGTTTTTTCGACTTTCCTTAATGAAAACAAACTTTCTTAAGCATTCTAAAGCTCTCTTCGCGGAATTTGGTTTCTGACACTTTTAGATCAATTCTGGCAATTCTGGAATTTGTGTGAAAATCGGTATTTTTGAGCGAAAAGTGACTGAACTGTGCTCTTTTTTGAGTCCATGCGCGTAGATAAAGTATCCTATATTTTTGATTAATCATGCTAGTTGATTTTTGACGATGTGTCGTTGTTTCTGGATCACTTTTTACATAGGTACATATTATGGTTTTTGACTTGTAAAATGTGAAAATAAAGTATGTTATATGTTCACTAAGTGTGTGAGTTGCATTTATAACATTTGTGTCTAACTTGTTTCATCTCTAACTAGTAATGTTTCTAAATAGATATATGCTTGTGATATGATACCATTAGCATTGAGTTTAATTTCTAACATTACATAAGACTAACATCAAGTTTCTACTTTAACATTAATGCTTCTTTCTTTTTAGTTGTGGCTTGTTAACTTGACATAAGTACATTTAGTTTGCTAAAGGAATAGAAGGTTGTTAACTTGTGCTTAGTTTGTTGACTTTATGGTATACTAACATAACATTTTGATTCAATACTAACAAGTTGTCTCTACTTCGCAAATTTGACAATTTTCACTCTTTTTACATAACATGTGTATTTTCCAACTTTGTGATTTTGGTGCCAATTGTTGTAATGTTTGTTGTTTGGGTTTGTATCATGTTACGATTAACTCAAGATACATAATAAAACCATTTCCAAGTGACTAAACTTGGGATAATCGAAAAATGACACAAACACCCGATTTTTATCGTTTTTTTGTATATAAACTTGTTTTAACCATAACTTTTGAACCATGCGGAGTTTTTCCGACTTCTTTACATGTAACTACCCTATTTTGACTATTATGGAACTGTTGTGCACTTATTTTCATGTTTCTGGGGCTTTATTTTACTGTTTTAACTTCTATAATAGACCGAAAGTAGGTCTTAGGGTTTGAATTTAACGAAACTGACTTTATTTTTGAGTCCGTTGGGACGTTTACAAGCCGCCATGTAAATTTCATTGAATTCTTACAACTTTGATTTTTGGCTCGTTTTTGTCGTTTTTACTGTTTTATCGGTACGGTTGATTTGCGCTTGTTGACTTTAACTTTCACATACCATTTCTATGATTTGTTTGCTTATTGTGAACTATTTTGATCATGTTTTCATAGCTTCTAATTGCTTAACATTTACTTTGCAATTTCACATAATGTGTTTTTACCGTTTTGAGCTATTTTCCGGTTTTTACCATTTGAGCTAGTTTTGCAACTCTAGGTTGCACATTTGTCGTATCTCACTTGTTTGTTGAGTTTGTACGAGGTTCTCATAGCTTGACGCCTATTCGATTGCTTTGCTCGGTATTCCGCTTTACTTGTGGGATATCGCATTTTGACATATGTCGAGACTTCGGTGTTCCACTTTATTTGTGGGACACCACGTGTGGACTTCTCATTTCCCTCGTGTGAGGTGTATATATGTCATTGTATCTTGTCTGTATATGTGTTTACCTGTAGTTTGCACGGTTGTGATTTACTTTCGCGATCGGTCATGTATACTTTGCTTTTGATGCCTCGAAGCGCATTCTGACACTTTTCACTTGTTGATGCTAGCTTGATTCGGAGCCTCTGGGTCTCTTTAGTTGCTTTTCTTATCACAGATTTTTATCCATTTGGTATTATACCACTTTCCCTTTTACTATTTTCGCACTTTACCATTTTTGATTGCATGAAGGGATCTCCCTTGTGGAGCATGTCAGGAATCCCTCTGGTTTATTTAAAGACATGTTTAAGGCAATTATGTCGGTGTTCTAATTGTGTTTGGTTTGTTTAAAATCCTAGCTTTTTGAGTAGGTATTTTGCATGTGTTTACGTTTGTGCTTGTATAGCGGGATGTTTGGTTTTAGGTCCTATATGGCAACCATTCTTAAGTCCTCCAAAAAGAGAGAGGCAAGTGGAAAGGGTTAGTAATCAACCCCCAATAGTTTTATATTATTATCATTCTTATGCTTACGTTTTGCAAGTTCCGAGCTCTGAACGTGTTCCCAAGATCTTGTGTATCGAGTCGGTCAAATGGAAAATGGTTTTGATTCTGGCCCCCACGTCTTTCAGGAGTTTGCATGACCAATGCTGATGCTCCATGATTGTTCATATCATATTATTCTGCTCGCCTGTAATTTTAGTGTCATGTTATAGTTATGACTTCCCACATAAATATTTTTCAGACTCGGTTGATATATTTCCCCTGGATATAGTTTTTCCCTTTTCCCCAGCATATGATTTCGCATTGCATGTTTGGGTGCTCTCTTGAGTTAGCTCTCTCGAGCTTGTTGATTTTCTTGCTTGCTTTCATCTTTTTGTACATGTCTTAAGATGTTTACCCTTGGCATGTTCCCTTAGGAGTTCTTGATTCATCCTTTGGTGGTGACTTGAGTTAGACATAGTTTTAGGTGGTGATCCATTTCTATGCTCCCTTAGAACTTCTTGATTCATCCGTTGGTGGTGATTTGAGATAGACACTAGGATTGTTATCCATGCATGTCAACAATAGGTTAGAGTTCCCCCTTCAAAACTCAACTTTAGGGTCAATCATTTATATGATAACATTAGGGATAGATTTAGGTTAGTCTCCCTTAGATGTTCTCTTTTCTTTGCATATTGCATCTTAAAACAAAAATTCTCTTTTCTTATTAAATCATAAAACCTCTCTAATGAACTTAAATCCTTCTTCAAGGTAAAAAATACAAATCAATCTTAATTGTTTGTGCGCCTTTTGGCTTTGTTTTAAATCTTTGATAAGCTGACATCTTACCATCCTTACCATGATATTTTACTATCTTTGTGTCAATGTTTTTCCATCACTTATGTTTGTTATCCTACTTTGATTTTCAATATCATTGTTAGGTGTGATGTTTCACCATCTTAATTGTAAAGTTCCGTCACCTTACCATGATCTTTTACTATCTTTTTTGTCGATGCTTCGCCATCACATATGTTTGTTATCCTACTTTGATCTTCAATATCATTGTTAGGTGTGATTTTTGTCATCTAAGTTTTGATGTATTGTCATCTTTGCCATGATATTTTACTATCTTTTTGTCGGTGCTTCGTCATCGCATATGTTTGTTATCCTACTTTTATTTTCGATATCATTGTTAGGTGTGATGTTTTATCATCTTATCTGATATTTTGTTATCATGATGATGTGTTATCATCTTACCCGAGTTTGTGTTGCCATGTAATGTCTTGTCGTCCTTGTTTTGATGTTTTATCATTGTTGTTGATGTTTTGTCATTTTATCTGATGTTTTGCCATCTTGATTACCGCTTTTGACTTCTTAACTAAAAAACATAAACCAACCAAAATATGTGAGCCGAACTACGGCTGCTCTGATTCCTTAAAAGGGATACGTAGGCATTGGAGTAGGGCCTGAACGAGCACAACTTTATTTTACCTACATTATTTTCTCTTTTCTTTTGCATGCATTCCCTGTATAGCTTAGATATAGATTCTTACACACTCATTAGTTAAATAACAAGAGTGGATACCATAGAGTACTACGGGCGTGTGGGGTGCTAATACCTTCCCCTCGCGTAACAGACTCCCTTACCCGATCTCTACGGTCGCAAGACCGTGATTTCACGCTTCTCAGGTTTTCTCGATGTTTACCTTTCCCTTTAGGCAGGATAAAAGACGTTCAATGGCGATTTCATTGATTTTATATCATATGACTTTTCGATCGGTTGTTTCATGTACCAAAGAGGCAGAACACCCAGCTCGCGGTGGGACTTTTTACGCTGCGAGAATAAGATCCCGAACGTGACCTTGGCTTCGTACAAATAGAATACAATTATGTATCCCTGACACGTCTCCATATGTTGTCTTTTATCAATAAATAAGTCGAGCGCAAATTCCCACATATAAAATGAATATGACAAGCAAAACATCAAACACTACAGATAAACATGCATAGTAAAGCATTCATAAAAGCCGACCACAAGGGCCGACGTTGTCCATATGTTACATAAAAAGGAGCAGGCAGGCCCAAACTAAAGGCAGATATACAAAAACCGGCCAAAGCCCTTTTTCCAAACATTAAAGAAAAATTTGGCACGCAGGCCGGGTAAATACACAGGCACGTAGGCCCAAAACTAAAACTAATCTTCACGCCTATCCTCTTCATCGTCTGAATCCTCCTCGGGTCTATTGCCGGGAGGAGGAATTATAACCTCATCAACCACTTGACTAAAAGGCCTTGATCCCTTTGGTTACGAGCTTGACCCTGATGTTGACAATTTTAAGTTGCTTCATAGCAGTATTGAAGCCATACTCAAGGGTGTCCACCACGTCCTGCTCGAGCTGGAGAATCCGGGAAAACAACTCTTTCCTAGTCTGATGTGCCTTCTCCTCGACGATTTCCTCATCAGCAGGCACTGCGACCCCCTCCAACTCGTTTACCCGGGCAGTCAGTCTTTCATTCTCTTTGGTCATGGCGTCCATATTCTGTTTTAGCTCATTCAGCTCTGTAAGGAGCCCGACTTGGACCTCATATTTCGCCTGATGATCAAGGAGATAGTTTTTCAGCTTTTCATTGTGCAATTTACACTTGTTGATCTGGGCATTCACTTTGTTAAGAGCGGCATGTGAGGACGTCGCTGCGTCATTCAGGGTCAACGCAGTCTCGAGAACCCTCATCATGGTGGCCACGTCCTCTGACATATTCTTTCATTGGGTTTCCTTGTCCGCGGACAAAATGGCTTCTCTCTCTGCTTCATGAAGACCTACAGAGTTATCCCCGCCAAAAATACCGCGGTTGAGGTAATAGGGAGGTAGCACGAAGGACTCTCCAACATTTTTGCCTTTATCTGAAAAGACCCCACGCTCGAAACCTTCCTCACGCCTCCTCTTTGCGAGCTGCTCGGGGGGGAGAGTTGATCACCTCGAGGAGAAGAGGAACCGCTGACATGGGCGTCAAGTTTGGCTTGTTCCTGGATCTGAGCAGCATGCCCTTTGGGCAACTTTAGGCCAGCCTTTCCCATTAGCTTGAGCAGACGTTCCTTGAAAGTCGCCATTCGACCTGCAATTCAAAAAGGGGAGACAATTAGTCTATGAAACAAAACAGACAAAATATTTATTACGGATACTCCCTCTACCTAAGAGTCTCAAAGACTCTTCGTCAGAAGAACATTGAGGAGCGCTTTCATATTTATCAACCGAGCAACATAAATAAACTCCCCTTCATCATCAAGAATGAAGTTGTTGTCTGAGTCCACACATTTAGAGGGGGGAAACTCTTAACATAAGCCACTAGTTTATCATAAGAAAGTTTATCTTGGGAATCTAACTGTTTGGACTTTACCACATAATATTCAGGCGTCTTCTCGAAGTGCTTCCACTACCACTCGAGGGGAAATTTTGCCTTTAGCTTCGTTATTTCTCGACCATCACCAGTCTCGATTGAACGCTTGTACAAGGAGCCCACAACTGCTTCAGAAATAGGATTCACGGCATAGAACCTTTCATTGAAATGTTGGGCAAATTCCAAGTATGGTAGAAACAGCTTTCCAAACTGCTTGAACGACACCCAGGCCAGAAGACCCTCGACCATCTTCCACTGGAGGTGTAAGATTCGGAAGAACAAGGTTAAGGCAGCGCCAATATCAAGGTATCGACAAACAATCTCAAATGCTCTCATAAATGCAAGCGCATTCGGGTGAAGCTGAGAAGGCGCCAGGTCTAGCCATTTGAAAATCCTCACCTGGAAATCTGTAAAAGGCAAGCCTATCCCCGCTTTTTTAAAGGCGAACTCATACATGGGGAAGTGCTTACCCGGGAGAGCTGAGCAGATCCTTCTGTGCTTGTTCAGAATGAGAATTGACCAGAAGGGGGGAGCATCATCTTCCTTCTCCTCGACAACGGTGAATGCGCTAGAAGGATCATGAATAAATTGAGACATCAGATTCCTAGGTTCGGGTGCGTCCCAATCTAGGGGGTTGCCTGTGCCTATATTTTCCTCTCCATTAGACTCGGGAAAAACAACTTCTTCAACTGGTTGAGCCATCTTACCTGAAGAGCAGGGAAAAACAGTAAATTCGACATCATCAAATCCATCCTTCCACCGCAGGTCAAGTGAAAGGGCGAGGAGCTCCTCGAGGGTAGGTCCTCGACTCAATCCTTGATGGCTACGCGAGAGGAAACAAATCCCCTCGGCTAAGAAAAATCATGAACGTTCTCCCCGACATAGCGACTTGCTCGGATATTTCAAAATCACATGGAGGAATCCCCGACCCGGACCCGAATGTAGCTCATTCGAGATTCATGGATCTCCATCCAGAATTCATGAATCTTCATATGATATTCATCCGAAGTTCATGGACCTTCGCGAAATTCATGAATCTTCATACAAAATTCATGAATTTCATCGGAAAACCCATGGATCTTCGTCTGAAATTCGCGAAATTTCCTAGAAACTTCATCTGTTCATCTAAAGCCCTAAAGTAAATTAACATATTCCAAGGAAATCACTTACTTGGAGAAACATGAACGTTGGAAAAACCTACGGTGGCGGCAGCAGAGTAGCTTGCGAACGGAGGAGAAACAAGAGGAGAGCAAGTGAAAATGCTTAAGTGGATTTCTTCACCTCCTTTTATAGCTAGTTTCCACCATATGAGGTAGCGACATTTTTTCCTACGGACACCTCAAGGAGACAAGTTCGGGGAAAATTTTTGCGCTTTCCCCGCGAACGCAAAGTCCCAAGCGAGTAACCACGTGAAGACGGGAAATCAACAGATCAATCGAGGAGGCTCCTTTCGCACACATGCCCGCACCACACACGAAGAGTCAATGAGGAGCTTGATAATCCGCCAACCATATCATCCTCGGCCGAAATACGACTATTTACGCTGGTTTAACCCCGAGCATCGAGGACATAAGTTAATTCTCTTGTGGGACAACCTTTCCTCGACATTTAAGTTGATCCTAAGTCATCACTCTTTTGCCCAAGAGCAGTAACTGGGGGGGCTCCATTTCTGGACTGGCTGACATTTGACCCATTGTTGGGCAAGCCCAATCTAACACCTCTGTTATGGTCCAATGGCATCTAGCCCAAGTCAATAATGTTGGGGATTTCTCCACGTGCCCGCCAAGAAAGCGTGGCCAACAGTTATATTTAACCAACATCCTGCCCAACGGGTCCAACTTCTCTGTTATCTTGGGGCAGTTGACCAGGGAGGAGGTCTCGCGTTGGACTCCATTACTTAAGTAACTCAGACAGTCTTCGTTATTGAGCCTAACTACTTGACTCAATACGTAGATCTTAACCCAGCGCCGGAGGTTATAAATACCCTCTCACACGAGAGGGTCAGATATTCATTCATTCATTTACTCTTATATTATTTGCATTTACTCAAAAATTTACTTTGGCATCAGAGTGTCTTGCAAGTACCCCCTCCCCCCACTTCACTTTCGACCATCGTTCAACTCTAACTTGTGGTCATCGATGATCCCTTTTGATAAGATACGATTATATATATATATATATATATATATATATATATATATATATATATATATATATATATATATATATATATATATATATATATATATATATATATATATATATATATATATATATATATATATATATATATATATATATATATATATATATATATATATATATATATATATATATATATATATATATATATATATATATATATATATATATATATATATATATATATATATATATATATATATATATATATATATATATATATTGTTAGTTACTTATAAGATTATGATAATTGCATAGATGGCTGATCAGCTTTTGGATTTAGCATCTTGAGGTTATATGTCCGCCACCTTGTAGAGTTCGATTTAAATAAATTGTGGACATGCATCCAAAATTATTCTAGAAAATGCTTTCTAATTCAAGTAAATATTTGTCATCCTTTGATCCTATTATTTCTACTAAACACCAAATAAGTTAGCACGGCCTAATCGTCAAACTGTCATCCAATATATTAACAAATAAATAAGTAAAATTATCATAGGATAGTGATATAATATCTTAATTATCATATGTTTGATAAACACATGATACAATAAAAAGACATAATAATTTTATTTATTTTGTTATTTTATTATACTATTTCGACAAAACATTGAAATGAGTCAAATTAGTCATATATGTACAGTTTAGACAAAATATTTTCATTATAAATAAGAATTCCAATTATTAACTATGTTATATTGGACGCACCGGAAAATTCTTAAATAGATTCAAATATAATAAGTAATTTTTTATTAATAACAACTTTTTTATTAATTAAAAAATTTATAAAAAAAAAATCTCTCTCATTCATTATCACGTTTACTCCATGATTTCAATTAAAATAATTAAATTATAAATAAACTTAAATTTTTTTCTTTTTTTTAATTGTTTTTAGAAATATTAATATAAGTTTATCTTCATGCAACTATTTCTCCGACGCGCTTGAGAGCCATGCATGTTTATAACTCACCTTAAACAATTAGATATCTCAAAATTTTATGGTATCAAATGGAACAATTATTCCAAGCCAATGGTTAGACAAGAAGACAAGATGGGAAATACTCATATGTTACCAACACACTATCTAATCATTGATAAGTGTCTTTGGCACAGCCTCATCTTTCTTAATTATATTACTACTTTGTTTGAAAAAAAGGTTTATGGGCGATCCTATTGATGGTGGTCCATGACTTTTTTATTTTATTTTCTTGCAACTTTCTTTGAGTTAGTTTACATAATTGAAGGGAAAGAAAATAATAAATATTTAAAGATATAATAAAAAAATATTACTAATTATTTATTGAAATTGTAAAGTAATTGATATTATAGTACAAATATTTTTCCAAAGCAATTTATAATAAAAACGGAGGGAGGGAGTATAAGATAGTAAAGTTATGTCATGATGTTTTTTAAAAAGGAATATACTTTTTGACACATTTTTCAACAGAATATTTGTTTCAAAAAGTCTCATTTTAAAATTTTCAATACACCAATAATATTTGTATGCAATTATATTATTAAACTAATATTATAAACATTAAGATTCTTCTCTTGACATGTATGGAAATGCAACCAATTTTATCTAGCTTACTAGTTTCTAACCAAGCAAATTGATACATGATATGTAGTCTTATCAAAATTTGCAAAGTTCAAATGCGTGCAATAATTACATATGTGAATGGAAGGAAAATTAGAGACACTTGACTTGTTACCAAGATGGTTGAAAGATGATACTGACGTTACATTCCTCCACTAACTTTTCTCAATGATTGTTGTATGCATTCAAACTATCAATTTTCCTATGGATTCTTCTTTCCTTCAAAACTTTTCAAAATATTTAATTATATTTTTTTATGATCTTCTCAACATAGTAAGAATGGTCTAAATAAATTCTCTTATCTAACCTAGTAAATTTAATACCAACGATTAAACTCGCTTCTACGAAGTTTTTTCATATCGAAGTTGTTACACAAAAACGGTTTCATGTTATTAACAATTTCATGATTTCACATATGCATAGAGATATATGAGAGCACACAAATTCCATTTTCATAATTGTAGTAAACACATTTGTCACTTTAATTCATTTTAAACTCATTTGAGATAATTAAATTTTCAAAATTTTCATGTCATTGTTTAAGAGCTTTATATAGACCATATAAATATTTATCTAACTTGAAGACCTTAGTCTCTTGTCCATAAACCACAAATATTTCAAGTTGTTCCATATATATTTCTTCTTTTAAATCACCATTTATTCTAAGTTAGAATTTTTTTACCAATAATCAAGTATTGAAAAAAAATACACAAATAATCATGTTTCAAAAAAAATTACACAAATAACCATATTTCAGAAAACCCCATAATGGAAGCGCCAAGTGAGATGGCGCATGCACTTTAATTTTAGAAGGAGGCGCCAAGTGAGATGGAGCCTAGGTGCAACATATTTTCCCTAAGTCATCTCAGATGGCGCCTAAGTGCATTTAAGAGACAATTTTTTTGCTTTCTATTTTAAATACGATACAATAAGTAAACGATATAGTTTCATGAAACTTTGACTTTTCATTAAAAAATGAACGATTACATAATGGAAAAAGAACCATGCATGTTATTTAGTTGTCCCCCGGAACTCGGTAACGACCTGTGATTCTGCATTCGCGTCCTCGCCTATCTCGTGGTGGGTTTCGTCGATTTTCCTGTTGCATTTGGATCGATGGCCCAACGAAGTCAATGCATTCAGGATCCATGAAATAAATCAGATCACCATATCTGGAAGATCCGCTTTGGTACAGTCGGCTCCCCATGCCCTCAAAGTTTGGTCGTCTTGGTGGGGGATGGGGTTCCATGGACGGTCTATAGCACTGGTCGTCTGAGTAAGGGGGTAAAAAGGAAATGAATCTTGGGGTGTTTGGTATTGCGATTGTTGGGTGATATGGTGATGTGGTGGTTGATGGTAAGTTGGGTTGGTTGGGTCATATTCTTCAGGAAGGCCTAGATCTGGGCTAAGGTGAGATGATGAGGGGCCCACATCGGGATGTGGAGAAGACTGGAATTATGTGTGGGTGTATTGGTATTGCGATTGAGATTGGGGTTGGGTGTGGGTGTGGGGCATATGAGTGTATTGGTATTAAGGTGGTGATTGTGATTGAGTGTGGAGCATATGGATATATTGGTATTGAGGTGGTGATTGTGATTGGGTGTTTGTGGATATGTATCATCATGGTGTTTGGTGGAAAGTTGATGTGTGTTGAGTTTGTTGTTGGGGATTTGAGGTTTGTGCCCATTGTGTTTGTGGGTCAACCAAATACCTTAGATGAGACACGTGTATTTCTGGGTTACTAACTGATTTGTACCAATTAAAATATTGATATGTGTGTCGCATATTATTCTGATTGAGGAAAACAGAAAATTGCAAGACATGTTGGTGACACCTATGCCACATCTTACACCATTCTGGAGCAAAATCTTTTCAATTAGTAAGACCCCATTGGGCGTCGACCCTTTTGAGATGCCAGGGTGACAAACAAGTTGGATCGCAAGGTATCTCTTGATGCATTTCGAACTACATCTTGACACGGTCGTTGTGGTGCATCTCCATAACGTTGAACCGTATGATTGCAGTCTAAACTGTTGCATCCTCAGGGTTTGATTCATGGTCCAAACCCAAATATGGTCTCCAGATAAACTGTGAATAAAATTAAATCAGCATAATGAAAACGTAAAAAATAAATAATTTTAAAGTAGAAAAGTTCAAAGGTACCACGTACATCATCCGGACTAAGGTGAACCAATAGATTATGATATAGAGCGACATTGAATCTTAGATTCTTGTCGTAATCCATACCTGTTATGAAGTACCTAAAGGAATTGAAAAATAGTTTATTTTATACATATATTTGGCAAAATGATGGATACTAAATTATTTAAGTTCTTGACTTACTTTGTTGCGTTTGAGAAAATGAATGCATTGTTGTTGACGGGGTTTAGGGACTCCATTCTCCATCAACCCCAGGCTTGTAGTAAGAAAGCGCATCCATGAAAATTACATTTGTCCTTTGTTGCATTTTTATACAAAGAACTATATAGATGGGCTAAAACAGCAAAACCCCAACTATACTTTCTTGTTTTTTCAAAGTTCCTAAGCAAGCTTAAATACATAAAATTTACACTATTCCCTGTACTTTAGGGAAATAACAAGCTTCCAAATAGTATCATCATATAATTTCTAGCTTTTATTATTCTTGCTAACTCGAACGAATTTTCATTCAACTCAAGAGTCGCATAATGTTTTTTTAGTTCGGTTAGTAATATACCCTGGCCTCTAGCACCACTACCTTCTACCATACATTTGCCCAACAATTCCTTGCATAGAGAATTGGGTTGTTGAACCGACCCATTAACTGCCTTACCGTCAATAGAGAGACCCAATAACATGTACACGTCCTCTAGTGTGACGGTACATTCACTTATTGGTAGATGAAATGTGTGTGTCTCGGGTCTCCATCTTTCCAACATTGCCAGTATAAACTTAGAATCAATCATGCAACTTGAGATTTTTATAACATTTTCAAAATCCGCATATTCGAGATAGGGCACGATCAGCAGGTCTGGAGTAATGTAATTGTGTGAGCAAATTCTAAATCTTTTAGTATCCTAAATTCAAAATATAAAAAGTGTAAGAGTCCATAAAATGACTAATTGAATAATAATTTTATTAAAAAAATATTAATATACAAGAATCTTTAAGAATTTATATAAACTTACAAACGCCGCAATGTTGTCTCTTGTGCCTCTGTGAGAATCGTCCATTGTGAGAAAAGCCATATTTGAAATTGTATAAGACAATGAAAGAGTTTGTATCAGAGAATGAGATGATTGGTGATGCAAAAAAATTATCTCAGGCACCATATTTATAGGCGAAATCGTATAAGAGTGAATTAATGAGGTGGTTGGTGGTTGCATGCATGCATAATACGTGGCACTCATGCGCCAAGTCAAATGGCGCCTACATACAATTTAAAGAACATGCGCCATCCAACTTGGTGTTGGACATGCTTACATGTAGAGTGGGTGGCAGCATATGTGGCGGGCTAGGGGCAGGCTTTTGCGCATGTATGTAAGGTGATAGGACATGTAGGGATGCGTCATTTTACTTGGCGCATGAGTGCAAATTTGAAAGGTGTCGCCATCTCAATTGGCGAATTAGTGGTGGAGAATTTTTGTATTGTTCAAGTTTAATGAAACCTATTTATCCTACATTCATCTAATGTTATAAATACTCAAACATTCAAACACTCAAACACTCAAACACTCAAACCTTCAAACACTCAAATATCCAAACACAGTGTCCTCTACACCACAATACGTTATCAGTGGATATTTCAACGGTGAGACGTACATTGATCCCACCTATGGGTTTTTATTTAGAGACACTGAGAACATCTGATTTTGTTTAAACAGGAAAGCCAATTTCTTATATTTCAAAAAACGATTAAAGGTCAAACTTGGACGAGGTTCAGTGGCACACATCTTCTACCAAAATCCGTTTTTTTTTTGTGAGAACCAAATAATATTTTATAAGGTAGAGGTTCAAGATGACGAGGACCTTCAAAATATGTTTTCCAGTCATGAGTATTTTGGGTACGACTCGATTGAGTTGCACATTGTGTTGTAGGAGCCTCAGTTGTCACGACCAACTCAGTCACAAGTGGTTGATCCTCTCAAAGACAAACAAGCAGAAGTAGATGTCATTGACGAAGAAGAGGAAGATGAAGAGTTAGAGTTTGATGACATGGTTAACAATGATTCTGAAGACGATGGGCTGCCTGAAATACCTTCGAATGAGATCTACACACCACCTTCACACATGATAAACTTTAACATGGGCGGAGATAAAACATCCTCTGATGTTTTTTTCAACCTGTATATGCATTCGAATAAAAATTTAAAAGAGAAAGACAAATTTCGTAATAGAGAAGATTCTATGCGAGCTATAAAAAAGTTTCACATGCTAAACTCTGTCGATTTTAAGGTAGATCGGGTAAATCAGAAAGTACAAGGTCAGGTGTGTTCACCCAGATTGTATATTCAGGCTCACTGCATAATACAAGTTGAGAGGTGATTGTTGGGTGATAGGTTCTATGTCCACTCACACGTGCATAAATTCTACTCAATCACAAGATCATCATAAACTAAATTACGATCTAATATGTCAAGAAATCCTACCTCTCACCAGTAATGATCCGTCATTAAGGGTGAAAACCATAATCTCTCACATCACTACAGTATACAATTATACTCCGTCATACAGAAAGGCGTGGTTAGCAAATACTAAGGCGGTTGAAAAGGTATATGAAAACTGGGAGGAGTCATACAAAGAACTATCGCACTACCTGCATGCACTTCAGATGTATTCCCTGGAAATGTTTATATTATGGAAACATTATCGACGTACGCCCCAGATGGTACTCATGTCAACTGAAATGGAATATTTAGTCAATTGTTCTGGGCTTTTCAACCTTGCATCACAGGGTTTGTGTCATGCAAACCTGTTATTCAAATAGATGGAATATGGTTGTACGGGAAATACAAAGGCACGCTACTGATGGCAGTTGTACAAGATGACAACAACAATATTTTCCCAATTGTCTTTGCTCTAGTCGAGGGAGAGATTGGTGGTGCTTGGAGTTTCTTTCTCAAGAATCTCTGAACACACGTGACTCCTCAACCTGGTCTCTAATTGATATCCGACAGACATGCATCTATTGAGAGTGCATACAATAATCCTGCAAATGATTGGCATGACCCTCCTTCTACGCATGTCTACTGCATTAGATATATCGTACAAAATTTCACGAGGGAGATCAAAGACAAGGCTCTTAGGAAAACAGTTATGAACGCGGGGTATGCATTAACACAATCTTCGTTCAAATACTATCACAACGAGATCAGATTGTCAAATCTGAATGTAGGTAGGTGGATTGATAATATTCCAGTGGAGAAATGGACAAGGTCATACGACAATGGACAGTGATGGGGTCACATGACAATAAATCTTATTGAATCAATGAACGGTGTATTCAAAGGCACATGAAACCTCCCAGTAACCGCTTTGGTGAAATCAACATATTTTAGGATGGCTTCGTTGTTTGCTAAGAGAGGTGAAATATGGAATGCGGTCTTACAATCGGGACAACTATGGAGTGAAAGTTGCATGAAGTATACTAAGGCAGAAAGGGTCAAAGCCAACACCCATCTTGTTATAAGGTTCGATCGACATAGCCACAACTTCATTGTCAAAGAGACAATCGACCATAACGAGGGGCTATCAAGACAAGAGTATAAGGTTATACTACCATCTCGTTGGTGCGATTGTGGAAAGTTTCAAGTCTTTCGTATGCTTTACTCTCATGTCATTGCGGCATGTGTGTATACTCATCAAGATGCATTACTACTTCTATCTCCTATTTACAAGTCTGAAACCTTGCTCAACGTATACAACAATGGCTTCTCAATGGTAGCGAAATATGATTATTGGTCTGCATACGACAGGGAAATAGTATGACACAACGATCAAATGCGAAAGAATAAAAAGGGTCGTCCCAAAAGCAAGCGTATCACAACTGAAATGGACTCCCTTGACAAACTAGAAAGAAAGTGTGGTTTATGTCGTCAGGTCGGACACAATCGAAAAAATTGTCCAACTCAGGCTACAAGCTCGATAACATAAAAATTATATGGAAACCATCTGCACTTTTTTAAGTTTTAAACGTAACTTTTTTCATTAAGAGCATTTGTTACAACAAAACATACGCAAACAACAAATAAAAATACGATAAAACGTCTAAGAAATTACAACCGTCAAAATAATTTCATCTGAGCCATGCATAATCACCATTATATATCAGTTTCTTTTGACTTCCTCCAACCAAGATTGAGTTCTACCAGTTGCAAATGAGGTGGTTGCTCTTCTTCTCCAGATCCTTCTAATTTGTTCCCCAACCTCGATGTTTCCCTCTACCCATCACATCAACTCTCTCTTCAGACGCTTCATAGAATGAATGTGCCAAATTTTCATTTTTATTGGAAGTTTGATGGCTGAGAAAATAACGTATTCATCTCTGGTGAAAATCATGGGAGATGTCATGACACAAATAACAGAGAAAAAATAAGAAGAGAGTGTGAGAAAGTGTGAAGAATGATAGAGAAATGAGTGTTTTATTTATAGAAAACACAATTGCACGTAGTAGTCATCTCAGGTGGCTCCTCCTCCCCTTTTTATAGTGCATGCGCCATCTCACTTGGTTAAAACAAAGTGCATGCGCCAAGAGTGAAGAATGATGTAGAAATGAATGTTTTATTTATAGAAAACACAATTGCACGTAGTAGTCATCTCATATGACACCTCCTCCCCTTTTTATAGTGCCTGCGTCATCTCACTTGGTTAAAACAAAGTGCATGCGCCAAGTGAGATGACGCCTAAGACAAAAAAGTGAGTACATACACCATCTCACTTGACGCTTTCATTGTAGAATTATCTGAAACATGATTATTTGTGTAATTTTCTCCAAAACATGATTATTTGTGTATTTTTTTCAATACTTAGTTATTGTTAAAAAAATTCTCTAAATCACCATTTAAAAAATCAGTTATAAGATCCATTTGATGTACCTATAAATTATAAATTGTTACAAGTGAAAAGAAGTGCCTTAGTGGATTTTATTCTAATAACATGTGAAAAAGTTTCAAAGAAATCTATATTATCTCGTTGTCTACGACCCTTGACTACAAGATGAACATTGTACTTCTCAATGGATAGGTTTGTTCTCATGGGGAAAGTCTTCTATGTTTCAAGTCTGTTAGATTCTAGAGAATTCATCGTTTGTTAAGTCAGCATACAGTGAAGACGTCGTTTCTTGAATGTTTGTCGGGTACTTCGTCTTTAGATGTTCAAGTTCTCTTGCTTCTACGTGGCTCACCTTCTTGTTCATTCCTTCCACTGTTCCTAGTCAAGTGATTGTGACCTGAATCGATGCCCCCACTTATTAAATCGTATATCATGTTATTTAAAATTTTCACATCACTACTTATTAATTCAAAAATTTGAAAAAGGGGTCGAAATTGGAGAATTTAAAAATGAAGGGATCAATATTGGGAATTGATAAAAATACGATCAAGTGTATTAATAAAATAAAATAAAAATAAAGCAAACAATAACGTTTAAAATAGGAGACATGGACATTGTTGCCTTTGATTAAAGATGTTTCTATCATTCTATGGTTTGGCTGTTGAAACAGTTTGGCCAAACTTCACACATCCTACTTGTTATTCACGAAAACACGGCTACACAAATGCATGCAAACAAAGAGAGACAATTACAGGTTGGTTGGTCTGTACCTCCCAACTAATGCTACATCAACAGCTAAAAGCAGGTATATGAGGTATATGGTTGACGTTAAGGTAAGAGATTTGTCGGTTTATCCATTTGCATCTAATTTGTCAAAATTAGTGAAGGTAATCAAACTTTAAGCTTAGTGTGTTCACAAAAAACTTCGATACTTATTTGTGCAACTATTATCGTGTCATCTTCAATATTCTTCATGTTCATATTTTGCAGTAAACTCCCGCCCCAGTACACGAGATCCAACATAAAACATATCATTTATAAGGGTATGAGAACTAGTTGTTAGCTAAATAGCAGTGCCAAATAGTAGAGATAAAAATATATATATAATACACATAATCACAAGCTAAAATGGAAAAGTGGTATTCAATTACATAGGTGTTGCTGGCTGCTATGATCTTGGGAAGATTGGCTAGCAGAACTAATGCTTCCATCCTTTTGAATGACCATCTTGCATGTATGGTTCTAAAAATCCAATAAACTGAAAAACAAATACATTGAAAAGAAGTAGTTTGATGATTCAAATGTAAGTCCAATACTACATATAGTGCTAAAATTTGAACAAACTAACATAAACACCAGAATTTAGTGTATTCACACACCTTACTTCCATCTTCATTCCAACGAGCACCGTATCCATCAGCAACTCTTATTTCAAAGACAGCTCCGTGTGGTGGGACAATGTGTATATTCATCCAACTGCAATGTGCTATTAAGTTGTTAATAACATCCATCGCGAGCCTATTTTTATTAGAATCTGGAAAGAGCATTAAAAGAGACAGGATAAGTAAAAACTATGTGATCAACTTACTAGAGAGTGAGAGAGACTGTCAGTGACACACTACAAGTATACTTGCTCACAAGCATTTAAGCAAACATATCGAAGCTAAATCGAAAACATCTTTCACCAAAGGAGTGTTTGAGCAAACAACCTAATTGAGTACTTATTCTTAACCAAGCCCTTATTCATAAGGTCAACCTCCAATTTTCAAGCTCTTTCAAAAGCCTTAAAAATCTTCAAGGAAAAATAAATTTGTTCCGGTCAACATCCAATTTGCATCACTGCAGCTACGAGGTATTATCCGCTATGGGTGTGAGAACCCTCACGGAATTGGATGTTGTATATAAACAACCCTTAATCTCGATTCTCAAGCAACGTGAAACTATTTTGGCCAACACGGAACAATTTCCCCCCAATCAAGGCTAAGGGGCATGGTGCGAACCTCGAGTTCTCACAGACGGCGCCAATGTTCTAGTCAACCTCAAACCTGCGCCACTATGGCTACGAGGTATTGTCTTCTTTGGGTGAGAACCCTCACGGCTTTGTCCTTTGGAAAAGGCGCCTTGTTGGGTTCAGGAGTATGGATGTCATATATAAACTACCTTAGACTTGATTCCCAGGCAATGGGACCATTTTGGCCAACCCAGAACAAAATCCATATGAAGAAAAACCTAGAAAACCAAGGTAGTATTGAAAAGAAATTACCAAAGATATATATCTCAACGATCCTCTTTCAAAAACAAGTTCTTACCATTCCCAACCAAAGAACCCCAATAACCACTGCTACTTCTACAGGCATGCTTGGCCAATGCCCGAGCTCCATGAGTCAAGGACTTTTCCTGAATATTGATCATAAAAAGTACATTTATGATTTGTCATTGACTATCAATAAACTGGTTGTAACTTAGTGGCGTGAACATTTTATTATAGTAAAATTAAAAGCAATGAAATTCTTTCAAGTTTCAACTCTTAATTTAATGTGGAATGATACTACTAGTTCCTAAGGTTCTTCGAAAATATTACAGAAATGAATTCAAACAAATCCGTGAAGAGGTGAAAGGAACTAAAACTCTGCAAAATTAACCCCAAAACAGTGCAACAAATTCATTTTCTTACGTTTGGATTACATGGGAAATTAAACGATGCTAACAGAGCCGGTCTTGGTGGCGGAAGTGCATTAGGAACCGTCCCAGTGGTATGCATTAGACCAAGAAGACCTTGTACACCCCCATAGCTTAATTCCTAGATAAAACGACAGCACAATAATCGACAACTCTTCAGTGAAATCTATACGAGAATACTGGAGTATTAGTCCATACACAGTCAAATAAGCAAAACAAATAAGTAAATAAGCATTAGTAGCTATTACTGGTTAATTCTATTCCTCTTTAGCAAAACATGAATGTCTATTTATTAAGCTAACCACTTTCTTTTCTCTGTGAAATACATATCACGATCAACAATTAGGAAGATACAAAAATTAGCAAATCAAAGTCAATTTTCAAATCCAACAAGTAGTCAGATATAATGGTTTCATAGAAAAGTGAACCCACAGAAAATAAGCTAGCCAATGAAGTGCATGGTTGAACAGAATGTTTTGAAACACTGATTGCAAGAACGCCATTTGTTTGTTCCATCTCTTCTGTGTAAAACCTTCGATAGATCTTCACACCTATAACATAATGCCATGCAAGTGTTACTGTGGAAGCATTGTGAAAATTCAACAATTGACTCGGACAAGGACTGAATGGTGATTCTTTCATATTAAAACTCTTTGGATTCTCAAATACAAAGCAAGAACAAATACTCATTCCTGACAGTTATATAGTTCATCTAGGTTATAAATGCGGATCCAATTTCTTTATCGAAAAAATGGAGATTCAATACCTTCTTCAACACTTTCAACTCCTGGAAGAACTTTTCCAAGGCCTTCTGTCTCCAACATGTAAAAGAATGAAGGATACCTCCTTACTCCCTGTACATTGATGAAGTAAGAGACAGGGAAAAGCCATTACAGACAGTAACACCAACTATTGATGAAACAAAGCATCACCTGAACTTCAAACACCAAAGAGTTGTTTAAGAGAATCATATTTCCTAATTCAATCCTAGAAACCAAATTAAAAAAAAAAATCAAAACAGGAAAAATCGAAGAGAGAAGTAAAATGGATAGTCAACTATTAAGTAAGTCATCTGTTCGTTCAGTTAGTTCTACTTTTAACTGATCATCCAATGTTATTTTTATATTTCTTTTCATGTAGAGGACTCAGAATTGATGCATACGCACACACACACAAGATTAAATCGGGCAGTCTCCTACAAACTCTGCGTTATTGAGATGAAAAAATATTCTAACATCAGAAGACAGTATAGTATGATCTACAATGTTATTTTATAACTAAAGTAAGTATACCCTTTTGTACCGAAAGAAATCAATAATAGTAAAACATAATAATAGGTATCACATTGAAACCTGTTGTATTTGGCAGTGGCACACCTCCCCTCAACTGTTTTCAGGCCATCTGCAGACAATAACATCATAAGACATGGTAGAATTAAATTCTAGTTAGATGGAGAATACCACTCCCAGAGACGTTATTATATCGATTCAATCGTTACTAGCATACAGTTATTTGTTTCATTCTCTCTTTTTAGGGACAGTAGATAACTAAGTATTCAAATTCAACCCAGTAACACCAGTTACACAAAAATGTATAGTATTATTTTAGCTGTGATTACATTGAAGTTGATCATATCCAAAACGGACAAGGGAGTGACAAAAAATGCTACCTTTTAGTTGCGTAAAAAAAGGCTCTTGAACATTTAGTTGAAAGGAAACACTCTTCAAAATCTGCTGAAACAAAACTGTTATAAATATATATATATTACATTGGAACCAACCTAATCAGAGATAAAAAAGTTCAGATAACATTATACATTCACTATTTCAGACCCTTTGTCGAGAATCAAATTGTGCCATTGATTGTGTTTTTGCTGCATGGAAGAATTATCAAAATCACTGTTCATCATTTCAAAATTGCAGCTTGTACTACAAAATGCTTGAGAATCCATACACCTTAAAAGAGATGAAGCAAGACGGTTGTATAAAGGATATGGTGGAACTCCTTCCAAAGAAGATTCTGCAAAATAGCACAATTATTTATAAGAATGTAAAAGTTTAAAAAAAAAATGGTGAAGAAATTAGGTTAATTGACCTTACCCAAAGAAGAAGCATTGTCTTGTTTGAGGAGAGTGGAGCAGAAATTGGATTGGAGATTGAGAAGGTGAGAGTGAGAAGTGAGAGTGAATTTGACAAGCTCCGGCAAACAATCACTCAGGTTCAACACCGGAGGAGAAAACTCGTTCCCATTATCAACATTTTTGTTTTTCATTTTCACTCAACTCAATTGCTGCAATTCACAAACCTACTTATCAACTTTAAGTATCCGCTCACAATTATAAACTAAACTTAGTAACAAACTTGTGCTATCGCACGGGTCTCGTCTGGATTCACATTACATTTATAGATTATTAAATTATTAAGTATGTTACCATGTTTTCAGTTGAGTATATGTCTCATGTAAACCATGTTGGCATTTAACTCTATATTTATAGCAAGCGTCGGTCCTATCAACAAATCACGTCTGCATGAACAAATAGGAAAAATTATATACTTCTTGAAATACATGGAAAATGTACATACTATATATTTTAATTCAAAATAGATTTTTAATTTGAATCGTAAAATATAAGATATAAAGTTTACCAACTATCAAAGTGCTTGAAAGACTTCCTTGTACACAACATTAGTAGTAGTAGAACACGGTACATTCTCCTTGTCATGAATTAGGATTTTTAGCCCACTTTTGCTCTTAACTTTTGAAATTGCAACATATAATTGACCATGATTAAACACAGGAGTAGGCAAATACAATCCAACACTATCAAGAGATTGACCTTGTGACTTATTAATTGTCATTGCATAGGAGACAATAATCGGAAATTGTCTCCTAATCAACTTGAATGGCCAAGGTGAATCAGAAGGTGACATAGACATTCGTGGAATGTAAAAAATGTTACCTATTGTTGGCTGAAGATTTTGATAATGTTATTAGAAGCCAAATGAATTAAATGTTTTGATCGAAATGAGGTAAAACGTCATGTTTCGAAGTAGCAGAAGCAGTGTTTCGAATAAGTATGTCAAAGCTTGGAGCTTCGAGTGGCAATTATGGGAACATATCTAAAGAAGTCTCGAAATAACAACAAGGTTGTGTCTGGGAAGAGCGTTCGAAACGGAGAAGTACCAAAGCATTTGAAATTCAAATGGAAGCGGGACTTTCGAAGTTTGAAAGTTATGTGCTGGAGCATTTGGGGACACGTGGAAAGACGAAAGAGGCATTGTCCTGCATGTTCTAAACGTGGCATAATCCTATAGCAAGACCGTTATGGTCGAATTAGTATAAATAGAAGTCTTAGTATTAGGATTTGGTGTGTCATATTTATTATACAAAATACTCAGTAACATTCAAACTACCACATGGCAAGGGAAACGAATGCAAGAGAAATGTATGTATGATAGCACCATGTATTTCTGATTTAATGAAAACCTTTTACCATTTCCAGCACTTTCCTTTATCCTTTTGTCAAATAACATTTACAAGTTTTCTCATTTACAGTCTTTTCACTTCGAAATCTCTTCTTCAAAGTTTTACATTTTAATGTTTTCTTCATATTTCAAGCACTTTATATCTCAGAAAACTGTCATATTTTCCATACCTTTACCTTCAAGTCTTATCCTTCGAACGCATATTTTTACTTAAAGTCATTTAAAGATTTCTTGCATTAAACGCTTTCTTCATATTTCAAACCTTTTACGTTCCAGAAATCCTTTATATTAACTGTTTTGTAAGTCGAAACCATTTACTTCACTTTTATGCAATTTTACATGTCTTTACAATTAGCATTTATTCATGTAACTTAGTTTTCACACACACATTTTGATTACATCTTTAGACTTTTAGAGAGAGAAATCGAAATAAGCCAAACACATATACAATATCAACCATGAATATTTGTTCGATCGTAAGAGTAACCTTAATATCCAAGGAGTCCTAGGATCAATCTAGTCGATCATGTGAGTTACCAGAGGAATTGAATAACAGTCAGAAAGATTATTCGATAGTTTGGAAGACTAGCGGTTGTTTACCAGAAATCACTGGAAACAAATTGGCACACCTGGTGGGACCAATAATTGGATATTAGAAATAAGGATTGTTGAGACATAACCATTACAAAAACGTTGGAACCTAAGAAGTTTGCTGTTTTATGAACCTGAGAAGTGGTAAGATAACCAACAGCAACCAACCTTTATCCAGAAGAAAACGTTTGGACAAAATGTCTAATTCAGACAATCAACAAGGGGACCAAAATGGCCCACATACAACAGGCACTAATGCGTCCACTTCGATCGGAACATCTAATGTAATCCCTTCGAATGCACAGTCTGTTGCATCTTCGACCAGTAACATAGCCACCAATGGAGTAAGTGGCATATCAACTAATAGTTCGATCTTAGGAAATACTGGAACCATTGGCTACCCTGGGGGATTCGTTCCACCATCAGGGACACAATCCCATTTCGCCACTCCATTAACTAGACCACCCGGTTTCGATGGGAATAGAACCAGAAATTCCTCTTATGGAATGCCAACATCTTTTATGGCAGGTTTACACAATTCCACATCGAATTCATCTCCACAACTAGGGTCTGGGTCTGGGGTGAATCAGTTTATGACAAATAACCAAGGGTCGGTGGGTTATAGCACAATGCCTATCTTAACCACAGACAACCAGTTGGCTTTTAGGCAATTGATGGATGACAGTAACCATAATATGATAGGGGTGTTAGCACAAACCATGCAGGAGATATTTGCCCCAATAGTGCAAAATGTGACTGTGACAAACAGAGAAAACGCTGACAATATGAGTCGAATAGCAGATTTCTTTGCTCCCCCAGAAAGGCATAGGCAGAATCAGGCGGGATTTCGAGCAAACATGCCTGTTATAGAACAAATTGCTAACGACCCAATTTATAGACCACCCAGAGAAGAAGTTAACTTAGGGGCCAGGGCACCAAGGTTAGAAGCCCCAATAATCCCGGGCCCACAAAGGGAAATTATGGAACCAGGGGCAAGGGTCGAAAGGCTAGAAGCCCCAGAGTTTCGAGAAGAACAACCTAGAGGAGTTGTTTTGGTTGGTCGAAATCAAGATGTTGATACTGTCGTTCATAGAATTCGAAACGATAACATCTTGGCAGAAAACAACCTAACCACCATGATAGAGAGAGTCATGGCCCAGAATGGCCTCAACACAGGAATGAGAAGGCCAAATTACGCTTCTCCTATATTGGATTGCATAATGCATACTGATTTACCAAGGGGATATAAAGTCCCTAAATTTACAAAGTTCGCTGGGGATACCAATGAGTCAACAGTCGAACACATAGCGAGATATCTAACCGAAGCGGGAGATATAGCCAATAATGAAGATCTCAGGATCAAATACTTCCCAAGTTCCTTGACAAAAAACGCCTTCACATGGTTTACCACTTTGCCTCCTGGGTCCATTGACACTTGGGCTCTCTTAGAGAGATTATTCCATGAACAATTTTACATGGGACAGTCGAAAATAAGTTTGAAGGAATTGGCCAGTGTTAAGAGAAAGTTCACCGAACCCATAGATGATTATTTGAATAGATTTAGGCTTTTTAAATCCAGATGTTACACAGTAGTGCCTGAACATGAGTTAGTCGAAATGGCCGCTGGTGGCTTGGATTATTCTATTCGAAAGAAACTAGACACTCAGTATTTGAGGGATATGGCTCAGTTAGCCGATAGGGTTCGACAGGTCGAAAGACTAAAGGCCGAAAAAGCCAGAGTCTTTAAGAATAGCAAGAAAGAAAGGATTTCCTATGTTGGGACTGAGGAAGCAGAAGAATATCCTGAATTCGAATTCGAAGAGGTCGAAATCGACCTCGCTGAATTAAAACAGGCCCCGCCTTATTCCTGCAAATTGTTAGTTCCCACAAAAGGGAAAGACATTGTTGAAAATGAAAAAAGTGACAAATTTCCAAAGAAGGTTTATACCTTCGATGTCACTAAATGTGACGAGATTTTTGACTTACTTGTCAAAGATGGCCAACTAATTGTGCCATCAAATGTCAAAATACCTCCTTTGGATCAGAGAAAGAAGAGAGGATTTTGCAAATATCATAGTTTCCTAGGCCACAAAACCTCACAATGTTTTCTTTTCAGGGACCTGATTCAAAACGCGATCAAAGATGGCAGACTAAAGTTTGCTGATAAGGTGAAGATGAAAGTGGACGAAGATCCCTTGGACGTCGCAGACACCAACTACTCCGAGCCTGCATGCATTGGAGAGGTCAACATGGTGGAAAATGATCAAAGCGACGCCCTAACAGGAGAGAAGGGTACTGGAGTTGAAAACTAGGTGATGGTCGAAGTCAGCGAGGAGGTCACTGAAGACATCCAGAATACGCCAGAGACTCCGATTTCCGCACCTATAGCTGTTGCAAGAGAAACTCAGGCTACTGAAGGCCAGGGAAATCAAAACCAAGAATTAACACAAGTCACTAAAGGCTTGAGGCTGGAATTGGAGAAAGTCCAAATCACACAGCCAATTTCCCTTCAGAAGGAAATATGGGACACTCTAGGGGAACCCAGTGGAAAATTTGACTATTTGGTCAAATATTCTGCCCCAGAGAGTTCGAAGGTTCAGATTGAGGATATAAAGCCCACAGGATGGGGTGATGATGAAGCTAAAGGGGGAGATGTTGAAATAAATATGGTGGATATGGAAAGACCTCGCTCTGAGATGGAGGAAGTGGAAAAATACTTAGAAAAAGAAAAGTATAGAATGGGGGATAATCACACTGGAGATGCTAGTCTCAAGGATTATCTCATGACATGCCACAAAGGAGATTCAGGCATGATATTGTGCCCTAGGTGCAGCATCCTCTGCAATCAAAGAATCGCTGCGAATTTCGAAAGGGTACAGAGGACTCGAACTGGCAACAATTGGCGCCAGGATAACCAGCTTTTTAGGTGTTATCCCAAGGCTGGAGAAAGTTTGCTGGAATTTGTGTTTCGCTGCTACAAAGGGGCAACCAAGTGCTTGATTTGCCCAAGGTGTTCTGCTGTGTATGACCAAAGCATGGCCAGCGCCTTCGAAACGATTCCCTTTGCCCCTTGCTGGAACCATCAAGAAACTGCCCAGATGGGCCCACGTTTCGACAGCAGACACAAACAGCGAAGGCCTGATAGCCCTCACCCCAAGGCTGCTCGAAGAGTGACTTTCAAACTCCCTACTGAAGTGCCAACCGATAGATGGTTACAGGTCAGAAATGACAAAGGCAGAGATAGATGGAGAAACGCTGAACGAAATGCACGCCATGCTGTGACATACAGGAGGCAATTCAACAAAGCAAAAATGGAGGAGGTGAGATTAGAAAATTACAAAGGAAGGAACCCCATGTCAAGATCCCAGTGGCGCAGACAGCAAAGGATTCGAAAGGCTGAGAGAGAAGTTGCGGCAAACAAAGGGGTTACTTCAACGAAAAACCAAGGTGAATCTAGCACCAACAAACCAAAAAATCAAACTGAAGACAAACCTCCAGTCAATAGGAGGCTCTTCTCTGAAGAACAACGCGATGAACCAAAGGAATACACTCTAGGCCCGGAAGAGGACGAAGATATGATAACAGATAACTTCGAATCGGAGGGGGAGTCTTCATTTAACTTGAACTGTAACGTGGTGTCTGTGCTTCCCTGCGAATTTGGGCAGGAAACCGAAATCAATGAATATGAGGAGGAAGACACCACAAATTTGATGAAACATAGGCCCGTGTGCTACTATGTGATGGACAATGGGGCTGTTGAGGAACAAAATGCGTTCTTCGAACGTCCAGAACCTGCAATGAAGAACCATCTCAAGCCACTTTTCATTCGGGCGAAAGTTGGTGTCCATGGTGTGAACAAAGTTCTAGTGGATGGGGGTGCTGCAGTCAATTTGATACCCCATTTCATGCTAAAAAGATTAGAGATCCGCGAAGGAGACATCAAGCCCCATAATATGGTTTTGTCCAATTATGAGGGAAAAGTGGGCAAAACACTGGGAGTGGTCCAGTTGGAATTGACAATAGGCTCAAGCTGTAGGCCCACCATGTTTATGGTGATCGAAGCCAAGGCCAACTATAACTTACTGCTGGGAAGAGAGTGGATCCATGGCGTGGGGGCAGTTCCTTCGTCAATGCATCAACGACTAGTTCTGTGGAGAGATGATGGAATCGTGGAAAACATCGAAGCAGACCAGAGTTACTTTATGTCAACTGTCAATTTAGTTGACAAGAGGGATTATGATAAAAATCTGGCAAAGATTGCTCCGTGTGTTCCAAATGATGAGATTAATGAAACTAGAAACGCCCACTACTACATGACCCTTCGTCATGATGGCCTTTACTGGGATAGAACAATAATCAGTAAAGAAGAGGGAGTCGAAAGCACTATACAAAAACGGCCAGCAGGCTGGGACTTCGACAACCTTAGCCATGACTGAGTCTACCTTTTTCGAAAGGATTTCGGCCTATATGGCTGAGAACGAATCAAAAGCGGCCTTAGAGGCTGAAATAAATAAATCAACTATAAAGACGGACGAAGTAAGTGGGGATGGTTCGAAATGCTCACCCTTCAAAGAGTTTGAGATGGATCAAAGGTTGGATGCCATCTATGATAAAGAAACCTTAGGCTTCGAAAGGGACCCCATAAACTCAGGTGCCAAAATGTTGGCACAGGATCCACTCGAAGAAGTCAACTTAGGGGATGAAAAAACGAAAAGAGTAACCTACATAAGTGCTAAACTTAGCCCAGGCCTCAAGAAGGAAGTGATCGAAGTCCTTAAGGAAAACAAAGATTGCTTCGCATGGGATTATGACGAGATGCCTGGTTTAAAGAGGGAGTTGGTCGAACACAGACTGCCAATCAAAGATGGCAAGAGGCCCATCAAACAAACTCCCAGAAGATTCGCACCAGCGGTTCTCACAAAAATTAAAGCTGAGATCGAAAGGTTGCTGCGTTACAAATTCATCAGAACAACAAGGTACGTCGAATGGTTAGCAAACATAGTACCTGTTATTAAGAAAAATGGTTCTTTAAGAATTTGCATAGATTTTAGGGATTTAAACACTGCAACCCCTAAAGATGAATATTCCATGCCTGTGGCAGAAATGCTAGTAGATTCTGCTGCAGGGTTCGAATACTTGAGTATGTTAGATGGATACTCTGGGTATAACCAGATTTTCATTGCTGAAGAAGATGTTGCAAAGACAGCATTTCGTTGCCCAGGAGCCTTAGGCACCTACGAATGGGTGGTGATGCCTTTTGGTTTAAAGAATGCCGGGGCAACTTATCAAAGGGCAATGAATTCAATTTTTCATGATTTCATTGAAACCTTCATGCAGGTGTATATTGACGATATAGTCATCAAATCTATATCTGCAGAAACACATTTGCATCATTTAAGCCAATCATTCGAGCGAATGAGAAAACATGGCTTAAAGATGAATCCCCTTAAATGTGCATTTTTTGTGCAGGCTGGAGATTTTCTTGGTTTTATGGTTCACAAGAAAGGAATCGAAATCAACCAGAACAAAACCAAAGCCATAATGGAGACGAAAGCACCTGCGTCAAAAAGGGAGTTGCAATCTCTGCTAGGGAAAATTAACTTCCTCAGAAGATTTATCTCGAACCTAAGTGGAAGAACCCAAGCTTTCTCTCTGTTACTTCGTCTAAAGCAAGGTCAAGCCTTCGAATGGAACGAAGCTCACCAGGAGGCATTTGACAGAATAAAAGAATACCTTTCTCAGCCTTCTATTTTGTCTCCACCTTCATGGGGGAAGCCCATGAGATTGTACATATCTGCCTCTGAAGTTAGTATAGGTAGTATGCTAGCACAAGAAGATAGCAATGGCGTCGAAAGAGCCATATACTATTTAAGTAGAGTGCTAAATGATGCAGAGACCAGATATAGCAATTTAGAAAAGCTATGTCTCTGTTTGTATTTCTCTTGTATGAAACTCAAGTATTATATAAAACCTGTTGATGTTTATGTTTCATCTCATTTTGATGTCATTAAACATATGCTTTCAAAACCAATAATGCATAGCAGAGTTGGCAAGTGGGCTTTAGCCTTAACAGAATATTCGTTGACTTTCATGCCTTTAAAAGCTATGAAAGGTCAAGTGATTCCTGACTTCATTGTGGACCATTCTTTGGTTGAGCAGACGGTCATGAGTTACGTCGAAATGCAACCATGGAATTGTACTTTGATGGTTCAACCCACAGGAATGGAAGTGGTGTTGGAGTCCTTCTGATTTCTCCTGAAGGAATTCCAACAAAATTCAAGTATAAATTAGATGGTCCTCGTTGTTCTAACAACGAAGCTGAGTATGAAGCGCTCATTGTTGGACTTGAAGCTTTGTTGGAATTGGGGGCAACCAGAGTCGAAATTAAAGGAGACTCTGAATTAGTGGTCAAACAAATCACAAAGGAATACAAGTGCATAAAGGAAAATTTAATGGTATACTTCGTCATAGTCAATAGGCTATTGAGGAAATTTGAATACATGGATATTCAACACATACCAAGAATAGAGAACCAAGAAGCAAATGACTTAGCGCAGTTGGCTTCATGTTATAAAGTGTCTACCAAGAACTTCAAGGATTTGGTCGAATTAAGGGGAAGAGTTATGGCTACTAGATTCACACCATCGGATCTGGAAAGTATGAGATTGGGATATGCTGAGAAACAGGGATTCGAAATATTAGCCATAAATACTTTGTCAGATGCAGATTGGCGAAGTCCATTGAAGAGTTATTTAGCAGACCCAACTCTAAAGGTGGATAGAAAAACAAAATATAGAGCATTGTCATATCTCCTCATGGGGAACGAATTGTTTAAAAAGACCCAAGAGGGTGTATTATTGAAATGCCTAGGAGAAAGTGAGGCATACTTAGCATTGTCTGAAGTCCATAATGGGGCATGTGGGGCACATCAAGCAGGCCATAAAATGAAATGGTTGTTATTTCGATACGGCTTGTATTGACCTAACATGCTCAAAGATTGCATATACTTTGCTAAAGGATGTGAGGAATGTCAGAAACATGCAGGAATTCAACATGCCCCTGGAAGTGAGTTGCATTCGATCATCAAACCATGGCCATTTAGAGGATGGGCATTGGATTTGATAGGAGAAATAAATCCTGCTTCGTCCAAAGGACAGAAATACATCTTGGTGGGAATAGATTATTTTACCAAATGGATCGAAGCTATACCACTGATAGTTGCTGATCAAGAGGCTATTATTGAATTTATACAAAAGCACATTATCTATAGGTTCGGATTGCCAGAGAGCATAACTACAGACCAAGGCTCTGTGTTTACTGGTAGAAAGATACAAGGATTTGCCCAAGAAATGGGGTTTAGATTGCTAACATCAACGCCATATTATGCTCAAGCAAACGGACAAGTCGAAGCAGCAAATAAAGTAATAATAGGATTAATCAAGAAGCATATTGGCAAAAAGCCAAGAAACTGGCACAAAACTCTAGACCAAATATTATGGGCTTGTAGAACATCTCCTAAGGAAGCTACTAACACTACGCCTTTCCAACTCACATTTGGTCATGATGCAGTGTTGCCAGTAGAAATTCATCTACAATCAGTTCGAATTCAGAGACAAAACGAAATCCCAACTGCATTATATTGGGAAATGATGATGAATGAATTAGTTGAGTTGGACGAAATTAGATTACATGCATTGGAAATTTTGATGAGGCAAAAAGAAAGAGTGGCCAGAACATACAATAAAAGGGTGAAGAAAAAAGTATTCATTATTAATGACTTGGTTTGGAGAGTCATATTGCCTATGGACAAGAAGAATAAAGCGTTAGGTAAATGGTCACCTCATTGGGAAGGACCTTTTCGAATATTAAAAGTATTCTCAAACAATGCATACGAAATCGAAGAACTCATGGATGATAAACGTGTCCTAAAGGTTAATGGGAAATATTTAAAGAAATATAAGCCAAGCCTGCAGGAGATTCGAATAGTAACAACGTAAACAAGATGTTATAAAAAGCCAAGATGGCAAGATAAAATGCCAAAATGGCGTTGTTCGAATATTACATGTAAGAAACCAAAATTATAGTCAAATAAACATCAAAATCTAGAAATAAGAATTATTTTTCAATCGATTAAAAGTGCTTCGAAATGATTCAAGTTTCTGCTGAGCGAACCGCCTGGCTCCTTCCAAGGTTTCCACTTCTCCTTTAAGTTGTTCTGCAGTCTCCATTTCCGCAAGCCCCTGGTTGAGAAGCTCTTCGAATTGGTTACCAGCAGAATTGGTTTCGAAGGCTAGTTGTTGTTCTTTAGCCTCCTTAACTTTCTGTTGAAGTTCCAGAATCTGCCTTTCCCAAAGAAGGATGGACTCAGCTCGAGCCTCATAATCAGTTTTCGCCTGCTTCAGATGCATAGCTTGATCCTCAGCTTCTTGAGAGAGTTTCGAAGCTTGTTCATAAGCGACATCCATGGCAATGCGTTTCTCTTGAACCTTCTTGGCAGCAGATTCGTCTTGGAGAAGGTAACCAGTTACGTTGTCCAGCAAATTCTGAAGATCGAACAAGAGAGTACTAACTGGCAAGGAGCAGGTGGAAAGATTGACCTTTGTGAGCAGCTCCTTCATAGTATAGCAAGCAGTACTATCTTGCTTAAGCACTTCGAATATATCCACATTGAGAATGGTTTTCCTAATTTTATTAAGAAGAACAATTCTTTCATCTGTGGGAAGAGGATAGCTGGTCGAACTTGTGCCAGCCCTAGCAAGTGGGACGTCCCTCTGAGCCAACTTTGCCTTCATGTACCCAATAGGGTCATTTCGTCTCAGAAGTGCCAGTTCCTCGTTAGTCATTCGAGACAGAGAGGATTGAGGGAGTTCCACACGTAGGGGAGCCACGTCCATTTCAACCTCTATGGGTTCGTTGGTTGCATTACCATCCTCTTCATTCGTTTCGTGCTCTTGGTCTTCTTCATCCTCATCCAAGTCCATCACTTCGATACCATCCCTTTCACTGCTATTTGCGTTGGACTCCGTCCCAACAGTCGAACCTTCATTGGCATTCTCCTCCTCAGATTCTTCGTCTGCAGATTCTTCGGCTCTTTGCCCAGAATCAGCTTTCTCTTCTTCAGTTTGAGTGTCCTTTGGGTCCTCTTGAAGAGTTTCAAGAGGGGACTTTTGAAGAGAAGCCCTTTGCAAATCCTCTGCAGACGTTTGAAGTGTTGTTTCGTTTATCTCTTTCAGAGGAATGGAGGTACCTTGATCATCCTGCTGTTCAGAAGTTCCAGCCAGAACCGCCATATTGGAGGAACCTTTATTTTGAACCAGGTTGCTGGAATCTCCTTGAGGAGAGGAGTTGAGCGGAGCAGCAGCTCTGGATGGTGAGTTCGAAATAGTGGAAGCTGGATTCAAGATGTTCTGCAAGGAACAACAGAATATTAAGAAAAAACATTCACCAAGGTAATAAGAAGTTAATATTGTAAAAAATTTAAAGGTTCAATTTACCTGTGGACTCTCAGAGGAGAGGTTACTAGCTATACGTTCCAACGTTGGGTTGGAGGTCGAAGGTGGATTTTTGGATTTGGGTGAGGGAGCAGCATCCCTGGAATCAAGTCCAGAGACACTAGTTGGAACGGTGCTTTTCGAAATATCTTTCTTTGGCTTCTTCTTCGAAGCAGTATTTAAGTTTCCTCCAGCCTTGGGGTCTTCCCCAGTGGTGCTTGATTTCCGCTTCTTGGGAGTAGTAGGAGGAAGCTTGTTGGTCTGAAAGAATTTTAAACGAAGAGTTAGATGCAAACCATAAAGCATGAGTGAATTCAAAACATCAAGGCTAAGTGATTACCGTTGGAATTGGAACACTGGTTGTTGTTGGTATTATTGTTGTTGTTATGGTTGCAGCAATAGTGGTTGTTTCGGGTGGAGTCACTTTGTCAGTAGTTTCGATGGAGGCTTGAGAGGCACTCCCTTCTTTCGACTTCGAGGCAGCTGTCTTTATCCTGATGGCTGAAAATCGAAACAATTAAAGCAAAGGTTAAAGATATGGAAAGTAAAAGACATTTGGGATTTTCCCAAGCATTCGCACCTGTGCCTTGATCAGATTTAATTGACATGGCAGAAAGGTCGTATCGAAGGTGTCTTGGGAAATCATGAAGCCAGTATCGAGCCCATGTCATAGTCTCAGATGGCTTTGGTTTCCTTTGAAGATATTTGAACATCTCTTTGCAAGTAAACCACCATGGATATGGGGGAAACCAAGCCAGAGCCAGTTCTGAGGTAGGTAATCTGGGAAATTTAGGTGGATGCATTTCGAATGCCAACCTATACCTATCCTCAGGTGACAGCCCTGAAGGAAGTTTTAACTTAGAAACTTCTTGTTTAAATTTTTCCTTCAAGGTCTCAGCTACTTGATGCACAGTGGAGTCCAAGCGCGTGGGGTCATAAGTAGTTTCAAAATAATTTTGGAAAGCTTTAATCTCTTTGGCATGAGTAAACATACCTTTCTTTGTTGGTACCTGCACATCGAAGGCATCAATTAGTTTCTGTTGAATTGTAAGTGTATCAAACATATAAGTTTGATAAAACTTGGTCCACCATTCCAGAAATCCTTTAGCCGTGAGATGGGTAGGTTCGAAGGTTATCAGCTCAAATTGGGCAAAGCCTTGATATTGTTCTTGCTGTATTTTGGCTTCCCGTGCCTTGAAAGTTCGTCCAGAAGTGATGGCGCTCTCAGTTTGAAATAAAGGTTCAGGAATCAGTTGCCATAAGCCAAACTGCCTCGAAACGAAGTTTGGTTGGTAGGCAAAGAGAAAATTTTGGTTCTTGGCTGGGGTTATTCTTGAAGAAATGAGTCTAGGCAGCAAAAAAGCTCTCCATACATCCTGAATCTCCTTGCTCTTGATAGCTTCTGAGAGAGCCATGGTGAACCAAGAAGGTCCATGAGCCCTCGAAGCAAAAGGTGCCATGCTCTCTTCGAACTTGTGCCTTTTGGAGAATATCATGATGTACTTCGAGAATTGAACTTTGAAGTCATCTTTGTCGTCATTGGGAGTTAATCTTCGAAGCCTAGTGCCTTCGACTATCCTATCATTTATCTCAGAATCTTGCTCATCAATGGTGTTGGCGGTTGATAAGGAGGGTTCGAACATGGCATTTAGCCATAGTTGGAGTAACCAAAAAGGGCCAGCCAATAGAATATTTTTGGAGGTGTGGGATTTGAGGCTCGAAACAGCTGACCTCAGGCTTTCATAGAGGTCAACTAAGAGCAGTTCACTTAGGCACACTTTTCGATTTTCATGCAAGTCCCTAACTAGAGGAATGAACCTACTAGCTACCTGTAGGGATCTACTGCAGAAAACGTATCTTGACAGCCACAGGGTTAAGAAAGCAATGTGCTCTACGTCAGACACATTGTCCCCCTCAACATGGTAATGACTGATAAATTTGGAAAAACTGGCTAGCTTGACTTCGAAGTCAATTATGCTTGAGTGTTCTTCGTTGTCGGGTATATAAGTTTCTCCCACTGGCGATAGCCCAGTGATGGCCGCTATGTCGAAGAAGGTTGGGGTGATCATTCCACCTGGGAGATGGAAAGTGTTATAGGTACTGTCCCAGAAATAAAGGGACGCGAATAGCAGAGGGTGGCTGTAGGTGAAACCAGGCTTCGATAGCTTAATCAGGTTATAGATGCCTAATTCTTCCTATTGCTGGGATTTCTTAGCTTCTACTTTCGTGAACCAATTTTGATAAGCAATATCAGAGGTGGGGCAAGATCGAAATGGCTTAAAATTACTTTTTACATAATCCAAAACAAAGGGGTCCTTAGGAGGAACAGTTGGGGTTTCTATGGTATTTGAACTAGGAGATTCTACTGCCTTAGGGGCGTCCATTTTGTTAAATAAGGGTTTGAAGCTATAACAAACTGGGAAAATCGTCCTGGTGTCTTTTAATATTTCAAAAACCGTAAGAGGGCCATTTAAAGCTAACCTCTTACCAGCAACGTTGGTAGGAATGAGTACCTGTGACGCATACATCATTTCTTTTTCTTTTGAAATAATCTGAGGGGCAAGAACGGATTGACCTTGGTGAGTGATGATTTTACTTTCCATGGTAGCTCCTGTAGTTTTTCCTTTCTTCTTGGAGACTTTCTTGAGTTGGGATGAAGTAGAAGAAGACATTTTTGAAAGATGTTGAAAGCTTGGATTTTTTTTTACGAGAGAAGGAGGGTAAAAGATTTAGAGTGTGAAAAGAAAAGAAAAAGATTAAGTTGGTGATGTTTTATAATGGGGAAGTTTAAGCATCCACCGAATAAAGGTGTGATACGTGGAGATCATGGGTTGGTGTGATGAAGAGGTGGCGTAAAATTAACATGGGTAATAGGCGTGATTTAAAGATAATCATTATTTGTAACTGCACCATGCTGTGAAGTGGCTCCAGGCGGTTAAGGAATCCAAAAGGTGCTATGATTGACGTGACTGGAGTCAAATGCATTAAATGTTACGATGATTCGAAAGTCCCATCAAAATCTTGTGTAGGTGTTTAAAATAGGTATTTCTCAGAGGAATCGAAATACATATTTTAAAGGGGCAATTTGTTGGCTGAAGATTTTGATAATGTTATTAGAAGCCAAATGAATTAAATGTTTTGATCGAAATGAGGTAAAGCGTCATGTTTCGAAGTAGCAGAAGCAGTGTTTCGAATAAGTATGTCAAAGCTTGGAGCTTCGAGTGGGAATTATGGGAACATATCTAAAGAAGTCTCGAAATAACAACAAGGTTGTGTCTGGGAAGAGCGTTCGAAACGGAGAAGTACCAAAGCATTTGAAATTCAAATGGAAGCGGGACTTTCGAAGTTTGAAAGTTATATGCTGGAGCATTTGGGGACACATGGAAAGACGAAAGAGGCATTGTCCTGCATGTTCTAAACGTGGCATAATCCTATAGCAAGACCGTTATGGTCGAATTAGTATAAATAGAAGTCTTAGTATTAGGATTTGGTGTGTCATATCTATTATACAAAATACTCAGTAACATTCAAACTACCACATGGCAAGGGAAACGAATGCAAGAGAAATGTATGTATGATAGCACCATGTATTTCTGATTTAATGAAAACCTTTTACCATTTCCAGCACTTTCCTTTATCCTTTTGTCAAATAACATTTACAAGTTTTCTCATTTACAGTCTTTTCACTTCGAAATCTCTTCTTCAAAGTTTTACATTTTAATGTTTTCTTCATATTTCAAGCACTTTATATCTCACAAAACTGTCATATTTTCCATACCTTTACCTTCAAGTCTTATCCTTCGAACGCATATTTTTACTTAAAGTCATTTAAAGATTTCTTGCATTAAACGCTTTCTTCATATTTCAAACCTTTTACGTTCCAGAAATCCTTTATATTAACTGTTTTGTAAGTCGAAACCATTTACTTCACTTTTATGCAATTTTACATGTCTTTACAATTAGCATTTATTCATGTAACTTAGTTTTCACACACACATTTTGATTACATCTTTAGACTTTTAGAGAGAGAAATCGAAATAAGCCAAACACATATACAATATCAACCATGAATATCTATTCGATCGTAAGAGTAACCTTAATATCCAAGGAGTCCTAGGATCAATCTAGTCGATCCTGTGAGTTACCAGAGGAATTGAATAACAGTCAGAAAGATTATTCGATAGTTTGGAAGACTAGCGGTTGTTTACCAGAAATCACTGGAAACACCTATGTTCTTTCCAGACATGATTTTTGCCTCAATGACATGATTTGCAAATCTTGTAACAATTAATCTTGTTCCGTTGCATAACCCATCGGCTTGGTCCAAATTTCTCATTAGCATAATAGGTGTACCAACCTTCAATTTGATCCTATGATTGGGAAGCCCTGACGTTCTTAATTTACTGAGAAATTCAGGAGTTAGAACTTCATATGCTTCAGTATAACTTGAATATGTTCTATCAATGGAATCAAAACTCAAATACTCTTTCTCTTCTCCTAAAAAAAAGTTTAAAAGCAAAACATAAATAAATTAGTAAAACTATGTTCTTAAATATATATATATATATATATATATATATATATATATATATATATATATATATATATATATATATATATATATATATATATATATATATATATTATGAATGTAATAATACAGTAAATATAAAACACATGTACCTGGTATCAAGTCTAATACATAATGATTGATTTTGTCCACAACTTCAATGGTTGAAGCAAGAATAGCCTTTCCTTGTAAGAATTCAACATCTTGATATTTTTCCAACAAATTGGGATATGTGTTTTTAACAATTGCTCTTATAGGATCATCAAAATTTGATATTAATAGCTCTTGAGGAATTTCAATATCAACCAAACCATCATTGGGTTCACAAATCTTACCATCACCCACATTTAAAATCCATTTTGAAAATTCCGCTAGTTCATTAGAACTTGTGTTGTCTCTTCCCTCTTGAAGTCTCATATTTTTTTATAGTGTTAAAACCTGGCAATAATCCCATACATAAGATGAACTAATTGATGCATGAACAATATCAGAACGCCCAGCTCTTGGAACAACAGGAAGAATCTGTCTAAAATCTCCTCCAAATACAACAACTTTTCCACCAAAAATAGTATTCTCAACACCCTTTTTGCTCATTACATCTTTAAGGGTTTTATCCAATGCTTCGAAGCAGTTCTTGTGAGACATAGGTGCCTCATCCCATATTATCACATCCGTTGCTTCAAATAATTGAGAATGTTCGGTGTCTTTGTCGATGTTGCAAGTTGAGTTGTCAAGCGTTGGCACAGGTATTTTGAACTTTGAGTGTGCTGTTCTCCCATTTTTCATGCAAGTTGAATTCACATTTGCTAAACCACATGGGCCATGAATCATATGTGTCTTGACCAAATGGTAGAGTTGCCTATCATCTTCTTCCGTTGGTATCTCTGCTGAAATGATCTTGTTTATATCATCTGGAGTCGGATACTTGCTTGAAGGATGCAAGAATAATAGTATATGGGCGTGTGGTAAACCCCGCTTTTGGAATTCAATGGTGTATATATCTGAAATTAAGTAAGTTTAAACTTAGTAAAACGATGCATATTACATATTTAATAAGATTAATGTCAAAAAATATAACTCGACTGAAAGGGTATTAAATTGACTTACATGCAATCACTCTCCCTAACACATGCTTTTTTGTTAGATCACACAACAACTCATCGAACTTAATTTTGAAGACTCTTGAGATGATATCTGGACGGTCTTGAGAATTCAAGTTAATTTTGCTAAGAAACCTTTGGATTTCAGGCCAGTTGGGATTGCAAGTAAATGTGATAAAAAGATCTGGAAATCCAACTTGGCTACAAATTGCCATTCCATCAAAATAGAGTTGTTCCATAAACCTCCGACTTCCAACATAAGTTAAAGGTAAAACCACTCTTTTACCTTTGTTTGATCCTTGAGTGTTTGCATTCTGTTCAGATGAGCTCAAATTGCAATATTTAGAAACACGCAGCTTTTTCTGATGTTTTCGAATATAATTCAATCTTTGTGACTCCATCATAGTAAATCCATCAACCAAAAATTGTTGAAACAACCTTCTTGACCGCAATATAGTGTGTGCCTCGTTATGTCTGCATTGAATCCTAAAAGCAAGCCATTCTCTAATGGTAAGCTTATTCCTCTTCATTTTTTTTTTTTGGTATTAGTTTCTCTAAGAAGAACTCCAAGTCTAAAACCATCTTCCCCATAAGGAAACAAAAGTGGATATTGATATGCCAGATAACTTGAATGAAACTCACTTATTCTTTTTAGCCTTCCGCTCTTTCTTTCAAGAAGAATATCCCTCTTAGAACCCATATCAACATCACCAACTATTAGGGCGGCTACCTCTGAAACAGTAGGTTGGTTATAAATCCTTCCATCTGTTGATCTATCAGATATTAGCTTAAGCTTGAGATCAGGCAAAGGACAATCCTTTAATCTATCTGCTGCCATCCTAAAAGATTTGGCATGTGTGTTGAACTCATCTAACATGTCCTTCAATCTACTAACTGTTTCTGGAATAATATTGGGGTTGTTCTTGCATATAAAAGGAAATACTATGATGCAGCAATGAAAAATATTTAATATGTTGTAAATAAAACAAAGTTTGGTAAAATTACCCAATTCCTTTAATTCTATGTTGAATCTTATTGTCGGTGTCGTAAACATACAGTTGAGCAAATTTTGGAGATTGTCCAGTTAAAGGTAACATGCTCCCAATTCGATGGCAAGTCTGTCCATGAATTCTTATGTTAGGTGGTCCACTTCCAGCTAAAAATCTGTTGTCGAATTTCATTCCCGGAGACGTAAAAGCAAACATCATGTTGTATATTCTACAAAATTGTTGATAATTTCGACTGTCTATCTCACTATTATCAAACAAAAGACGTTGTAGTAATAGTGGTGGTGTTTTCAGAAGTGGCAACACAACTTTCCCCTTTCCACAACATAGTTGAAACTTAGGAACTGCACTATGTTTTCGCTTGTCAGTTTTTTCTTGATACCACATAAGTGCCCCACATTGTGTGCATTCAACTATAGGATCACCAATATCAGAATAACCTATTTAAATGAAACGTAGTTGAGCAATTGGTTTATATTAAATAATAAAATTATAACTAAAATCGTTCATATTAAATAATAAAATTATAACTAGAATCCACATTAAATCATAGCAGGTATCAAAGTGCAACATGTAATGGACAACGTCAAATTGATATGTATAATGAATTTAAAGAAGAAATAAAGTTGGTTTTAATGATAAATACCAATATTTAAAGAATCAAATGATGTAGAATTGGAGTCATAGACATCTTCGTCATCATAGCTGGAACTTGAGTCATAATTTGCATCTGCGACATTGAATTCACATGAGCTATCACTGAGAGAATAATTTGTTACTGTCTCATCACCAGAGTAATCACTCTCAATGTTAACATCTGGAGTTGAAGTGAATGTTGTGGGTTCTTGTATAGGAATATTGCTTGTGGATGAAAAAGCCAGATTATGATTCTCATTTCCAAAATAATTGAAGAGTTTGACCGTCATGGATTGAATAACACCTACATTCAACTGTTTTTTTTATTTATGAACATAACTACTTGGATGTTCATGAGGTTCCATATTTCTTTGATTAGAAAATGAGGAAGTTATATCAGAAAGAGGTGTAACAGTCAACTGTTTTTTTGATTTTTGAATAGAACAACTTGGCGGTGCATGAGGTTTTATGTTTCTTTGGTTAGAACATGAGGAAGCTATATCAGAAAATGGTGTTTTGAAATGCGAAAAGGATGGAGAATTTATCCTGAAAGGACCCCCACTGTTATTGCTAAGGTTGTTATGAAGTTTGTAAGATTGGGGCATCTTACCTTCCATAATACTTTTCCTCCGCTGTCGTGCTGAAGCAGGCAGTTGATTTGTAGAAACAATATTGAAACTCTTCATTGTACTTGAGTTGCTTGATGCAGATGCTGGTGAAGGTGAACTCATATTTCTTTCATTAAAGATTGATGAAGTTAAATCAGATAGTGGTGTTCTGATATTAACCATGGTTGGAACATAATACCTTTGAGAGTTTTCAATGGGATTGATTGTGTTTTCATTAGTTCTTCCTTTTTTCAATCTTTTATCTTTAAGAATCTGCTTCCTTTTACGTCTTGCCATTGCTGCAACTTGTGGTTCCATAGTGTTGGTTAGGTCATGCAAAAATGAATGGGTAGAAAATCACTTTGATTGTATGGTTGTCATTCAATTTTTTTTTGTTAACCACATAAAATGATTGTAGACATAAAATGAATAAAGTTTTTGGTTATATGATAATAAATATAATTATTAATACAACATTCACGGTTCCAAGATTTTGAAGTAAAATACTGAAGTCAATAAAATACCAAGTGATTATTTTTGTGAACCATTTTAATTATTAATAATAATAATTAATAATAATAATAGCGTTAAATAGTGTTAAGTGTTATTTCAAAATTTAATTAAAAATGTTATAATTATGGACAATCAAGTACCAATAAGAAAAGGTAACTTTCCAGATTCTAACCATTCTGCCAATTAATCTTGAATTGAAAAGAAAAGCAATGGTCAGAAAAAATCATTATAGTTCCACTTTGGAAACCGAAAATGAAATATAGGCAGAATAATTATGTAAAAAATATCGTGTAAAAAATAATTGTATGTAAAGAATAGTTTCACGTAATTGGCAGAATAATTGTAAAAAATAATTGTAAAAATAAATATTTACCATATCATCTTAAATTTATTTATTCAACAGTGATAAATATGTGTCTCTTAGTTAATTACATTTATAAATAAATATCGTGTATTAGTGATATATATTAAATTTATTATCTTAATGTCTAACTAATTAAAATGAATTTATTATTGTCAATCAAAAATTATAATATTAAATAATAATATAATATTATTATTATATACGGGAAAAAGAATAAATTAAATCTAAGAATATCGGAAAATTTATTATAATATTAAATAATAATTTAACATTTATTATTACAATGAATCATATATAACATTTCAAAATTATGTATTTATTTCTTATGTTTTATTATATTCGATTTGTAATAAATATTTTTCAGTTTATTGCGATTTTTCAATAATTAAATATTAATGATATTATATAAAATTAATTTCATGAAATAAATTTATTTAATAAAGTGTTATATAAATATTTAATACATTATATTATATCATTAATTTATATAAAATGACATTAACTTATTCCTGTTTATAAAATTATTGTAACTTTTTTCCGGTTTATAAGCATGTTGAATTCGTGTGTCCATTATTAAAATATATGTAATTTACTATTATTGATATAAATAATTTTATAAATAGTTTAATTTATTACATTTATAAAATTATTTGTAATTTATTCACCTTTATAAAATTAATTATAAATTATTTAATTTATTAAAATGATTGTATCAATAATTTTTTATTTTATCATAAATTTTTATGATTATCATTTATCATTAAATTTTCATGATTACCATTTAATATTTTTTTATCATGATTCAAGAATATAAATGTAACCTTTCAAAAAATATACACAAATATATTTAGAAGTCGGTAGAAAATTTTATTGGTTAAATTATAATTCCATTCAAAATTTATTGATCATAAATTTTTGAAATCAAATCATGCATAAAAATAAAATGTATTAATGTGACCATTCAAAATATTTTCTATATATAATAAAAATAAATAATATTAATACCTCCATTCAAAAGATATATTTGTAAAGTTTTGATTTAATTTTTTTCATATCTTTATATATTCTAATGTATATAATATTCCTACAATATGAAACAGTATCAAACCTATAATATTAAAAGATAATTCAAATTTTATTGATCATAATATTTTATGGAATCAAATCATATATAAAAATTAAATATATTTATGTCACCATTCAAAATAATTTCCATATAAGTATAATAAAAATAAATGATAATAATGTCTCCATTCAAAAGATATATTGGTAAAGTATCGAATTAAATGGTACTCCAATATTTGATTAAAAAATTGTAATATTTGTTTTTAATATTGTATAAAAATATATTAATTAGTCGTACTTTAAAAAAATAAATCGTAAATATTTTATTAAAAATTGTAATATTTGTTTCTAAAATTATAGCAATTAAAAATAAAAAAATATCAATACAAAATAAAAATTTTATTCAAATTTCACGACAAATGAGAATTATAATTTCGATTCAAAATAAATTAGAATTTTGAAGGCACATCAACACCAACTTGTAGGTTATTATCTTCTCTTTAGGAGAAGAGAAATTCTATTTAAAAAAGATTGTAAATATGTTAATTGAACGAAACTTAGAGTAGTGTGTTTGCTAAAGGCAATGCTACATTCAAAACAACTTAGAATTTGGTGTAAAATAAATTCCAGTAGAAAAATATATTATGCCAAAACCAATGTTGATATGACATACAAAATATGAAAGCAATAATAATATACATATACATAATTTGAATCAAATATTGTTAAAAACATTCTTCTATAGAACCAGAAAATCATCGCATATCAACGTTGGTTTTATTATCTTATACATCTTAGATAATTATTGCCAATGGCTATATATAGGGTTTAGAATACATGGGAAGTTGTGATATCTTGGAATATCAAAATAATCCATTCTAATTCCAATAATATACATTTAATCTTGTAGTGTAATGATAAATAGTGAGTATTTTTAAATCACGCAATGAATAATATTCCATTTAATTATAATAGATCTAATTTGGTCATTCCAATTCCTTCCTCATTAACCGTGAGTCAAATATTAGAATTCAAATTCTGTCCAAAAAAACATTGGAATTCAAATATAAATAAGTTAACCGTGAATGAAACATTGGAATTGGAATTCAAATATAAATAAAATTCAAATATAAATAAAATAAATTAATAAATCAAATAAATAAAAAATAGTGTAAAATTATGATAGATTGACATGTAGCAAAATTAAATGTCAAATGAATATGGTAACAGCATAGTGTTGATTAGTCTATTATACCTTTGGAATAAGAAAAGTTATAACATCTAATCAAAAGGTTAGACTTGAAATTTCCAGGTACTTTACTTTTAATAGATTGATAATAGATAATAGATAGATAATTACTTCCATGTAGATTAAAAAAAATTAATTATGTGTAATTAATTTTCTTGAATTAATGTCTAATCAAAATTAAATTTTTAATTATTTAAAACTGAGCATGTTCCAAAAAAAATTGAAAAAAATACCATTTACGTGCTCCAAAAAATATACTCCCTCGTTCCTTTTTATTTGACGTTTTAGCCAAAAGCTCTCCAACCAAGATAGATGAATTGCTATAATTTTTTCCCCATTCTACCCTCATTCTCTTTCCAAATAAAACTCATTAAATTATTTAATTCAAATAATTAATTCCATATTTTGGGGCACACAACTCTCTCTCTTCCGTAACTACTCCTAAATTTTTGGAATTAATCTTGCATGCTATAAGAATATGTACTGCTGTTTCATTAAATATTTACTTTTACTATAAAAATATTTATTGCTTATTGTTTCAATGAATGGCTAAAGGAAAACTTAAGTTTCCCACCGTAAAAATACTTATTTCCTCCAATTATTTTAATAAAAACGTAAGTTTCCCACCATAAAATTAAAACCAATGATGAGGTTGAACCAATAATAAAAGGAGTAGTATATATAATATGGTTTCATATTATAAGTTCAAAATATTTACATCTCATCAAATATGGCTTTAGAGGAGGTTGAAGCAACTAATGACATTGATGAGTCCTATGAAGATAATTTACAAGAGGAGGTTGAAGGAAACAATGACATTGGTATATTTTTTATTTCATGTGTGTTTGTTTTTTATGTGGTGGTTTCTATACTTAAATTCACAGTGATATTTCATGTGTGTTTATTTTTTATGTGGTTGTTTCTAGTAATTTTGTTATTTTTTAAAAAAAAATTATAGTGTATGTTGCAGAAAATTTTGAAACAGAATCTAGAGAAAGAAAGAAATTAAGAATCTTAAGCAATGAAGAACGCATGTCTATTTATCATGAGCTACTACAAAAAAGCGTTGATGGACAATTACGTAAAGGAGCTACAAATGAGGTGGCTACAAAAATTTCATTGTCAAAGTTATGTTCTTAGTTGCTCAAACTCGGCCACGATTTGACGCAGGAGAAAATGAAACTTTTTCAGGTAAAATTGATGTTTTCCCGTTTGTTACCCATGAACCGGCTCAAAGGTCAAGTATTAACAGAGTTGCAGGAACAATGGTAACAAAAGCAATAACTTCGGTTAAGAGAGATGTGGTAAGATCATTCCTTATTGACAAAGTCCTATCGGTTATAAGAGAAAAATGGCCAAGAGATGACTTGAAGTCAACAATATTTATTCAGCAGGATAACGCAAGGACACATATAAACCATAATGATTCTATGAGACTGCTACCAAAGATGGATTTGATATTCGTTTAATGTGTCAGCCTGCAAACTCTCCAGATTTAAATATCTTAGATCTTGGGTTTTTCTCGGCTATACAATCATTGCAATACAAGGAAGCACCAAAAACTATTGATCAACTTATCGATGCAGTGGTGAAGTCATTTGAAAATTTTCCTTCAATTATGTCCAATCGTATATTTGTATCATTGCAATTATGCATGGTAGAGATCATGAAAGTGACAGGTTCCAATAAATATAAAATTCCTCATATAAGTGGGATGTAGTCACATTTGAGATTTTCAAATAGAGTTTTTTTTTAAGTTTATGGACTGTACTCCTAAAATTTAGTTTATGGAGTAACAAATTTAGTTACAGTAACTTTTGCCATAAATATAGTTTATTAGTCACTTTTATCATATGTATTGTGCGTGAGAATTAAGTTTATATTTTCCTAAACTTTTGCCATAAAAAGTTACAATAACTTCATAAACTTTAGCAAATCTCCTGCACGTAACTTCCTAAACTTTTGCCATGATTTTTTTTAATGTATCAATAAAAAAACAATAAGAATGAACTTAAGAAATGCATTCCTAAATTGTAGCAATAACAAGGAATTCTTCTCCATACTTATTTTATAAAAAAATACCAATAATAAGGACTTCTTAAATAACAACTCCTACAACTTATGCACTTAAGCCAAATCTAAAATGAGATACTCCATACTTAGTCCACAAATATTTTTCAGTAAAATTTTGGAAGAAGTTTTTTATCATCTTTTTTATCGCAGGTCGAAACTCAGTATGGTGGGAAGATTCTTCTCCGTTTTTTTCTCCTTCTTCGTCTTCTTCAGAAAATTTGTTCAAATCAAATTCATAATCTGCCTCTTCATTTAAATCAAAATCCAGTACAACTCTTGATAATACTTCTTCTTCTTCGTTGTCATCTTGTTCTTGAATCTTGTCAAAAGAGTCTTCCACGATTTCCCCTTCTTCTTGCTCCAATGACTCTTCCACTCTTGTCAAAAGAGTCTTCCACGATTTCCCCTTCTTCTTGCTCCAATGACTCTTCCACTCTTTCTTCTTTTTGAAGATCCATGGAGTCTTTTGTTGTTCCACCACAGCTCTTTTGTTTTGTACGAGATAATTTAAACAATGATACTAATCCTTTTTATAGAATTATTAGTCTTCAATTGAAAATTTTGTTCCTTTGACAAAATTTAATGTTAAACATTTTTCTATGTAATATTGGAATATAATTTGAAGTGAGTGTGAAGTGAGTTATTACATATATTAAATTTTCATGGGAATATGAATACGTATTAAGAAAGAGAATTTTATGGAAAATGTGAAGTGAGTTATTACATATATTAAGAAAGGAAAATTTTATAAAATATAAAGTGGACTTATTTAAAAAGTAAGAGTATAATTGGTAAATTGTAACCTTAAAACATCAAAACGACACTTAAATAGGAACAAAAAAAACCTTCTAAAACGACACTTAAAAAGAAACGGAGGGAGTAACTAATTTAGAATAAAGAGTATTTTTTTTTTAATAAATGTATTTTCTTTTATTGTAAGCACAATAATCTTTTTGTACATCTTATACATAATAATAATAATAATAATAATAATAATTAAAAAAAAAATATTAAAGTATAAACTATATTTAGAAAACATAAAATATACTTTTATATTTTAGAGGTGCATTCATTTTAATATGGTTTTACGACCTATAAAAACATAACAATTCTTTCCTATAAGACAAAATGATTGACACATTTAATTTAGAAAGATTATACGTGAATTTAAGAATTTTAATTATATATAAACCATTAACAGTTGGTAATACAACATTTAGTCACTACAATCTAAATACACAATTAGAAATAAACAAAACAATTTTTAAACATGGCATTGACATGAGAGCTAAATAGAAAAAGAATCCCACAGTTCACATAAAATGTTTTAGAAAAATGTATGGAAATTGAATTGTGAGCTTTTGAACATTGATTATTCACTTTTGTTCTTTCTTCCAGGGTCTGGCATATCGCCATATCCAGCAACAATACATGTGAATTTTCCTCCTAGTGAAGCACACCAAGTCTTTTACGCTCAAATGGTGATTTAACTCTCTTAGTCTATTAGGCAATATTATTTCAAATTGTAAGTCGAGTATAATAGACACTAATATGCTTTCAAATTGATTTTGAGCTTAAGGTTTCAAAACCCATTTTGTAGATCTTATGTATGATATTTTGACGTTCAATAGAGCATAAGTTTAAAAAGAAGAAATACATAAATTTGACGGCTTATAGAAAAATTTGAAAACAGTGAAATTAATTGATATTGCTGACAAGGGTTTAAGATTCTTATAGTGAACTCTAAGAATCCAAAAAGTTATGCTTATTGAATGTGGGTTGAGAAAACAAAAAGTAGAGTAAATTTAAGAGTATCGAAAATCTTTTGTTTTTAGTTGCGTAAATAGATAAGGAACCGACAATTGATCTTTCTAATAGTCCAAGCACTCTCATAATTTCACGTGTCTCATTATAAATAAACTTTATTTCATTTAAAAATCGAAATAATTTTATTAAATAAAACTTACCTCTTTTAGTAATGTCAATATAATAGAAGGATTGAGAGTTTATCAGATGTCTAATTTACAAAAATATTCATCTCTTTTTATTATATTTTATAGATATAAAAAAATTTAGCATGATAATTTTTCTCTCTATTTCTAAAAGTTAGATAATGTTATTTAATTTTGTCATATTTAATTATTTATTAAATTATTTAAATTTGAGAAGTTTTCAAGAGAATTTACTATATGATAACTTTATCTAACTTTTTATAATAGATAGATAAGAATTTATGTTTTAGTGGTGCTAAATTATAAAATTAGTAAGACAATGTTCCATATCTTAGCCCCTTAATTGAGAAAACTCAATAGTTGATAATTTTGAAATTCATTATTGGAGAGTATAAAATAATTATTATTATGGAAGAACAATAACTTTTTCATTGGATGTCACATTGTCCTCATTAGATATGTCTTGACGTCTCTACCAATTTTTTTTTCTTTATAACCTGCAAATATAATCTCTTCTAAAAATTTATGTTAAAATATTTTTTAGGTTTAAATGATCTTTGATAAGTTGGAGTTTTTATTTTTTTGTGCGTAGATTTTTTTTTATGAAAATAATTTTTAAATGTTAAAAAAAATTTGGTTTTAGCTTCTAAAGTTAAAATCCAAAAATCAAATCAAATATTTAAGGACTTTATCCAGAAAAAAAATACAGGGACAAAAAATAAAAACTCGTCAATTTACATGGACCAAAAGACTATTTAAGTCTATTTTTTACTATGATATTCTGAAAATGTTCATAAACTATTGGATTAGTTGGGATAAAATGTGTACGGATAAATAAGTTGGGGTTCGAGGATTAAGGGATTTCAATTTAGCCTTGCTAAAAAATGGTGGTTGAGATTACAAGTGGGTCAAGAGGGTTTTTGGTATAAGATAATAGTTTATAAATTCGAGAGAGATTATGGTATAATGTGATAATTTCTAAATGCATAGCGGTCGATATGTATTAAAGAGCGGTAAAGCATCAGTGTTGGGGAAAAATTGTCTAGAGTTAAGGAATGGTGGGCTTGGACATGGGTAAGTGGCTAGACGAAAGGTTGTCGTGTGTTGTGGGAAACTTTGAAATTAGTTCTTTCTGGAATAATCCTTAGTTGGAAGAGGGCTCTATATGTTCTAGATTTAATGTAACTTTAAGTTAATAGTGGATTATAATATTTTAGTGGCGAAGATGAAAAGGTTAGGGTGGGGGATTGATGGGTTAGGTTGGAGGTGGAGGAAGAAACTTTTTATCTGGGAGGAGGCGCAAGTGGTTGAGTATTATTCTTTACGAATAACTTTGTTTTGCATAATAACTTAAAGGATCGTTGAGAATGGACCCCGAATCCTGAGTCTGGGTATACCATGAAATGAGTCTATCATATTCTAACTGGTATCGACCAAATTGACTCTGAGCCAATCTAAGAGTTTCATTCAAAAAAAATTATGCCTCTTAAAGTCTATCTTTTTTTACAATGAAGTTTTTCAATCTCATAATCCTGATTAAACGCAACTTGATAGGAAAGGAATTATTTTGGGTGCCTCGTTAGAATGCGTGTGTAGTTTGAAGAAAGAGAAGACTATACAACATGTATGTATTTCTTTATGAAATTGTCTTTGGATTGATTGTATTTTGGAAATCAACAACTTAGAAGAAGTGTTCAAAGTGTTCAAGTTGATATAGCTTTTTAAGGTTGTATGGAGGTGCAGAAGGTACACATGTTGGACATGTTCCACCATACTGCTCGACATCTTGGCCTAGCACGTCAAGACTCTACTATTGCGTTTTAGAAGAATCTCTGATCAAATATTGGATCAAATTTTATTGTTATTAAGTTAACAATATGATTTCATGATTTGTTGGACAATTGTGAAGATCAAATCAAATTTAAAGAGAATTAAATTTGAATTCATAACAAACCAAATCATATCTTTTTCTTAGAGATATTCAAGGAACAAATCAAATCTCCAACTGATTTAGCAATATTTTTGGACAAAATCAAATCTCATATCCATGAAGAAAAGTCCAAAATAATTTCTATATGAGGAGGATACAACAAACTTTGGAATTAACACATTCAAGCATTCAAGTGTTTACATTGAAGATTTTTATAGTGATAGGTTTGTGTCTTGTACTCCACGTTAATTCCCTAATAGAATTAGTGTAGAATCTATATGTACACCTCTATGTTTCAGTAACTTGGCATGGAAGATTTGCCTAGTAGAGTTGTAAAACTCAACATCATTCAACGTGTTGATTAAAGTTGATCACTAAGGTTTAGTGGTTGTAATATCCTATCACGGGTTGTGTGATAGAGAAGAAAATGAGTGGATTCTAAGATTTAGAGGGAGGCTCTAAATAAAAAGTCGTTGGGTAGTGTTAGGAAGACGCATTGAACATCATGGGCTTTTCGTTACTTGTAATTCTAATGTACTAAGCTACTAATAGTGAATTTTCTTTCTTTGGGTTGTGGACTCAACCCTCCCGACGTATGTGTGGTTTCACTGAAAGTGTTAACCAATTCTCTGTGTTATTTATTCCATCAACTTGCACAACTCGTTTTGGTATATATGTGTTAATTCAAGTATAAGTTGTTATCACGGCACAAAAAATACCCAAGCGTATCGCGCGCTCAAAATACAATAGAGTCGCCATTAAAATTTATATATTCCAAAAGGAAAGGGAAAATACCGATAAAACCCTCAAAGAACAAGAATATGGTTATCGCAACCATAAGCGGGTTAGAGATTCGATTATGCAAGGGGAAGATATTAGCACCCCTCACATTCATCATACTCAACGGGACCCATTTATTTAGTTTTGCAAAAGAGTTTTTGTGTGATGTTATTCGTTTTCTTCTACTTATTATGTGTTATGTAAATAAAGACTAAAAATAGTTTTTTATTAGGGTGTCTGATGAGACGTTGGATCTCTCTCCTACGTATCCTCTAGTGCAATATGGAACTCACGACTGTGTAGTTCTTAGGGAAGAAATGTTTTTGTATTTTTTAAAATAGTGTCTGACGAGATGTTGAATCTCACTCCTACATATCCCTAGATGCGATGAGGAACTCAAGGATATGTAGTTATGGGCATAAAAGAATTGTAGGCTGGTTAGTTTTAATGAACGATGTTAGGGTCACATTCTAGTGGTTAAACTTTGCTTATATGCTCGCATGTGTGAGACTTAAGTGTTTGTTTGTTTCGCGGTAGAACGGATAAACATGTTCTTTGTGAAAAAATTTGAATCGCGTAGGGGTGGAAAAATAGTTTGGTTGATTTAGTTGCTTTTATGTGGGAGACGGGCATTCTAACCCCAAGCTAAGTACGACTAGAAATCAAAATACTCAGGAAACTGAGAGGATAAATATGTCAATACCATTCCTTTTTCATCCCAATCTTTTAAGGAAATTTGTGAGGCGAATTTAGTCATAAGTCCTTAGCGTGAGATAAGCATTCTAACCACAAGTTAAGTACATATAGCAATCATAATATTTAGGAAACAAAGAGGATAAGTATGTCCAAACCATTCATTTTTCATCCCATAAGGATCAAACTAAACTCGTTTACTTAAAGTGTTTTCAACGGAAGACAAGCATTTAAACCACAAGATAAGTACGGCTCTAAATCCAAATACTAGGGAAACATAGAAGATGAGTACGTCCAAACCATATCTTTTTTGACTGGTTTTATTATGAAAATTATTTTGAAGCATTTATTATACAGGAAAAGAAAACTTGGTAGTTATTGTGTCTCACAATTGATCATGCGTGAAAGAGCTTTGGAGTTCGGTACCCAAGAGAGTAGCAAGATTGGATAAATCAATTGAGAGCTTTTGTGTCTTGGTCTTGTTGAAGATCAAAAGAAGAGAATGGGTTGAATCAACATTAAACGGTTAGGGTTTATAGGGTTGCTCTTGAACAATTCTCTTGTAATCATACTTTTTGCAAAGTAAGAAATTTATCTTAATTCCAAAATGGAATCGTGGGGATACCTAGCCATAGCGAGGACGATTGGTGAATTTCCTAAACAAATTCTTATGTTGCTCTCTCTATCTATATCTTACTCTAATTTCCTTTCTATATGCAATTTGTTGAATGTGTTGTTTGATCGATCGATTCGTATAAAAAATTTCTTTGATTGTTAAAGTTTAAATTTTTTTGTTGATTAGCTTATAATCACTTTGATTGTAAGTTTTTTTTCATATCAACGAAGCTCAAAAGAAAATTCTGAAAAATTAATAGTGCGCAAAGTGTTCGAAAAATTGTCAAGCTATGTTTTTAACTTGATTTCATTGGAAATATGAAACTGTTGTGTTTTATATTAAATGGTTAATTGGTATATTATCATGTTGATTGATTTTATCATTATCTTAATTCTATACGGCTTGTGTATATCTGAGTTTCCAATAACTAGGTTCGTTTAGACTGTTATTTTGATCTAGGCCAAAAACCTTGCGCTCAACATATTTTTCAAATAAGTTTTTAAATACATGTGTTTGAAAGGTAATTTTTAATTTGGGATCTATTTATCCCCCTCTAGATAATTCGTTGTAGTCTAATAATTCATTCGTTCCATAACACCATTTTGTTGTGGAGTTCCAGGAGCTGAAAAGTTATGTTCAATACCAAATTTATCACAATATTCTTTAAAGAGGTGGTTTTCAAATTCACCTCCATGATCGTTTTGGATGGAAACAATTTTAGAATTCAATTTGTTTTGGGATAACTTGGAGAAACATGTGAAAGTCACGAATGTTTCATCTTTGCTATGCCAGAAGATAGTCCAACAAAATCTTGAGTAATCGTCTATAATTACAAACCCATAGCAGTTGCCACTTATGCTTTTGGTCTGTGATGGTCGAAATAAATCCATGTGAAGGAGCTCAAGAGGTCTCGAAGTTGAAATAACATTTTTAGATTTAAAAGAGACTCTTCTTTGTTTTCCCTTTTGACATGCTTCACATAGGTGATCTTTTAAAAACTTTATTTTAGGTAGACCAATTACTAAATATTTTACAACTATCTTGTTAAGTAGATCAAAGTTGACATGTGCCAAACGTCTATGCCATAAGCATGAATCTTCACCCATGGTGACAAGACATTCAACATTACTCAAGGATACATCTCTTAAGTCTAGCATATATATATATATATTGTTTATCCTCATGTTGTAAGTGTTTGTTTGTTGGCATTATTTTTTGGTAAAACCAGATTTGTGAATGTCATGACTGATGTCATAACATTCTGGGATAAAGGTACATTCTGCAGAAGGAATGTTCTACAAGAACTACTCAGTATGAGTGACTATCATGATCATTAAGCTATGATCATATGTACTGAATTCTACCAAAATCAGTGAGCAAGATACATGATGTCATAACCAATGTTAAAACATCCTGTACTGATCAAGTTGCTGTGCAGATTTATTATTCTTGAGAATTTTCAGGAAACTGGTGTGCTACTCTGAGTTGAAGAATTATTGTCCAGATCAGCTGCTCACATGGACATTAGGTTAACCTTGCTTAACTCTAATCTGTTATGAAAAAGCCCTAGACCAAGTCTTTAGGTTAACTTTAGTTAACCCTAGATAATTTTATGGAAGCCCTAAATGAGGAATAGTCTGCTTATATATTTCTCACGAAGCCTAATGGACTGCAGCAATTTGACAGAAGATCAATAAGGCATTGTATAGTTGTAACTACTGTGAGCCAAGCAATTATCGTTTTGATAAGTGACTTGGAGTAGGATTTGGTTGTAAGGGTTGTTTATCACTCAAAGCTTTGAAGCACGAGTGTTTGTGTCTCTTGATTAAATCTTTGAAGCAAAATCAAGTGTGTGTATTGAAGAATGTCTTCTTAATCTCATTAATCAATAGATTAGTATCACTGCTGTGATTGAGGGGGAGTGAGTAGGAACTCAGGTTTAAGTAGGACTTAGATTGAAGTTGCATTGGGTAGGTCTTAAGTGAAGGAGATAAACTGGTTGGTTTATTCCTAAATTAACACCTCTTATAGTGAATTTCCTCCCTGGCTTGGTAGCCCTCAGAGTAGGTGTTATTACACACTGAACTGGGTTAACAATTGATTGTGTCCTTTACTGTATTTTAAATTACTGTTTGGAGTGTGTACAAGTTTGTCAGATACGGTGTCATAACATTCACTGTGACATTAAGTATTTGTTGCCAGAATTTCAATTGGTATCAGAGCAGGCACCCTGCCTGTCTTTCTGGTGAGATCTAGGGATATTAATTTCTGGCGCTATGGACAAGGAAGGAGGATTTGGGAATAGACCACCTATTCTGGATGGATCAAATTATGACTACTGGAAACCTCGTATGATTGCCTTCTTGAAGTCACGGACAAAAAGGCTTGGAGAGCTGTTGACAAAGGATGGAACCATCCCACCATAACTGGGAAAGATGGGACGACCAGTCTGAAACCTGAGGAAGAATGGAGCAAAGAAGAAGATGAGTTAGCCCTGGGTAACTCTAAAGCATTAAATGCCTTGTTCAATGGAATTGATAGAAACATATTCAGACTAGTACATCAATGTGAACTGGCCAAGGATGTTTGGGACACTCTCAAAACCACCCATGAGGGTACATCCAAAGTAAAAATGTCAAGACTTCAGATGCTCACTACCAAATTTGAGAACCTAAGGATGATGGAAGATGAGACCATTCATGAGTTTCACATGAACATCTTGGAAATTGCCAACACCTCAAGAGCATTGGGAGAAAAGATGTCAAAAGAAAAGCTGGTGAGAAAGATTCCCAGATCCTTGCCTAAAAGGTTTGCAATGAAAGTGACTGCTATAGAGGAAGCTCAGGATATCTGCAACTTGAAGGTTGATGAACTCATTGGGTCACTTCAGACTTTTGAGATGGGGATCAGTGACAATGTTGACAAGAAAAACAAGAGCATAGCCCTTGTATCCAATACTGAAGATGAAAGCAAGGAGAGTGATGAAGAGAATATTTCAGAAGCTATAGCTATGCTTGGAAGGCAGTTCAACAAACTCATCAAGAGAATGGACCCAAAGTCAAGGTCAAATGTCAAGAACATTCGCTCTGACATTAGCAGATCCTATGACTCTAGCAGAAGAACTAAGTATGAAGAAAAGGGAAATCAAAGAAGAGGAATCCAATGCCATGGATGTGAAGGATATAGGCACATTCGAGCTGAATGTCCTACCTTTCTTAAGAAACAAAAGAAAGGAATGTCTGTTACTTGGTCTGATTGTGACTCAGAAAGTAACTCTGAAGAAGAATCTGCTAAACTAGTTACTGCACTATCTGGTATTTGTAACTCTGATAGTGACTCTAGTGATGAGGAAGTGACATTTGAAGAACTTGTTGACTCCTACAAGAAGCTATGTATCAGAAGTGCTGAAGTCTGTCAGCAAAATGAGAAATAGAAAAAACTCATAGTGAAGTTGGAGGCTGAGAAGAAGGCAGACACTGATACTATAAGCCATCTCGAAGGTGAAGTTCAAATGCTAAACTCCAAACTTGATCAGATGACTAAGTCTGTCAAGATGTTGACAAATGGAACTGACAAGTTGGAAGAAATCCTTCAGGCTGGACAAAATGCAGGAAACATGTCTGGTCTAAGATTTGTGGCTGCAAAGAAATCTGATGTTGACAAGAAGAAGACCAGGCCTGATAAACAAATGTCAAAGCAGATGTCACAACATAGCACTCAACATCAAGAACAGAGAAATATGAAGAAAAAGTATCAAAGATGGAGATGTCATCATTGTGGAAGGTTTGGTCACATAAAGCCATTCTGCTTCAGATTATATGGATATCCTAATCAGGCCCCATATGTCAAACCTAAGACTAACAAGGCACCATATACTCAACAGTGGAAGAAAAAGTATGCAGCCCTGATAGCTCACACCTCCCTTAGATTCTCTGCCAAGGAAGACTGGTACTTTGACAGTGGATGCTCTAAACACATGACTGGAATCAAGAATCTGCTGAATGATGTTAAACCTCATACTACTAGTTATGTCACTTTTGGAGGTGGTGCTAGAGGAGAAATCAAAGGAGTTGGAAACTTGGACTGCCCTGGAGTTCCAAACCTAAATGAAGTGTTGCTGGTAAATGGGTTAACTGTTAATCTCATAAGTATCAGTCAATTATGTGATCTAGGATTCAAAGTCAACTTCACCAAGTCTGAATGTCTTGTAACTAATGAAAAACAAGAAGTTGTAATGAGAGGAGTCAGATCAAAATACAACTGTTACTTATGGGAGTCTGAGAACACTAACTACTCTTATGTATGCTCTATAGCCAAAGAAGAAAAGGAAGTGAAATTGTGGCACCAAAAACTTGGTCATTTACATCTAAGAGGGATGAAAAAGATCATATCCATGGAGGCAGTCAGAGGGATTCCAAGGTTTCAGATTGATGAAGGGAGAGTCTGTGGTGAATATCAGGTTGGAAAGCAAACTAGAATGTCACATCCAAAGACAAGACATCTGACCACCTCTAAGGGGCTAGAACTTCTACATATGGATCTGATGGGTCCAATGCAGGTGGAAAGTCTTGGTGGAAAGAGATATGCCTATGTTGTTGTGGATGATTTTTCCAGATTCACCTGGATAAACTTCATTAGGGAAAAGTCTGATGTATTTGATGTATTTAAGGAACTGTGCAAAAGAATTCAAAGAGAAAAATAAGGATGCATTGTCAGAATCAGAAGTGATCATGGTAAGGAATTTGAAAACAGTAAGTTTGATGAGTTCTGTTCCTCAGAAGGAATCAATCATGAGTTTTCTTCACCCATAACTCCTCAACAAAATGGAGTTGTGGAAAGTAAAAACAGGACTATACAGGAATCTGCCAGAGCAATGATACATGTCAAAAGGCTTCCTATTCATTTTTAGGCTGAAGCTATGAATACAGCTCGTTATGTCCATAACAGGGTCACCTTAAGAAAGGGAACATCATCTACCATTTATGAACTATGGAAAGGAAGAAAGCCTACAGTGAAGTACTTCCATGTCTTTGGGAGCAAATGCTATATTCTGACAGATCGTGAACAAAGGAGAAAGATGGACCCTAAAAGTGATTAAGGAATATTCCTAGGATACTCTAACAACAACAGAGCATATAGGGTATTCAATTCCAGGACCAAAGTTATGATGGAATCTATAATTGTCATAGTTGATGATCACCATGAGGAAACAAATGTCCCATATGATGTTGAGACATTTTTTGAGACTTCAACTCAAGTGTCTAAAAAGGATGATGTGCTTAATCCTACTCCATCAGAGTCTGAATCAAAGGAAGCTAACAAAGATCCTTCCATCAGAATTCAGAAAGATCGTCCTAAGGAACTCATCATAGGAGATCCTAACAGTGGAGTCATTACAAGATCTAGAGAAATCATCACAAACTCTTGCTTTGTGTCTAAGATTGAACCAAAAAATGTTAAAGAGGCTTTGACTGATGAATACTGGATTGGAGCAATGCAAGATGAATTGAACCAGTTCAAGCAACATGAAGTATGGGAGTTAGTTCCTAGACCAGAAGGAACAAACATCATTGGCACAAAGTGGATCTACAAGAACAAATCAGATGCTGAAGGAATTATCACCAGGAATAAGGCAAGGCTTGTTGCTCAAGGATACACTCAAGTTGAAGGGGTTGATTTTGATGAGACGTTTGCTCCTGTAGCCAGACTGGAATCAATCAGACTTCTATTGGGAGTTGCTTGTCTCCTTAAGTTCAAGCTATTTCAGATGGATATGAAGAGTGCCTTCCTAAATGGGTACTTAAATGAGGAAGTATATGTGGAACGGCCTAAAGGATTTGTGGATCCAAACTGTCCTGATCATGTCTACAAATTGAGGAAAGCTTTATATGGTCTGAAACAAGCTCCTAGAGCTTGGTATGACAAGTTGACAAATTTCCTCACTGACAAAGGATACAGGAAATGAGGTTTGGATAAAACTCTTTTTGTCAAAAATGAAGGAGGAAAGATAATGGTAGCTCAAATTTATGTTGATGACATAGTGTTTGGAGGAATGTCAGATAAAATGGTTAAACATTTTGCTAACCAGATGCAAGCTGAATTTGAAATGAGCCTCATGGGAGAATTGACCTACTTTCTTGGACTGCAAGTCACACAGATGGAAGACTCAATTTTTCTGTCTCAAAGCAAGTATGCAAAGAATATTGTCAAGAAGTTTGGAATGGAGAATGCCAGTCATAAAAGGACTCCTGCACCTACTCATTTAAAGTTGTCCAAAGACACAAGTGGGGAAAATGTGGATCAAAGCTTGTACAGAAGCATGATAGAAAGTCTGCTATACTTAACAGCCAGCAGACCTGACATTGCTTTTGCAGTTGGAGTATGTGCAAGATACCAGGCTGAACCCAAAGTAAGTCACATCAACCAGGTGAAAAGAATTCTGAAGTATGTGAGTGGAACTTACAATTATGGAATGTTGTACTCTCATAGATGTGAACCAATTCTGTCTGGTTACTATGATGCTGATTGGGTTGGTAGTGCTGATGATAGAAAGAGCACCTCTGGAGGATGCTTCTTTTTGGGAAATAATCTTGTCTTCTAGTTCATCAAGAAACAAAACTGTGTGTCTCTATCTACTGCTGAAGCTGAATACATAGCAGCTAGTAGCAGCTGTTCTCAAATGATCTGGATGAAACAGATGCTGACTGAGTATAATGTCACACAAGATGTCATGACATTGTACTGTGACAATCTGAGTACTATCAACATTTCCAAGAATCATATACAACACAACAAGACTAAGCATATTGACATTAGACATCACTTCATCAGAGATCTTGTGGAGGAAAAGGTGATTAAGCTGGAACATGTTGCCACTGAACTACAACTGGCTGACATTTTTACCAAGGCACTTGATGCTAGTCAGTTTGAAAATTCAAGGGGCAAGCTGGGTATTTGCCAATATGAAGAGATGTAGCAATTAATTTTGCTTAAAACAAGGGATGAAAGAGATATTTTAGTCAAGTCTATTCTGATTGGGCTAATCATTTGTTTCCCTCTTTCTTTCCAAAATTCTAAGAAGTGGAATAGACATACTTATATCTCCCTCTTCTCTTTTTCCTGCAACATTCTCCACTCCCTCAAAAGAAGATTTCACACATGCTGTCACTTGTTTTCTCAATCTCTCAAGATGTCTCAACAATCTGTGTCATCATCTTCATCAAAGGCAACTGCATCTTCCTCACCCTCTGACACCGAACCTATGGCAATAGTAAACTGCATGGATGATGATGTTCTTGAAATAACTCCACTTCGTGAAATGGCAGCTGATCCTACTAAGGTCAAGAAGCTGCGAACCAGACATGCAAGAAGATCACAAGCTTCTCCATCTGGTAAATCTTCTCAACCATCATCTTCTGTTCCTCCAGAGATAGCTAATAGAGAAGGTTCTGCTTATGTGCATCAAGCTATTGCCAGACTAGTCACTAGGATTCTTAATGAGAATCACTCTGTTCCTGGCATATCTATACCATTGAACCAAGAAACTGCTAGCCCTAATGTAGAAAGGGATCCATATGTCACTCAGAATGTTGAGACACCTGATGACAACATTGGGAAATCTCCAGAAAAACCTGATGGTCACCAGACCCCTACTGACAAGGATGTTGAACCTCCTGTCATTGATGTTGATGAAGAATTCTCTGAAAATGATTTAATTGCCAATATCAACCCTAGTATAGCTAGAAGGATGATGAGTAGAAGAGAGAAGCAGAATGTTGACCAAAGCCCCTCCAAAGAGAAGGCTACTGAAGTTGTTCATGAGAAGGCGAGGCCTGAGAACAAGGCTGAGAAGGATAAAAAAGCTGGAACTTCGAAAGGGAAAGGGAAGGTAAAAGCTAGGGTATCTGTTGGTAGTCTCTCAAAACCCTTGAGACAACCTATAGCCAAGAAAAGAAAGGCTCCTGAACCCTCTGAATCTGATGAAGAATCAGACTTTGATTTTGATGTTGAGAGCAATGTTCCAGACATTCCTCTCAGGAAGAAACCCTCTTCTAGAAAACTGCCTAAGGTTCCTGAAGTTGCCATTGACAACATATCCTTTCACCATCCAGAAAATGCAAGCAGGTGGAAGTATGTGTTTCTAAAAAGGATTGCCTTGGAAAGGGAGCTGAACAGAAGTGCTATTGAATGTAAGGAAGTCATGGATCTAATCAAAGTTGCTGACCTGATGAAAACAGTGGCTAAGTTTTCCAACTGCTATGAGATTCTTGTCAAAGAATTCATAGTAAATTTGTCTGGTGGTTGTGCTGATGGAAAGTCAGCTGATTTTGAGAGTGTTTATGTGAGAGGAAGGAAGGTAAATTTCTCTCCTACTGTGATAAACAAATACCTAGGAAGGCCTGATGATGCTCATCCTGAGCTTGAAGTTACTGACAACCAAGTTTGTCAAACCATCACTGCCAAGCAAGTCAATCACTGACCCTTGAAAGGGAAGCTAATTGCAAGCAAGCTGAGTATGAAGTTTGCCATACTGCACAAAATTGGTGCAGCTAACTGGGTTCCCACCAACCACAAATCCACCATTTCCACAGGTTTGGGAAGATTTATCTATGCTGTTGGAACCAGAACAAACTTTGATTATGGCAACTACATCTTTGATCAAACATTGAAACATGCTGAGAGCTGTGATATTAAAGGCCCTATTGCTTTTCCCTCTCTCCTGTGTGGTATAATCATTGATCAGTATCCTGATATTCTGGTTGAAAAGGACTATGTGTGCAAAAGAGCTCCTGCACTTGGTTTTCACTATAAGCTGTTTCAGGGTACTCATGTCCCTGACATTGTTATGACATCTGCTGAGACATCAAATGTCAAAGCCCATTCCAAGAAAGCTGATCTTATAGCTGTTCTAAAAGAAACCTGCAGAGAGCTTGATGCAAAAAAAAGGACTCTTGAAGAGCTGATTGCTAGTCTGGAATAGGAGGGGAATGAAGAACAAATGAGGGAAGAAGATGCTGATGACGAACACCATGATGGAAACTCACCAGAAAATGCTGCTGAAAATAGTGCTTCCTCGGGGGATGACAGTACCTGAAGGTCTGCGTTTGCTGCGTTGAAAAAGATTGATGCTGGAACCTGTTGTTATTGTTGTTGTTTGATATCTTCTCTTTGTTTCTGTTTTTTTTTTTAAATTCCTTTTGGATGACTGTATAACTTAAAGTACTGGTACCTTTGGCCTCTTTATGGCTAAAAAGGGAGAGAAGAAATTGTGGTAATTTTGGTAGAATTAGATATTGGTAGCTGTTATTAAAAATTTTGCTGCTTTCTAATCTCTGATTGTTTAGGGGTTTTAGCTAAAAATTTGCCAAAGGGGGAGTTTGTAAGTGTTTGTTTGTTGGCATTATTTTTTGGTAAAACCAGATTTGCGAATGTCATGACTGATGTCATAACATTCTGGGATAAAGGTACATTCTGCAGAAGGAATGTTCTACAGGAACTACTCAATATGAGTGACTATCATGATCATTAAGCTATGATCATATGTACTAAATTCTACCAAAATCAGTGAGCAAGATACATAATGTCATAACCAATGTTAAGACATCTTGTAATGATCAAGTTGCTGTGCAGATTTATTATTCCTGAGAATTTTTAAGAAACTGGTGTGCTACTCTGAGTTGAAGAATTATTGTCCAGATCAGCTGCTCACGTGGATATTAGGTTAACCTTGCTTAACTCTAATCTGTTATGAAAAAGCCCTAGACCAAGTCTTTAGGTTAACTTTAGTTAACCCTAGCTAATTTTATGGAAGCCCTAAATGAGGAATAGTCTGCTTATATATTTCTCACGAAGCCTAATGGACTGCAGCACTTTGACAGAAGATCAATAAGGCATTGTATAGTTGTAACTACCGTGAGCCAAGAAATTATCGTTTTGATAAGTGACTTGGAGTAGGATTTGGTTGTAAGGGTTGTTTATCACTCAAAGCTTTGAAGCACGAGTGTTTGTGTCTCTTGATTAAAGCTTTGAAGCAAAATCAAGTGTGTGTATTGAAGAATGTCTTCTTAATCTCATTAATCAATAGATTAGTATCACTGTTGTGATTGAGGGGGAGTGAGTAGGAACTCTGGTTTAAGTAGGACTTAGATTGAAGTTGCATTGGGTAGGTCTTAAGTGAAGGAGATAAACTGGTTGGTTTATTCCTAAATTAACACCTCTTATAGTGAATTTCCTCCCTGGCTTGGTAGCCCCCAGAGTAGGTGTTGTTACACACTGAACTGGGTTAACAATTGATTGTGTCCTTTACTGCATTTTAAATTACTGTTTGGAGTGTGTACAAGTTTGTCAGATACGGTGTCATAATATTCACTGTGACATTAAGTATCTGTTGCCAGAATTTCACATGCCATTAAACATACAATTCTTCTTCTCATTATGTACAATCATGCAACTATCTTTAGCAAAAGTTACCTTATAACCATTATCGCACAATTGACTAATGATAATAAGACTATGTATAAGACCTTCAACTAACATAAAATTGGAGATAATAATGGTTGAGGGATTACCTATACTACCTTCTCCAAGTATGTGTTGGCTCCTAAATTCGACACCCTTGTTTTATTAATATCAACCATTAAAGCTGAAGGATGTTTTTGACCAGCTGGGTCTGTCGAAATGCCCATCAAAAGATGGCAATGTACTTAGAGGATTTCTTCCAAGGGAGAAGTCGGTTGCCCTCGACGTCGAAGGTGTTTCTCGTCGAAGATGCTTCTCGACGAAGGTGTTCGATGGTTCAGAGTGGAACGGTTTGAAATTCAAGCGTTTGGAGGGAAAATGGTTTCCAGCGGTTACCAAGTGCAACGTGCAAAGATCTGGAGCGTCGAACGCTGAGAACGTGCCAAGTGGAGTCATCTCGAAGCAGTGTAACTGCCCGACGGTTACTTGGGATGTTTTAGTATAAATAGTAGTAGGTCACGCAGTTTTTCGCGTGTGTTCACAATTATATACAAAGTCACTCATATAGATTCGAGTACCCAGCGTGTGAGAAAGAATTGTTGAGAATGTATGTGTGAAATACCACTTTTATTAATCAAAGTCATTTACTTTTCCAGAAACTTTACTTGCTTTCTTCTTTACTTTTCCTGTCGAAGCCCTTTATTTCAAGCCTTCATTTATTTTATCAAGCCCATTTCTTCATGCAATTTACTTAAAGCCTCTTTATTTTCTTATCAGTTAACCATTATCCAACTTAATCAAAACCTCAAAATCAACCATGTCTTAGGATCAATCTGATCGATCCTGCGAGTAACCAAATAAGTAACCATTTGGAGGATCAGCGGTTGTTTACCAATAACCACGGTAAACAAATTGGCACACCCGGTGGGACTGTGTGTTGATTTTTGAAGTTTAACCTGTTTAAACATAATCTCATCCTTTTCGAGGCGTGTTGCATGTTATTGAGAAGTGGTAGAATATACACTAACGATACCAACACTGCCAGAAGAGGGGAAGAGATGGCGAATCCGCCAAACAATAACGAAATCCCACAAATGAATGTGGGAGCAACGATTATCCCGACCGTAAGTGAAGCGATAACCGCTGGTTCAACACCAGCAGTAACGGTCACAACAACGGGGCCATTACCTCCGTTCACAGGCCCCAGAGTGCCTTTGGGAACTCCCCCACCAAGGGGAAATTTAGGCACAAGGCCTTATGTTCCCCCAGGATTTATGACAGGCGGTCATAATCGAGAACCACTCTATGGCATGCCAACTTCTGACTTGGCTAGCCTGAAGAATGCTGCGTCCACTTTTTCAGACCCTTTAGTGAGTGCCTCTTCGCCACTCCAAGGTTCTGGAGTAGGTATGGCGAATAGGAATAGGACCCAACTCTTAGGAGGAACGTCCCAAGTAGCACATGGCCTTACAAATGCCTCGACAGCAGTCTTGAGGCAACAAATGGACGAAAGCAACCATGATATGGTTCAAATGTTGGCACAAACTTTAAGTACAGTGCTGAACCCTCTAATACAAAACACTACTCAATCGAATCAGCAGATGACAGCGTAAATGACGCGTTTGGCTGATTTCTTTGGAGTACCCCAACCTATTCGACAACCCCAAAGGGCGCAAATAAGGGGAAACCAGGGTGTATTCTTAGAGGAAGAAACCACTATCAACTAAGTCCAACAGCCTGTCGAAGAAAACCTTAGGGCACGATTGGAGCAACCTGTCGAGGAACCTAGGGTAATAACCCCAGAGGTAAGGTTAGTTAACAGAAACCAAAATGCTGACGAAGTAGTTCAGCATATCCAATACCAAAACATGGGTTTGGAAAATAATCTGGCAACCATGATCGAAAGGATCATGACTCAAAATGGGATGAACATGGGCTTTCGAAGGCCCAACTTTACATCCCCGCTGTCAGAATACGTGTTACAAACAGACTTACCTCCTAGATGTAAAGTCCCTAAATTCACTAAGTTCTCTGGGGACACGACAGAGTCTACTGTCGAACATGTGGCGAGATACTTGATCGAAGCAGGAGATATTTCGAACAACGAAAACCTGAGGATTAAGTACTTCCCAAGTTCTTTAACAAAGAACGCTTTTACTTGGTTTACAACTCTCCCCCCTAATTCGATCCATCATTGGACCCAGTTGGAAAGATTGTTCCACGAGCAATTCTACATGGGGCAAACCAAGATAAGCCTGAAAGAATTGGCCAGTGTAAAGAGACGTTTCACTGAACCTATAGACGAATATCTAAATAGGTTTAGGTTGCTCAAAGCAAGATGTTTTACACAGGTGCCGGAACATGAGTTAGTCGAAATAGCCGCAGGCGGTTTAGATTATTCCATTAGGAAGAAGTTAGACACTCAATACCTGAGAGACATGGCCCAACTGGCCGATAGAGTTCGACAAGTAGAACGCCTCAAAGCTGAAAAAGCAAAGGCAACGAAAACTCATAAGAGAGAGAGAGGATAGCGTATGTTGAGATGGATGACGAAGATCCTGAATCCTTCGACGATACTATAACTGTCGAAGAAGGAGAAGTCGATTTAGCGGAACTAAAACAAGGGCCACCATACTCTTGCAAACTGTTAGTCCCCTCAAGTGGGAAAAATCCCATTGGTCCAGAAAGGACCAACGATAGGTTCCCCAAAAAGACTTATAGTTTTGATATTACAAAATGTGATGAGATCTTTGACTTGCTTGTAAAAGATGGCCAAATGATAATACCCCCAGGGGTAAAAGTGCCTCCTCTTGATCAAAGAAAGAAGAGAGGCTTTTGTAAATATCATAATTTTTTGGGCCATAAAACTTCTCAATGTTTTCTTTTCAGGAATCTTGTGCAAGACGCTATCGAAGAAGGGAGGTTGAAGTTTGCTGACAAGACCCCCATGGCTGTGGACTCTAATCCGTTGCAGGCTGAAGCCCACTATGCTGAGCCTTCAGAGGTGAACGTGATCGAGGCATCCAGAAGCCAGTCGAAAAGGCCAGGAATCACAATGGTCGAAGTCTCAAAGGACCATGTCAACATGCCAATCTTTGGCAGTTTTTCTGGGAATTTATCCAGAAAGACAATTGAAGCGGTTCAGAAAGCGGTCGAAAGCCCAAAGCTGGAGACCGTTGGAGCCCAAAAATCTGGACCAAAACCCAGTTCTCACTTGGCCCCAGTTCAAGGCCAGATAGAGGACTTGGAGATTCAAATGAAGCAGTTGACTCTTGCCAACAAAGATACCATGAATGTCAACATGGTCGAAGTCTCTGAACCAAAAGCATCAGAGGAGGCCATGAGGCAAGAACAAGCTAACAAGACTGCTTTCCCTCGGGAGAATGAAAATCTGGCAGATTTCCTGCAAAGATGCCAGAAGAAGAAGTCCGAAGTGATGCTGTGTCCAAGATGCAGTTCGATCTTTGACAAAAAAGCTGCTGAACATATTCAAGGCGTAAGAGCAGCAAATAAGAGAAGGGAAAATGTTGATCTTCGACATGACCCCAGAAGAGCCTCCCAAAGAGGTTCAAACCAAGAAAAGAGGCCATTGACTTTCAGGCCTCCAACTAATGTGCCGGTAGATACCTGGTACAAAACGTCTGGTCAAAAGAGGCCAAGCGAGGAAAGATGGCACTCTTTCGATGTGCCAAGAGGTTCATCTTTAACACAAAAGAAAGAGCCTCAAGTTGCTGCCCCTAAAGTTACACAGGTGTCAAGCAACTACAAAGGGAAAAATCCCATGTCTCGATCTCAATGGAGGAGATACCAGAGGCGACGAAAAGCTGAGAGGGAGGCTGCTAATGAACCAAAGGCAGAAGCCAGTTCAAATGTTCCTCTAAGGAAGCAAAGGAAACCTCTGGAAAGAGAGCCAGTAACCAACAAGCTAGTTTGGCCTAACCAAGGTGAAATTGAGGATGAAGATGGTTCTGAGTCTGATGATACTTTGGACATCATGGTGAATATAGTCTCAGTGCTGCCCAGAGAGTTCGACCGACAGGTGGAGGTCGAAACAAGTGATTGGGAAGTGGAGCAAGAAATGGCCAAACATAGGCCAGTGTGCTATTTCGTCATGGACAATGGTACTACTGAGGAACAAAATGGGTTCTTCGAACCACCTACAGAGGCGATGAAAAATCACCTCAAGCCTTTATTTATAAGGGCTAAACTCGAAGAAACTACAGTGAATAAAATCTTGGTGGATTGTGGGGTAACCATCAACATTATTCCTCACTTTATGCTAAGGAAAATAGGCAAAAGGGATGAGGACATCAAGCCTCACAACATGGTCCTGTCGAACTATGAGGGCGGCATAGGGACCACTATGGGAGTGATCCAACTGGATATCAAGGTAGGATCTATCCTTCGACCAACAGTGTTTATGGTCATATCGGCCAAACCTAACTATAATCTTTTGTTGGGCCGTGAATGGATTCATGGTGTTGGAGTTGTGCCATCATCAATGCACCAGAGGTTGCTGCTATGGCGTCCAGATGGGATGGTCGAAAACATAGAGGTAGATCAAAGCTATTACCTGGGCAAAGTGAATCACCTTGGGCTGGCAGATTTCGACAAGAACTTGGCTCACATAGGGCCATGTCCAACACCTGACTTCGACTTGGCGCCAGCGCCAAATACTTTTTGTTCCCTATACCTGCACCCTGAGCATGGTTTTCAATGGGACAGAGAAGACTTATCCCACATAGACTTCAGTGGGTTAACTGATATCCAACCAACTGGTTGGGGAAGTGAATTCAGTGATAATGACTGAGTCACAATCGTTGAAGCAAATTTCGGCTTACGTAGCCGAAACAAAGATGATAACGGCTCTCGAAGCCGAAGTAAAGTACATGGCCACACAGGACAATGATCAACAGTTATCTGCTGCAGGTCCTGGAAAGGATTTCGATCCAGAACCTCCTGATATCATGCCAGAAGGAATGCAGGAACAGAGGCTCGACGCCATCTATGACGATGAGCCTTTGGGCTTCGAAAAGGACCCCTTGGTGAACAATATCAAAATGTTAGCGCAAGATCCTTTAGAAGAAATCAACTTAGGCGAAGGGTCTGAGAAAAAGCCAACTTACATCAGCGAGAAAATTGACCCAGAACTTAGGTTGGAAGTAATCCAATTGTTGAAAGAGTTCAAGGACTGTTTTGCATGGGATTACAACGAAATGCCTGGTCTCGACAGAGGATTGGTAGAACTTCAGTTGCCAATCAAACCTGGGAAGAAGCCAATCAAGCAAAGTCCAAGACGCTTCGCTCCAGAAATACTGTCGAAGATCAAAACGGAAGTCGAAAGACTGCTGAAGTGCAAATTCATACACGTTACGAGGTATGTCGAATGGATTGCAAACATTGTGCCAGTAATTAAGAAAAATGGTACGTTGAGGGTGTGCATAGATTTCAGAGATTTGAATGTTGCTACACCCAAAGATGAATATCCTATGCCTGTGGCGGAAATGCTGGTCGATTCTGCCGCTGGCTATGAATACCTGAGTATGCTCGATGGTTATTCAGGATATAATCAAATATTCATTGCTGGAGAGGATGTGTCAAAAACAGCTTTTCGATGCCCTGGGGCTCTAGGCACTTACGAATGGGTAGTGATGCCTTTTGGCCTAAAGAACGTTGGGGAAACATAGCAGCGAGCAATGAATTCTATCTTCCATGATTTTATTAACACTTTTATGCAAGTATATATTGATGACATTGTTATAAAATCTGTTTCCAGGAAGAATCATATTGACCACCTTCGACAATCATTCGAAAGAATGAGAGAACATGGTCTGAAGATGAACCCTTTGAAGTGTGCATTCTGTGTGAAAGCTGGAGATTTCTTGGGCTTCGTTGTCCACAAGAAAGGAATCGAAATCAACCAGAACAAGACGAAGGCTATTCTGGAAGCGAAAGCGCCGTCGAATAAGAAGGAACTGCAATCTCTGTTAGGCAAGATAAATTTCTTAAGGAGATTTATATCTAACCTAAGTGGGAAAGCTCAAGCCTTTTCACCCTTACTTCGACTGAATAAAGAGGGATTTAAATGGGGGCAAGAGCAACAAGAAGCCTTCGACAAAATCAAAGGGTACCTCACCAAGCCACCTATTTTGGTGCCTCCTTGTAGCAATAGGAGTATGAGATTGTACATAGCTGCATCCGACAAAACTTTGGGAAGCATGTTAGCCCAAGAAGATGAGAATGGAGTCGAAAGACCCATTTACTATCTTAGTAGAGTTTTGGACGATGCAGAAACTAGATATAGCGAAGTTGAAAAATTGTGTCTATGTCTGTATTTCTCTTGTACAAAACTCAAGCAATATATAAAACCAGTTGATGTGTATGTTTCGTCTCATTTTGATGTTTTCAAGTACATGTTGTCGAAACCCATCTTGCACAGTCGAATTGGCAAGTGGGCACTAGCATTAACTGAATACTCCTTGACCTTTATGCCTCTTAAGGCAGTAAAAGGACAAGTGGTTGCAGACTTTATAGTCGACCACTCAATTCAAGTCGAGAATGTTAATTATGTGGAGATAGAACCTTGGAAATTCTACTTCGATGGATCCAGCCATAAAGATGGAACAGGAGTAGGAGTCTTGATTATTTCTCCAGAAAAAATTCCAACAACATTCAAGTACAAGATATCAGGTTCTTGTTCGAACAATGAGGCTGAGTATGAAGCTCTAATTACTGGCCTTGAAATATTGTTGGAATTGGGGGCAACTCGAGTCGAAATAATGGGAGACTCAGAGTTAGTCATTAATCAAGTCACAAAAGAATATAAATGCATAAGAGAAAATCTCATTATGTACTTTGTGATAGCAAATCGTTTATTGAAAAATTTTGAAATGGTCAATATTCGACACATACCCAGATTGGAAAATCAAATAGCCAACGACTTGGCACAAATTGCATCTGGATACAAGATTTCAAAAACGAGATTACAAAGAGTAATCGAAGTTCTAGAAAAGATAAAAGCAACTTGTCTATCACCAACAGACTTGGAATCGACAAGACTAGGATATGCTGATCAAAGTAACTTCGAAATTTCGTTCATAGATAATTTGTCAGAGCAAGATTGGAGGAAGCCCATTGTGGATTATCTTCAAAATCCAGTAGCTTCGACAGAACAAAAAACAAAGTACAGGGCGTTGAGTTATGTACTCATGGGTAATGGGTTATTTAAAAAGACGCCTGAAGGGGTATTACTAAAATGTTTAAGTGAAACTGAGGCATACATAGCCCTTTCGACTACGCACGCTGGAGCATGTGGGGCTCACCAAGTAGGCCATAAGATGAAATGGTTGTTGTTTCGACAAGGACTATACTGGCCCACCATGTTGAAAGATTGTGTCGAGTTCGCTAAAGGTTGCCAAGAATGTCAAGTCCATACAGGCATCCAACATGTACCAGCAAGCGAACTTCACTCGATAGTGAAACCTTGGCCCTTTAGAGGATGGGCGTTGGACCTCATTGGAGAGATTCGACCAGCATCATCAAAGAGTCAGAAGTATATATTGGTAGGCATTGATTATTTTACTAAGTGGATCGAAGCTATCCCTTTAGTCAATGTGGACCAAGAAAATGTCATTGAATTTATTCAAAAGAACATTATCTTTAGATATGGAATCCCTGAGACTATAACAACTGATCAAGGATCAGTTTTCACCGGTCGAAAGATGCAGGAATTCGCTCAGGAAACGGGTTTTAAACTCCTAACATCAACACCCTATTATGCACAGGCAAATGGTCAAGTCGAAGCAGCGAACAAAGTAGTGATTGGCTTGATAAAAAAGCATGTTGGGAAGAAGCCCAAAAATTGGCATAAGACGTTAGACCAGATTTTGTGGGCCTGTCGAACGTCCCCAAAAGAAGCCATAGGTACAACGCCATATAGGCTAACTTTTGGCCATGACGCAGTGTTGCCAGCAGAAATTTGTCTTCAATCTGCAAGGGTTCAGAGACATTATGATATTCCCTCTGAAATTTATTGGGATATGATGTTAGACGAGCTAGTGGATTTAGACGAAGAAAGATTGCGCGCTCTTGACCTACTCAGGCTTCAGAAGAAAAGAGTAGAAGACTCTTATAATAAAAAGGTGAAACCTAAGGCATTTTCACCTGGAGAATTAGTTTGGAAGGTGATTCTTCCCATGGATCGAAAGGATCGAAGCATGGGAAAATGGTCACCCAAATGGGAAGGACCATTCAGAATTATCCAGACTTTTTCTGGTGGAGCTTATGAAGTCGAAGAGTTAGGTGAAGATAAAAGGCTCTTGAGAGTAAATGGTAAATATTTGAAAAAGTATAAACCTATACTCCAAGAGATAAAAATAAAATAAAATAACAAGTAACGACTAAATTAACCATAAATAAGCCAAAATGGAAATTTTTTATAAATTAGCCAAAATGGCAATATTGTCGAATACATATTACAATATATGGTTAAAGGGCTGAATCAATCAGAAGGGGATGGAGTCCTTGAGTCGAAGGTATTTAGCTTGCTGCAACTCCAATCTTTTGTTGCACAAGGCATTCGCTTGCGCAAGCTTGGCAATTTGATCATCGAAGGCTTGAGCTTTCTCAACAAATTCTAGGCCTTGTGTGATTTCAACTTGACTTTCGGTGTCTGGAATAGTCGAGAGAAGTTCCTCCTTGCGCTTAGTATTAGCATTCATCTTAGCCTCTAGTTCTTCGATTTGCGCCTTGATGGAAGCATTCTCTCGATTGATGGCATCAACTTCTTCTTGTTTAGATGCTTTTTGCTTCGACAACTCCGCAATTCGAGAAGTTGTCTCTGCTACAGCAGTCCATGCAGAAGAGCTTTTGCCATATAACACTTCAAGCTGGCTATTAAAGCCCCTTTGTCGCTGATAATCTGCTGAGACTTGATCAATAATGGAGTGTAACTCCATGATAAAGCCTGAAACCTCCGGAGGTACAGCTAGCAAGTCTACGGCATTCAAAACAGCCCCCAAATATGATGGAGCAGTAGGGTCCCCCTCCAAAGCTTTCATCAAATCCTTCTTGAAGAACTGAGCCTTAACCTTCATCAAAGCCTCATCGAGAGGAGAAGTTTCAGTGGACTTCCCCGACAGAGTAGGAGCCTCCTGACTAACATCAGACGAACTTCCCTTGCTCTCGATGATGGCGTTCAGATAGCCAACAGGATCAGTTTGCTTCAGGAGTTCTAAGTCTTCTTTCGACCTATGCTTTGTTGAGGTGACAACCTTTGCAGCGGCGTTGTCTTGGGGTTGAGGCTGTTGAGTAGCATTTGTCTCGACTTGACTCTCTTCGACTCGGACTGCGGCAGTACCAGCGTCATCATGGTCCTCTTCGCCAGCGTCACCGCGGTCCCCTTCGTCACGATTTTCTTCCGACATATCAACCACCTGAATCTCTTTTGGTTGTTGCTCTTCAGTTTGTGGATCTTCTGTTGGTTGTTCTGCTGTCTCAGCGTTGGCTTCATTTGTTTCAGTATTGGCTTCATCGTTCGCCAAGTATTTTTCTTGTGGCCTGCTGAGTTCAGCAGAATCCAATGTTTCAGAAGTCCTTGGCGCTGAGCTTTCAGTGGTGTCCTGGAAAAAAGGAGAAGAAGAATCTTCTAGGTTAGAGGGAGACCTAATCGAACGTGGGTGTCGACACCTGAGTTACAAAGGGATCAAAGAGATTACCTGCAAAGGAGCTTCAGCCCCAGGGCTGGAATTGTCGCTTTCGACAGGTTTATTGAGAAGAACATTTAGTTCCTCCTCCGTTGGCTCTTCAATGATTACTGGAGGTGGCCTGGGCTTTCTCCCAGCAACCTTTATTCTGATTGTTCGAGCCTCCGGAAGAGGAACATCCTTCTTCAGCTTTCGTCTTTTAAGAGGAGCAGGGGGAGAATCATCTTCTTCGTCACTCCCAGATTCGACCGTCAGTGCTGTCCGTTTCTTGGGTGAAGGTGCCTAAAAAACCAATTGGAGTTCGACTTAGAAGCTGCATCGAAAGTCAGAATGTTAAAGCCAGAAGAAAATGATAAAAGTCTGGTTACCGATGCAGAAGGCTTTGTCGAAGGGCCTTCCCCCTGTTGGTTTGTTGTGGTCTTCGCTGGCGCTATAGTTTTCGCCGGTGGTGGAGGTTTTGTTAAGGGGCCTCCTCCCTGATGGCCTTCTGCAGCCTTCTTGGCTGCAGGCTTTCGAACAACTGAAAGTAGACAAAATAATTAACAGGCTACCAGTCGAAAGGGAAAGACAAAGTAATTTGGAAGGATGAACTTACATTTCTTTATTTTGTCCAAGACAAGGACAAAAGACTTCTGAAGTTCGTCCACGAAGTCCTTCTCGTCGAAAAACTCCTCAGTGTAGTAACTTTTCCACCACTCCTCGAAGGATGGTGAGCAGAGAAAGTTAAGCTGATAGTCAAACAACGAAAGGACTGTTCGACCAGCATACCTACCGATATGCTTAGTTGTGGCGTCTTCAGTGTATTCGTTGCAAAAGTATAACATAGACTTCTCCCTGGGAAAAATTGGAGAAGGTAGTGTTTGAATAATACCAAACTGGCGAGACACCAAGTTTGGTTGATACGCGATTAGACTCAAGTGAGTCTTGGAGCTCTTGAATCGCAGGGGCATTATTCTTGGCGTGAGAAATGCCTCCCACACTGTTGTATGCTCTTCGACCTGAGGACCACTTGACGCCTTAGGATGTGGCCTCGTGAACCACTCTGGGCCAACCTTTCGTCGAGCAAACGGAGCCATGGTCGAAGCAAACTCTTTCCTTTTAGAAAACATCAAGACGAAGTTTGTAAAAGTTTGTTGAAGCTCCAGCCCATCTTCCGTTGGGGTCAACAGAGCCAATCTGGTGCCTTCGATGCACCTATTTGCTATTTCTGGAGCCTGCTCATTTATTTGAGTCTTCTGAGGCAAGAAAGACTCAAAGGTGGCATTGAGCCACAGCTGAAGCAGCCAAAAAGGTCCAGCAAGCAGCAGACTGGCTCTGTTCTCGATGATCTTCAGAAGAGTCGCTCCGTTGCTAATCGACTCATACAGACTCGCCAAAATCAATTCTGCCAAACAGATATTTTGGCCATGGTGGAGTTGAGTGGCGAGAGTGACCATCTTCTTGGTCACCTGTAAAGACTTGGTGCAAAACACAAAGCGTGACAACCATGGGGTTAGAAACGCGATATGTTCTACATCCGACACAGCGTCCGTCGACTTATCGTGGTAGTGGTTGATGAAGGTGGTGTAGGTTGGTTTTGTGGCAGAGAATCCAATCTGATCCTCCGACATTTCCTCTGGGTCGAAGTAGTCCCCAGTGGGTCGAAGGCCAGTGATGGCGGCCACGTCGAAGAGCGTGGGAGTCAGCATGCCACAGGGAAGATGGAAGGTGAAATGGGTGTAATCCCAGAAGAGTAAGGAAGCTATCAACATTTCTGGGGAATAGTTAAGACCTGTCTTCGACAACATAACCAGGTCGAATATCCCCATGTCTTTCCAGATCGAAGCCTGACGTTTCTCCATTTTTTCCAGCCAAGCACTATAATCAGGAGTGAGGCTAGGGCTAGACCTGAAAGCCCTAACACCTCTATTGAAGAAACGGAGGTCGATTTTCTCCTTAGCAGGATCTTCATTATCCTCTGCATCTTTCTTGGAGCATCCAACCGGTTTGAGTTTTTCAAGTACCGGAAAATAGCTTTTGATCTTCATGGCTTCAACAATGCTTGGGTATAATGGGCCAGACATGGCAAAGATTTGGTTGGAATATCCAACCGGAATCATGAGGTGGCGTGAATAAGCATCACGTACAGCAATATCCAAAGGCTCAGGGACCCTTCGTTGGCCCGTGGGAGTCACTACGGGAGCAGTGGAGAAAATCCTGGGTTTGACATTTCCAGAGGGAGTGTTGGCGCTAGGAGCGTTGGAAGAACCAGATGCCATTGTTGATACTAAGGTTGAAGATGAAGTGAAGAACAGGTGGTTTACAAAGGTGGCAAGAGTTTGTATGCAATGAGGAATTCTGAAGGCAAGATAGCGTGAAAAAGTCCCACAATGGGTACTTGGCGCTATTTATAGTAGTTGGGGGAAATCCCCAAATTCGAGGACATTTAATGCCATTTAATGTTGCAGAAGGTAGTGGGACACGTGGCGTCTCCCTGTTGTTGTAGCCGTTCTGCAGAAATGAAAGGGTGCAGCGTGCGCCCTCGTTTTTGGGAATTGTCATGATGACAATTTGTGAAAAGACGTTTGGCACGCTGCACGCCGTACTGAAGTGACGTCTTAGGTACGGATGAAATGATGGCTTTTCCTTGGAATTGTCAGTGGTTGGTAGAAGACAAAAAAGTGCACAATTTAATTTGTGACTAAGAATGAAAAGACAGGTGTCGAATGACATTTCAAAGAATGCCTTTTTCTTTCAGAGTCGAAATAAGGCATTCTTGGGGGGCAATTTGTTGGCTCCTAAATTCGACACCCTTGTTTTATTAATATCAACCATTAAAGCTGAAGGATGTTTTCGACCAGCTGGGTCTGTCGAAATGCCCATCGAAAGATGGCAATGTACTTAGAGGATTTCTTCCAAGGGAGAAGTCGGTTGCCCTCGACGTCGAAGGTGTTTCTCGTCGAAGATGCTTCTCGACGAAGGTGTTCGATGGTTCAGAGTGGAACGGTTTGAAATTCAAGCGTTTGGAGGGAAAACGGTTTCCAGCGGTTACCAAGTGCAACGTGCAAAGATCTGGAGCGTCGAACGCTGAGAACGTGCCAAGTGGAGTCATCTCGAAGCAGTGTAACTGCCCGACGGTTACTTGGGATGTTTTAGTATAAATAGTAGTAGGTCACGCAGTTTTTCGCGTGTGTTCACAATTATATACAAAGTCACTCATATAGATTCGAGTACCCAGCGTGTGAGAAAGAATTGTTGAGAATGTATGTGTGAAACACCACTTTTATTAATCAAAGTCATTTACTTTTCCAGAAACTTTACTTGCTTTCTTCTTTAATTTTCCTGTCGAAGCCCTTTATTTCAAGCCTTCATTTATTTTATCAAGCCCATTTCTTCATGCAATTTACTTAAAGCCTCTTTATTTTCTTGTCAGTTAACCATTATCCAACTTAATCAAAACCTCAAAATCAACCATGTCTTAGGATCAATCTGATCGATCCTGCGAGTAACCAAATAAGTAACCATTTGGAGGATCAGCGGTTGTTTACCAATAACCACGGTAAACAGTATGGAACCTTTGTTTTGATCGTCGTAGGATACATAACATTTCTTCTTCGCCATAAAGTCGGAAAATAAAGAGATGTCTCCCGTCATGTGCCTTGAACATCCATTATCGAAAGTCCATTTACTCGCCATAGAGTCTAGACACTAAACCTACAAGATCAAACAAAAGTGGTAGGTACCCAATTCTTATTGGGTCCTTGGGAGTGAGTGAAAAATTTGTTGCCTTTGGGCAACCATTGAAAAGTACTTTTAGCACTACGCCAAAAACTGCTTTTGCCAGCGCCTCTACTAAAGCGCTTATTGAAAAAGCGCTGCCATAGCCTTCACAAAAAACAAAATTAAAAAAAAGGGAAACCTACGAAGGCGCTTTTTTAAAAGCGCTGTCATAGGTGGGGGATACGAAAGCGCTTATTGAAAAAGCGCTGCCATAGCCTTCACAAAAAACAAAATTAAAAAAAAGGGAAACCTACGAAGGCGCTTTTTTAAAAGCGCTGGCATAGGTGGGGGATACGAAAGCGCTTTTTTAAAAGCGCTGGCATAGGTGGGGGATATGAAGGCGCTTTTTAACAAGCGCTGTCATAGGTGGGGGATACGAAAGCGCTTTTATAAAAGCGCTGGCATAGGTGGGGGATATGAAGGCGCTTTTTAAAAAGCGCTGGCATAGGGGGGATACGAAAGCGCTTGTTTAAAAGCGCTGGCATAGGTTAGTTAAATAATTTCTAAACCCCTAAATTTACAATCAGATTTCTAAACCCAGCTGATACAAAAAACGAAACCCAGTTGTTCATCTTCTTCTCCATTCGTCTGCTCCTATTCAAGCTCTCTTCATCCTTCGTCGTCCTCACTTTCATAACAACCTATTCAAGCTCTCTTCATCCTTCGTCGTCCTCTCTTCATCAAACTGTAATTTACATTCAGGTGTTGTTTCTTTCCCATTCAATTTCATCTCAACATTGATTCATCATCACCCACTCTAACTACTTTACTTTATTACATTAATTAGGGTTTCGTTCTCAAAGTTTCTTGTTATTACAAAACCCTTCAACAGTTAGCAAGAACGAAACCCAAGGGATTTTGAAGGTTGGCTGTTACTTGTTAGAGGAAAGATCTAAAAGTTCATTTCACTTTTTCCATTTCTTTGGTTTGAGGTAAGAATTCTTACTCATTTTTCTTAGTTTTAGATATTGCATATTAACTGTTTGTGAAATGTTCTACATGATTGTTCCTAATTAAGGGTATGTTAGAGGGTTAGGAAAATGAAGTTGGATTTATGGGTCCTAATTTTAGGTGTATACTAGCTTAAAATTCACAAGTACTTAAGTTGTTGGTGTTCATTTGTGTTTTTCCCTCTTTTAGATGATTTGTGTGTGATTAATCGTTAATAGACATTCATATATTGTCAGTCATCGATAGTAAAAATGTCAAAGGCAACACTTAGTACGGATCCGGTAAAAAAAGTCTGGGAAGAACGATGTTGGAATTTGGTATTTGTATTGTAATAGATTGTAGAACAGATAAAAGGAGTCGGATAGTAGTGTTACGTTATCGAAACTGAATAAAAGATGCACCTATCAACTGTGAGATTTGTGCAAAGAAGAGAAGCAATATTTTCAAACTTTATGGACTGTACTAAGAGGGTGTGAGTTATGCTTGGAGATACTTCAAGTGGGATTATAAATTTCTAATCCTATCTACACTGTAGACAAAAGAATTAATCACACAAAGGAAATTATAACATTACTACTAAAAAAGTTATAGCTAAGAAAATGTTTTAATAGGCTTGTATATTTTGCATACAAGTCTTACTGAGATTTTTATCTCATTAGTTTAAGTTTATATTTCAGCTTAAGTGCTTAACAGGACAGATAGATTACATATAGATTACATGTGGTTTTCACAGAATGATGCTCCATAAATTTTTCACAGAATGATGGCATGGTACAAGACTATTGAGTTAGGGAACCATCTGGGATTGGGCAGGGAAGGAATGTTAATGAGTATAATACTAGGTGAGGGATAAGATGAGGATAAGAGGGATAGAGATAAACCTAATGATGAGTTTCATATGATTGTCTAGGTTGTAAATTTGGAAATCTATAAGGAGAAATGATTAGATGCAGTGGAATTAACATAAGGGGATCATTGAGATGTGAAATCTTATCCTACACGCAATATTAAGGAAAATCATATAGACCATAATTAGAGTTTACAAAACATTTGTTTACTCAGTTACAGCAACCAAACTTTCATAACCCCTGATTATTACTCAAACAATAGTGAAATTATGTCACCTTCAGGCATCAAACTTGTTTCTTGAAGTTAAATGATTAAGCAGCAGAGCAGGGTATCAACAAACATGATATAAGAACAGATATAATTAGGGTTAAGCTTTGTTGAAGAAAGAATATGACTAAAGTAGGCGGTGCCAAAAGCTTCAACCCAAGTAGTTATAAAAAGATTTTATATTTATCATAAATCTCATTGACAAAATCTTCACTTAGAAAAAAAAATGCATACAACAAAAGTTTCAATTAAGTCTGAAGGAGTATGAACAAAGTGAACACACCCTTGAGATTATTGCTGTTCCAGAATAACCAAGCTTAGAAACACTACATTTCCAAAAGCTGTTCTCATAGCCATCTAGCAGTCGCTGTTTTATTTCCTCGATATCCTTCTCCTGTTAGCAAAACCAGAGCACTCATAAATTGGAGAGAAAATGGCCTCTAAAGAATTTTCAAATAAACACAAACGTCATGGTTGATAGATTTTATCAGGCAGCAAGGCTGTCAGAAGTAGCTTCTCCCAATTTATTCTTTCTACCTGAAGTTTAGTCTCTTGCAAGCACAATACATCGAAGTCTTCCCTTTGAGCAAGTTGAAGTGCTGAGAATCCCTCTAATTTTAGCAATGCTCTCAATCCATTGACATTCCAAGACAAAAGCTTGACAAATTTTGTATCCCTAGAAAGAGGCAGGGGTCTCATGGTTCTAGGATTATATGCAATCCAATCCTTTTGAGGTTTCTTGTGAGCAAGAACAGCCCATGTTTCAGTTTGAATAGTGGTTGTTGTACTGATTTCATCTGATTGTGCTACAATGCTAACAACATCTGAAGACACTTTTCTCTTCGCCCTAGAAGGCTTAACATCTGACAAAAACAGCCATAGACGATTAATTTAATCACTGCATGAATTACACTTGAACAAAAATTGACAAGCCATGAGACCAATAGAGAGAGACAAAGAATTATGCTAAATATTTCAGAATAGAAAGTTTAGAACACAACCTGAAACCTCGTCTGATTTAACCAACAGCTTCTTTTTGGTTGTCGCTTTGACAATTTTTCTTTCAGGTTCTGATTGTTTAAACCTTTTCTTACCCTGGTTAAGTTCAACTGTCTCTGGAGTATCATTAACATCATCGACAGTCATGGTGTCTACAATAGACGGATCATTTCTTAACATTTCAACCTCAATGGAATAGCTATCAACATCATTTTCCTATATTATCAAACATATAGTGAATAATCAAAAAGAAATAGAGACAAAAATGAGAGTATGAATGAAACATGAATCAGACCTTAACAATAACATGGTTAGAAATGGGTTGTTGTGAACTTGAAAAGGGTGTTTTCAGTCTTTTAGACCCCATTGGTTTCACAGGTATAGAACTCTTGGAACTGAAACGCTTCTGAATACTACAAAACTACAACATTATTACTCAGTTACAGCAACCAAACGTTTATTCCCGAGAAAAAAAAACAAATGTATATAACCCCTGATTATTACTCAGTTACAGCAACCAAACATTTTATATTTTCAAAACATTATTACTCAGTTACAGCAACCAAACTTTCATAACCCCTGATTATTACAAAACATCTTTCATACTTTAAGGCTTGAACTTCCTGTATGGTCTGCCGTTATCTTCATCTTGCATATGCTGTAATCATAAATTAAAAAAGTCATGTCTAGGTGCAAAGAAAATCAAGATGAATTGAAAACTATAGAGCGTCATTTAACAATTAACAATACATTGCTTTTAAAATTTGATTTGAACCTAACTAAGACTTGACAAAGCTAACTTGTAAGATAAGGACTGAATATAATTGTTTGAAATCCGACTTCACTATTGTTTGAATATAATTGTTATTACCTGTATCCAAGACTGAATCACTAGTATCCGACTTCACTAGTTAGTAATTAGTGATGAGTTGTTTAGCACATGCTTAAGGTGAGGCAAGAATAACTATGAATTTGATTACCTGATATGTTGAATTTCTTTACAGGTAATTAATTATTATTTTGCTATAGTTGCGTGACTAATTAGTTGCTATAGTCAAACCATGGATAAAAAATGGATGACTGCCAATCGATTGTCGAAAGAGTATGAGGATGGGGTATCAGAATTCGTTAAGTTTGCCGTTGCGCACGCCAGAGAACCCAATGGAATGATATGTCCTTGCTTGAGATGCTGTTATGGGAGACGGGTTGACGCGGTTCAGTTGGAATCGCATTTACTGATGCATGGAATTGATAGAAGTTATACATGTTGGACAATGCATGGTGAGAAAAGTACCGGGAATGCTGAGTTGAGTTGTAATAGGAAGTATGCTTCAAATGACGATTGCACAGACACATACGATTGTGATCGAGTTGAAGAGATTGCAGAAGCGCTTGAAGAAGATCTTGCGGATTGTCCCAAAATGTTTGAGAGGTTGGTAAGCGATGCAGAGAAACCGTTGTATGTTGGTTGTTCAAAATTCACAAGATTGTCTGCGGTGTTAAAGTTGTACAACTTAAAGGCGGACAATGGATGGTCGGATAAAAGTTTCACAGAGTTATTAGCCCTTATGAAAGATATGCTACCAGAGGATAATGTTCTTCCCAATCGAACGTATGAAGCCAAAAAGATGTTGTCTTCTATTGGAATGAGCTATGATAAGATACATGCATGTCCAAACGATTGCGTTTTGTTTCGAAACGAGTATGCAGCGTTGAATGAGTGTCCTAAATGTGGTGCCCCTCGATATAAGAAAAAGTTGTCTCCTGCTAAAGTCTTATGGTATTTTCCTATAATTCCGAGATTTAGACGCATGTATCGTAGTGAGACCGATTCAAGACACTTGACTTGGCATGCAGATGAAAGAATTATTGATGGAAAGTTGCGACATCCGGCAGACTCACCACAATGGAGTAAAGTTGATACTGAATATCCTGAATTTGGAAAAGAAGCAAGAAACCTTCGGTTGTCATTGTCTACTGATGGAATGAACCCGCATGGTATTCAAAGTATCTCGCATAACACATGGCCTGTGATTCTTATGATTTATAACTTACCTCCGTGGCTATGTATGAAGCGTAAGTACATGATGTTATCTATGCTAATTTCTGGGCCTAAACAACCAGGGAATGACATAGACGTATACTTGGCACCCTTAATCGAAGATTTAAAGTTTTTGTGGGAGAGAGGTGTGGAGGTTTACGATGGGTATAGGAAAGAAAGTTTCAACTTGAGGGCGATGTTGTTTGGAACAATTAATGATTTTCCAGCATACGAAAATCTATCCGGGTACAGCAACAAGGGTCAAAAGGCGTGTCCTGTTTGTGAAGATGAAACCGATACGACACGATTGGCGCTTTGTCAGAAGAATGTCTTTCTCGGCCATCGTAGATTCTTAAATTCTAATCATCACTACCGTGGGTGGAGAAAAGCATTCAATGGAGAGGCCGAACATCGTACAGCCCCGCCTTTTTTGTCAGGTGATCAAATTTTTGAAAAGGTGAAAGATGTGAGCACTCAGTTTGGCAAGCCTTTTGCACATTCAATTGTCAAGGGTGGGTGGAAGAAGAAGTCAATTTTCTTTGAACTTCCATATTGGAAGTCGTTGTACGTAAGACATTTCCTGGATGTTATGCATATTGAAAAAAATGTATTTGACAGCGTTATAGGTACGCTACTCAATATACAAGGAAAGTCTAAGGATGGCGTTAACATAAGGAATGACATGGTAAACATGGGGATGATAACTAAATTGGGGCCCGTGACGAAAGGAAGACGAACATATCTGCCACCTGCTGTTTACACTCTATCTAGAAAGGAGAAGAAAACATTGTGTAAGTTCCTCAGTGAAGTAAAAGTTCCAGAAGGCTACTCTTCAGATATTAGAAGACTTGTGTCCATGAAAGACCTCAAGTTAAAGAGTTTGAAGACGCATGATTGCCATGTTATAATGGAACATTTTTTACCAATAGGTATACGTTCTATTCTGCCAGAAAAAGTAAGAAGCGCAATAACTAAGCTGTGTTTCTTCTTCAGGTCTATTTGCAGTAAGGTGGTCGATCTCGCGATCTTACCAACATTGCAAAATGAGATAGTTGTTACTTTATGTGATCTTGAAATGTATTTTCCTCCCTCGTTTTTTGACATAATGGTTCATCTAGTCGTTCATCTTGTGAAAGAGACACAACTGTGCGGACCAGCTTATATGAGATGGATGTACCCTGCTGAACGTTATATGAAAATATTAAAAGGGTACGTGAAAAACAGAAGTCGACCAGAGGGTTGTATTGCCGAGCGATACGTTGCTGAAGAAGCGGTTGAGTTTTGTACTGAATATCTGTCAAATGTTCAATCAATTGGACTCCCCAAATCTCATATTGTCGAAAAAAAAGAAGGAAAAAGGCTAATTGGAAATAAAGTTGTGACAGTATCAATGGTCGAACGGGATCAAGTGCACTTGTATGTTCTGCACAATGAGATTGAGGTTGAGCCGTTTGTTGAAATGCACAAAGTTGTTCTCCGAGATTTAAATCCAAATAGAAATGAGAACTGGATAGTACGAGAGCACAATCGAAGTTTCATACCGTGGTTTAGAGATCATATTTATTCAAAGTATCGTTCAGATCCTGCTTCAGTAACAGAAAGGTTGAGATGTTTAGCCTATGGTCCATCTGTAATTGTGCTTTCTTATAGCGCATACGCAATTAATGGATACACATTTTATACCAAAGAACAGGATGATAAAAGTACTATGCAAAATAGTGGTGTTACCTTGGTAGCTGAAGCTATGCACATATCAAGTGCGAATGACTTAAATCCGAAATTTGCAAATTTGTCATATTTTGGGGTTATCGAGCGCATTTTGGTGTTTGATTACGCGAAGTTTCAGATTCCTGTATTTGGTTGCAAGTGGGTTGAAAATAATAGTGGCGTACGAATGGATAAGTCAGGATTTTTGCAAGTGGATCTCAATAGGGTAGGGTACAAAGATGAGCCTTTCATTCTAGCCTCTCAAGCTAAACAAGTGTTCTATGTCAATGATCCGACAAGTACGAAATGGTCTATAGTGCTTTTATCTAACAAAATAGTTGATGAAAAAATTGAAGATCAAGGTGATATTGGTGTTGGCATTGAATCTTGTACAAGAAACGATCAAAATGAGAATGAATCTTGTATTAGAAATGATCATAATGAGGGTATTTGGATCAATCCAACCGTCCGCATTGTTAAGAGACGCGTAGTACACAATCCTACCAAGAAAAGAAAGAGACGTTAGTGATAAAGTAATGGTCTCGATAACCTTCACTCGCTTATGTTTAGTAATGGTCTCATTTTTATATTTTTTAATTATTATATTTAGTAATCTGGCATCGAATATGTGAAAATCTTACAATTTTTACTTTAAAACAATTTGACTAAAAATTAAGATTTATTAAATGAACATGCTTTTAATATTGATAGAGTATGCATCCCCTCATCTTTGCCTAAAAGAAATATCATGAAAAAGTAATATTGATTGTATCACATGCTTTTATTTTATTAATAATAAAAAAGTAAATTTTTTCTACTTAACTTAAATTCTTTTTTAAGAAGGAAAGCATACATTGGGTATGTTTGGCAGATGATGCAGGGATGAATATCTTCACGTTGAACAATTAATAATGGATTGATTTTTTTTCTTCTTATAATAACTTCTATGTTGTAATTTTTTGAAATGTTTCTCATATAAAGTTAGTGTTAATAGTGTACTAATGTGCTTTAGTTTGTTTGATACAGGTTCAATGGCTCCAGATAGAGATGCTCCACCTGAAAACCCACCTGAAAACTCACAAGAAAACTCACAAGAAAGAGTTGCTTCGGATACAAATGCTCCACCTGATACTGAAGCAAAAGAGGTTGCACGAGGCATCACTATTATGAAGGGAATCATTCGACATAGAGACCAAGGATTAGTATACCGATTGGAATGGAATTCTGATAAACAACCAATTGGTCCTAATTCTGCAAAGTTGACAAGTTATATTGGTACACTTGTCCGTATGCATATTCCGGTCTCCGTAGCTACCTGGAAATCGAAAATGAAAAATTTAGAATTGGAGGAGAAAAAACAAGCGATTTGGGAAGAGCTTCAGGTATATATCATATATGGTTAATTGTTGTTATTATCTTGACGATAAATTGTTTAAATTACTTATACTAACACACTATGCGTACGTTTTTTTGCAGAGGACTTTTGAGATACCAGATGAACGTAAAAGCTACATACTTAGTTTGGCCGGCAAAAGATATAGAGGGTGGAAAAGTTTTTTGACAAACACCTATCTTAAGGATAAAGATGGAAAATTTCTTGAAGAGGCACCGGGACGGCCAACAAAGTATGCGACCTTCATTGATGAAGCAGATTGGGCTGAGTTTGTAAAGCAAAGAGATGAAGCTTTTCAGAAAAAGAGTGCCACGAATAGTGAGAGAGCATCCAAACCTGCGTATCCATACAAAAAAGGGCGTTTGGGATATGCACGCTTAGAGGATAAAATTGTAAGTAAATAGAAATGCGTTTTAATTAATTGTCTACATGTGCATGTTTTAATTGACGATTTTATCGTTTGTGTCAATGCATAGTTAGAGGAGACTAAAAGTGAGGAAGCTTCACTTCCTGTACATGTGTTGTGGAAGGAAGCTCGTGTGGGCAAGAATCAAGCTGTCGATCCCGATGTTCAGAGAGTTTATACTGAATGTGTAAGTATAATACTGTGTCTTTAATTAAATCAAATGTTTTTTAATATATAAATGATTTTTTATCTCCACTAATAATTATTTAAATGTAAATGAATTACAGGAGACCTTGTCGCAATCGGCATCCACCGGTGAGGAGAGCGTACTTAGTAGAGTACTAGATGCTCCCGAGTATCCCGGTCGGGTGAGGGGTAAGGGTCATGGTGTGACTCCAACCTCTTTTTATAAGAGTTCTAGGAGAAGATCAAATCTTACCAATGAAGAAGTGTTGCAAAAGTTGCAGGAATTGCAAGCACAGGTCTCTAAATTGCAAAGAGATAAAGATATGTATATGAGAGAAAATTGCAACACTTCATCGGTGAGAGAAACTAGTGATAAGGCTAGTATCAACTATCAAAAGAAATTTCCCGAGGTAATTATAAGTTTTTTTCCTTACAAACTGTTCTATTTTATTAATGATAATGACTTTATATTTTCTATTTGTTTAGGGCATTTCATCTTGCCAACTATACTTATCGTCACCGAATTATCGACTAGTTGGCAAGGGAAAAGTGCACAACACTTCGGGAGATTTACTTCACCACAGACCGCTCCCGGATGGACACCTGAAAGTATCGGTGGATGTTGTATTAGATCGTGATGCGATTCTACCGGTACCTGACATGGTCTCAGAGACGACATTGCTGCGAGATGCAATAGGATCATTTGTTGCATGGCCCTCGGAGCTCATTACCATTAGTGATGAGGTATACTGAAAACGATTATGAATCATTTAGTTTTCGAATGTCAATTCTAAACCGTTTATTAATTATTTTTTACATTTTAATTTTAGACTGCTCCTATAAAACCCGCAATTAAGGGTAAAGGGATTTTACAGGAGGAGGAGTCTGTTGCATCACTAAAAGAGGTACATTTAAAGTGTTAATATATAGTCTGAATCTAAATCTGCATGATTTTATATTTTACCTAACTTATATGATTTTTAGGCATCCGCTCGGGAGTCACAACAAGTGACGCAGCAGGTTCGTAGCGTACCACCCACTGGTCCTCCGAAGCAAGCGGCAAAAAAAGGCGGTGCTTTTGTGCCTCGATACCGTTCGACACTCGCAACAATGGTTGATATGTCCGATTTGAAGGATGGTGGTTTACGTGAAATCAACATGGATGAAAGTGTCTTCGGTATTGAATTCCCGTCACATATTACAATTGATGACTTGGAAGAGATTTTTAGGCATGATCAACTAGGCGTCAGTAATATGCACTCATACATCCGGTAATATTCACTCATCCGATATATTATTTAATTAGTCCCACAATATAATTTATTTACACATTTCAATGAAAATAATCTAATGTTTATTATGTTTTTATTTAAGGTTGTTGTATGACAGAGTGTTGCGCGGGACTGCATTGTCTAACAGATTCCGTTTCGTGTCTTCCGCCCATTGCAGCGGAATGACAATTGCTTCGGAACCGGAATCAGTTAGACAGCGCTTAGTAGATAGATTCATGTCCACCGGCAATACAGAAAGTCTGCATCTTTGGGCGTATAATACCCGACCAGTAGGGTTAGTTTCTCATTCTTGGTTCATCTAATCTCTGTTTCTTTTGTGTATAGCAAAATTTTCATATAACCTATTGTTTTAATTTATAGAGCACACTGGTTGCTGCTTGCTATCAACCCGATAAGAGAAGTCGTGTATTATCTGAATTCGGTAAATGGTGAATGGACCAATTATCCGGCTATGAAGGAAATCGTTGATTTGTAAGTGGGATCGTTCTAAATATATATTCGTGTATATTTATATATTTTCTTATTTGTGGGATTGATCTAAACATATGCTTTTATATATTTAATAATTAGATCAATACAAGTGTTCCGTAGTCAACGGGACGCACAGGTATCCCGGACTAAATCAAACAACATCACTTGGATCCAAGTGCAGGTACATTACTTTTCACAATTTTGCTTATAATATTTATGCTACTTGGTAAAACAAGACAACTATAGAATCTTATTTGTTTTATTATGTAGTGTCCGCAACAGCGAAACAGTCATGATTGCGGATACTTTGTTTTGAGGTTCATGAAAGAAATCCTTCAGGCGAATCAATTAGAGATTCCGCTCACGGTATGAATTTATAACTTAAGATAATTTCATATAATTTATTACATTTAACTAAATATATCATTTATATTATGTTTTTGTTTTGTAGTACCTTGACGAATTCCGTGCTGCTGGGTACCCGAAGCTTAAGTTGGAAGAAATTAAAGAAGATTTGTGTCAATATTATATTAAGCAATTTTTCATGTAGGATTTGTGTCGATTTGAACTATAATATTATTGATGTAATGATGTATATATATAATTTTGGATATTATAATGGTATTATATTAGTATATATATTGTCTTACTGATGGCTGAAATAATAGCGTCGAAAATATATTACAGGTCAAAAATATATTACAGGTCGAAAATATTACAGGTCGAAAACATTACAGGTCGACTGGGAGGATTAAATTATAGGCTGCACATAAAAATACCTCATTTAGAAACGACAGCGCTTTTAAAAAGCGCTCTTAAAGGTCCACCTACTAAAGCGCTTCTTAGTAAAAGCGCTGCCAAAGACCAGTAAAAAAGCATAAAAAATTAAAAAAAAACGCAGCATACAAAAGCGCTTTTGGAAAAGCGCTCTTATAGGGGGGCCTATCAGAGCGCTTTTTCCAGAAAAAGCGCTCTCATAGGGGGGCCTACCAGAGCGCTTTTCCAAAAGCGCTTTTGTATGCTGCGTTTTTTTTTAATTTTTTATGCTTTTTTACTGGTCTTTGGCAGCGCTTTCTGGGAAAAGCGCTCTTAAAGGGGGGTCTACCAGAGCGCTTTTTCCAGGAAAGCGCTCTTATAGGGGGTCCTACCAGAGCGCTTTTTCCAGGAAAGCGCTCTTAAAGGGGGGGTCTACCAGAGCGCTTTTAGAAGCGCTTTTGTTACCTACGCCAGCGCCAGCTATTAAAGCGCTTTTAAGCGCTTTTAAAAGCCAAAATAAGCGCTTTAAAAGCCCTTTTCCGTAGTAGTGTAGGAACTAAAAAACACCTAAATTTTCATTTTTCAATAGTATGTCCTTTCTTGCAATAATAATGACAAATCAACCTATGATGATGTTTACTTTTGCTATTTGAATCCTTTTTAATCAAGCTACACTTTTTATAAGGCTTTGCAACCTTTGAAGAATTAATAGCAAAAGAAACACATGGTTGTGGTTTCTTGTCCACTTTGGTTTCAAGAGTATTCACCTCATGTTTCCAAATTTGACAAGTTTCACACCTAAACCGACATGGTTCCTCATCCTCCTTTTTATGATTTTGAACATCTACAATAGATCTCTTTAATGTTTAAAATTTCTTATTGGTTTCTTCAACCTTTGCTTCCAAGTATGTAAAAAAATTCATTGGAAGTTGATTTCTTATAAGCATGTAATGCATCTTTTTGTAAATTTTCAAAAGCATTTTTCAATTCAATAAAAGACAACTTATCAATGTTAGAGAAATTAGAATGACTTAAATTATTTTTCTTGATTTGACATTGATTAGCCATGAAACAATAATTTTCTCCTTTATCTCTATCACTTGAGATTTCTTTGCTTGAGACATCACTATCTATATCCCAAGTAACATAATCTTTTCTAGATTTCTTAGACTTGTTTTGTTGGCCTTTTCCTTTTTCATTTTCAAGAGATGGACATTCTGGTCTATAGTGACCTGATTTTCCACATTCATAGTGTATATCTCTTGGTTTACCCTTTTTATTGTCTTCATCTTTAGAGGATGCAGATTTCCTTCTAAATTTTATAAGATTTTTGTCTGAGTGTTTAACACCATTCTTGTGAATGTATTGATTATATCTTCTCACAAACAATCCCATTTGTTCATCATCCTAATCTTCTTCATCACAAGAATCACTATCATAAACATGCTCACTTTTTGAGGACCTTGAACTCGAAGCCCTAAGAGCTTTAGACTTTGTTCTTTCATCCTTATCAGTGTCTTTCTCATTTTTCTTCTTTTTCTCGAGTTTCTTTTCATGTTTGTCCAAGCAAGTGAGTTCTTGCTCGTGTTTTTCCAACTTTATAAACAAAGTGATGAGATAAAGTGTTGCAAGATTATTGACTTCCTTGATCATCGTGACCTTTGATTTCTAATTCCTAGTAAGACATCTCAAAACCTTGTTAGTAGAAATTGTATTGGAAATAATATTACCTAGCAAATTTAAATGATTAATAAGATATGAGATTCGCTTTTGCATTTGAGCAATAGTTTCACTATTCTTCATGCGAAAGAGTTCAAATTCTTGATTAAGTGTATTAATTATAGCTTGTTTGACCTTATTAGTTCCCTAATAGGTAACTTGTAGAGCGTCTCACATAGCCTTAGCGGTTTCATAATGAGAAATACGATAAAACTCATCAATACCAAGAGCGGATATGATAATGTTTTTCACTCTCCAATCGCGCCCCCACTTCTCATAATCTTAATTATTCTATAGTGCTTTCGGCTTAGGTGTAACAACACCATCAACAACATGTGTAGCCGGTGTTGGACCATTTTGAATGGCCTCACACACACCTTTATCATATGAGTTAACATGAATTTGCATACAAGCTTTCCAATAATTATAGTTTTCTCCCATAAAGATTGAGGATCTTTTATAATCCTCTTTAGGTTCGTATGCCATTTTTTAATAAGAGTTTTGAAGCACAAAATTAACTAGGCTCTTGATTCCACTTGTTAGACGATGACGAATTATCTAAAGAGGGGTGAATAGATCACCAAGTCAAAGTACCAATCAAATTTGGAGTTTAAAAATTATTTGAAAAGTGTGCAAGCGGAAGATTTTAATATAGGTCGATAAAAGTCGTTTATACGAACCTAGTTATTAGAACTCGGATATGCAACAAGCCTTATGGAATAAATGAATTAATAATATGAATTTATACACTTGAAACAAACAACACTTTATTATTCGTTTATAGCAATTCACTAGCAATCTATTTCCAATGAAATTAAGCAAAAATAATGAACAACGTAATTTGTCAAACACTTGGTGTGCGACCGAATTTTTCAGAATTTTTCATTGAGTGTTGTTGATATGAAAAAGCACTTATAAACAAAGTGATTATAAGCTAATCAACAATCAATTTAAAATAAAAACAGCCACAAAAAATTCTTATGAGTCGATCGATTAATCAATGAAATTCAACAAATTGCTTAACAAAAAGGAAAACAAGTAAAGATATAAGAGAGAGCGACACGATAATTTGTTTAGGAAGTTAACCAATCATCCTCGCTATGGCTACGTCTCTCCCCAATTCTGTTGTGGAATTATGATAATTTCTTACTATGCAAAAAGTTGATTCCAAGAGAAGTGTTTCAAGAGTAACCCTACAACCCTTAACTACTTGTTGTTGATCAACTCCTTCTCTTCAATTGATCTTGAGCAAGACCAAGACATAATATCTACCAATTGATTTATATAATCTTGCTACTCCTTTGGATACCAAACTCCGAAGCTCTTTCACGCGCGATCAATTGTAACTATTGAACACAGACACTTTCAAATTGATTCGTCGTTCTCTCGCTACTTTATTGGGTATCAAACTTTAAGGCTTTCACTTGGCCGTAATCCTCTTTTGAAAGCCTTGAACAAAACCCCCAAATCTACCAAAGATCTTGGAGTACAACCCCTAGGTTTTTTTGGATAAAACCCCCTATAATTCTCAACCCAATATTCTCGGTTACACAAAAACCTAATTGGATGTTATCAAACCTCGCCTAGATGAAACCCCGAAAAAAGATGATTATGTGTGATTTATCAGTCTGTATGCATAGGTTGGATGTTTGAAGGTGAAGAGAAATGATGGTAAGTGTTTATAGTTTCATCAAGTTAGAATGATGCATGAACGATGTACTTATAGTTGTGGAAGTTTGTATGTAAAGAGATAATTTTCGGAATTAAAAAGAATTAAAAAATTGACCCAATCAAATAATATGTGTCGGTCTGAAATATGGATGTGTTGGCACATAAAGATAAAAATAACAGTATGTGCCGCCTGAAAAGGCTTACGTGTCGGCCTAAAGATGTCGCCATGGGAGAAAGCGATAAAGTTGTGCACCATACACTCAACAGCGTCGTAGGTGGATTCGTCAGAGACAGAGAGACTAACTCCATACGTAAAAGATACACCCGCCAGATACTAAAAGTTGAAGACATCTCCGCCAAAAAAGTCAGAAACAGACCGATAACACTGAAATCCAAGATCGCCTTTTTCGAGAAGGACCCCGTTGGCACTCACCCCTACAATGATTCGGATGTGTATGGTTATGAATCTTTAAAATCTCATATATTATTATACGATTGCTTTTGTACATCTAGATGTGTATGCTTATGGGGTTGGTCCCCTTCTAAACTTTCCCTTAAATTAAAGAAAAAACAAATAAAATTTTGTGAAAATTATATCATCTAAGGCAAATTCTAGACACCTTTGGTGTTATATATATATATTTAATTTGTATATATGTATACATTTTGTGTATGTCATTTTCAATTGCTGCACTTCCTATACATGATTATTGGAAAGCTGCTTGCGCATCTTTGCCTTCCAATACCTATTTTCTAATTTCTTATAAACTAAACAATTGATTAATTCTTAATCAACTAAGTTTCTATCAAATCTCAATCTCTTTATCTTTATTTACTCTTGATTTCAATGAATTTGATACTTCAAAATGAGACTCCACAGAACCATCTGAAACATGATAACAATGTTCATAACTAGCCTTTGTAGTCCAAAGCAGAATCAACAAAACCATTATCACTCCAAGGAACACCATTCCTACCCATGCCATCTTAGCATATTTCTTCATAGGCTTGCAATGGTGAACAAGAACTTGAGAAAATGCATCTTTCACAATTTGACATTCTAACAAATGTTCCATACTTGGATACACATTCAATAAATCTTGAATTGAATTTGTGTAAGTTTCAACTCTTGCATATTCAATGTTTGTTATGAAATTTCCATTCTCACATGTCACAACATTTGCATCCAAACAAGTAAAAGGCTTCAATACCTTAAAAAAAATCACATTGTTAATATATCTTGGTCTTATAATTTAGAAAGAAAATTTAAAACATGGCGGTTTAACTATAGTCCTTAAAATATCGTTTCTTGGGACTAAAGTTATGTAGCCGTGATCTAATAGAGATTGAAAACATATTCAATATTTATGTCGCGTACCTTTGGAATGTCTCCTATTCGTATAGTATTTTCGGAACAATTCTCGGGCTGGTAGAAATAATTTGGTGGTTCTGAGAAAGGATTGCAAACATGAACAGGATTTGAATATGATGTTGCCTGCATTGATAGATTTGCATTCACCTAGGAAATGACCAAAAAGTTACTTCAATGTAGTTGTGATTTGGAAAGAAATTTGATTTTTTAGATTATATATGCAAAATTTACCTCGTTAACAAGATGATAGATTCCAGAACTAAATTCAGATAGAACTGGTTTTGCTTTGAGCAATTCTTGACATGGAAGGATTGAGCTTAGGCTGTTGTTGTAAGGATTTTCTTGAAAGTTGTCAAGAGCTGTGCATGCATCACTAGAAAATCTACAATATGCGAACATAATTTAGTAATTTAACCTATGAAGCACGGACACCTCCTACAAGACATAGACATGTAGACATGGTAATAGTTTGAAAAAAATAAATAAATTAAATATAATCATAAATGTCAGTGTCAATTTCGAACACCAATACAAACACTTTTTTTTCCAGAAATATCGGTGCCACAGAAAATTTAATAAAGAAAATCATTATAAAACTTTTGAGAATATGTAATTAGGACTTTATATTTACTTTTCTAAGAAGAAATAGACTCCAAAGAATAGCCAGCATAACACTGTCATCAACCAACAAAATGCAACAAGCCTGTGAAAAAAAAAATAATGTTAATTTTTGTAACATGTATCATATATGAAATTTGTAAATATAAAAAATAAAAAAAAATATAAAAAATTTAGCATGCTTACATGTACAATGACCTCCTTAACCTTAGCATTCCACAAACTGTTCACAGAAAATTTCAAAGTTATATGAAAAATTGAATCGTGGATCATTCATCATGTGTATAATATGTAGAAGAATTTCTTCATTGAGTAAAATCAAACAAGATTTTAATACCTGACAAAACTGTTACAGCAAGCAAGTTCAAGCACATAATCACTATAGTAGTTACATACCTGCAATCAAATTGAAATTTATTCCATCACAATTTAAAGTTAGTAGAACGGTAAGAGCTAAGAAACATTGATACCGACACCAGACACAACACTGACATTTGACACTGGACACAGCACAGACGCTATCATGTCAACAATGACAATAATTTGAGAAAAGAGATTATTGAATGTTTCGTGTCACGTGTGTTAATATTGTGTCTAGTCCAGACACTACACACAGTCAAGTCTAACACATGCACAATGATAACAGTTTGAGAAAACAGATTATTGAATGTGTCGTGTCACGTGTGCTAATTAATAGTGTGTGGTACTAGACACAGCTTCAATCAGAAGTGTTATGCTAGAGTGATAGAGTCTTACACTATTTTCAAGCCCTTGTTGATAAGGCGTCTATTCTTCCTGGCTTGCATTTCAATATTTCCTGAGGCATCTTCAAGTTTCTCAGCTGTAGAGTCAAGATTCGATGAAGCCTCAATGCTAACATTTGCTTCCATCAAGCTATTCTCCATGCCTTTTAATGCATCTGTTGTATTATGTATTGTTTCCGATGCTTTGTTTGCAGTTTTGATTATGATATCAACCGAAGTTTTGCCTTCCGAATGAAATCTTGCACTCCCAACTAGAATTAGCCCTGTTGCAACTCTACAAAAATCAAGAGTCATGCATACATCAATATTTCATATGGATACTCAAAGCTACCATAATCGAAGCTGCATCAGCTGCTTTTGAAAAAAGACGTGTCAGTGTCGGTGTCAGTTTCAAACACCAATATTAACATACACACGTATTTATTTTTTCAGAGATGTCAGTGCTACGTAGTAATTTAAAACCGTTGACAAAGTTGAATGACTTACATGGCAATTAACATGAGAAACAAGGCCAAAAGAATTAGTGAAACATCACAAGTCTTGTAATTACAAGGAAACACCTTCTTCATTATTTTTCCTCCATCATTTTCGCGATAACAAAACTCGGTGATTACCAAAAAAACTCCATACAATATTCCACATAGAAGGAACAACATTCCAATTGCATATCCATATACACCAGTAAATATCAAAGACTACAATAAAAACATTAAAAACATGTTAACAACATCATTGGTGTTTAAACTTAAACTAAAAAGAAAAGTGAAAAGAATTACACTCCAATAATTCTTGTTGGTGATGTTGAATCCTCCTCTATATTTTTTAAAATTTTCTAAAGGATCAACTCTAATTGTATTATCCTTCTGTTTAGTTTGTTCCGTCGCGCTATCTACGCCAAACATAAACATAAACATTAACATAGTACTTCTCATTTTCCGTGTTTAATAATATGTCACGCGGTATAATGTTTCAACATTAATAAATAAGTATGAAAAAATGTGATAATTGAGAACTTAGTGACTTTGATGAAACTTAATAATAAATTACCTGCAGCAGAATGAGTAGGTGAGAAAGCTTGTGCTGAAATCTGTGGCAGAATCAAAACTATGATCACTATAATAGATACCAAACCTTTGGCTATGAACATCTCTAACCTGCAAATTTAACTAGACGCAATCAATCAAGAGAAAAAGAAAAAAAAAAGAGTTTCCATGGTTTATAAACTTTATACTAAGCATATAAATGTAGAAGAAGCAATCTTGAATAAACTTTATTAGAGCAATATTTCATCGCATAATTGAGTTACAAGAAAAGAACATTGTGACATGTGAGTGCATGGAATTTTTCAGATTACTTACTTGAAAAATTCAGAAATGAATTTCTACAACAAAATTCTTCAGCTAAACTATATATGACATTTTTCAACTCTCATAAAGAGTGCATAAAAGTATAAGATAACGCCTAACTAGTTTTTCTTTAGTCAAATAGTATAGTGCAAGAAACCAAATCCAACATCTAAACTAAAACACTTTTAAATATAATTTTGGTTGTCCTATGATTTAAATTCAGTGATTTAAACTTTAATTTTAACTATATGTGTTAGAATAATTTTGAACGTTATTTTGTTCAGACAACTATAATTTATAACTCTGTCGCGTATATTCTATTATTAATAAATAAATAAATAAATTTTTGATAAAAAGTATAAATAAAATATGAATTTGAGTCTATTTTTATTAATTACTAAATTTAATAACAATTAGAGAATATTTTAATTTTTCTCAAATTTTGGTCAATAATTTCATTTTTGTTAATAATATATAATTATATTATGTGGTATATATTATTAATGTTTTCCTTTTTTTATTTATTTAAAGCAAGTAGGAACAATTACTTTTAAATAACTTTTTCTTTTGTGTTAAATTAAATTAAATAAAATGTTAATGTTATATCTACGTTCACGCACTTAGTCATCAATGGTGAGAATTGAAGCAACTTTGCTTCTTCCATTGGTAATAAAAAAAAAAAGTAAGTTATATAAAAAAGTGATAAACTCCAAATGAAATAATAAAAAAGTAAATTAAAAACAACTTTACTCAATGTGAAGGCTAAGAAAAATACAAAATAAAAGTAAAATCGTGTGAAATACTCCACTAAACTTGTAAAAAGGATTGAATTTAATTCGTGCCAAAATTTCAACCTAATCCATTTAGGACCTCATAAGTCATAAACAACAACTCCAAACATTCAAACACTACATTATTTTGGTCTTTTTCAAATTTGTTTTAGTCAAAAATATGACAAGGCATGACTTCTAGTGGTCAAGAAAACAACTTGGAGGTGCAACATTTCATGATTTTTTTATACATGCTTTGTGAGTTGTTGTATTTCTTTTACCAATATTATGATAAATGTCGAATAATTCAAATAAGTGTTTTGAAATAATTTTTTTTATGCATTTCGTATATATTTTTGACTCATCAGAAACACATCTACATGAATTAAAGACATGCTAAATATGTTTTATAATTTTTAAAATATAGCACTTTTGTTAATGTGTGAATTAAAGATATACTAAATATGTTCTATAATTTTTAAACATAGCACTTTTGTTAATGTGTGAGTATATAAGTTAGTGAATTAGTTATATTATACACTCGTATATGTATATAGTTCAGTAAAATAGTTATATTATATACTTGTGCGGGCATATTACTAAAATAATTATTTCTCAAATAAATTATACACTTGTGCAAGTATATAGTTCAAGTAGTTAATTTATAATTAAGTTTAGTAGTAGTTTAAACTAACTTATTAACAAGTGGTTAGTTAGTTAGTTAAGTTGATTGTAAATTATGTTTTGAGTCTGAATGAAATATACCACATTTGTTACAACTTTAATTAATTACTTTGTTGCACAAGAAACATAGTTGCACTAATAATTGGGATGGAGAGTTTGATTGTGTCAAATGGAAATAAAAGAGAGTTGTGAGAGGATCATTGAATTGGGAAATTTTTAGTGAGGTGTGTGATTTTTTTAAAGGATTTTTACAGCAATCATGAATATAAATGGTGAATTTCTTTCTAAAATCTTGATTCTTGATGGTAATTGAGAAAGATGGAGTTCCTTAATGAAATCATTGTTTCAAGCTCAAGATGGTGTAAAATGGTCATGAAAAACAGGGAGCAAAATCCACAAATGCACAAAGAGTCATATTCAAATATTCAAATAAGAAAGACTGTAAGGCTTTGTTCTACATTTAACAAAATGTGGATGCTCATCATTTTAAAAATATATTAAAGGTGTCAAAATCCAATGACGCGTGTGATATACTAGAGAAGTACCATGATGGTCGAGAAAAGGTGAAACAAGTGATGCTTTGATCTTTAAGAAGGAGTATGAGTAGATATAGATGTAAGATAGCCAAAAGATGACTGATTACTTTTCTTATTAATTCCAGTGGTAAATCAAATGAAGAAATGTGGTAAGACTATCACTGATCAACAAGTGGTTGAGAAATTGATGAGATCTGATAGAATTAGAGTTTGACCTAACCCATTCTTACAAAATTGACTTCTAAGGTGAGGGGTATCACTCTATAGTTTTTTCCCAATACATCTTATCACATCCAATACTATTGGACTTGGTGTATGATCGGTGACCTAAATTATCGATATGTGAGACTTGGTTTTTTCAATACACCCTCTTGCACCTAGCACTATTGGGCTTGGTGCATATAAATGGTGGATGGCCCGAATCGATAGGCCCATGATACTGTTGAGAAACAAGTGTGAGTTGTGTTGAAAAATAAGTATGAGTTTTAAGTCTCACATTGTTTAGGAAAGTAAAGGTTTGACACTTTATAAGTGAGAAGACCTATACACATATCACCTTAAAGTTTTTGGTGAATATGTGATGTCTCTCTTACTTGTTTGCATGAGTCTTTGATTTTTAGAAGAGTATTTGACTCAATGTGAATGCTTCCGCTTCGAGTAAGCGGTTAGAGCTACGGTGACCCTACCTCGTGTACAAATCACCTATCATGATGATCCATCACGAGTATCAGAGCCTGGTTCGAGTAAGGGATCAGCTCCTTGTGTCAAAAGTTTTCCTAACATGGTGGTAAGGCGGCGTGTCCCGTTGAAGTCTCCATGACAAGATAAAGGTGTCTCTCAACGGCGGTACAAGCATGTAGATGAAAGAGTTTCCGTTTGAGGGGAGCATAGTAGATGGACACACACTTGAGGAGGAGATTGTTGAGAAACAATTGTATGTTATATTGAGAAATAAGTGTGAGTTCTATATCCCACATTTTTTGAAAAAGTAAAGGTTTAATACTTTATAAGTGAGAGGACTTATATATCTACCACTTAAGATTTTGGGTGAATATGTGGTACCCCTCTCATTTATTTGAATGAATTTTTGATCTTTAGGTGATTGTTTATCCCAATATAAATACTTCTCTATCATGATGACTCATACGATACTATGATAAAATTAGAGTTTGACTAACTGTAATTTAGATGAATACTTTTCTATCATCTTATATATATGAATTTTATTTTAGTTTAATAATGACTTAAAAATATATAATAATATTAGTGCTTCATTGATTAATTTTTATTTATATTCTTGACTTGTATGTAAAATTTGTAATTGAATTGATAAGTCAATTGAAACCAAGACTATAAATGGGTTGGCTGCGTTTGTGCTCCCCCAATTAAAGAAAAAACATTTTAGTCAAAAATAGGCAACAACAGTTACCGTATTAATCTGTTTTAGCATTGGGTGGCTAAATACAACTCACTCTATTGCCTTTAAGATGATTTATGTTGACTCCAAATAAATTGTTTTTATTACTAAAGTTCAAACTTATGGATATATTTAAATTTCAAACTTATTATTGGTTAAAGTTCAAACTTATGAATTTATTTAAATTTCAATATTATCAAGCATTGAAAATTACAAAAACGGCTACATAGGAAAATTTCCTAAATTTAAAGTGAATTGAGTTGTGCTTTTGTTGGATAAAAGTGGTTTTTCAAAAACATAAAATAGATATCCATATATCCAATTGTAAATGTTATTGCAAATGAAAGAAGTAAGACTCTATTTAGTAAAAATAAGGGTTGGTATAAATTATATAATAATTTATATATATATAATTTATAATTTATGAGTGATGACCGATAGTTTATAATTTATGGTTGATGATTGATGACTTATAGCTGATAAGTTGAATGAAGTGTTTGTTAAAATTAACGATTTAATTAGTTGATAAATTAAAATGACATAAAAGATATTTAATATATAATTGTTTTATTTTAAATTAAAATAAATTATAAAAAGTAATAATGAATTTTAAATAAATTAATAAAGATAAAAATAAAATAAAAAATATAAGTTATAAGCTAAAATATTATTTGAAATAACATCTGAAATATAAGATATAAGTTAGTAAAATAAGCTATAAACTCGTAATAAAAAGATTATTATCAAATAAAGCCTAAGACTATGTTTAACTAGACATTTGTTGAATTTATAAATTATAACTTATAAGTTCGTATTCTCGTAATAAAAACTTATAAATTCATATGACAATAAATAATCTCCTTAGTAACAGTTTTAATTTTAATTACGAATTTATTATTTATTTTATTAGTTTATAGTTTATTTTAGAAATTTTATTTTAAATAACATTTTAGTTTATAATTTATTATTTATTATTATTTTCTTTTACTTTTGTCTTTATTATTTTAATTAAAAATCATTACTATCTTTTATAATTTATTTTAATTAAATGTCTTTTATATTATTTTAATTTGTTAATTATTAAACTGTTAATTTAACAAACACGTCAATTAATTTATCAGTTATAAATTATTAATTATCAACTATAAACTATAAATTATTAGTAATCATCAGTTATAAATTATAAATTATAAGTTAGCTTATCAGTCAACCATTATTTTTATCTAGATTCGATTCTGAGGCAGGACAAAGTGGACACTGTCCATTAGCCTAAAAAAATTATTGATATTTATATAATCAAGTTCAAACAATATAAATAATAGGTCCAAACATTAATAGACCCAACAAAATAAAAATAATTTAATAAAAAATATTTTCATCTTCTTAATTTTGAAGAGTATTGTTTCATCTCTCTTAAACAGAAACAAGTCTTTAAAAAAATAGTTATATTTTTTATTACAAGTCTATTTTTATTATTCGCCTCTGACTTTTAAAAAATTGGGACCGATCATATCTAAGAGATCTAAATAAAATAGGTATAAAGATGACTAAATATCTAATTGAAATTAAATTAATTAGATATTTAATAACTTGTTTAACAAATCAATACAAGGAATTTAAACGAATTTTGTGCAACACGATTCTAAAGAGTAATTACACCATAAACTAAAACTATGCAATTTATGAAAAACAATTAAAAAAATTATGCATAATTTTTCTTTCCCGTAAATTATAAAGACTTGGATAAAAATCAAATCTTTGAAATTTTTTTTGACACAAATAGAATTTTATTGTTATGTAAAAATTATAATGTGCACATCGAAGAGTTTTAATTTTCTATGTTTAAAAATATATTTTCTCTAATCTAAAGATATTTTATTATCGCGGTAGAGGCATAAAAGGTGGCAATTTTATATAATCAATTACAGTTTTTGATTTTTCACAATAAAATTAGATGGTTGTGTCACATACGCTTCCTCTTTTAAAGGATCATTTAAAAATTCAGATTTGACATTTATTTGGAAGATGAACTAATTGTTGTTATTTGCACTACCAATAATTAGTCTAATGATTTCAATTCTAATCACTAGAGCAAATACTTCTTCAAAATCTATGTCTTCTCTTTGCAAAAATCTAATTGCAACTAATTAAGCTTTATGCTTGATTATTTCATCATTGGGATTTGTCTTCACTTTGTACATTCATCTTACACCAATTGACTTCTTTTCTTGAGGTAGATCAACTAGTTCTCATGCCTTATTTTTCTCAATTGACTTCAGCTACTCCTACATTACACATATCCACTCAATGTCTCTTCTGTTTTCACCGATTCAGATTCACTCATGAGCGCAAAATGAAAGAGATCACCATTGTGGTTTACTTTATTATCCGGGAACAACTCTCAATCTTATATTCTTGCGAGCATGCCTATTTTCCTCGTTGATCTTCTCACATTTTCTTCAATTTGAACTTCACCGACTGCATTTTCTACATTTTCAAACTCTGCAAAAATGGTTCCAGCATCGTTGTAATTAAATTCAGCATGCGGACAGTCCTTTAATTCATCAAAAAAATCACGTCCCTACTTATTATGGTTCGTTTGTTGACTGTGTCATAGAGTTTGTAGTCACCCGTATAATGATATACAACTAGTATCATTTGCTCTCCCCTGTCCTTTAGCTTCTTTCTAAGCTGGTCTAGAACATGTTTATACACAACAAAATCAATATCTAGCTTATTTCAAGTGACTCATATTTGACTTGAGTGCATACCAATATTATTCGGGTGTAATATTTTTCACTACCTCCTCCATTTTATTCGTATAGGATGACACTACCTCATGTATAAAGCTATGCTCCAAATAATCCAAAAATTAATAGAGCTCGTTGAGTCATCTTCTTTTCTTGTTCTTCAAAATCAACTTCTTAAAGAATATGAGGATGTTCTCTTCTAGGAAGAAATTCTTTGGTACCATAGTTCTAGAAAGCAATGGATTAGATTGGCTAATTTCGCACTTATTTCTTTCACACACACAAGTTATCATCCTCCATAAGAGAAATAAAATTAATAATACCTCTTTGTTGTTTGGTGAATGGTGCACCGATAATAACACTCAATGTTTGGAAGCTGAGGTATTTAAATTTTTTTTTATACTTAGAATTGTCTTATTGTCTCTCTTGTAGTCTCTAACACTTGGACTAGGATCCACTGCAATCAATGCACCACGAAGTTGCTGTAGTGAGTCATGTATAAGCCATTGGATGAACTCATTAGTAAATCACACCTCTTGGTTTCTTTTTACATAAATAAAAATGCAATGTGGAGAGAGATAAAGAGGGTCTGACTGTAGGGAATTAAAATCCCTAACACTTCCTCTATGAATGTTGACCATAAAAATAGGCAATTTCTCTTTACGCCCTTATACATTCTCCAAGGTCCTTGGCGAAATCTCAAAAATGTCCTATGTTTTTGTAGATATATCTCCAGACGCACCAAATCTCATATTTTACTACATTAAATTCGGAGATGCAAATGCAGAATCTTTTTAGGGTGTGTTCGAAGATATATCTCCAAACATGCCTGGTTCAAGAAAAATCAAAAACAGAAACATGACAAAACTAAATTCAAAAACAAACCAACATCAAGATTACATAGATAGTCATTATAATAAATTCAACATTAAATATTGTTTTCATATGGACGTTGCAACATAATGATTATATCATCGACGTATCTTTGAATCTTCGCATCCACTTCAATCGGACCGTTTGATTCATAACAGAGAAAAACACTCCATATAACCTTTAAATCTTTATCCGTCTTCAGTTCAAAGTTGGTAAAATAGATATTTCTTTAGATGTCAAACGAGGGTGATCGATACTCGAGCTTGGCAACTCTGATTTTCTAGAAAGCGCGGGAGAGTATTCTGTTTAGATATCAGATATGCGAGGGACGTTTCCTCAGTGTCCTTAAATGGAAGTGGTGGAGTCACGCCATTGAAATACACAAATGCAAGGTGGAGATATGAATTTATTCTCTCGTTTTAGTGTGTTGTGTAGCAAATAAGGGTTGAGACATAACTTACTTATACAAGTATTAGGTCACTTTGGACCACAAAAACCTTATCATGTATCAGGTAACTTTTCAGAAATACATCCCTGAAATTCTGGAACTTGCAATACATATGTTTAAGACTGATGTCCCAACACCACACAATGTCAAGATAGATGTTATAACATCCGTTGACAAAAAAATTGCTAAAACTTGAGATTATGCAGAAAAAATAAATGGCAGAAAATTAAACAACACAATCAATTATTAACCCAGTTTGGTGCAACTTCATCTACTCTGGGGGCCACCAAGCCGTGAAGGAAATCCACTATGATAGTATTAGTTCAAAGTTAAACCAACCCTAGCTTACAAATTCTGGCATAATCACCACTTTGTACAACTTCTACCTAGAGATGACTAGATATGAGATCCCCCTCTCACTTCCAATCACCACAGTGATACCTACAGTCACAAACCTTGTGACTAGACCAAAAACCAAATATAAGATTACACTTCCAATAAACAATACTTAGTTTTGATTAAAAGCTTCAACTAAGAACAATACTCAACTATTTGCTTAAAAGTTCATGAGTGAGAATAATAACTTGATATAAAATCAAGTAACAATTAGTCAAACTCAATGTACCAAAAGGTACATGAGTCACATACAAAGAACACAAACACAAAGACCTTAAAAGACTTCCAAAAACCTAATCCTTATGTTGCATCCACGGTTTCTTCAATGTGAATGATTGCTATTTTAGGTCTAGAAAGTCCTTATTTATCGACTCTTACAATATGGGCTTGGACTCTTTAAATCAAATCTAATCTTCACATTTTAAATCGGCTGCAAGATCTTCACATAAAAATAGGAACAAATATTTTAAAGTTTCCTAAAAAGTATCCAAGATCCTTTTTAATGAAACCAAATCAAATTACACTTGTTCCAAATAAATCTAGTTACCTGCGAATAATAATGAGATATATCCAAAAGGATATCTCAAAAACAAATCAAATATGTCAAGAGATTAAAACAACAAAATTTGCTGCATAACAGACCAATATGTCAAGACATCTAGCTCAACATCTGTCTGATAAGCATGATAGTAGAACCTGTCATGATAGTTGTTCAAGATGCTGTGACATCTTGTTCAACTTTAGTCCAGAACCATGTTTTAGGCAAAATTTATGTCAATCCTAAAACCATGGATTTAACAATCTCCCCTCTTTGGCAAATTTTGGCTAAAATAACCTTAGCACAATAACCTTGGAGAGAGGAATAAAACCACAACATAAGCTACATACAAACATGTAATTTGTACAAACTGCATGTATAAAAATGTACTCCACTACAGTTACAGATCACCATCTTCAATACTTCAGAAGACAGATATCCATACATGAGGTCTGACATCACAGACAGGACCAAACTCCCTCTGTCACACATGATCAAGACTCCCCCTCAAGGGGAAAACCTAAATCACCAGAAAATCCAGTATATCAAATATGAACTACCAAAGTTCACACATCAGAGGCAAGTACAACAAAAGATAAAACAACCTCACATTAGGATTTTCACATAACATGCAAGATGTCAGAATGTCAGATAAGATATCATACCCACAACCACATCAGCAGTAGAAACAACAACACTGTTCTAGACTGGGCCAATAGCTAGAATTGGCCCAATCCACTTCTACCCTTAGAACGACCCAATAACACTGGCCCAATATCTCTGGTCGACCACACACCAAGAAGCGCGACCAGCGATGCCTGGTATGCACACCTTACTAAGTCAGCAGTTATCCCTCTGCCTAGCCAACATGAGTCGAGCAGACAGCCAGGAAACATCCAGAATGTCTCTCTTCCCGTAATCCGCCTCCTCCTCGAAACAAACGGCTAGTTACAGACACATCTACCCGTTTTGACCAAGTCCTGGAAGTTACCTATTTTTGTGGACCCACATATCTAGGTCCAAAAATAAGAACCAATGGCCAAGCGCCAGGGGCATTATATAAACCTCACACATGTGAGGGCTAGGTATCAAATATTCAACTCTTAAACCCTAATATTTTGCTTGTATCTCTTGGCACCCATTCTTAATTAATCGTCGAAGTGCCTTTTAGGTACAACCTCCCTTTTTCTCCTCAACTTTCCAGCAAGCTAGATATCATCCTTCGACCCATTTGCAGGTTCTGATCAACCAGTAAGATCAGTGGCGCCGTTTGTGGAAAATCATCTTCCCTGTCTTCTTTCCACGTAAACTGAAGACCAAATATACCTTCAATTCTTTAATCATGGCTGACCAAGATGATCACCACCTATCTGGGAAGATTGTAATCTCTCTGATCTACAAGACCGACGGAAGCCAGGAACTGTTTACACATGAATTTGGTAAACAACCACTAGTCCTCCAAACTAAATATTTTGGTAACTTGCAGGATCAACTAGATTGATCCTAGGACATGTGTCTAAGTTTCTAAGGTTAAACTTGTAATGGGATTCATGTTTAACATTATTTTGTTGGTAACAATATAAAGATTAGAATTACAATTTAAAGTAGGTTCGAATAAAAGGGCTTCGAATGAGCAATGCAAAGGTTTCGATTGGAAACGTAAAGGAAATGAAAAATAAATGTAAATGACTCGAAAAAGTAAAAGTTTTAAATAAAAAGTAAAGGAAATACTGAAAATGTTAAAAGACTTGATATTGATAAAGTAAAATGATTCGAAAAGAACAATAATAGTGTCTATACGTACATTTTCTGTAACTCTTTTCTCTAACACTTGGTACTTCGAGTATATTGACTAATTTGTACAAAATGAACCCCCCTGAATCCTAACATTAAGATCCCTATTTATACTAATTTTACCTTAATGGTCTTTCTATGATAGAGTGCCACGTTCAAATATTACATGTCCTTCGTACCCATCAGACTTCCATGTGTCCTCTGAAATTCTGGCTGCAGATACTCAATGTCAAGTTTAATGTTATGACACCGTATCTGACTTTCTATAAGACAGTAAATACAAAAACAGTAAAGAACACAGTCAATTGTTTACCCAGTTCAGTGTGCAACAACACCTACTCTAGGGGCTACCAAGCTAGGGAGGAAATCCACTATAAGAGATGTTAATTCAGGAATAAACCAACCAGTTTATCTCCTTCACTTAAGACCTACCCAATGCAATTTCAATCTAAGTACAACTTAAACCTGAGTTCCTACTCACTCCCCCTCAATCACAGCAGTGATACATAAAACAATTTGACTAATGAATTGATGAAGACACTCTTCAAAAACATACACTTGATTAAGCTTCACAGCTTTTTAATCAAGCAACACAACCACTCTTGCTTCACAGCTTTGAGTGATACACACAACTAACTTGACTCTGCTTCACAGCTTTAGTCAAGAAACATTCAAACACTCTTGCTTCAAAGCTTTGAGTGCTACACACAACTAACTTGACTCTGCTTCACAGCTTTAGTCAAGAAACATTCAAACACTCTTGCTTCAAAGCTTTGAGTGCTACACAACCCTTACAATTAAAAACCTATTCCAAGTCACTTATCACAATGATAATTGCTTGGAGTACAATTATTAAACCTATACAGTTTACAAATGATCTTCTGACCAACAAGGGATTGCTTGCAAAACAGCAGCTCTGTTGAATATATAGCAGCTGCAGCTTCTGTTAGGGTTTCCACAAAAACCTAGGGTTAATTCCGTTTGACCTTAAGACTAGGTCACAGGACTCTATTAACCAGGTTAGGGTTGAGCTAGGTTAACCCAAAGAAAACGCAGGATTCTGTTATGGAAAGACTGAGTTATTTTCCTGAAAAAACTCAGAATTAACCCACCTGAAAACCTGTTAGTTCAGAACAGGATGTCTTAACATCTGTTATGACATCTGAGAAAACCTGTCTACTGATTTAGGAAAATGTGATCATTTTGCAAAATGCTCAGATACACACTTATAAACATCAGTACCTGAATGACAATATTTTTCTGCAAAGGTACCTAATGAAACAGTACAACTAAACTAGAATGTTATGACATCAGTCATGACATTCACACATACACACTTGGGTTTTACCAAAAATGCAAGCCAATAACTAAACAACTACAAACTCCCCCTTTGGCAGATTTTTGGCTAAAGACCCTAAGCAATCAGAGATAGATAGCAGCAGAAATAAGTGACTGCAGAAAAATAGAATGTCTAATTAAGCAGGTACTAATTAAGTAAGTACCAAAATATTCTCCCCCTCTTTAGCCACAAATGGGCCAAAGATACATGTTCATAAAGATTATACAGTTATCCAAAAATAATAAGAGCAGCAGTAGAGAAAAAAAAACTGAACACACTTCCAAACTCCACCAGATATCAGCACCACCAAACAGCAACCAACCTTTAAGCACTGTCATCAGACTCAGAGGAGCTAGTTTCTTCAATGTTGAGATGACCTTCAGCTTCTACACCTTCTTCCCTTCTGTTTCCTTCAACTTCCTCCTTTTCTAACCTGGCAATTAGGATTTCTAGGGTCTTTTTCCTAGCTTCCAGCTCTTTGCAGGTCTCTTTTAAAACAGCTATGACATCTGATGTCTTGGACTGGGTCTTCACAGACGATGTCTCAGCTGATGTTATGACAATATCTGGAGCATGAGATCCCTGAAACAGTTTGTAGTGCAACCCAAGGGCAGGAGCTCTTTTGCAGGCTGTGTCTCTTGCCACCAGGATATCAGGGTATTGTGCAAGGATAATTCCACAAAGGAGGGAGGGAAAGGCGATTGGTCCTTTGACAGCATAACTACCAGCATGCTTTAAAGTTTGTTCAAAGATGTACCTGCCATAGTCAAAAGCAGTCTTGGTTCCCACAACATAAATAAATCTCCCCAATCCTGTGGAGATAGTTGATTTATGATTTGTAGGCACCCAGTTGGCTGCACCAATCTTGTGCAGGATGGCAAATTTCATGCTGAGTTTGCTGGCATTCAGCTTGCCTTTCAAGGGCCAGCACTTCACTTGCCTTGTTGTGATGGTTTGACAAACTTCATTGTCAGTGACCTCCAGATCAGGACAATCCTCATTTGTTCTTCCAAGAAATTTGTTAATTTCTGATGGAGAGAACTTGACCCTTCTTCCTCTAACAAAAACACTTTCAAAGTCAGCTGACCTTCCATCAGCACAATCATTAGACAAGTTCACTGCAAACTCCTTGACCAGATTTTCATAACACTTGTTAAATTTTATCACTGTCTTCATCAGTCCAGCATTCTTGATCAGGTCCATGATGTCTTTGCACTCCAAGGCATCATTGTTGAGTTCTCTTTCTAAAGCTATTCTTTTTAAGCAAACATACTTCCATCTGTTTGCATTGTCAGGATGATGAAAAGAGATGTTGTCTGTTGGGACTTCAGGCACTCTAGCAATTTTGCTGGAGGGGAGCTTCCTTCTGATAAGAGTTTCTTCAGCATCAATCTCAAATTCTGATTCCTCATTAGAATCAGAAGATTCAGGTTCTTTTCTCTTCTTAGAAATTGGTTGTCTAGTAGTATGCACCTGGGCCTTCTTCCCTTTTGTCTGAATACTTTTCTCAGCCATGCCTTCAGCCTTGGATTTCTTAACAGCAGGTTTATCTTTGGACACACATTTTGCATCATTCTGATTACCCTTTCTTTTCATCAATCTCCTAGTTATGCTAGGGTTTACATTGGCAATCAGATCATTATCTGAGTAATCCTCATCCACATCAATGATAGGTGGATCAGCAGTCTTTTCTGAAGGGTTCTGAATGTTGTCTTTTTGTGTCACAACATTCTCAGAGACATCTACATTCTCAGAGACGTCCACATTTGGGCTTTCTGATTGATTTAAAGGGACAGAAATCCCCGGTACAGGTTGGTTTCCGCTTAGTATACTAGTAACAAGCCTAGCAATAGCTTGATGAACTTGAACTGATCCTTCTCTATTTGGTACAGAAGAAGAAGGATGAGAAGGATTACCAGAGGCTGCAGCTTGAGCTCTTCCTGCATGTCTAGTTCTTAGCTTTTTGACTTTGGCTGGGTCAGTTGCCATCTCTCTGAGAGGAGTGATCTCAAGAACTTCAGATTCTATGCATGTGGTGATTGCTCTAGAGTCTTGGTCAGATGATGAAGATGATGAGGATGATGAAGTCGCCTTGGTTGAAGATGATGTCTGAGACATTTTGATTGACTTTGAGTACCAGTAGCAATTTGAGAAAAAACTTTGATTGAGAGGAGGGAACAGGTTTCAAAGACGAGGGAGGTAGGAGGTAAACGAGAGTCTTTTCAACTTCTTAAGGATTTTGAAAGAATTGGGAAAACATATGATTAACCCACTAAAAATAGACTTAATAAAATTAACTCCTTCAACCCTTGTTTTAAGCAAAATTAATTGCTATAATTTCTCATGTTGGTAAATACCCAACCTGCCCCTCAAGTTTTCAAGTTTATTTCCAACAAGAGCCTTGGTAGAAGAATCAGTCAGCTGAAGCTTAAAGATATCATGTTCCAGTTTAAATGACTTCTTCTCTTCAAAGTCAATGTGCTTGTTCCTGTTATGCTGAATAGGGTTCATGGAAATATTGATTGTATTCAGATTGTCACAATACAATGTCACAACATCTTGTGAGACATTATACTCAGTGAGCATCTGTTTTGACCAGATATTTTGAGAACAGTTATTCCTAGCAGCAACTATTTCCGCACAGAGTTGGGAAGGCATTCTTTTGATATGAATCATAGTTCTGGTTGATTCTTGAATGATTTTCTTTTTGTCCACTCCATTTTGATGGAGAGTTATAGGAGAGGAGACTTCAAGCCTCATTTCTTCAGGGAAACAGAATTTAGACTTGTTATTTCCAACATCCTTGTCATGATAACTTATGGTTCTGACAACACATCCTTCTTCAAGTTTATTTGCGACATCATAGACATTATCAACCTGTAGTTTTGGAGTCCTTATGACTGCTTCCATATAGATAGCTCTTTTCATTCTTCTTAGATGAAGATGACCAAGCTTATGCTGCCACAGTTTCATCTCTTTTTCTTCTTTGGTAATTGGACACATAGTGGAGTTATCAGTGTTCTCAGGCTGCCACAAGTAGCAGTTATCTTTGGATCTGATTCCTCTCATTACAACTTCTAGTTTTTCATTAATTACTAGACATTCAGATTTTGAGAAGTTGACCTTGAATCCTAGATCACATAATTGACTGATACTAATGAGATTGGCAGTCAGCCCTTTTACCAGTAGTACTTCATTCAGACTTGGAACTCCAGGGCAGTCTAAATCTCCAACTCCTTTGATTTCACCTTTAGCATCATCTCCAAAGGTCACAAAACTGGTGGTGTGAGGCTTAACATTATTGAGGAGGTTTTTGATTCCAGTCATGTGTCTGGAACATCCACTGTCAAAGTACCAGCCTTCCTTTGCAGACACTCTCAGGGAAGTATGGGCTATCAGGGCAGTAGCCTTTTTCTTCCAATGAGGAGTATGTGGTACCCTTTTTGGCTTAGGTTTAACACCTGAGTTTTGATTAGGGTATCCATGCAATTTAAAGCAGAAGGGCTTTATGTGTCCATACCTCCCACAATGATGACATCTCCATCTTTGGTATTTTTTCTTCATGTATTTCTGATGTTGAGAGTTGTGTTGAGACATCTGCTTTGACAATGGTTTAACATGCCTAATCTTCTTGTCTGCACCAGATTTCTTAGCTTCCACAAATCCTAGACCAGATTTGTTTCCCACATTTTGTCCAACTTGAAGAATCTCTTCCAATTTATCTGATCCATTGGTCAACATCTTGACAGATTTTGTCATTTGGTTCAGTTGTGAGTTCAGTAATTGAACTTCCCCTTCTAGGTGACTTATAGTTTCAAGATCTGCCCTTTTTTCAGCCTCCAGCTTTATAATGAGTTTTGATTGTTTCTCATTCTGCACACAGACTTCAGCACTTCTGATACACAATTTCTTGTAGGTATCAGCCAGTTCTTCAAATGTCACTTCTTCATCACTAGTGTCATTGTCAGAGGTACAAACACTAGTTAGAGCAGTAACTAGTTTGGCAGATTCTTCTTCAGAATTACTTTCTGAATCACAGTCAGACCAAGTAACAGTCATTCCTTTCTTTTGTTTCTTAAGAAAGGTAGGACATTCAGCTCGAATATGTCCATAACCTTCACAGCCATGGCATTGAATGCCTCTGCCTTGGTTTCCCTTTTCTTCTGACCTTGGTCTTCTGCTGGAACTGTCAATGTCAGAGGGGATGTTATGAACATTAGACCTTGACTTTGGATCCATTCTTTTGATGAGCTTGTTGAACTGTCTTCCAAGCATGGCTATAGCTTCTGAAATATTTTCTTCTTCATCCTCCTTGTTTTCAACATCAGTGTTGGATACAAGTGCTATGCTCTTGTTCTTCTTGTCACCATTATCAGTGATCCCCATCTCAAAAGTCTGAAGAGACCCAATAAGTTCATCCACTTTCAACTTGCTGATGTCCTGGGCTTCTTCTATGGTAGTTACCTTCATTGCAAATCTTTTAGGCAAGGATCTGAGAATCTTTCTCACCAATTTTTCTTCTGCCATTTTTTCTCCCAGTGCTCCTGAGGTGTTGGCAATCTCCAAGATGTTCATGTGAAACTCATGAATGGTTTCATCTTCCATCATTTTTAGATTCTCAAACTTGGTAGTCAACATCTGAAGCCTTGACATTTTTACTTTGGAAGTGCCCTCATGAGTAGTTTTGAGAGTGTCCCAAACTTCCTTGGCCAGTTCATATTGATGTACTAGTCTGAAAATGTTTCTATCAATTCCATTGAACAAGGCATTTAAAGCTTTGGAATTTCCCAGGGCTAACTCATCTTCTTCTTTACTCCAATCTTCCTCAGGCTTCAGACTGATTGTCCCATCTTTCTCAGTTATGGTGGGATGGATCCATCCTTTGTCAGCAGCTCTCCAAGCCTTTTTGTCCAGAGATTTTAAGAAGGCAATCATACGAGGTTTCCAGTAGTCATAATTAGTTCCATCCAGAATGGGTGGTCTATTTCCAAAAACTCCTTCTTTGTCCATAGTGCCAGAAAGTGATATCCCTAGATCTCACCCAGTAATACAGACAGGGTGCCTGCTCTGATGCCAATTGAAATTCTGGCTGCAGATACTCAATGTCACGTTTAATGTTATGACACCGTATCTGACTTTCTATAAGACAGTAAATACAAAAACAGTAAAGAACACAGTCAATTGTTTACCCAGTTCAGTGTGCAACAACACCTACTCTGGGGGCTACCAAGCCAGGGAGGAAATCCACTATAAGAGATGTTAATTCAGGAATAAACCAACCAGTTTATCTCCTTCACTTAAGACCTACCCAATGCAATTTCAATCTAAGTACAACTTAAACCTGAGTTCCTACTCACTCCCCCTCAATCACAGCAGTGATACATAAAACAATTTGACTAATGAATTGATGAAGACACTCTTCAAAAACATACACTTGATTAAGCTTCACAGCTTTTTAATCAAGCAACACAACCACTCTTGCTTCACAGCTTTGAGTGATACACACAACTAACTTGACTCTGCTTCACAACTTTAGTCAAGAAACATTCAAACACTCTTGCTTCAAAGCTTTGAGTGCTACACACAACTAACTTGACTCTGCTTCACATCTTTAGTCAAGAAACATTCAAACACTCTTGCTTCAAAGCTTTGAGTGCTACACAACCCTTACAATTAAAAACCTATTCCAAGTCACTTATCACAATAATAATTGCTTGGAGTATAATTATTAAACCTATACAGTTTACAAATGATCTTCTGACCAACAAGGGATTGCTTGCAAAACAGCAGCTCTGTTGAATATATAGCAGCTGCAGCTTCTGTTAGGGTTTCCACAAAAACCTAGGGTTAATTCCGTTTGACCTTAAGACTAGGTCACAGGACTCTATTAACCAGGTTAGGGTTGAGCTAGGTTAACCCAAAGAAAACGCAGGATTCTGTTCTGGAAAGACTGAGTTATTTTCCTGAAAAAACTCAGAATTAACCCACCTGAAAACCTGTTAGTTCAGAACAGGATGTCTTAACATCTGTTATGACATCTGAGAAAACCTGTCTACTGATTTAGGAAAATGTGATCATTTTGCAAAATGCTCAGATACACACTTATAAACATCAGTACCTGAATGACAATATTTTTCTGCAAAGGTACCTAATGAAACAGTACAACTAAACTAGAATGTTATGACATCAGTCATGACATTCACACATACACACTTGGGTTTTACCAAAAATGCAAGCCAATAACTAAACAACTACATCCTCTGTGACTCAAACATTCGATTTCAAATTCGAATTCTTCTCTTCTATTGGTGCCAAGTTTTCGACGTATATATCCAAAAACTTTCAATTTCAAAATATACTTAACGAATATTTATTATATTCGTTTTGTCTGTCCATCGAATCATCCCAAATGCTTGGGCTTTTACTCAATTCAATCCAAATGAAGCCCAAACACCAAAAACAATATTAATGTGTTCAAGCAAACATTGTAATCGAAATTCCAAGCTAATAAATTACCCCTCAAAAATGTGTATTTCGTTATGTAGAGAAATAGTTATTTTTGAATAATAATCTTGAATTTCGATAGAGCATATTGTGATACGGTGGCAGGACCAACTGTTATACTAGTTTTGTGTTTGTGTTTGTAAATGTTGCGGTTAGCAAGAGTCGCCACCGACTTTTCTTTTATCCAAATTAAGGAAAGGGTGAAAAGAACAGAAAAATACCTTTTTTGAGATTTTCTGATTAAGGGGGGAAGATTGTGGAAAGGAAAGATGTTAGCACCCTTTCCATCCGTGGTTTTCCACGGGCTCTTAGAGGTTTTCTCATTTGAAAATACCTTTGTGCTTTATGTGTTTGAAAATGTTTGGAGAATGCCTTAGTACGACGAACTTTGTAATGTTTCTCGGGATAGTGGATAAAGTATACAAAGTGTTTTGAAATTGTTTTTGAAAAGTAGTTTTTTGTGCAAGTGCAAGATGTTTGAGAAAACTTCTAATAGCTATCTACTTTGTTACTCGAAAAGGGCCATTCTTTTCCTCTTTTACTTTAGACAATGATATCCTACTATTAGTGATTAGGTAGCCTTATTGTTGGATGTTGAGGGACATTCGAAGGGACGTACAGTCATAAAGGCAACATATGGATATGCTTTAGCAATTTTGTTTAAGGGACGAGATCATTTACCGAAAGGCAACACCGTAGGGTCATCGAGGGACTATGATCTTTTGATTTTATGGGTCTTTGCTAAAGCGTCCCCATTCTCGAGGGGCATGACTGCTTTATTTTCCGAAAGGCAACCGAAGAGGAGATACCCTAGAGGTGCATATGTGCATATGTGTTGAGATTCAGTTATTTTGTCTTTTTTTTAGGTGAGCTAACGTTTTAATTTACAGTATTTCCATACACGCCTATTTACTAACAATAATACATCAAAATAATAAAGCAGTAAATGTGCGGAAAATAAAATGCAGAAAAAATAAATCTTAAACTATTACATGACTTTGGGAGAGTTACATAAAAAAAAGTGCATGAAATAAAGTGCGGAATTTTAAATCTAAAACTATTACATCCATAAGCAGTTACAATATTTATATAAAATGCGAGAATAAAAAAATAACACACGCGAAATAAAAATTATGTCTAAAAAAACCCTAAGAAAAGTTCTAAGTAAACAAGAAAAACCTTTTTTTTTTTGGTTTTGAGAGAAAAAATTAAATTAGTTTTCCTAAAATCTATTTAGAAAATAAACTAATTTTTTTTGGTTTTTGATATTTATGAAAAGAAATATTAAAATTAAAGTAAGTCCTAAATTCTAGTTTACTTTTAATTTTGAAATAAAAGGGCTAAAGTTAATTAATTAATTAATTTTAGAAATTAATTATTTAATATAAAAAACTAAATCCTAATTTTTTGTGATTTTTTTACTGATTTTATGATTAAATTAATAAAAGAAATTAATTTAATAAAATAATTAAACAAAAATGAAATAATAAAAATTAAATGAAAAAAAGTGGGTTGGTGTTGATCAGCAATTAGGGGGTGCTGATGATCTGGAAAATGTTAGGCCCAGAAGATGGTAAGCCCAGAGTCAGCATGAGATTCAGCGATGCTGACCTCCAGAGGATGTACCATGGAGTTACATATTGAAGTGCTCAGATATGTATCAACTATGATCTGAAGGTGATAATCTGATGGTGTATGATGAGCGCCTGGTCATTGTACATATTAGATCTGCATAGAATATGTTAGAAAGAAAATTAAAATGCCTGACCTGGGATTCGAATCCCAGGTCCTCCATCCAGCGCATGCCTTATAACTGTTCAATCTGGATAAAAGAAAACTAACATTTTGAGTCCTGTAAGATTATTAGTTTCAGAGCCAAATGAAAAGTGAAACTCTAGGCTGCTTCGATTTGCAAATTGTATATGCCATGAGTTTCGATTTTCTAAACCATTTACAAATAACAAGAGTAATACGAAAATGTAGTCCACGTGAGTTTATATTATAGATTAAGTAAGATTAAAAGCTTTTACCCACTGAAAACACTTTGATTTGGAATCCTGAATGTGGGATGGCTGGTGCAACTTTCTGGGCTTTCTTGGAGGCAAGTTGTGTAGAGGTCCTTCGATAGACAAGGCGTCTTTGGTGCAATATGTGTTTGTATTCGTTTTGTGTGCCTCATGTATAGTTTGTTCTCGTGTGTACCCCCCCCCCCCCTCGATTTGTGTTTAACATCTTGTATTTATAGATGGTGGAGGAGATAAAGAAACATAGCATTAAAGACCAGCTATTAACAGGGCTTTGAAAACAGAATCAGACACATTAAAATATTTCCATTTTGAGATATTTCATGCCATTCTGGGATTCTGAATGAACTTGGACATGTCAACTTGGCGCTTTTGTTTGAATTTGAAAATATTCAGAGTTTCCCTCTTCAGAGCCCCTTCGATCAACCCATGTTCGTGTAAGGATTCTAAGTCCTGATTCAAATTGTTCAGAACTTCCCTTATCAGAACTTCTTTGATCAACCCTTGTTCTTGTGATGATTCTGAGTCCTGATTCGAGTTGTTCAGAATTTCCTTTATCAGAACATCTTAGATTAAGACACTTCTGCACTAATATACCAATCGAAGGATACTTCATTCTGATGTCCTAATTGAAGGAAGTCTGTTATTCCAATTGAAATAAGCTCTGATGCTCCAATCTAAAAAAGCTCTGATGCTCCAATCAAATGAAGTTATGACGCTCCAGTCAAAGGAAGCTTAGATATGCCAATCGAAGGCAATTCTAATGTTCCAATCGAAAGACCCTCTGATGTTCCAATCGAAAGAAGCTCTGATGTTCCAATTGAAAGAAGCTCTGATGCTCCAAACGAAAGAAGCTCTGATGTTCCAATCGAAAGAAGCTCTGATGCTCCAATCGAAAGAAGCTTGGATATGCCAATCTAAGGCAATTATGATGTTCCAATCAAAAGACCCTCTGATGTTCCAATCAAAAGAAGCTCTGGTGCTCCAATCGAAAGAAGCTCTGATGCTCCAATCGAAAGAAGCTCTGATGTTCCTAATCGAAAGAAGCTCTGATGCTCCAATCGAAAAAAGCTCTGATGTTCCAATTGAAAGAAGCTTTGATACTCCAATTGAAAGAAGATTAGTGTTGTACCCCAAAATTTTCCCTCCCATTTTTACTCAAAACATATTCCTAGAGGTCCTCAATTGCTCAAGTGGACTAAGGATTGACCTGACAAATCCTCTTCCTAAGACAATGAGCTTCAAACTAGGGTTTCACTCGTTATCAAGATGTTTGAGTTCCAAGGATCCTAAATGACTTCCATTGCCCTAATATATTTTCAAAATCATCCATGTCAAGTTTCATGCCTTGCATAAGAAGTTGGCTCAGTCAATTGCTCACATGCCTGAAAATCAACTATACTAGGTTAAAAGTCAAATGTGGCCCACATACAGTCAAACTTCAATATTTTTGGTCAACATCAACATTTTGAAGTAACAACCATCATTTTATCAAGGGTTGATCATGATTACTCAAGTAATGCCCCAAATTCATCAAAACTCAAAAGTTGCTAAATTAGGGTTCCTATAGGAAAAGTCAACCAAACTTTGACCAGGTATAACTTTCTCATTCTTTATCAGAAATTTCCCATCCAAGGCTCATTTTGAAGAGGATTCAATTCCCTACAACTCATCTTCAGCCCTCAAGTTCAAGAAATGCACTCATGAAAAGATATAAATTCAGACATTATAGGTCCTTTTCAAAAGTCAACAAAAACACCTTTTGGGTCAAAGCTTCTTACATGAACATGGAAGATCCAATTGAGATGAAACCAAAAGGTTTGTTTAAGGAATATCCATTATGCGGATTTCTCTGCTATCAAACAATTAATCATATGCAAATAATTCCATTCATGATCTGAAGGTGGAAGATGATTGAACACTTAGATATGCCAATCGAATGCAATTCTGATGTTCCAATCGAAAGACCCTCTGATGTTCCAATCGAAAGAAGTTCTGGTGCTCCAATCAAAAGAAGCTCTGATGCTCCAATCTAAAGAAGCTTTGGTGATCCAATCAAAAGAAGCTTAGATATGCCAATCGAAGGACATTTCGTTCATCTTCAAATTTTACTTTCCTCAAGCAAATGTTGGCTACCACCCATGTAAAAGAAAATTTTGAAAGAAAATAAGAGGGCAAATTTTGGGGTACAACAGCTGCCCATGTTCAATCTTCTTAAACCTGAGGATTTAGGTTGACTTGTCTGCCTTTCGTGATCTGAAGGTGGAAGATGATTGAAACTAGAGTGCCCAGAAATTTGCACTCGTCTGAAGTGATATTGTTGGTGAATAATATCGGGAATAGGCTTACAGATGCAATTTGGAAAAGATGACAGAAGATTGTCGGAGATGGGCTTAAAGATGCAATCCAAGGAATACGATGGAGAGTCGTCGGATATGGGCTTAGAGATGCCATCCAAAGTAGATGCTGACTTCATAAGAAGTTTCTTTGTGGGGATTCCTGTTCCTGCTGTCTGAGGAGGAGTTCATTGGGGAATGTTTTAGGGGAATATAGCCTAGGAACTTTGGTTGTCCATTACTCTATTGTGGAGTTATATCTTGAAACCGAGCTGTTATCTGATCGAGATCCAGGCTTCACGATGACTTGTTGAGGACAATAAGACTAACTGCTATCTGGTCATATTCCAGGCTTCACAACAATCTATTGAGGAAAATGAAATTAACTTCTATCTGGTCGGTTCCAGGCTTCACAGTAATTGTAGACATTGAACTGTTATCTGGTCGTATCCAGGCTTCAGCGACTTGAAGAAATTAAGCTATTATCTGGTCGAGTCCAGGCTTCAACTTGAATTTGAGGTATACTGTTATCTGGTCGAGTCCAGGCTTCAGTGTCACAGGTTATACTATCATATGGTCGGATCCAGGCTTCATAGTAATTAATAAAATGCTATCTGGTCGAACTTCAGCCTTTACAGTATCTTTAACTGGATAAGGATCAGAAAATCAGCATCGATTTAACTGAACCAGAAAAATGTCTTGAATTAACTTTAACTGGAATGAAAATCAGAAAAATCTTAGTGTCGATTTAACTGAACCAGAAAAAGGTCTTGAGTTGTCTTCAACTGGAATAGAAATCAGGGAAATCTTAGTATCGATTTGGCTGAACCAGAGGAAGGTCTTGAATTAACTTTGACTGGAATAAAAAAAATCTTAGTATCGATTTAACTGAACCAGAGAAAATTTTTGAGTTGTCTTCAACTTCAACTGGAATAGAAATCAGAAAAATCTTAGTGTCGATTTAACTGAACCAGAGAAAAGTCTTGAGTTGTCTTCAACTGGAATAGAAATAAGGGAAATCTTAATATTGATTTAGCTGAACCAGAGGAAGGTCTTGAATTAACTTTGACTGGAATAGAAATCAGAAAAATCTTAGTATCGATTTAACTGAATCAGAGAAAAGTTTTTTTTTGAGAATATCTTTTTGAGGAAAATGCTGAAATAGACCTCCGTCAGACGTAGCTTTTGAGAAGACTACCAGGTCATGTAAGTAGTCAACGGTGTTTGTTGATTTGATCTTTCCTGAAAAAGGTAAAGAGTTAGTCATATGCAATGCCATGATGTATAAAGTGCATTGTGATGATGTTCTCAAAATAAATGAGATTATGTTGTATGCGATGCACATGCCATGATATATGAATATGGGATGTTATTGCGATATTTCCTAGTATGGGAAAATAAATCCCTGACTGCTGCTGGAGAGTATTGTGAAGCTGAATCTTTCGTTTCTAATGGGGATGATGAATGGAGATGATTTTCCATGGATTTTCCCTTTTCGCTCGAGGATATTCTGCTGGGGATCTTTAACTCCTGCTTGAGAATGACTCTGTAGGGGAAGGATGCTCTATCAGAAGGTTTTACCGATGTAGAGAAATAAACTCTGTTAGGGGATAAACTTTCATAGTTAGAGAAATAAACTCTGTTGGGAAGGAAAGCTTTGTGAACTGAACTGTTACTAGAAGGTAGTCTGGAATAAGTATCAGGATGACATCCGTCTCTAGATCATACTCAAACTGTTGCTAGAAGATAGTCTGGAATAAGTAACAGGGTGATATTCGTCTTTGGATCATACCCGAACTGTTGTTAGAAGATAGTCTGGAGTGAGTATTAGGATGACATCCGTTATTAGGTCGTACCTGAACCGTTGCAAGAAGATAGTCTAGAGTGAGTATCAGGATGACATCCGTTTTTGGGTCGTACCTTAACCGTTTATAGATGAGAACCTTGGAGTAAGTTTCAGGATGACATCCGTCTTTGGATCATACCTGAACCGTTCTTGAAACATGTGTTGAATGAGTATCATAATGACATCTGTCTCTAGATCATATGTGCATTGTACTTGAAACATGTGCTGAATGAGTGTCAGAATGACATCCGTCTCTGGATCGTATCTGCACTATACTTGAAACATATGTTGAATGAGTGTCAGAATGACATCCGTCTCTGGATCGTATCTGCACTGTACTTGAGAGAACCTGGAGTAGGTGTTAGGATGACATCCGTTTCTGGATTGTACCTGAACTGTTCCTAGATGAGAATCTGGAGTAAGTGTTAGGATGACATCCATCTCTGAATCATACCTGAACCGTTTCTAGATGAGAATCTAGATTAAGTGTCAGGATGACATCCATCTTTGGATCGTACCCGAACTATTTCTAGATGATGTGTTGAAATAAGTGTCAGAATGGCATCCGTCTCTGGATCGTATATGCACCGTTTCTAGAGGAGACTCTGGAATAAGTGTCAGGATGACATCCGTTTCTGGACCGTACCTGAACTGTTTCTAGAAGAAAGTCTGCTTTATTTAGAATGTTTCCGCTGGGAATTCTTGTTTTGTCATTTTGAGAAGAAATCTGTTGAGGAACATTGATTTTGCTTGATTGTGCGTGATTTGTTGTTGGAATTCATGTCTAATGCCCCAAGTGATTCAGATGGAGATCTGCCCCTGGCTGTTTGGCATTTTTGAGAGATTCCTTGAATCTTGACTTGACTGCCCCAGATGATAGACAATGATCATGTTGTTCCCCTTGGTTGGAAGTGTTTTTCCACTTGAGGTGAAACTTTTTATTGAGAAATTTTTTTGTTCACTAGATATTCGTCATGTGAATTTCTATGTTGTTGAATAGATAACTATGTGCAAACAATGATATTTAAATAATGCAAAGTTTATGCTTATCTTGAAGTTTGAAAATTTATTTTTTAGTAAAACAAAATTTTGCAAGAGGGTGATATCAACTCAAGATTTATAGCAAGTCCTATAGGAGTCAGGATACCTTTTGTAACAGTATGCTTCCGAACTAACCCATGCTTCAGTTAGGACTTTTAACGGTTGTAGCGTGGCCTGGTTCACGGTTTAAGAAACAAAGGATAAAGGCTCAAAGTTTATTTGTACCCACCCATTCTTCGTGATGTTCTTCAGCCCTATGCCCAGTTAATTGTGCGTTTCGAATCCCAGTTGAGTTTTGGAATGTCCTTGATGTTCCGGTGATGGTTCAGAAATTGAACGTTTGTTTGAGAAGGCAGTCATTTTTGTGACCTTCATTTTTTGTTAAGGATTTGTAGGACCTATTTTTTTTTAATTTTGTTATCCCTTCTTTTGCCTGGATTGTTTCTTTTGTGATTACAGTCAACGAGATGTCCCAGTTTCCTTAAGTCTCCTTCACAGGTTTTGACTTAATGGGCTTTTATTTTGAGAGATAATGACTGCCTATTTTGATGATTATGCAAAACCTATCACCGTCTTTTAATTTGGAAGGACGTCTTCGATGCCATTCATTGTGTACGAAGCAGAAGATTGCGACTGAATGCGCGTCTGAATTGACTGAGAAACTACCCCGTCCCAGGTTATGATTAAGATTTTAATTCGCGTGAAAAGAAAATCTCCTACTTCTTAGGCTCAAAGGGGTTGACTAGGGATTATCTTCCTTATAAATCCACTGTTTTGGATTTGAAACAACACCTGTACATCGTCAGCAAGGTCTGTTCAAAAGCACATTATGTGAGATTATGCTATCATCTTCGTCATCCTCCCTCTAAAGGCTTAGAGCTTTTAATCAAGAGTTGAATATCACAAAAGGGAAGTAAGAAAGCAGTTTAAGCATAATGACAATGAAATAATTCAAGACAAACATATGCGATGCATTAATGGGAAAACCAAAGTTCGGCACGACGGTAATTGTTTGAATAACAAATGAAATTACAAATGAAAAATAAAAAATGAACTGGACGTTCTCAATGATTTGGCCTGGGAGAAGTGATCACGTTGTGAGTTTTTGTACGGTCGAATTCAATCTCTTTGGCGTTAATCATATCCTGAATTTTGTTCTTCAGAGCCTAGCAACCATTTGTATCATGTCCATGACTATCAGAATGGTATGCACACCTTTCGTCGGGGTGGTAACTAGGAGCAGAAGTATTGGGATTTCACAGAGGAGCCTTTAACGTAATCAATCCTGCTTTCAACATGTGTTGTAACACTTGAGCTAGTGACATGTTGATTCTGGTGAATTGTCTCTTAGGTATGAGCTCTTTATGCTAGTTTCCCTGTTGGTGTTGTTGCATAGGCGTAGAGTTAGAGACCAATATTACCCCCACATATTGATTGTGGTCGTCGGCCTTATTGCGACCTTTCTGGCCATACACAACATTGGCTTCCCTCTTACCAACATATGGCTTCTTCTCAGCATTAGAAGATGTAGCTATCGGGATCTTCCCACTCTTGATACCACTTTCGATCCTTTCTCCAGTCATAACCATCTCTATGAACCCAGATGAGGAACTCCCAATCAGCAGATTAAAGAATGGGCCTGTTAGAGTGCCCATGAACATGTCTACCATTTCTCGATCATTCAGAGGAGGTTGTACCCTTCCAGCTAGATCCCTCCATTTCTGTGCATATTCCTTGAACCCTTCTCTTGAGCTCATGGACATACTCTGCAGTTGCACTCGAGTTGGTGCCAGGTCAGCATTGTATTGGTACTGCTTGTAGAAAGTAGTAGCCAAGTCTTCCCAGGTATGGATGTCAGTTCCTTCCAGCTGATAGAACCATTCCAGTTGCGTGCCAGCTAAACTTTCTTGGAAGAAATGGACCCATAACTTCCGGTCAGTAGTGCGAGGATAGATCTTTCTGACATAAGACCTTAAGTGCAACTTAGGGCATAAGACACCGTCATATTTGGAGAACGTGGGAACCTTGAATTTTGGTGGGATGATCACGCCAGCAACCAGCCCTAATTCTTCAAAGTCCAAGCCAGGTATCTGATGAATCTCCATAGCATTGAGACGATCCTTCAGCTGTTTGTATTTATCATCAGCATGAAGATATTGCTCCTCAGAATGATCAGCTTAGTCTTCATCAGTCCCTGGGTTGCTATCTTCTTCATCATTGTCCCCCTTATTTGATGGAGTTGAAATATCTAGAGCTCCTTTAACCGGTCCTCTGAGTCTTCTTCCCATATTCAGGATTCCAACCGGTTTCTTTTCCTTCTTCTTCTTCTTCTTCTTCTTCTTCTTCTTCTCTTTGACGATCAGAGCTTTTAGGTCTTCCTGCCCCTGGGTCAGAGTCAGGAACATTTGTTGGAACTGAGTGTTTTGAGCTTGAAGGTCTTTAATTGTCTATTCAAGAGCCATTTCTTCTTGCTAAAATAAACAACAAAGTTATAAGAAGCTTGTACCTGGAATACCTGTTATGCAATGACATGTATGATATGCAAATATTTTCAAGGATCTCGCGGGGTAAACAAGAAAAATGTTAGGTGTTGAACTTTACAACTTTGGTTGAAGCACTTCGTATCATTGAAGGTCCTTCTACAAGAGTCAAGCTCGCCATATCAAGTGGGTCATAGCCCCTGACTCAAGTTGTTGAGTTTTGGTCTTTTAACGACATTGGCTAGAGGATAATAAATCCCCTTGCCCATTGCTAGACGTCTGATTCGTCATAACCTGCACCACAGGCCCTTGAGATCCTTGAAATGGTTAAGGAAATGCTATGGTATGATGTTATGATGTATATGCTATGTACCAAAGCAAAAGTGTAAGATGATAAATACAAGTGAAACTTGCAAGAGATCTAGGTTAATGAATATAAACAAATCCTGCAAAGAAATCACGTTGTTAGATAATGAAAACAAACCCTGCAAGGAGTTCAAGTGGTTAGATAATGAAAGCAAACAAGTCACACAATTAGCCGTAGGTTCAGGCTTGCATAGAGTTTGTAGGTAAGTACCCTCTTAAATGTTCAGTTGGCTCAACATGTCATATTAATAGTAATTGGGTTCTAAGGAGCCTCAATATCACTGACCTTCCCTTCAGAGATTGTTTCAGCTCCGCACCGAAGTATTGCATCCAAAAAATGCCAAAAGTCGAGCCTTAATGAGTGTAGCATCGAGTATCAACCAATCTTCGGTCAGAACCAAAGCCGATTATCTCACTACTTCCTAATGGCTAGGATGAGTCAATTAAAGGTTCTAAAGGTCAGTTAGCTCTTAGTGACACTATGAGGAAGCCTAATGTTATCCTTAACTTACTAAGGGAACATTAGTACAATCAAAAGTATCGCGCTAACATAGCCACCACTTTGTTCGTATCGGTCTACACCGTACAACCTCCATGATTTATTGCTACTTACCTAATAAGGTGCCCCATATCCAGGTGTAGGATCTATAGTAACAACCCAAACAAGCCCTCAAAAGTAAAGCAAGCAATTAAAACAATTTGAAAATGAACTAACTCTAAGGTAAACCTGACTTTATAAAGTCCCCAGCAGAGTTGCTAGTTCTATTATACGGTGGCAGAACCGACTGTTATACTAGTTTTGTGTTTGTGTTTGCAAATGTTGCGGTAAACAAGAGTCGCCACCGACTTTTCTTTTATCCAAATTAAGGAAAGGATGAAAAGAACAGAAAAATACCTTTTTTTGAGATTTTCTGAGTAAGGGGGAAGATTATCGAAAGGGAAGGTGTTAGCACCCTTTCCATCCGTGGTTTTCCACGGGATCTTAGAGTTTTTCTCATTTTAAAATACATTTGTGCTTTATGTGTTTGAAAATGTTTGGAAAATGCCTTAGTACGACGAACTTTGTAATGTTTCTCGGGATAGTGGAGAAAGTATACAAAGTGTTTTGGAATTGTTTTTGAAAAGTAGTTTTTTGTGTAAGTGCAAGATGTTTGAGCAAACTTCTAACAACTATCTACTTTGTTACTCGAAAAGGGTCATTCTTTTCCTCTTTTCCTTTAGACAATGCTATCCTACTATTAGTGAGTAGGTAGCCTTGTCGTTGGATGTTGAGGGACATTCGAAGGGATGTACAGTCATAAAGGCAACATATGGAGATGCTTTAGCAATTTTGTTTAAGGGACAAGATCATTTACTAAAAGGCAACACCGTAGGGTCATCGAGGGACTATGATCTTTTGATTTTACAGGTCTTTTCTAAAGCGTCACCATTCTCGAGGGGCATGACTGCTTTATTTTCCGAAAGGCAACCGAAGAGGAGATACCCTAGAGGTGCATATGTGCATATGTGTTGAGATTCAGTTATTTTGTCTTTTTGTTAGGTGAGCTAACGTTTTAATTTACAGTATTTCCACACACGCCTATTTACTAACAGTAATACATCAAAATAATAAAGCAGTAAATGTGCGGAAAATAAAATACAAAAAAAATAAATCCTAAACTATTACACGGCTTTGGGAGAGTTACATAAAAAAGAGTGCATGAAATAAAGTGCGGAATTTTAAATCTAAAACTATTACATTCATAGGCAGTTACAATATTTATATAAAATGCGAGAATAAAAAAAATAACACGCGCGAAATAAATATTACGTCTAAAAAAAAACCTAAGAAAAGTTCTAAGTAAACAAGAAAAACCTTTTTTTTTTTGGTTTTGAAAGAAAAAATTAAATTAGTTTTCCTAAAATCTATTTAGAAAATAAACTAAACTTTTTGTGGTTTTTTATATTTATGAAAAGAAATATTAAAATTAAAGTAAGTTCTAAATTCTAGTTTACTTTTAATTTTGAAATAAAAGGGCTAAAGTTAATTAATTAATTAATTAATTTTAGAAACTAATTATTTAATAAAAAAAACTAAATCCTAATTTTTTGTGATTTTTTTACTGATTTTATGATTAAACTAATAAAAGAAATGAATTTAATAAAATAATTAAACAAAAATGAAATAATAAAAATTAAATGAAAAAAAAGTGGGCCGAGTGTTGATCAACAATTAGGGGTGCTGATGATCTAGAAAATGTTAGGCCCAGGAGATGGCAAGCCCATAGTCAACGTGAGATTCAGCGCTGCTGACCTCCAGAGGATGTACCATGGAGTTACATATTGAAGCGCTCAGATCTGCATCAACTATGATCTGAAGGTGATAATCTGATGGTGTATGATGAGCGCCTGGCCATTGTATATATCAGATATACATAAAATATGTTAGAAAGAAAATGAAAACGCCTGACCTGGGATTTAAATCCCAGGTCCTCCATGCAGCGCATGCCTTCTAACTGTTCAATCTGGATAAAGGAAAACTAACATTTCGAATCATGTAAGATTGTTAGTTTCAGAGCCAAACGAAAAGTGAAACTCTGGGCTGCTTCGATTTGCAAATTGTCTATGCCATGAGTTTCAATTTGCTAAACTATTTAAAAATAACAAGAGTAATACGAAAATGTAGTCCACATGAGTTTATATTATAGATTAAATAAGATTAAAAGCTTTTACCCACTGAAGACACTTCAATTTGGAATCCTGAATGTGGGATGGTTGGTGCAACTTTCTGGGCTTTCTTGGAGGCAAGCTGTGTAGAGGTCCTTCGATACACAAGGCACCCTTGGTGCAATATGTGTATGCATTCGTTTTGTGTGCCTCCTGTATAGTTTTTTCTTGTGTGTACCCCCCCCCCCCCCCCTTGATTTGTGTTTAACATCTTGTATTTATAGATGGTGGAGGATACAAAGAAACATAGCATTAAAGACCAGCTATTACATGGCTTTGAAAATAGAATCAGACACATTAAAATATTTCCATTTTGAGATATTTCATACCATTCTGGGATTCTGAATGAACTTGGACATGTCAACTTGGCGCTTTCGTTTGAATTTGAAAATATTCAGAGTTTCCCTCTTCAGAGCCTCTTCGATCAACCCTTGTTCTTGTGAGGATTCTAAGTCCTGATTCGAATTGTTCAGAACTTCCCTTATCAGAGCTTCTTCGATCAACCCTTGTTCTTGTGATGATTCTGAGTCCTGATTCGAATTGTTCAAAATTTCCTTTATCAGAACATCTTAGATTAAGACACTTCTGCACTGATATACCAATAGAAGGATACTTCATTCTGATGTCCTAATTGAAGGAAGTCTGTTGTTCCAATTGAAAGAAGCTCTGATGCTCCAATCGAAAGAAGCTCTGATGCTCCAACCGAAGGAAGATTTGATGCTCCAGTCAAAGGAAGCTTAGATATGCCAATCGAAGGCAATTCTGATGTTCCAATCGAAAGACCCTCTGATGTTCCATCGAAAGAAGCTCTGATATTCCAATCGAAAGAATCTATGATGCTCCAATCGAAAGAAGTTCTGATGTTCCAATCGAAAGAAGCTCTGATGCTCCAATCGAAAGAAGCTTAAATATGCCAATTGAAGGCAATTCTGATGTTCCAATCGAAAGACCCTCCGATGTTCCAATCGAAAGAAGATCTGGTGCTCCAATCGAAAGAAACTATGATGCTCCAATCAAAGGAAGCTCTGATGTTCCTAATCTAAAGAAGCTCTGATGCTCCAATCGAAAGAAGCTCTGATGTTCCAATTGAAAGAAGCTCTGATGATTCAATCGAAAGAAGCTTATATATTCCAATCTAAGGCAATTCTGATGTTCCAATCTAAAGACCCATTGATGTTCCAATCAAAAGAATCTCTGGTGCTCCAATCAAAAGAAGCTCTAATGCTCCAATCGAAAGAAGCTCTGGTGCTCCAATCAAAAGAAGCTTAGATATGCCAATCGAAGGACATTTCGTTCATCTTTAAATTCTACTTTCCTCAAGCAAATGTTGGCTACCATCCATGTAAAAGAAAATGAGAGGGAAAATTTTGGGGTACAACACATATACTCATGATAACCTTTTACTGTTGTGACATCATAAAAGTAATCACCTTTTTCCAAACGTCTATTCAGACGTGCACAATGCAATTCATCATTACCACTTATGAAAACGGTTCCCAAGGGAAAATAACTTAACCTGTTCCTTTTCTTATAACAGAAACACACGTGTCCCACTAACTTGTTATAGTGTAAACTTATCAACCACTATAAGTCTTTTATAAACACTTCACCTTCTTCATCTTCACACTTCCGTTTCTGTAACTTTCACTCTTCCAAAAAATTCAAAATCAAAACCCATTTTTCAAATATCGATCCAACACTTATCTCAACAATGTTGTCATCCAAGAAACAAAAATCATCCAAGGACACTAAAGGAACATGAACTTCAAAGAACATATCTCTTAAATCTAGGCTTGTTAGTGAACTTATAACCACTGAAAGTTAAGAATTCATCTCTACTCCCAGATTTACTCCAGAACAAAAGCTATTTATGTTTCCCAAGTACTCATTACTTCTTCTCTCGCTGATAAAACCCTATTTTTATGGGACCTTTGATCTCTTCTGAAAATATGGAAACATTTGTTGAGTTTTTTCCCGTTTACCATGAGACTAAACCAATAGCTAATGGAGCCAAGCCTCCTAAGAAAAATGATGACGATTCTGCTAAGAAACCCACAAAAACTTCCAAATAAAAAACTTCCGAGGAGACCTCAATTTCTAAGGCAAATAGAGAAGTTTTTCAATTAGATTACATAACTGAAAACTTTAAACCCTTTCGATCATGCCCCTCATTAGATAAGCTTTATCTGTCTTGGATTTCCAAAATCGAAAAGAAAAAATCTCAAGACTGTAAAGATCTGGGTATCTTTGAGTTAACTCAAATGTCAAAATTGGGATTTAGTTATTGTCAGCCTTTGCTATTAGCGTCTTTATTTTTTTGGGATAACACATATAATACTTTTCATCTTCCTTGTGGGATGATGACTCCCAATCTTTTTGACATAGCTGCAATAACTGGACTTCCTCCAACTGGAAAAACCTTTGACCCTTACTTGCAATCAGACAACACCATTAACTTCCAAGTTAAAAATGCTAGTTTCACCGCTTATATAAATCTGTATCATACTGAGGGGGATGAAGTCATAGATGTTAAACACATATGTTTCCTAGCCTTATGGTTGTTAAAGTACATTTTTTGCTGCAAGTCACTACAAGTTGCTAGGAGATTTTTAACCATAGCCAACCAATTGCATTTTGGTCGAAAGATATGTTTAAGTGAATTGTCTTATTGGCCCATATTGGCTTCTTCAGCTGTGGCTAAATGCCACTTTCGAGCCATCACTTAGCACCTTTAATACCATAGATGAAGAAGATCTTGATATTTCCAATTAGACCATTGAAGGAATCAGGCTTCTACAATTAACCCCAAACGAAGAGGCAGAAAATCTCTAAAAAAGTTTCACCAATTATATGATGATGTTTTCGAATTGTCATGATTTTGTCCTAACTATGGCTCCTTTTGCTTATCAAACCCATGGTCCTGCATGGTTTACCTCATCCATCAAAGATGCTTTGAAGAATGCTTATTCAGAAATCGAAAACATATGGCATGCATTCCTTTTACCAAGGCTTCTAATCTCCAGGATCATGCCAATGAAGAGCCATGTTTGTTTATTGGCCTACCAACCCAATTTTGTATCCCGCCAGTTTGGGTTATGTCAACTTGTTCCTGAACCTATCTTTAATCGAAAGAAAGAGATTTATGTAGCAGGAGTGGATCAGGTCTTTCAGGACATCACAAATAATCAGAACTATCATGCCAATTTTGTTGAATTTAAACTTACTTTGTTTCAACTAGCTTTCTATACAGCTAAACATTTTTACTCTTGGTGGACTAAATTTTATACCAAGAACATGTTCAACACTACTCAGATAAGAAAACCTTTAACGGAATCTTTTTCGTTCGTGCAGGAAAATATTCAAAAAGGTAAGTTCATGCACATCAAAGAAATCCAGGCGTTCCAGAGATACCTTGAAACTGTCTATAATCCAACTAATATTAGTCGAACTGTTTTTGACGCAACAAAAACTTTGAAAGAGAAATTTACTAAAAAACTTCCAAGCCTAAAAATTCCATCTTCTATAAAGCCTGAACATAGATATGAACTAGCTTTTCGATTACAACCACCAAAATTTATAAAACTACCAAATGTTGACTTTGGTTTAGCGTATTTTCTGCCTTATCAAAATTGGTTTACTTGTGGAAATATTTTTAACATCCTAAAAAATGATGCTCAAACACCTGCTAAGAGAGTGGTTTTGACTAAGCATACTCTAGACAGTTTCAAAGGTCACATTCACTATGACTTATCAGCAGTCTCTATTGTATCTGATACATATGAAGGTGTAGAACCAAAGGACTCCTTGATCCTTCCGATTATCCTTTCAAATTCACTCAATATTGTTCATTAACCAACTTCAAATGTATGTCTATTGTTAGCTTTAGAGAGAAAAATAGCCAATAAAGAAAAACCTGGATTGAAGGCAAGTTCGACTTCCAATCAAACTACTACCACAACCACCAAAGAGCCTTCTTCCGCACAGGACAAATCTCCAGGAAAACCAAAATCGAAGAAAGTTAAGGTATGATTTTCAGAAACAAAACTTCCTCGAAATCCCTCACACAATGCCTAACTATGACATTTTTCAGGCTAGTGGTCTTCCACCAAAAACTCCAGGAAAGAGGAAAGCTGATGACGAAGGTCTAGTGACTGTCGAAGACGAAGAAGACAATAATGAAGATGCTTCTCCTGCTCCTTTCAAAACCAAGAAGAAAAAGAAGAAGACCAAGAAATCTATTGACAATCCCAAACAATAAATTCCACAAGACCCTGAAACAACAACCTTGCCTCTAATCCAAAAAGAAATTCAACCTTAACCTATTATTCAATTTTCTCTGGAACATATTTGAAGCAATGCTTCAAATGATGATGATCCAAAGGTATGATTGAAATTCACAAGCCTTTCCTTTGAATGCTTTACTATTCCAACTTACTATATTTATTTACAGAATAAACAAACAACTGCTCCAGATTCTTTTGCAAATTTTGAAATTCCATCTCAAATTGGTAATGTTTCACCTCAACTCAATCCTAGTGGTGCAGCCCTCAACAAAGGTTCCTCTATTGCTGCTCCTCAACTCGAGACTGGCGATGTTCAAGGCAAACAAGAGATTTATTCTCCCGATGATAATGTTTTGAAGGAATTTCAAAGAGCTGGCAAGAGGAAACAAGATCCAAACGAAGATAGCCCTATCGATTCTTCCCCAAAAAGGGCCAAATTTTCTGAAGACTTTCTTGATAATGAGGAACACTTTTCAGAAGATGTTACCCATCATTTTTCCAATGAATGCGAAGGTGAAGTGGAGAAAACAAAAGATCAAGAAAATAAGAATAATCAAGAGACAATTCCTACTGTTGTTGAGATACAAACTTCTGCTCAACCACAAATTCAAACAACTTCAATTCAACTTCCAAAGCCTCTTACTGAAGAAGAGAAAGAAACTTTGAAGAAAAATGATCCTTTGGGATATGTAAGGATGATGATGGAAAAGAGAGGATCCTCTTTTGAAAAGGGCCAATGTGATGTTTCCACTCATTCTAGTGAAGGTACCAATGAGGCTTCTTATGATGAACTCCTTCGACAAGTGAAAGCAACAGTTTTTGAAGTTGATTTGTTTGATATATTAAAGAAATACATCACTGCTTGCTATCGAATGAAGAAATTGATAGGCCAAATCAACATCACTGCTTGTCCCTCAAACATAGGTGAGGCTTTGATTGATACTCTACATCTGATTGACCAGATTAGTGTTGAGCACAGCAGGGAAAAGGATATTATATTAAAGATCCAAACGAAGTAGAAAACTCAAGCAAATGAATTTGATGATGCTCTCAAGACTTCGCAGGAAGTTGAGCTATTGGAGGCTTCGTATCAGGCAGTGAAAACAGAGTATGATGCGTATACCAAATCAATTTCTCTTTGGGAGGCTCAAATTAAGGAATTAAAGGAAAAAAAATATCTGAAGCCAAAACCAAGAAAGCTACTATCAAAGGGCTGGACAAAGCTAGAATTGAAGAGTTGGTGGTAAAGAGTGTGGATCACATAAATAAAGCCACTTCCATGACTAATGAAATTGCCGCTCCTGAATGTCTCAAATCTGTTGTTGATTATAAGCTGAATTTGGCCAAGATCAAATATGATAGGTTAAAGAACAAACTACCATTTTGATTTGTCATGTAATATTGAACTTATTTTCTGTTGTGCTTCGTTTAAAGTTTGTAACTCCTTAGAACAAAAAACCATTTTGGCAACTTTACTTTTATTGGTACCATTTGGCTTACGCTAAAGCACTTCACATCATTCTGTTAAAATTCTAACTTCTTAAAGACATGGTTTATACTTCTTTAAGTATTTACTATTTACTTTTAGGCTCCTCTGATCCTCTGCTAATTCTTCGATCTCATAAGCGTTGTTTGAGAATTCTTGTTAGATTCTAAAAGGTCCTTCCCAATGCGGAGACCATTTACCTAATGACTTATTCTTTCGATCATAGGCAAAATTACTTTCCATACTAAATCATTGGTTACAAACGCTTTACCTTTAACTCTTTTGTTATATGCTCTGGTTATTCTTTCTTTTTGTCTTCTCAAAGTTTACAACGCATGCACCCTTTCTTCATACAGATCCAATAATTCATTCATCATCATTTCCCAATAATGCTCAGAAGGAATTTCTCCCCGCCTCTAAATTCTTACTGACTGTAAGTGGATTTCGACTGGAAAAACTGCATCATGTCCAAACGTGACTTGATATGGTGTAGTATTAGTTGCTTCCTTAGGAGACGTTCAATGAGACCATAGAGCTTGGTCTAAAGTTTTATGCCAATTCTTTGACTTTCTCCCCACATGAATCTTTATTTGACCAATTATCACCTTTTTGGCTGCTTCTACTTGACCATTTGCTTGAGCATAGTATGGTGTTAAGGTCAACAATTTGAAACCCATTTCCTTAGCAAACTCTTGCATTTTTTTACCATTGAAAACTGATCATTAATCTGTTGTAATACTTTATGGGATTCCAAACCTATAAATTATATTCCTTTGAATGAATTCGATAATAACCTCTTGATCTACATTCACCAAAGGTATTGCTTCGACCGATTTTGTAAAATAGTCCACTCCTAACAAAATGTATCTTTGGCCTTTGGATGAAGTAGGATGAATTTCCCCAATTAGGTCTAATGCCCAACCCCTAAAAGGCCATGGCTTGACAATTGAGTGAAGTTCGCTTGCAGGGGCATGTTCAATACCTGCATGTATTTGACATTCCTGGTCTCCCTTGGCAAACTCTATGCAGTCTTTGAGAATTGTGGGCCAATACATTCCATATAGAAATAACAACCATTTCATTTTATGGCCTTCTTGATATGCTCCACATGCCCCACTGTGCACACCAGACAAAGCTAAGTATGCTTCACTTTCTCCTAAACATTTAAGCAAGACTCCTTCTGGGTTTTTCTTGAACAATTTGTTTCCCATCAGGATATAGGACAACGCTCTATACTTGATCTTACTTTCTACACCTATCAAAGGATCTTTAAGATAACTTATGATTGGGCTACGCCAATCTAAATCCGTTAAATAATTAATAGCTAATACTTCGAATTCTTCTTCGTTAGCGTATCCTACTTTTGATCCTCCCAAATCAGATGGGGATAACCTAGCAGCCATTGTTTTTCCTCTTACTTAGATAAGATCTTCTAAATTTTTTGTTGATACTTTATATCCTGAAGCTATCTGGGCCAAGTGATTTGCTTCCTGATTTTTAACCCTGGGAATGTGTTTAATACCCACGTACTCAAATATTTTGAGCAATCTATTGGAAATAACAAAGTATATGATCAAATTTTCTTTTATACATTTGTATTTCTTTGTTATCTGGTTGATCACTAATTCAGAGTCTCCTTTGATTTCAACTCTTGTTGCCCCTAATTCCAACAAGGCTTGAGTCTAGCAATTAATGCTTCATATTCTGCCTCATTGTTCAAACAAAGAGGGCCTTCGATCTTATACTTGAGTCTTGTTGGAATTCCTTCAGGATAAATGATCAAGATTCCGACTCCACTACCTTCTTTATGGGTAGAACCATCGAAAAATAGTTTCCAAGGTTTCAACTCAACACAGTGTTGAGGGTTTTCGACCACTGCATGGTCCACAATAAAATCTGAGACCACTTGACCCTTCATTGCTTTTAAAGGCAAGAAATCCAAAGAATACTCAGTAAGGGCTAAAGCCCATTTTCCAATTCGACTGTGCAGGATTGGCTTTGATATCATGTGTCTAATAACATCAAAATGTGATGAAACATAAACATCAACAGGTTTTCTATAATATTTTAATTTGGTACAAGAGAAATATAAACAAATGCATAATTTTTATATTGCCTTGTATCTAGTCCCAGCATCATTTAACATCCAACTTAAGTAATAAATGGCTCTTTTGACACCATTATCATCTTCTTGGGCTAACATGCTTCCTATAGTTAGTTCTGAGGCTGATATATATATAGCCTCATGGGCTTCTTTCCACAAGGAGGTGTACAGATATGAGGATGCATCAAATATTGCTTGATATTATCAAACACCCGTTGATGTTCTTCTTTCCATTCAAAGTTGCCTTGTTTGAGGCGAAAGAGAGGGGAGAAGGCTTGAGTTCGACCACTCAGATTAGAAATAAATTTTCTTAAGAAGTTTATTTTTCCTATAAGTGATTGCAACTCCTTTTTCGATTATGGCGCTTTCACTTCTATAATTTCCTTCGTTTTATTCTGGTTTATCTCTATCCCTTTCTTGTGGACCACATATCCCAAGAAATCACATGCATGCACAAAGAAATCACACTTGAGGGGATTCATCTTCAACCCATGTTTCCTCATTCTTTCGAATGATTGTCGAAGATGATCCAAATGGAACTCATGGGACACAGATTTGATGACAATGTCATCAATATAAACCTGCATAAAGATCTCTATGAAATCATGAAAGATGGAATTCATTTCCCTTTGGTAAGTTGCCTCAACTTTTTTTAGTCCAAAAAGCATCATTATCCATTAATAGGTGCCTAATGCGCCAGGGCATCGAAAGGCTGTTTTGGGCACATCTTCATTGGTAATGAAAATTTGGTTATATCTTGAATATCCCTCAAGCATACTCAAGTATTCGAAACCTACTGCATAATCAATTAACATCTCTGCTATAGGCATTGGATATTCATCCTTGGGGGTTGCAGCATTTAAATCACGAAAGTCTATGAAAACCCTAAGGGATCTATTCTTTTTAATAACAGGACAATATTTGCAATCCATTCTACATACCCGGTTGCTCTGATGAAGTTGCATCGAAGGAGTCTTTCGACTTCCTCCTTTATTTTTGATAGTATCTCTGGTGCGAACCTTCTAGGAGTCTGCTTGATGGGCTTCTTTCCATCCTTTATTGGCAGCTTCAATTCGACTAGTTCTCTAATTAAACTAGGCATTTCGTCATAGTCCCAAGCAAAACAATCTTTATATTCTTTCAACATCTGGATTGCTTTGTTCTTTACCTCCGGATCAAGCTTTGCGCTGATATAAGTGGGTCTTTTTTAAGTTCCTTCTCCTAAATTAACTTCTTTAAGGGGATCTCGTGCCACCATTTTTGGGCTTGGGGCCACTGGATCCCTTTCAAATCCCAAAGGTCCATCATCATAGATAGCGTCGAGCCTTTGGTTGTTATTTTTCTATGGGTACCTATTTATCAGGGGGCTTTGGAATAAAATGCACCCCAATCCCTTATGTATGTGCTGATTCTTCTTTGGCTTGGATAGCCATGTATTTTTCTTTGGCTTCCAAATCCGTTTTTATTTTATTTTCGGCCACTGAGGCCAAAATCTTTTCAAAGAAGGATGACTCAGACATCATATCTGTCTTCATCGAACCAACCTATTGGCCGTACTCCAGGTAGCCCTTTGATGTCATCCTCTCTGCCCATTATTTCCCTGTCCCATTGAAACCCATAGTGTTGTACCCTAAAATTTTCCCTCCCATATTTCTCAAAACATTTCAAGAAAGATCCTCAAGTTGCTCAAGGTAGTCCAAGGGTTGGCCAGACAAGCTCTCTCCTAAGGCAGTCTACCTCAAATTAGGGTTTCATGTTGCATCAAGATACTTGAGTCCAAGTGATCCCAAGTTCTCACCAATGTCCTAATATGTTCTCAAGATCATCCATGTCAAGTTTCAAGCCTTGCAGAGGAAGTTTGCTCAGTCAATTGCTCAAAGGTCCAAAAATTGACTATGCTAGGGCAAAAGTCAACTGTGACCCATATACAGTCAAAATTCAAGATTTTTGGTAAACATCCTCATTTTGAAATATATTTCATCATTTGATCAAGGGTTGATCATGATTCATCAAGGATTGCTCATAATTCATCAAGATTCAAAAGTTGCTAAATTAGGGTTTTGCAGGAAAAGTCAACTCAACTTTGACCAAGCATAACTTTCTCATACTTTATGAGAAATGACCCATCCTAAGCTAATTTTGAATAGGATGAAGTTAGCTACAATCCATATTCAGCTCCCAAGTTCAAAATATGCATTCACAAGAAGTTATGAATTTGGACATTATAGGTCATTTTGAAAAGTCAACAAAAAAACCTTTTTTGTCAAAGCTTCATACATGAGCATGGTATATCAAAATGAGATGAGACCAAAAGGGTTGCTTAGAGGACATCTCAAGCTTTATAAAAAGTCAAAGAACACATCCAAAGAGTCAAAATTGAGGAAGTTATGCATTGTTGAAGTTGACCTTTTTTGCAAAATTGCAAAAAGTCAACTATCCCTAAAACTTCAAATTTTGCCAAATGGGCCCAATCTTTTTCACTTGTTTTGAGTTGGAAACATAGCCCACGTGCTCTAGCCATTGCCACTTGTCCATATCTTATTTTTATTATTTATTTTGGTTTTTATTTGAATTAATTTAATTTAAATCAAAATAAATCATATAAAATCCAAGACATTGATAACAAGGGATTTTGTACTTGTTTCAGGCTTCATTGAACAACTAGAAAACATTCAAATTCGTGCAAGACATTAGAGTGCAAAAAAAGATTGAAAAAAGCCATGTTTGGAAAGATCTTAAAAGCAAATCAAATCAAATCAAGGAGCATTGAAAGAGAAGGATTTGGACACAATGATTAACCCTAATGCATTGTTTGATACATAAGGAGGCGAGGCAGATCAAAAGGGAGGTTGGAAAAGAGGCGTGAGAAGAAGAACAAAATTTGAAAAAACAAGAAAAAAGTGTGAGATCAGAATCCCACTTAGAGGCATCCTCAAGGATCGATACCTCTCCCAATCGCTTCCTAGCACCCTCAGCAAGTGAAAGCAATCGAAACCAAGCATTTTCAAGCCCTCCAACACACTGTAAGTCCGTAACGGTATCACCATATTCTTGAATTAGATTAGCATTGTTCTTGCATCCATAGTGTAAAATAACTGTACATTCTTGATCACCATGATGTTTGCAAACTTTCTACAATAGCCAATTGCATTTTAATGGACTGAATCATGAATCACCATTGTTAGGTTTTTTGGAGTTTTTTTTAGGGTTTTTGATTTCAGGAACAATTGGCCATTATAATGGGTATGGTTGTGTTCAGAAGAAGGAGACGGTTCTAACCATGGCCTTGGTGTCCATTTATGTGGCTTGTAGAGGATTTTGGAAGGACCCCTGCTTGTAGCGACGGACAAAACGTCTGTAGGTAAAAGTATTTTACTTTTACCCACAGAGAGAGGAAGGGGACGACTGTGTGTCATTCCCCCACTGGCCAATTCAAATTCCAGCGCGCATTTTTTTTGTTTCCACTAATGTTTGATTTTTTTCATATTATTATTATTATTCTATAATTGCACAACAAGAACAAAGTGGCGTAGTGGTGGCCACGTGAGCGTTAAAGCATTGGGAGGCTGGAGGTCAGGGGTTCGATCCCTGCCTCCAGCATTTGTTATTTTCTCATTTGTTTTCAGGCAATTCTGAATGCATACAATCCAGGAGACCCATCATGGACTTTCCATCATCAACACGCCAGATGGCCAGATGGCCAAATCTGGTGGCCACCATTGCAAGCACACCATAAGCCCAGTCAAACGCAATGCACAGGATTGCAAAAGTAAATGTGGATCAACACTAATGGGCCAAGGAATCTTCTTTCTAAACCTCCAATTCAGGCCCATCTCTCCCTTTTATATTTTTGTTTATATTTTCATTTAATTATTTATTTATTTTATTTACTAACCAAAAACAATTTTCTTTTTATCAAAAAATCACCAAAAAATATTTTATGCCCAATTAAAATTAGAATTTTTATTTTTTATCAATAAATATTAATTAAATCAATTAGGTTATTCGTGTTAGATAACTTTAACTTATTTCGCAAATAATTAGAATTAATTAGAATCAATAGGTTTTTATTACTAACTTAATTACTTTATTTCTTTCCTAAAATAACACAAAAACTCCAAAAATATGTCATTTAATTATTTTTCATTTATTAATTTAATTAACTAATTAATTTAGCATTTAATTTTAAGACTTAATTTCTTTTCTTAAAAAATATTAAAAATAACAAAAAAAACATTTTCTTTTAATTAGGAGGGTCAAAACCCTAGTTCTCGCATTCGATCTAATTTTCTCGCGCGCTTTATTTTTATCCAATTATTGTATCTGCTCCTGGTTTGTAATAATTAAATTAGGACATTTATTTATTTTTACCGCTTTTAAATTTCAAAGGGTTTGTTTTTGGCTATGTAAAGGCCCGAAGCCTTGTAATAGTTTAGTTTAAATTCCGCACATTAATTTCTGCAAATATTCAACTGTTTGATGTTTGATAATAAGGTTTACATGACAAGAATGTATGGCTAAATTTAAAACAGTTAGATCACCCTTAATGTGCAAAGATAAATAACTGAAATCAACACACTCGCACATGCGCACTCCTAGGGTACACCCCACTTGGTTGCCTTCGTAAATGGTCATTGAGTATAGGTTGTTTTAGAGGTCGCCCTCTTGTCTAAAAGATCATAAGTTGCCTCGGAAAGGTTGCCTCGGATATTGTTGCCTCGGATAAATGATCTAAGACATTAGGGTTACCACTAAGATGTCCTAACGTTGCTTTAGTGACTGTATGTCCCTTTCGAATTAACCCTCAAACTCCAACAACGGTGCTACCTACTCACTAATAGTGGGATAGCAATGTCTAAAGGAAACAAACATAGAACAATTCTTTTTTCGAGTAGGTAGATCAATTCTTAAGTACTTGCTCAATCAAAACAAAACTTTTTCACACTTACACTCTTTTACAAACAAGTTTTCAAAAACACTTCATTACACTCTTGAAGACAGACGCAAGAGTTAAATCAAAGTTAAAATAAAAACTTTTCAAAACCCACAAACACAAAGAAAACAATTTTGAAAACAATGAGCAAGTACCTAAGATCCCGTAGATAACTACGGATAGAAAGGGTGCTAATACCTTCCCTTTCTATAATCTACCCCCGTACTCAGAAATATCTTGAAAAAGGAATTTTTCTGTGCTTTTTTCCTTTCCTTGTTGGATAAAATAAAAGTCGGTGGCGACTCTTGCTTACCGCGACATTTTGCAAACACAAACGCAAAACACAAACTAGCATTCCAAAAAAATAGTCAGTTCTTCCACCGTATCACAGAACTGGCGACTCTACTGGGGATGAATAAGTGGGGTGTACCTTAGGATTAGTTCATCATATTGTTTTAAATTACTTGATCTGTTTGCTTTATCTTTATGGGTTTGAATTGGAGTTACTATAGATCCTAACCCGGATCTGGGGACACCTTTTAGGTAAGTAGCAATAGACTGTGAGGGAACTGTACAACATAGACCGATATGGTTGAAGCAATAGCTACGTTGGTGTGACACTTTAGTTTGTACCGATATCCCTTGTGGAGGAACAAGGAGAATATGGGGCTGCTAAGGGGTCATTAAGCACCAACTGACCTTAGAACCTATAATTGACCAACTTGGCCATAGAAAAGTAGCAGTATGCTACACTCATTGAGACCATACTCTCGCAATGATTCCGACTGCAAGAAAAGTTTGCTAAACTGGAATTATGACCGATCGAGGATGGTCAGTGATATTGAGATCCTCTAGAACCCGGTTACTATTACTAGGACAGGTTGAACCAACTAAACTGAAAGAGTGTAATACCTAAACTCCGTGCCAGCCTGAAATTTAAGGGCTATTGTGTGACTTGTGTGCTTTCAAACTTGAACTACTTGCACATTCTTGTTATCTGACAACATGAGTTCCTTGCAGGTTTTGTTTACAGTCCTTATCCAATAATTTGGATTTATTACAGGGTTTACTTACATCACCTCACACTTTTGCTTAAACGCATAGCATACACATCATAACATCATGCCTTAACATTTCCTTAACCATTTCAAGGATCTCAAAGGTTTGTGATGCAGGTTATGGTAAATCAAATGTCTAGCAAGGGGTAAAGGGGATTTATGTTCCTCTAGCCAATATCGTCTAGAGATCAAAACATGATGACTTGAGTCAAGGGCTATGACCCACTTGATACAGTGAGCTTGACTCTTGAAGAAGGACTCTTAACGACACGAAGTTTCTTCAAACAAATTCTAACAGTTTCTTGTTTATCCCGCGAGATCCTTGAAAACATTGCATACATATATCATACATATCATTGCATAACAGGTCTCCCAATACAAGTCTCTCATGTTCTCGCTGTTTATTTCAGCATTGGCTCTCCAACCAGACAACCAAGATCTTCAAACTCAAGAAGCTCAGTTCAGGGACGTATTCCTAAACCTATCCAAGGGGCAGGAAGAGTTGAAAACACTCCTCGTCGGGAACTTGGTCAAGAAAAGTCCTGAAGACAATAAGGACGAACGACTGGAACAACTGCAAGCTGAGTTAGGTGCCATGAAAACCCAAATGCTGGGGCAGATGGCTCTTATCCAAAGCTTAGCTCGGGAACAAGAAGAGCTGAGAACCATTATCAAATAGCTTCATCAAGACAGATACAACAATATGAAGCAAACAATCGAGGCTGGGGACCAAGTCATTAATCAACCTCCAAGAAGACAAGGGTCTGGTATGGTGAAGAATGGACCTCTGCAAGTTGCTACCATCTCACAAGTCCAACAACCACCTCGCCAAAAGCAACGAGTTAATCAGAGTAAGCCAGATACGCCCAAAAGGCAGTTCGCCGAGCTCAACATGCCGTTGTCTCAAGCTTTACAACACCTGTTGAGATTGAATCTGGTGACGTTAAGGGACCCTCCTCAAAATCCCTACATAACCTCCCCAAGGTACAATCCTGATGCAAGGTGTGCATTCCATTCCAATAACCCGGGGCATGATACTGATGACTGTTGGGCATTGAAAAACAAAATTCAAGACCTGATCAATAAAGGAGCATTGGAATTCACACAAGATGGTCAGGCTGAGCTCTTCTACCATCCCTCCAAGGCACGCCCTCTGAAGTGACAAGACTAGACGAGAAGACTTTTTATTCATTAGAATTTTCAATTTGTAATTTTCTTTTGATTGTTCGAATATTTATTCATGTCAAACTTTGTTACTTTATCAATGCACTGCATATGTCTGTTCTGAATCAATCCATTCGTATTCACTATATTCAAATTGCTTTCATTTTTGTGATGTTCAACTCTCGATTAAAAAAAATTCTGAGCCTTTAGAGGAAGGATGATGAAAATGATATCAAAATTTCTACAGTATGCTTTTGAATAGACCATGCTGACGATGTACATGCATTGTTTCAAATCCTAAACAGTGGAGTTATAAGGAAGATAATCCCTCGTCAACCCCTTTGAGCCAAAGAAGTAGGAGTTTTTCTTTTCACAAATTAAAACCCTTAATTATAACCTGGGGCAGGGTAGTTTTCTCAGTTAATCCAGGTGCACAATGAATGGCATCAAAGAAATCCTTCCAAAACAAAAGACGGTGATGGTTCCGTATAATCGTAAGGACAGACAATCATTATCTCTCAAAATAAAAGCCCATTAAGTCAAAACTTATAAAGGAGACTTGATAAAAAACTGGGGCATCCCGCTGACTGTAATCACAAGAAAGAAACAGTTCAGGAAAAAAGACAGGGATAACAAAATCAAAAAGAGGTCCTACAAACCCTCAATAAAAATGACTGCCTGTTTCAAATAAATTGTCAGTATCCGAACCATCACTGGAATATTAGAGCAAAGACTCAAACGAGATCTAATGCACAATTAGCTGAGTTTAGGATCAAAGAACATCACGAAGAGCGGGTGGGTACAAATAAATTTTGTGCCTTTATCCTTTGTTTCTTAAACCATGAACCAGGCCACGTTATAACCCTTAAAAGTCCTAGTTGAAGCATGGGTTAGTTTGGAAGCATACTGTTACAAAAGGTATCCTGACTCCTGTAGGACTTGCTGTAAATCCGGAGTTGACATCACATTTTACAAAAATCGCTTGTTTTATTGAAAACTGCATTTTCAAAGAACTTTGAAACAGACATAAGCTTTGCATTCTTAAAATAACATTGTTTGCATATGATTATTTGTTCAACAACAAATAAATTCGCACGATGAATATCTAGTGAACAAAAACCTTTTCAATAAAAAGGGTCACCTCAAGTGGAAAAAACACTTCCAACCAAGGGGCAGACATGATCATTGTCCATCATCTGGGGCAGTCAAGTCAAGATTCAAGGAATCTCTCAAAGATGCCAAATAGCCAGGGGAAAATCTCCATCTGAACCACTTGGGGCATTGGACATGAATTCCAGCAACGAATCTTGCATGATCAAACGGACATCTTCTGGTAGTATGGCAACACAACACTGTCGACAGTGACAACTCCCTACACTCTGAGAGCGTGGACATAGTCAAAAAGTACTACGCATGATCAAAGACCCGCTAGGTCGACTGGCCTGGGCAAAAATAAGGGCTTCCCGGCGAACCAAAAGGGTTCGGGCAAAAATAAGGGATGAAAATGAAAAAATCTGTACACCCAGCAAGTTGAAAACCTAAAAAGGAGGCTTGGGCAAAAAAGGGTATCCCGGTGGTCTGAAAATCTGAAAAGATAGTCCAGGCAAAAGTTAGGGATTAAAGCGTACGACTATGTCCCGCCATCTCGTTACTTACCCACCAGAAGAAGATTTGTCATTTCAATCGGCAATTACCAAGCACCTCATAGGTTGGGATAATACTCGATCCATAAGGCCTCCGCAGGAACCTTCTCCCACAGATACATGGGCAGAAAAGTCTCGATGCAAAGCCATCGTCATATCCTTAGCACGCATCCCAGTAACATTCATTCCCCGCAGAGTAAGAAAAAGGACAGTAATGTTAACTCTCCCCAGCTAAGACTCACAATCGCGAACGAGTCGGTAATATTCTCGCCAAGCAGAGTTTATCCGCCATCAGCACTAGACAATTATCCCCAGCGGAGTCTGGAAAATCTTCCCCAGTAGAGTTTGGAGAATCATCCCCAGTAGACTCTGGAAGATTGTCCCCAGTAGAGCCTAAAAGGTTATCCCCAGTGAAGTCGCAACTGAAATATCATCCCCAGCGGAGTTCATTCCTTTCACAAACAGAAACTCAATCCCCAACAGGATTCAGTATCGCCAGCAACGGTAATTCATCCCCAGCTGAATTTATCAGCAGGAATCCTCAGTAGAGCATGTCCTCCCCACAGATTCATTTCCTCATTAACTTATTCCCCAACGGAGTTATCCTCTTCTGCAGGTTTATTCTCAGAATCATCTTCATTCATTATCCCTAGCGGAAACGAAGAATTCAACTCTTTTCTCCAGTAGTAATCCAGGATTTATTTTCCCCAGCTACAAAACATCACATTTTCATACATCATGACACATGCATATACGCATCATACAAACACAATGTCATTTATTTTGAGAACATCATTGCTTGATACATATCATGCATTACATACAACTAACCTTTACTTTTCAAGAAAGATACAATCAAATTCTCACAAAATTCAAGCTATAAAGCTCTTTCCTCAGTTGAATTACGGACGAGTTCCTAAATCTTGACAGAGATGTTTCCTCAGTTGAATTACAGACGATTTCCTAAATCTTGACATAGATGTTTCCTCAATTGAATTAAGGACGAGTTCCTAAATCTTGACAGAGATGTTTCCTCAGTTGAATTACTGACAAGTTCCTAAATATTGACAGAGATGTTTCCTCAGTTGAATTATGGATGAGTTCCTAAATCTCAACAAAGATGTTTCCTCAGTTGAATTACGGACGAGTTCCTAAATCTCAGCAGAGATGTTTCCTCAGTTGAATTACGGACGAGTTCCTAAATCTTGACAGAGATGTTTCCTCAGTTGAATTATAGACGAGTTCCTAAATCTCAGTAGAGATGTTTCCTCAGTTGAATTACGGACGAGTTCCTAAATCTCGACAAAGATGTTTCTCAGTTGAATTACGGACGAGTTCCTAAATCTCGACAAAGATGTTTCCTCAGTTGAATTACGGACGAGTTCCTAAATCTCAGCAGAGATGTTTCCTCAGTTGAATTACGGACAAGTTCCTAAATCTCAGCAAAGATGTTTCCTCAGTTGAATTACAGACGAGTTCCTAAATCTCTGCAGAGATGTTTCCTCAGTTGAATTACGAACGAGTTCCTAAACCTCAGCAGAGATGTTTCCTCAGTTGAATTACGAACGAGTTCCTAAATCTCAGCAGAGATGTTTCCTCAGTTGAATTATGGACGAGTTCCTAAATCTCAGCAGATATGTTTCCTCATTTGAGTACAAACGATCAAGGTTCCTAAATATCAACTTTCCTCTTCAATAGAGATGTTTCCTCAGTTGAGTACTGACGATCGAAGTTCCTAAATATCAGCAGAGATGTTTCCTCAGTTGAGTACGGGCGATTGAAGTTCCTAAATATCAGCAGAGATGTTTCCTCAGTTGAGTACGGACGATCAAAGTTCCTAAATATCAGCAGAGATGTTTCCTCAGTTGAGTACGGACAATCGATGTTCCTAAATATCAATAGAGATGATTCCTCAGTTGAGTACGGACGATCGAGGTTCCTAAATATCAGCAGAGACGTTTCCTCAGTTGAGTACAGACGATCGAGGTTCCTAAATATCAGCAGAGATAATTCCTCAGTTGAGTACGGACGATCAAGGTTCCTAAATATCAACTTTCCTCTTCAATAGAGATGATTCCTCAGTTGAGTACGGACGATCGAGGTTCCTAAATATCAGCAGAGATGATTCCTCAGTTGAGTACGGACGATCGAGGTTCCTAAATATCAGCAGAGACATTTCCTCAGTTGAGTATGGACGATCGAGGTTCCTAAATATCAGCAGAGATGATTCCTCAGTTGAGTACGGACGATCGAGGTTCCTAAATGTCAACTTTCCTCTTCAATAGAGATGATTCCTCAGTTGAGTAGGGACGATCGAGGTTCCTAAATATCAGCAGAGATAATTCCTCAGTTGAGTACGGACGATCGAGGTTCCTAAATATCAGCAGAGACGTTTCCTCAGTTGAGTACAGACGATCGAAGTTCCTAAATATCAGCAGAGATGTTTCCTCAGTTGAGTACGGATGATCGAAGTTCCTAAATATCAGCAGAGATGTTTCCTCAGTTGAGTACGGACGATCGAAGTTCCTAAATCTAAGCAGAGATGTTTCCTCAGTTGAATTACGGGCGGGTTCCTAAATCTCAGCAAAAATATTTCCTCAATTGAATTACGGACGGGTTCCTAAATCTCAACAAAAATATTTCCTCAATTGAGTACGGACGATCGAAGTTCCTAAATATCAACATAGATGATTCCTCAGTTCAGTACGGACGATCGAAGTTCCTAAATATCAACATAGACGACTCACCAGCAGAATAACGGACGACGAAGCTCCTAAAATTCTATTTCTCTCAACAAAGATCAATCTTCCCCAGCAACATCTTTCTCAACGACATGTATACAAGCTCTCGCTAAGGAATCTCTTATGCGATCGACACTCCTTCATATGGCATCTTTAAGCCCATCCCCTCGTCAGCAATCTCCAAATGGCATCTGTAGGCCCATTCTCAACATCACAAGGCGGATACCACGTCATGCGAGTGCACATTTCTGGGTACTCTAGTGTTCAATCATCTTCCACCTCCGGATCACGAAAGTCACGAAAGCCAATCTACATCCTCAGGTTTAAGAAAATTGAACAGGGGCAGCTGTTGTACCCCAAAATTTTCCCTCCCATATTTCTCAAAACATTTCAAGAAAGATCCTCAAGTTGCTCAAGGTAGTCCAAGGGTTGGCCAGACAAGCTCTCTCCTAAGGCAGTCTACCTCAAATTAGGGTTTCATATTGCATCAAGATACTTGAGTCCAAGTGATCCCAAGTTCTCACCAATGTCCTAATATGTTCTCAAGATCATCCATGTCAAGTTTCAAGCCTTGCAGAGGAAGTTTGCTCAGCCAATTGCTCAAAGGTCCAAAAATCGACTATGCTAGGGCAAAAGTCAACTGTGACCCATATACACTTAAACTTGAAGATTTTTGGTCAACATCCTAATTTTGAAATATATTTCATCATTTGATCAAGGGTTGATCATGATTCATCAAGGATTGCTCATAATTCATCAAGATTCAAAAGTTGCTAAATTAGGGTTTTATAGGAAAAGTCAACTTTACTTTGACCAAGCATAACTTTCTCATACTTTATGAGAAATGACCCATCCAAATCTCATTATGAAGAGGATGCAATTCCCTACAATCCATATTCAGATCCCAAGTTCAAAATATGCACTCACAAGAAGTTATGAATTTGGACATTATAGGTCGTTTTGAAAAGTCAACAAAAAAACCTTTTTTGTCAAAGCTTCATACATGAGCATGGAATATCAAAATGAGATGAGACCAAAAGGGTTGCTTAGAGGACATCTCAATATTTCTAAAAAGTCCAAGAACACCTCCAAAGAGTCAAAATTGAGGAAGTTATGCATTGTTGAAGTTGACCTTTTTTGCAAAATTGCAAAAAGTCAACTATCCCTAAAACTTCAAATTTTGCCAAATGGGCCCAATCTTTTTCACTTGTTTTGAGTTGGAAACATAGCCCACGTGCTCTAGCCCTTGCCACTTGTCCATATCTTATTTTTATTATTTATTTTGGTTTTTATGTGAATTAATTTAATTTAAATCAAAATAAATCATATAAAATCCAAGACATTGATAACATGGGATTTTGTGCTTGTTTCAGGCTTCATTGAACAACTAGCAAACATTCAAATTCGTGCAAGGCATTAGAGTGCACAAAAAGATTGAAAAAATCCATGTTTGGAAAGATCTTAAAAGCAAATCAAATCAAATCAAGGAGCATTGAAAGAGAAGGATTTGGACACAATGATTAACCCTAATGCATTGTTTGATACATAAGGAGGCGAGGCAGATCAAAAGGGAGGTTGGAAAAGAGGCGTGAGAAGAAGAACAAAATTTGAAAAACCAAGAAAAAAGTGTGAGATCAGAATCCCACTTAGAGGCATCCTGAAGGCTCGATACCTCTCCCAATCGCTTCCTAGCACCCTCAGCAAGTGAAAGCAATCGAAACCAAGCGTTTTCAAGCCCTCCAACGCACTGTAAGTTCGTAACGGTATCACCATATTCTTGAATTAGATTAGCATTGTTCTTGCATCCATAGTGTAAAATAATTGTACATTCTTGATCACCATAATGTTTGCAAACTTTCTACAATAGCCAATTGCATTTTAATGGACTGAATCGTGAATCACCATTGTTAGGTTTTTTGGAGTTTTTTTAGGGTTTTTGATTTCAGGAACAATTGGCCATTGTAATAGGTATGGTTGTATTCAGAAGAAGGAGACGGTTCTAACCATGGCCTTGGTGTCCATTTATGTGGCTTGTAGAGGATTTTGGAAGGAACCCTGCTTGTAGCGACATACAAAACATCCGTAGGTAAAAGTGTTTTACTTTTACCCATGGAGAGAGGAAGGGGACGACTGCGTGTCACTCCCCCACTGGCCAATTCAAATTCCAGCGCACATTTTTTTGTTTCCACTAATGTTTTCTTTTTTTCATATTATTATTATTATTCTATAACTGCACAACAAGAACAAAGTGGCGTAGTGGTGGCCACGTGAGCGTTAAAGCATTGGGAGGCTGTAGGTCAGGGGTTCGATCCCTGCCTCCAGCATTTGTTATTTTCTCATTTGTTTTCAGGCAATTCTGTGTGCGTACAATCCAGGAGACCCACCATGGACTTTCCATCATCAACACGCCAGATGGCCAGATGGCCAAATCTGGTGGCCACCATTGCTAGCACACCATAAGCCCAGTCAAACGCAATGCACATGATTGCAAAAGTCAATGTGGATCAGCACTAATGGGCCAAGGAATCTGCTTTCTACACCTCCAATTCAGGCCCATCTCTTCCTTTTATATTTTTGTTTATATTTTCATTTAATTATTTATTTATTTTATTTACTAACCAAAAACAATTTTCTTTTTATCAAAAAATCACCAAAAAATATTTTATGCCCAATTAAAATTAGAATTTTTATTTTTTATCAATAAATATTAATTAAATCAATTAGGTTCTTCGTGTTAGATAACTTTAACTTATTTCACAAATAATTAGAATTAATTAGAAACAATAGGTTTTTATTACTAACTTAATTACTTTATTTCTTTCCTAAAATAACACAAAAACTCAAAAAATATGTCATTTAATTATTTTTCATTTATTAATTTAATTAACTAATTAATTTAGCATTTAATTTTAAGACTTAATTTCTTTTCTTAAAAAATATTAAAAATAACAAAAAAAAACATTTTCTTTTAATTAGGAGGGTCAAAACCCTAGTTCTCGCATTCGATCTAATTTTCTTGCGCGCTTTATTTTTATCCAATTATTGTATCTGCTCCCAGTTTGTAATAATTAAATTAGGACATTTATTTATTTTTACCGCTTTTAAATTTCAAAGGGTTTGTTTTTGGCTATGTAAATACCTGAAGCCTTGTAATAGTTTAGTTTAAATTCCGCACATTAATTTCTGCAAATATTCAACTGTTAGATGTTTGATAATAGGGTTTGCATGACAAGAATGTATGGCTACATTTAAAATAGTTAGATCACCCTTAATGTGCAAAGATAAATAACTGAAATCAACACACTCTCACATGCGCACTCCTAGGGTACACCCTACTTGGTTGCCTTTGTAAACGGTTATTGAGTATAGGTTGTTTTAGAGGTCGCCCTCTTGTCTAAAAGATCATAAGTTGCCTCGGAAAGGTTGCCTCAGATATTGTTGCCTCGGATAAATGATCTAAGACACTAGGGTTACCACTAAGACGTCCTAACGTTGCTTTAGTGACTGTATGTCCCTTTCTAATTGACCCTCAAACTCCAACGACGGTGCTACCTACTCACTAATAGTAGGATAGCATTGTCTAAATGAAATAAACATAGAACAATTCTTTTTTCGAATAGGTAGATCAGTTCTTAAGTACTTGCTCAATCAAAATAAAACTTTTTCACACTTACACTCTTTTACAAACAAGTTTTCAAAAACACTTCATTACACTCTTGAAGATAGACGCAAGAGTTAAATCTAAGTTAAAACAAAAACTTTTCAAAACCCACAAACACAAAGAAAACAATTTTGAAAACAATGAGCAAGTACCTAAGAGCCCGTAGATAACTACGGATAGAAAGGGTTCTAATACCTTCCCTTTCTATAATCTACCCCCCGTACTCAGAAATATCTCGAAAAAGGAATTTTTCTGTGCTTTTTTCCTTTCCTTGTTGGATAAAATAAAAGTCGGTGGCGACTCTTGCTTACCGCGACATTTTGCAAACACAAACGCAAAACACAAACCAGCATTCCAAAAAAACAGTCAGTTCTTCCACCGTATCACACATGGGTTGGGTGTAAGGTTAGGTAGACAAATAATTTTTGTTAGGGGAATATGCTCCTTCTGCTGGGCTGCATGGTCCTATATTTTCTAGATTCCTGTCGAAATTCCTTCTATCCACGTGGTTGACTTCAGATAAGAAAAAGCTTTTGTCAGCCTCTATGTTTTCCATGTTACCATCTTCTCTCCAAATAGACACACGCTGGTGCATTGATGAAGGGACTACACCAATGTTGTGGATCCATTCACGACCCAAGAGTAGATTGTAGTTGGCTTTGGCAGCAATAACCATGAACATTGTTGGCCTAGTGATTGAGCCCACGGTTAGGTCCACTTGCACTACGCCTAAGGTATGACCAATTTTCCCCTCATAATTTGAGAGTATCATGTTGTGAGGTTTGATATATGTATCAGACATGTCTATCCTCTTCAGCATAAATTAAGGCATAAGGTTGACTGCAACGCCTCCATCTACTAGCACTTTGTTTATTCCCACGCCTTTCACTTTGGCTTTAATGAAGAGTGGCTTCAAATGATTCTTCATGCTATGATCTGGCCTTTCATAAAAGGCATTTTGCTCTTCCACCACGCCATTGTTGAGGACGTAATAGCACATGGGCTTATGCCTTGGCATTTCTGCTGCCTCTGCTTCCTCAGATTCTTCCACTTCTAGGATTTGTTCATATTCATGGGGTAAGACTGACACTACATTGCAGTTTATGTTTAGTGTTAAATTTCCATTTGATTCGAAATCACAGGTCATCACATCTTCATCATTCTCTTGTTTTTCTGGGCTTTTCTTGGCAACATATTTCCCTCTGGGTGAGAACAACTTTATTCTAACTGGGGTTTTGTTTGTAACCACCCCGTTCAATGAAAATTGACTGTTATTTGATTCACCTATCTCCTTCGTTGCTAGTTCTCTTTCAGCCTTCTTTATTCTATGATGCCTTCACCACTGGGATCTAGACATTGGATTCTTACCCTTATAGTTCTCGGACCTATATGCTTCCCCTTTGATGCTTGGAATTGTTTTATGTAAGCCTTCGCAGTCCTGCCTCCCTCATTGAAACTTCTCCACTTATTCCTTACTTCACTTGAATTAACCCATCAATCTGTCGGTATATTAGCAGGAAGTTTGAAAGTTACCCTCCAATTGACTTTTGGGTGAGGATTGTCTTGTCTCCTTCGGATTCCCCTCTCATCGAAGGTGAAAATAGACTTGACCTCGCTCCGATTTCCCCAGACTTGGGTATAGGGAACTCTTATGAACATCCCATTAGCTTTCTTGTCATACACAACACCACATCTGGGGCACATCAAGCTTATAGAGTTAGCTTTCTGACATCTCACAAGGAAACCTAACAAACTTTCCCCTGGCTTGGGGTAAGGAGTCAGTATTTGGTTTGGACTTCTCCAGTTCCCCGCAGTCTGCGCCTTCTAGATCCTCTTGTATGCCGCTGCGGCCCTTTGATCATGGGCGATACTTGATCTAGGACATGTAAGCATATCAGCATCCTGCTCATGGCTGCAGAATAAGTAATCACACAGACTTTTGTTGCTTCTGGCATATCCGCCTCTCATTTGATAATTTTCCAATTTCAGTTTTCTTTCTATTTCCTCCATTTCTGGGGTAGGTTGATTAAAATCTATCATGTTGATCTCAATATTTTGACCTTCAGTAGTCTAAATCTTTTCATAGGCATATTTTGAGTCCTTAGCAATCTTCATCTCTTCGAATTTCACTCTAAGGCCTTCAGTAGCCTTAGAATTTTCAACTTCTGGGGCTGCATCATCAGCAATGTTTCCCTTTATAGCCCGATCCTATGGAACTTCAGCAATCTTTGGAACAGATTCCTCAGCAATTTCATCCAAAGAATCTTCAGACTTGAAGCCTTCATTAGCCTCACTTCGTTCCACCTTCACCTGTTGGATATAATCCACATCAGATACTTCTACCATGTTGATGTCCAATGGCTCAACATAATTTATTTTAGCTACATTAAGGGGGGCATTGTCTATCTTCATCTTACTTTTTGCTTTCTCTCCAAACTTGAGCCTTCCATCCTTGATGGCATTCTGAATCAGATCCCTGAAAAGAAAGCATTGTGAGGTTTTATGGCCTAAGAAGTTATCATATTTACAGAAACCCCTTTTCTTCCATTGTTCCAACGGAGGAATCTTAGCATTTGGGGGCACTATCATCTGGCCATCTTTCACTAATAAGTCAAATATCTCATCACATTTCGTTACATCGAATGTGTAAGTTTTATTAGGATATTTGTCATTTTTCTCTGTTTCGCTGGGGTCCTTGCCATTCGATGGGGCAAGAACTTTACAAGAGTATGGGGGTGCTTGTTTCAGTTCTCCCAAATTTATTTCAAACTCTATGAAGCCAAAAGGATCATTTAGAATTTCTTGTTCCTCTTCTTTAGCTTCGATATAAGCAACCCTCTCTTTCTTGTAATTTTTATTTTCCCTAATCTTTTCAGCTTTTAAATGTTCAACTTGTCGAACCTTATCTGCTAACTGGGCCATGTCTCTTAGATATTGGGTATATAATTTATTTTGAATGGAATAGTCTAAACCTCCTACGGCCATTTCGACTATTTCATGTTCACGAACTACTGTAAAGCATCTAGACTTCAGTAAATGAAATCTATTCAGATAATCATCTATTGGTTCAGTGGATTTCCTCTTGATACTGGCCAATTCTTTGAGACTTATCTTAGATTTCCCCATGTAAAATTGTTTGTGGAATAATCTTTCTAAATGTTGCCAATCATTTATAGAACCTGGCAAAAGAGTAGTAAACCAAGTGAAAGCATTTTTTGTTAACGAACTTGGAAAGTATTTTATTCTCAGGTTCTCAATATTTTCCAAATCCCCTGCTTCAGTCAAATACCTGGCTATGTGCTCCATAGTGGATTCATTATTATCCCCTGAAAATTTTGTAAACTTAGGGACTTTGTAACCCCTTGGTAATTCTATTTGTAATATATATTCAAATAAAGGGGATGAATAATTTGGTCTCCTAAGTTTGGTATTTAAACCATTTTGCGCCATGATTATCTAGATCATGGTTGTCAAGTTATTTTCCATGTTATCTTGTCTAACTCTATGGACCACTTCATCTGCATTTTGATCCCTATTAACCACCATTACCCTCTTAGGTTGTCCCTCTTGGATATCATTTAGAATCCTTTGTTGCTCTTCCCTTGGTTCTATGACTCTTTCGGTAGCCTCCTGTCTAGGTGATTGCACTTGGTTAATGGTTGGTTCTTCCTCCTGAACAACCGGGGCCTTGTTTTGCCTATGTCGAACAGGAACTTCAGGGGCACCAAAGAAATCTGCTATGTGCGCCATCTGCGCTGACATTTTCTGATAGGTGTGGGTATTTTCTTAATTGGTTCTATTAATGATTTGGATCAAAGGAGTGAAAATGGTACTCATCTCTCTAGCCATAACTCCTACCATATCATGGTTACTATCATCCATTTATTGCCTGAATGTTACCTGATTGCTCATTGTCAGTATAGGCATTTGGGTAAAAGACCCTTGATTCTGGGTATTTTGACCCATGTTATTCATCCGAGAACCAGACCCTTGTACCGGGAATTGGGTTGTTGTTGTACTATTATGAAGTCCTACCATGAAAGAAGTTGGCATTCCATATGGTGGTGGTTCCTTAAATGGCCTAAATGTTTCAAATCCTGGAGGCCTAGGGGTTGAAAATTTGGCTTGGTTCCCAACATGTGTAAAAATCGACCCAGTTTGGGCATTCGAAGGAATTCCTGCTGCACTCGAAGAAAGAGGCATGGTTGTCAAATTATTTGTGGCCACCGAACCTATAGATGTAGTTATGGCATGTGTATGAGGGATTGTGGTTGATGTATCCATCGAAGTCGCAACAACCGTGCCTGATCCCTGTGGGGGATTTTGTTCCCCGTCATGGCTAGTTGTGCTAACCATATTTCTTGTATATTTTCTTTTGGGTTTTGGTTGGTTACTGTTGGCTATTTTACCACTTCTAAGGTTATACAACAATAACGAAATACAAACTTAAAAGATGAACAATGAAAGATAGACGCTCACAGAAAAATACAAGTTTTCAAAAATTCGACACCGTCCCACTGGGCGTGCCAAATTGTTTACGCATGAATTTGGTAAACAACCACTAGTCCTCCAAACTAAATATTTTGGTAACTTGTAGGATCGACTAGATTGATCCTAGGACATGTGTCTAAGTTTCTAAGATTAAATTGTAATGGGATTCATGTTTAACATTATTTTGTTGATAATAATATAAATATTAGAATTATAATTTAAAGTAAGTTCGAATAAAAGGGCTTCGAATGAGAAATGCAAAGGTTTCGACTGGAAACATAAAGAAATGTAAAGGAAATGCAGAATAAATGTAAATGACTCAAAAAAGTAAAAGTTTTGAATAAAAAGTAAAAGAAATACTGGAAATGTTAAAAGACTTGATATTGATAAAGTAAAATGATTCAAAAAGAACAATAATGGTGCCTATACGTACATTTTCTGCAACTCTTTTCTCTAACACTTGGTACTTCGAGTATATTGAGTAATTTGTACAAAATGAACACCCCCTGAATCCTAACATTAAGATACCTATTTATACTAATTTGACCCTAACAGTCTTTCTATGATAGAGTGCCACATTCGAAGATTGCATGTCCTTCGAATCCACCAGACTTCCATGTGTCCTCTGTGACTCAAACATTCGATTTCAAATTCGAATACTTCTCTTATATTGGCGCCAAGTTTTCGACGTATATATCCAAAAACTTTAGATTTCAAAATATACTTAACGAATATTTATTATATTCGTTTTGTCTGTCCATCGAATCATCCCAAATGCTTGGGATTTTACTTAATTCAATCCAAATGAAGCCTAAACACCAAAAACAACACTAATGTGTTCAAACAAACGTTGTAATCGAAATTCCAAGCTAACAGGAACATCCTTACCTTGAGGATGATTTTGACATCAGAGACTGACAAACTGTTTCCCTATATTCAATCGACGCCCAATGCGACGACCATTAGTTCTTGGACAAACAACATCCCAAGGACCCTACCACGGAACTACCGAAGAATCTGAAACCGGGTTCCATTCCTTAGAATGTTGACCCGGACATGGAAACATTGTTCGCTGCCCTCAACAATATCAACGCCCTTATCCTACAAAAGATCAAGAGGATAGGGGTTTAGGAGAAGAAGCAGTCAAAGTCTCCTCCTCAGAGACATCGGCGATACGACTCCCTCAGCCTGTCCCCACCTAGGCGTAGTCATCCAACCAGAAGAAGGAAGAATGATGTTTCTTTCCTCAAGAAACGTGACTACATTTCTCCCAAGAAAGATCAAGGCTTTCCCTCTTCCAAGAAGACAAAGATCAACCGCCGACTTGACAGCGACCGATCACCACCGTCCAAGTCCAGGCAACAGCGAAGAAGCCATTCTCGCTGACGGTACAATGATGCTAGACGGAGATGGATTCATCATTCCCCGCCTCCATCTTCCGAAAGAAGCAACGATGAAGAGCCCTGTGGCCCGTTATCAAGAGAGATTATAGAGACCCAAATCCCAGTTAGCCTGGAGAAGCCACCCCCACTAGGAATGTATGATGATACAACTGATCCTAATGAACACATAGAGAATATTGACGCTCTCCTCGACTACCGACAAGTGAGGGGCGCCATCAAGTGCGGAATGTTCCCGACTACCCTGAGGAAGGTGCCATGTCTTGGTACAAAATCCTCCCACACGAGTCTATTACCTCCTGGAAGCAGCTGGGGAAGATGTTCTCAAGGAATTTCACAACCTCTCGCCAACATCCTAAGTGGAAGCATCACTAGAAGCAATCATCCAAGGAAAAGATGAATCTCTCCAGGCTTACATCGAGCGCTTCAACACAGAAGTCGTGTAGGTATCGACGAACGATGACACAAAAAAATATCTCCTCGAGCGCGGGCTCCATCCCCGCAGTGACTTTACCAAAGCTGTTGGCATCAAGACTCCATCCATGCTCGACTCCCTCCTACTTGAAGTCCAAGCGTACATCAACTATGAAGAGAAGGAGGAAGTGAACAAACCAAGGGACTCACGACTCAGGGATAATGCTTACGTCTTGAAGATTGATGAGCCCTCAATGTCTCGTTGAGGAGGAGAGAAGAAACGAGAGGGTAAGTCCTGAGACTCTAAAGACTACTGGGGCCCAGCTGGCCGATTTCATGACTACACCCCGTTCAACGCTTCCCGTGAGCATATTCTGACAGAATTCGCTAATTCCGAATTCAAGCAAGTCTGGGTACATCTTCCCCGCCAAACAGCACCAAGCCCGGGACGGATAAGAGAAAATATTGCAGGTTCCACAAGAGCCACAGGCGCAACACTGACGACTACATCCACCTCAAAGATGTAATTGAGATACTCATCTGGGACGGGCATCTCAAGAAATACAAGAAGAAGGAGAATGCCCATGAAGAGTCTCAAGAGGCCAAGAATGTCGAAGAGGAGAAGGAGTCCTCCGACACCAATATCATCCCGGTCGCTATGAGCATCACAAGACCAGAGGATTTCTATTTTCCTAACATGGAAGAGGTCCCACTTTGCTTCTCTTTGCATAGTCCTTATGAATATTTCCCAGCGGTAATGGTCATCTCTTGCGGGGGATTCAACAAATACACGGTGGGTTCAATAAAGAGGAGATCCGACCAGCTAATAAAGGCCAACTATGACATGGATGCCACCCTCAACAAATTCAGGGGAGGTTCCCATCCCCTTGCATTCTACTGAGAAGAACTACCGAATGAGGCCCCTAACTCAAGCACCCCCCACTCCTCGTACGGGAACGTATGGCAAACTTTAACGTCTGACACATCTTAGTGAACCAGAGAAGCTCGGTGGACATAATGTACACCCAGATTTTTAAAACTCTACAGCTGAATGAAACTCATCTGACCCCGTACGTAGGCTTAGATCTCCAGGGATTCAATGGATTCGTCACCAAACCTTGGGGATACATCGAGTTGATTGTTACCTTCGGGAGGGGTGTAATGGTCAGGGCCATCAGGACCCAATTTCTGGTGGTGGACTGCCCGTAACTCTATCATTACATCTTTAGAAGACCCACTTTAGCCGAGTTGATTGTGGTGCTCTCCACCGTACATGTAAAGATTAAGTACTACACCACTGAAGGCTTGGTCGCCACCCTCCACAGGGATGTCCAGGCTGCAAGAAGGTGTTTCAAAGCATCAGCCAAGGGCCTGAGTTCCATCAATGTACAACTCTAAACGGCCAGCGGAGCCACTCTACCCTCTAGCTTTGAGGAACCCAGATTGTAACACTCCATTTCTACCCAACGAATTTTATAAACTTAGAGATACAAAATTTAGACATACAAATAGGATGCTACACTTACTACTTAAAACACTTCAGTTAATCACATGTAAAAAAAGTACATAACACATAAAATTCGAATGAACCGCTAACAACCTGTTTAGTCTTTGAAAATAAAACAACTTTTATAATTAAGCAGCAGAATCACAATTTTCAACTCAAATGACATAACATCTTTGTCCAAATTAAAATAACTTCAAAACAATTAGTACTTAATGAAAATAACTTAAAATTCAGCAACGAATGTAAAATCAACAATAAAGCAACAAACGTTCATCCCCCCGAGTGTTATGTATCAAAGCAAAGACACCGACTCGAACCACTGAAGGTAAACAACCTTCACTCTAGATTACCTACATGTTGAAAACATGGGGTAACATCCAAACAGAAGGGGTGAGATATCGAACCATATAATAGAACGTATGATAAATAGTATGTTAGAACCATTTCATACAAAATCACCACTTCGCAGCTCTTCAACAACATTTAACATAACCAATTCATCCACATAACAACTCAGGATGCAACATGAAATGCGACTTGTTTTTATGCACGTGCATGTGGTACCAACTGAGTAAAACTCCCAACTTAATAATCTGCCAATTAATAGAGGCATCAACAAGGCATAAGCCTTCAACTTATATTTTCCAATTCATGCCAACTTACTGAGCATGATTTCCCAACTTGATATGCTATGTATGCGACAATAATATGTATGTAGTAACAACAATACAAATAATTCAACAACAACTCAACACAATTCAACATTTCCATAAGCCTACAACTTAATATCTACCAATAACTAGATGCATCTCAACAAAATTCATCATCACCTGCCAAATCTCAAATTATAACAAAGTATACAATACACCGTATTAACCAAAATATACTACGACGCCCTGCATAATTATTCGGGTAATTCGACTATATCCGGCTAAGTAGTTTTCTGCTAAAATACTAATGTTTTCGGTTCTGTACTACTATCTCCAAGTTCATACAGTTTACTGCTAGTCAATTATTAATTACATTATCCCTCTTACTACCAACTTATATTTGCTAGAATTCATTAATCGTATAGGGACAAAATATCTTAAGATTTCTAATTATTATGTGAGATTATTAAACTAAATTAAATAACTAATTGGCTCACACATGAGCGTTAAAGGATGAGAATAGAGTATGTTCCCTTCAAAGTGCACAGGAATAACAATATGGACATTAATAATGATGTATACCCCTCGACACAGTGGCCACGATGCTCGGTACCTTCTCCTCATGCCTCTGTATTGTCTGACACCCCATACTTCTCGGCACATCGTGCAACCTTGTGTCACTCGACACAACTACCTGTTCCCCTCGATGCACCTTGAAGCCTTGTGCTTCTCGACACCTAGCACCTATGCTTCTTGACACATCTTCCAACCTTATGCCGCTCGACGCACTTACCTGCGCTCCTCGGCACAAAGCGTCTTCACATTTTTGCACAGATTTCATCTAGTCTGTGATGAATGTTAACCTAGCCTTACAGTATTATCTTCGACCATTAATTTCTGACCAACCGCACGAAATAACATAGCAACAGGGCAGCTATATCTCCTACTAACAAATTCGTTAATTGTACAAGACAGTCATGCAAAAAATTCCTAAACGACCATAACATGAAAACGGGTAACTTTCAAGAACAGACCCAGGAAAATCAACGCACAACAATTATACCCACGACCAAACCCTACACAATATTCATCATAAGCCCCATTTAAAGGTCAGAACCCCACCCTTACCTTGGATTGAAGGTCGCTCGACAGCTCTCCGACCAGAACCTCGCTTTGCCTCTTCTCTTTATTCCTCTTCTCTACAAATTCTCACGACCAATTTTCCAACAACCTCTCAATTAACCCTATTCTTCATTTAAATAGAACCTCACAATATTACTATTCTTAGTGGGGTTAACAACCCCCCCTATATTTCTACTTCCAACCATTAAAAACAGGCCCAACATAATTATTCTACTATTCTACTAATTCTAGTATTATTACTACTATTAATAAACTAATTAATTAACTAGTAACAATCTAGCAACTTATACCAACAACTCACAACATCTCACAACTTCAACGAATAATTCGAAAATAATTTAATTAAATAATTAATTAAATTAACTAGCGTTACACAGATCACTGCCATGGGTAGACACCATCAACCTATACAGCCACTTCTTGAAAGAAGACCACACAGAGCAGAAGAGAAAGGGGAAAGAGCTCATAATCGACGAGGAGAGCTCATTCCCAGTAAAAAACAGCGAGGAGCACTTACATCCCAAGCGACCAATCTTAGATGGAGATTTCGAGATCGTCCCCTTGGGAGCGACCCTTCCAGAGGAGTGAAGATTGGCGTTGACTTACCCGACCAAGCGAAGCGACAACTAGAAGCATGCCTGAAGGAGAATGTTGATATGTTCGTTTGGAGTACATCTGAAATGCCCGAACTAGATCCATAAATAGCTTGTCATCGTCTGACAGTAGACCCTTCCCTTAAGGCGGTTGCTTGGCATAGGCGAAAGCAGTCTCTAGAAAAAACAGAGGCTCCCGAGCAGGTTGTAAAAGATCTCTTAAGAGTGCGATTTATTTCTGAAGCCCAATACACAACCTGGCTCTCGAATGTAGTCCTCATTAAAAAATCTAATGGAAAGTGGTGTATGTATATTTATTATACCGATCTCAATCGGGCTTTCCTAAAATATGCTTACCCCCTCCCCAACATCGACAAATTGGTCGATAATTCTTCAGGTTTTAAATTATTGTCTTTCATTGACGCATACTCTGGATATGACCAGATCCCTATGGCAAAAGCAGACAAAAAATACACAGCATTCATGACTGAATCAGGCAACTCTTACTACAATGTAATGCCCTTTAGCCTGAAAAACGTGAGCGCTACCTATCAGTGCATGATGAACAAAGTTTTCAGAGGAGAAATCGGAGACATGCTCGAGGTATATATGGACGACATGATCGTAAAATCCCAAGAAAAATACGACCATGCCCTCCACCTCAGAAATTTTTTTGACCAAGCAAGGAAATGCAAAATATGGTTCAACCCGGAAAAGTGCACCTTCAACGTACGGGCAGGCAAATTCCTCGTTTTCTACCTAACGAAGCAAGGAATCTAAGCCAACCCCGGAAAATGTCGGCCATTTTTTGAGTTTCCAACACTTAACTCAAAGAAATCCATTCAGACCCTAAATGGCATGCTCACCTCACTTTCTCGTTTTGTGGAAAAATTTGCCCAACACGCACCCCCCTCTTTAAACTTCTCTGCAAAGAGGTTGCCTTCGAATCGATAGAAGAGTGCAAGCACGCCCTGGTCCACCTCAAGCAGACACTATCACATCCACCAGTCCTTTCTCAACCAGAAAAGGAAGAAGCCATCTACCTCTATCTGACCGCTACGTCCGAAGCTGTGAACGTTGCTGTTGTACCCCAAAATTTCCCCTTCCATTTTCTTTAAGACATATCTTTAAGGGTTCTCAAATACTCAAGAATCTCAAGGGATGACCAGTAAAATGCTCATCCTAAGCCAAAGATCTATAACTAGGGTTTTGATCTTCTCAAGGAAATTTGGGTTACAAAGGTATCAAGTGGTTTCCATGGTTCTCCATAGGTCTTCAACAACGTTCATGTTAAGTTTCAAGTCCTACATCACAAGTTTGCTCAGTCAATGGCTCAGATGATTGAAAATATACTATGTTGGGTAAAAAGTCAACTATGGCCAGCATACAGTTAAACTTCAAGATTTTTTGTCAACATCAACATTTTGAAGTGATATTAATCATTTGATCAAGGGTTGATCATGATTCCCCAAGGAGGGCTCTCTAATCATCAAAAGTCAAGAATTGTCAAATTAGGGTTTTCTTAGGAGAAGTCAACTGAACTTTGACCAAGCATAACTTTCACATGCTTCATTAACTCTTCCCCAACTAAAGCCCATTTTGAAGAAAATTCAATTCTCTACAACTTTGTTTTTATTCTCAAGTCCAAAAAATGCTTCATTTGAAAGACATGAGCTAATACATTATAGGTCATTTTCAAGAGTCAACAAAAGACACTTTTTGCCAAGGCAAATTACATCAAGATAAATTCTCCAAATACAAAAATGATCAAAAGAGAAAGTGTAGAGGACATCTTGAGCTTTCCAAAAATGTCCCAGATCATCTTCAAAAGATGAAAGTTGAGCAAGTTATGAGTTGCACAAGTTGGGAAATTTTGAAGGAATTCACGAAATGCAAATTGAGTAAAATTGAAATTTTAAACTAGTGGGCCTGGCTTTTGATGTTCAAACATGCTCATAATATGTTAAAGGGGATCTAAAAAGCATCCCCAAATTTTTATGATTTTTATTTCTTTTGTTTGAATTTTTATCCATTTAAAAATAAATAAAATCAAATAAAAATGAAAATAATGTGTAAGGACTTGGGCCTTTTGATTTCAGTCCATTATAAGCCCAATACAGCTCATGCAAGCCTGTTATGACATGCCAAACTCGTGCAAGCTCAAGAAGGCAATGATTTTTCAAGTTTGGAAAGTTTTAAAGTGATTTTATTCTTGTTTAAACCATGGCTTGATTAGCTTGATTCCATTCCGTATTGGCTGGCTCATTCACCCATATATATAATGCAAGCAAGAACAAATCAAATGAACAACGAAAAACATTGCACAAAAGCTCTCCAAAAAACTCTCCAAAATTCAAAGTGTTAGGGCAAGATCAAAATCCTTGTTGCAGCCCTCCTCATTCAAAACCAGTGATCAAATCATCCTCCTGAGACTTCCAGGAGCCCATTCGAACCCTTTGCCAAGACAAGACACGATCAGAACATGCCAACTGAGTTGCACCGGAGTTGGTAAAATTTTTAAGCTGTATCTCTTAATTCAGGCGTTATTATTCCATTTGATGCATGTATACAGGTTTGTAATCGTGTTTGTGGTGGTTTAGGACCTTTAGTTATGAGCTCTAATGTAGGAATCCAATTATGTCATGGCTAGGGGATAAGAACGCGTGAACTTTCACACTCAGTGATACATGCCATGTTGGATGAAACTGATCCCACCATTGAACTCGCAGTGTCCAATATAGTGGACCTATGTTTTTCTTTTATTTGTTTTGATGGATTTTACAGGTTTTTGAGAATTAAGGGGAAGAAGGAGTTGACCACCGTGAGGGGTGGTTTGACTCGCCTGAGAATCGTGTGGCATGTAGCAGCATTTTGATTGGTTTGTTCAAATAATGGTGGCTCACTTGAGCATGCACGTGTTTGATTATCTGGAATTAGCTTGTATTTTATTATAATGTTATGGTTTAATTTCATATACCAGATGTATAGCCACCCCAATGGCAGCACGCGCGTTCTTAAGGCATTGCTATGCTAGGTCTTGGGTTCGATCCAGGCGTGGGATAAATTATTTTTGCAATATTTCTCTTGCAGATCAAGTACAAACAAGGCAAGCGCGCGCATGATGCATACTCTCTTCAACAGCATCAGATCATCACATTCCATATCCAGCGCTCCAGGACAGCCAGGACTATGGTGTGCCTCTAGAGAACAATCACAGGGAATCCAGTGCAGGTGTATCGACTCATTGATTTTGGGCCTAATATTTTTCTTTTCATACCTTCCAATTTGTTCTTACAGTGCATGCCCATAGTTTTTTTTATTTTGTTTTAATTTATTTATTTTCTTTTTAATCACTTTTTTAAATAAAAATCATAAAATAAAAATAAAGATTAGATTTAGGTTGTTTTGATTAATTAATTTAATTTTCACAAATAAAAATTAATTAATTAAAATCACCTTGATTTTATTTCATTAATTTAAAATTAATTAGAATTAGGTTTCATAATTCAATTATTTTTCTAAATAATAAAAACACCAAAAAGATTTTTCTTATACTTAGAATTTCTTTAGGGTTTTCTTAGATATCCTTTCCCTCTTCAATCTCAGCACATTTATTTACTTTTTCGCCTTTTTTCAATATTGTAACTATCCAAAGTTTGTAATAGATAATTAGGACCCTTTTACATTTTTATCCCCAATTTTTTCTTTGTACTCCCCCATTCCCGAAGCGATGTAATAGCGTAGAGATTACTTTCCACATTTTTACTTTCCTCACTTGTATATATATTTAACTGTTAGATTAATTAGGCGTGCATGGTAAGACATAAAAAACAAATGCTAGAAAACATAACATCCAAGATAAACATAACTGAAACACAACACACTTTGCACATGTACACCTCTATGGTATCCCCACTTGCTGCATTCGGAAAACAACAGTCACGTCTCTCGAACGTGGGATGTTTTAGCAAAGATCCTTTGGTCAAAAGATCATAGTCCCTCAATGACCCTTTCGATGCTGCCTCGGTAAGTGATCTTAGTACTTTAGGATAATTGTTAAGTGTCCTACAAGTTGTTTTCGTGACAATACAATGACCCGCGCCTATCCCTCAAAACATCCAATGATAGGGCTACCTACTAACTAGTTGTAGGATAGCACTATATAAAGGAAAAGAGGAAAAGAACAAAGACCTTTTGAGTAGGTAGATAGCTTATAGTTGCTTGCTCACAAAATAAAATAATTTCTCACATATACACTCTCTTTTTCTAAATATATATTTTCAAAGACAAAACACTTTGCATGCATTCTTAACGATACGAGAATCATTACAAAGTTTTCCACACTTAGGTATTTTCAAAATATTTTCAAACTTACACATCCACAGAGCATTTTCAAAAGTGATCTAGCGATTAAGAGCCCATAGATAACTATGGATGATAAGGGTGCTAACACCTTCCCTTTTCATAACCTACCCTCCTTACTCAGAAAAATTCTCAAAGGTCTTTCGTGTTCTTTTCACCCTTTCCTTTATTAGATAAAAGAAAAGTCGGTGGAGACTCTTGATACCTATGACATTTGCGATTAAACGCAGAATAAAAAGTCAATTCTCCCACCGTATTACAGTTGCCCTCATCTGAGAAACCCCTGAGGGGCAAAAGCCTTTTTACTTCACGAGCAAAGCCTTACAAAGCCCCATAGTGAGATACCAACATATCGAGAAAGTGTCATTAGCTCTCATCAATGCGGCAAGGAGGCTGAGACACTATTTCTTGGCCCACACCATTATCGTCCGGACATAGAAACCAATAAAGTAGCTGCTCATACGACTGGATATGGAAGGTAGAATGCTCAAGTGGTCATTAGAGCTCTCAGAGTTCGACATCAAGTATGAAACAGGAAATCCCACAAGGCTCAGGTACTAGTCGACTTCGTGGCCAAAATAACTTAACCCATACCTCCGGACAGACGCGTAGGGGGACCATTTTCATCGACGAAGCCTCCAGTTTGACAGGTAGCAGCGCAGGTATTATATTGGATAACAAAGAGGGAATTTTGATTGATTTGTCCATCACATTGTCCTTTCTGACCTCAAACAACGAAGCCGAATACGAAGCATTTTTAGTAGGGTTGTACCTAGCAAGACCTGAGGGCCGAGGAGGTGAAAATATTCACAGACTCTCAACTCTTGGCATCTTAGGTATGAGGAGAGTATCAGGTCAAAAGCGACCATCTCGCCCAGTATTGCACTCTGGTCCAAGAAAGAATGAAGAAACTCAAGTCCTTAGACGTACAACACATTCCTCGCGAACATAACACCCGAGCAGACATCCTGTCAAAATTGGCAAGCACAAAGAAAAAAGGGGAAACAAATAGGTTATACATGAGATTCTTCCTCGCCCGAGCATTGAAAAACCCTCCTCGACTCTCAACGTGTACGCCATATGAGACAGTGACTGTTGGATGAACCTGATATATAACTATCTCAGGAAAGAGGAGTTACCAAACAATCAAAAGGAAGCTAGCATAATCAGGCAAAGGGCATGCTCCTACGCTCTAGTCGAGTGCATGCTCTACAAGAGAGGATTTTCCATCCCTCTCCTCAAATGTGTCGATCAACACAAAGCATCCCAAGTCTTACGCGAAATTCATAAAAGAATCAACGACCAACACTTAGGCGGGAAATCCCTTGCTAGAAAACCATTACGGGAAGGATATTACTGGTCTACCATGCAACATGAGGCTAAAGAGAATGTAAAGAAGTGCGACAAATGCCAATTCCATAGAGACATGCACCTAGCGCCTCCGAGTTAGCTCAAATCCCTCTCTTCCCCCCCGCCCTTTGCCTGGTGGGGCTTGGACTTCCTCGGACCATTCGTGGTAGGAACAAACCAGAACAAGTATTTGATAGTGGTAGTTGACTAGTTCACTAAGTGGATAAAACCTAAAGCACTGGCCAGAATAACCACACAAAACATTATTTGTTTATACAAAAGAAATATCCTTTCTCAGTTCAGCATTCCATAAGAGATTATCACCGACAATGGCACGCAATTTTAAGATAAAAACTTCCAAGATTCTCTGCCAAGCTAGGCACCAACTAACATTTCTCCTCTGTCAGACATCCCCAGACAAACAGGCAAGCCGAGTCCGCAAACAGGGTAATCCCACAAGGCCTTAAGCGAAGACTAGATGAAACCAAGAAAAGATGGGTCAAGGAGTTGCACAACATTCTTTGAGCCTATCGGACGACGGCTCACTCGTTAAACAGGGAGATCCCGTTCTATTTAGCATACAGGGCCGAGGTCGTATCCCCGTCGAGATCAGAGAACCCTCCAAAGGAACCGAAGCTCCCTTGGACGAGGAGATGAATGACATCACTTTGAGGGAAGAACTCGACCTTGTCGAGGAAGTCCGAACGGGAACGGCCTTACGAGAAGCCTTTCTCAAACAAAAAATTGCCATAAGATATGACACCAAAGTCATACGATGTGAATTCAAAGTCAGCAGCTTAGTCCTAAAGATAAATCACAAAGAATCTCGCAAAGGCAAGCTCGCCGAAAACTAGGACGACCCTTACCGCGTTCATGTGAGAACGAGGAACATAGCCTACTACCAGGAAAACCTAAAAGGGGAACAACTTGCTAGACCTTGGAACACCGAAAAACTAAGGAAATATTATAGTTAAGATAATGAACAGTCGGCGTGTTTCGTAGACAAGACAAATACATCTCTGCCCGACCACATGTGCATGCCTAGGTACACGCATGGCACTCAAAATTAAACGAAGAGACAAGTTTCAACTCTCTTGAAGAGAAGATTCTTAGCCTGACGTGGATAACTTAAATGAGCTCCACCGTCGTTGTACCATGATGGCAGAACAACCAGCTCGCGATAGGAAGTTTACATCGTCGAGCTCGGGCCCTTAAAACGAGCCCTGAGTTCCGACCCATGCCCATAAACATCCTTAGTTGTTTGACCAGTTTCCCCACACTGGCAAACTCGAAATCTACGAGCAAACCCCCACCAACTATTTATCAATATAACAACGTCTCAAGCAACGAGCATACAAAGACATGCAAACACTTTGCAAAAGTAATCAATAAATCCTGTATAAGCCATAGTCAAAAACACTTAAACAGTGCAGGTTAAAACAAAACGACCACCATGGTCGGAAAATTAAAAAGAAGATCACCAAGGTCGCAATTGTATGAAGTATTACAAAAAGGAGGCCCGAGGCCCCCATTTAAAAAGACAAACTTGTGGCTTCAAGGACCACGATTGTTTGAGACTTACATCAAGCAAGGGCAAAGCCTGCAGAACAAATTACAACGGTATGTCATGCATGCCAAAATAAAAACTTATCAAACACTGGGATGAAGTCCCTCCGCATTTGCACCGACCACGGGAACAGGCTCTGCATGAGATGGTTCCCCGAACTCAACATCCTCTTCAATCCGAAAGAACTCGGGGATAACTATCTTACCATCTGCCACATAGTAGTGGAACATCATTCCAACCGTGTTGAACTCGATGCCAAGATTCAAAACTCGAAGTTGCGCCACCATATTGTCAAATCTCCCTACAACATTGACCATACAATCCTCCAAGGCCAGTTGGAGATGAGCAACCAAGTCAGTCCAGGTCTTCAGATCTTTGACCTTGTATGGATCATCCTCGTCAGGAGCCAACTTGGCCCTGAGGGAAGCCACCAGCTCATCAGAAGCTTTCTTCTCAGGCAGAAGGGCATCGTGCTCCTCAGTCATCTTCGCTAAACTCTCAACTACCTTCTTTCAGGAAGCCCCCCAGTAGTGTGTTCCTTCTCAAAAGTCCCCAGCTTGGCCTGTAATTTCCTCATCTAGGCTTATTGGGAAGTACCTCTCTCGGTATACGCAACAGCCATCTCCAGAACCCTCATAATAGACCAGCATCTTGAGCCAACGTCAACCTCTTGTTTGGTTGATCCAAATCCTAAAGCAAAAGTGACTCAACTCGGGGAAGCTGTAGGGAAGCTCCCTTAAAGAAGGCTCTGTTATGCCAACAAGGAGGCATATCAAACCGCCCCTTCTCCTTCTCGCCCGTCATATCTACTGTGTCATCCTGGAATTGACTTTTAAACCTCGAAGACACCTGCTGAGGAGAGAGAGCCTCGGCCGTTGGATCAGTCCATGACTTGCCCGAACTGACTGTGGAGCCATCTCCACATCACTTGACGAGGGTCTGACAAACTTTTGCACCTTCTTCAAGCTCAGGAGAGCGTTTCTAGCCATGCGCTCAACAACGAGATTCATTCTTTCTGCAAGAAACAATAGAATTGGGTTCAGTAAACAGGAACAATAAATTATGCATATAAATTTAATCAAAATACAAGATAACTACCCAAATATGCTATGGGATCCTCGCTCTCGAGGATCTTCTTAACACCTATCAAGTCAGACTCGTAGATCACTTTCCCATCCTCATCGACAACCAATATCCCCCCTGTGCCCACACACTAGACTAGGGGGATACCCGCGACAAAGGCCTCTAAACGATCATAGCTAGCATGTTCCTCTTCACCCAACTGGTCCTTCTTCTATATATAATGGTTGATTCCATCATCATAATGTTTCCTCGACCTAATAAAGCAAAAATTTGGCACCAACTTCACCACTTAATTCCCTTCCGCATTCAAGTGAGGTTGCCTAGTCTTGTCGACCAGTTGAACGCTCCAAAAGACATTCAGTAACGCTCTTCTAAGCACATATTGAACTAGCATATACCTCGACTTAAAATATCGGACAAACTCCAGGTAAGGTTTAAACAGCTTCCTGTTCGCCTGTTTGAGGGAGACCTATGATAAGTGCAAATTGTAGTTATTTTTGTATATACTTTTTGTTGTACTTATTGACTCTTGGTTGTTAATATCAGTTGAATAACCCAACTTTATGTATAAATACGTTTAGTTTGTGTATAATGCATTTTCTTGTATAAAGTGTATCATTTGATAGTTCTGTATTCATCTTGTAGGCATTTGAGCATTATTGGAGCAAGACGAATAAAGCTCCAAGATGGATTTTTGGATCAATAAATGAATAAGGCGAAAGGTTGGAGCCATAGGAAGTTATGCAGGAAAGCAACAAAAGTTAATGGACTGTCACGGAACACCGGGCGAAAGAAGCTGTCGTCGGGAGAAATTTGTAAGACAAATTTCCATGTTGATTCTTCCTTGCGTCGCCGGGCGAAAGGGAGCGACGTCAGGAGAAATTTTGAAGACCATTTTTAATGAAGTCTCTGCCTTGCATTGCATTTATCTCGCTAGGAGAAAATAAGGAGAGTCGCTGGGCAATGAATTGTGGTCTCTGGGCGACAGTAGATATTTATCACGGTTGAGGACTTGGCTTATTCTGGGCCAAGTGTATAGAAGCCATCACTAGGTGACGTGAGTTGTGTCGTCGGGCGACAATTGCAACTCACAATTTTTTTATATTTTCCTTTTCATTTCATTTGGAGAGTTATGGTTTTGGGGGAGAATTTTTGTCTCCCAATTCTATCAACCTCATTTTTTGTAGTGGATCAGCTTAGATAACAACATTAGGGCTTTGCTTATGGATGATTGGAGGTGGATTTCTCATTGACCGGCTCTGACAAACCAGAAGATTTATTGTTTATCTCTTCTCCTCTCTATGTATTTCTCTTTTGTTGGGTTTTATATGTATTTTACTTTGAAATTATGTATATTTGTCGCCCATGGTGTTATATTAAACTTGCTTTACAAATATTTGTCGATTGTTGTTCTAGAATTTTGCTCTATGCTAGGGATTTTAGTTGTTATAGACATATACTTCTTAGATTCTTATCTAGGATGATTATCTGTTAGTTTCTCAACTCTGGAGATAGATTTAGAGCTGACATCTACTTGGGTATCAGAGCTTAATGCCCCTGTGTGGTTGTGCTGTACTAAGAGATCATCAATGCAATTACATAGTTGTCTTCTGTGTTATTGAGGAGGTAGAGAGATCATTTCCTTGGTGATATAATTGGTCTCTCAATTTGGGTTAGAAATGACTTAGGTTGTGAGTGATACGTAGTGACATTGATGAGTATTTTTAGGTTGAATGTAATTGGTCGATAGATTTAAGTCTGTAATGAGTATATTATATGCAGGCTTGATAAGTTCTTCCTTAATTTTTACTTTTGCTTACATTTATTTTATGTTGATAACATTTTCTTTACAAACCATTTATCTCCAAACTCATTAACGAGAGATTTGTCGAACGACAATTCAATAAACAATCTTTAGGGACACGATAAATTCCCGGATAAATATTTCCAAAACTTTTGTTGCTTGCCACAACACCGCTTCCAACAACCTACGCAAACCGACAACCATGAGCACCCCGTTGGAGGTGAAAGTAGTAGAAGAATAGAGGAATAATAGCCCATATATGTAGATGATCACACATAATCTCGAAAGCCCGAAAGAAGGAAATCGAATTAGGATGAAATTGCAAAGGAGCAAGGCAGAGATTCTGATAAATGGCCACCTGAAGGTCACTAAAAGGAAGTTTGAAACCCATCTCCCGAAAGAGAATCTCGTACATAAGAATGTGATCTTGCTCCAACTCTGAACATACCCGGTGATACGGATTAGGAATATATACAGTCCACTCCTCCTCGACGCCTTCTACTTACATCCACATGTCCACCATGATAAACAATTCGCCTGGATGCTCGCAAAAATGAGAAAGCCACTTCATAGGATCAAGCGTGATCCAAGCTAAGGGACCCCCTCGAACAACTAGCGCATCCTGGGCAGCAGGCGCATCTTCCTCCACTTCGATCAGCTCTGACGCAATTGGATCGGGTTCGGGCATCCCCAAAGTGCCCTCTTTCACCGATGAGCACTCGAAAAGACTTAGCGAGGAGTCACTAGGTTCATCCATAAACTTATCTTCTATACCATAGGCCATTATACCTGAAAAGCAGAGGACAAAAGTGAATTCGACATCAAAATCAAATCCACCCTTCCACCGCTAATCAAGTGAAAGGGCACAAAGGAACGAGGACTTCGTCCTCGACCAGAGCCCTCACTCAAACATAAAAGCAAAGACTCTCTCTTATCGAGCGCACCCACAACGAGCAAGAATGAGATCCTTCAAGAAGCGATCTCCCCAACATTGCTGGGTTGAGGCCGCTCCTAGAGATTCATCATCCCTCACGAAGATCATAGCATGAACCCAGAAACATCCCCAATATTGTCTGAGAGTTCATCACAAACCACTACCACCTACACTATGTTTAAAGCATCTCTACCTAACATGCGGAGGAACTACCATCCTCAGGAGACAAAACTTCCGTCCACAACCAACACTCCTCCAGGAACTCTCACACTAAGCTACTCTAAGCCCTAAACCACATGCATTTCTAAGAAAAGAAGAGGCGTAAATTCTATCCTATAACGAAAACAAATTCTACAAAAATAGAGGAGAGAAGAGAAACTTACCAAATTATCGGCGGAGCCAACAACGGCGAACTGTGGAACAAAAGAAATGCTTTATAGAACAACTGTGTCGAGTGGAAATAAGCAGCACCGAGTAGAAGGAAACCAAGCGAAAAAGTGCAAATGAAGCTTCTTCTCCTCCTTTTTATAGAGCAGACTATTGGCATGTGAGAAAGCACGCGCCTAGAGAACCCTAAAATGCACCATCATCACGCCTTAATCCCTAGGCCAGCCATCATCACGCCTTTATGACAACCTGTGGCTTGACGCAAGCGTGGCATGCAAACTCCCCAGATTCCAACTAGTTGTCCCTCTTCCCGAGAGACGAACACACCGAGCAATTTTCGAACTCCGCACATGAAATTTCCCCTCAAAACACGATGACTCCTCGAAGTCGCTCAAATATTACTCTCCCCACGAGGCAAAATCTTCAAGTATCAATTGTACTCCCCGTGCAAAATCGACCAAGGAGCACCCCTGTCTCACGAGCACATCTTAAAGTTATCACACCTATCCCTAGGAGCAAAGACTTTGGGGGCTCTTGTTCTGGACTGACCCAATAGCTAGAATTGGCCCAATCCACTTATACCCTTGGCACGACCCAATAACATTGGCCCAACATCCCTGGTCGAACACACCCCAAGAAGCGCGACCAGTGATGCCCGATACACACACCTAACCAACTCAGCAGCTACCCCTCTGTCTGGCTGAAACGAGTCGAGCAAATAACCAGGAAACATCCAGAACGCCTCTATGCCCGTAATTCGTCTCCTCCTTTAAACAAACAGCTAGTTACAGACATGTTTACCCGTTTTGACCAAGTCCTTGCAGTTACTTATTTTTGTAGACCCGCATATCTAGGCTAAAAAATAATAACTAATGCCTAAGCGCCGGGGGAATTATATAAACCCTCACGCATGTGAGGGCCAAGTATCCAATATCGAACCCTTAAACCCTAATATTCTACTTGTATCTCTTGGCAACCTTTCTTACTTGATCTTTGGAGTGCCTTACAGGTACAACCCCCTTTTTTTTCTCCTCGACTTACCAGCAAGCCAAATATCATCCTTCAGCCTATTTGCAAGTTCTGATCAATCGATAAGATCAAGCACCAACCAAGCATGACAAACTATCATGCTCCCCCTAAATAGTTGCATCCAGCAAGCAACCACAATCAATACTCTCCCCTTAGCAGTAGCATAGTCATATCACCATGCTAATCAACATGTCAAGACATGTTTCATAACATCAGGACACACAAAATACACCAATATTTTAGTTCCCCTTTTTAGCCAAAAATTGACAAAAAGTAGTATAAATGTAAAACATAGATGGAAGCACACAAACATAACACACAAATGGAAGCATACAAAAGTTGATGGAAACAAATAGACACAAGTGGAAACACACAGTAGCAGATGAAAACAAACAGACACAAGCGGAAACAAAGAGTAGCAGATGGAAACAAAACATCAAAACTACTTCAGGTGGTCATCCACCTCTTGCCCCTGTCAAAGATCCTCCTACACTCCTTAGTATTGTTACCAGCCCTTTGCAGAGAGCCCTTGTTCTTTCTAATAGCAACTTGCTCAGGCTTCCCAAGCATCAGAACATAGAGGAAAAATGAAGTATCAATTGCACTTCTCCATATATGTAATTGTTATAACTCCTCAATAGTACAAACCCAAATCCACTGTTGATGTTTATAACAATAAGTTATTCCTTATTATCCATATGCTCCAGAGTGATAACCTTTCCTTTGTTGCACCCAAAATTTTTCCCTCCTAACTTCTTTTATTTGGCTTAGGCTTTTGCATTCATATACATATATTCCATTAGGTCACTAACATGGCATACATTTTTTTTACCCCAAAATTTCCCTCCATTTTCTCAAGATATTTCCCACAAATATCTTCAATGATTCAAGCTTGCACAAATATTGACTAGATCAAGTCATATCCTAAACACTGATGTGTTAAATTAGGGTTTGAGTTTGCACAAGGACAATTAGATTTATAATATTTCAAATTACTTTCATGGATCATTATGGACCCTCAATAATTCTCATGTCAAGTTTCAAGTCTTGGATCACAAAATTGCCCAGTCAATTGATTATACGGTCTAAAATCAACTATATTGGAAAAAAGTCAACTATGGTCAACCTATAGTCAAACTTCAAGATTTTGGACCAATATCAACATTTCAAAGTCATATGTATCATTTGATCAAGATTGGATTATAATTCTCCAAGAAAATTGTTTAAATCATCAAAAGGGCAAAATGGTCAAAATTAGGGTTTTGATTGAGAATGACCAATCTTTGACTTTTGACCTAGTACATGACTTATTGGTTCGAAACATGATCTCAAGGATTCAAGTACATCATTTTTACCTAATCGTATATTTCAATTAATCTCCCTAGATCAGTGGATTGATCGAAGAAATTTGGTCAACTGTTGAAAAAAGTCAACTAGACACTAAAAAGTCAAACTTTGAATTTTTGATCAAATTTTAGTTTCAAATATCACATTTCATCAAGACATTCAAAAGTATGAAATTTGATCATCAAGAAACCAATAAGGTCAAAAGTCATTTTGAAAAGTCAAACTTTGCAAGATTTAGAGATTTTTCTAAGTGTTTTCATACATGTTAATTTCATTACTTCATGACATCTTTTCACCATAATTCAAGATAATTCAAGTTGTTACAAATTTTCAAGCAAACAACAAGGCTGCTGTTGTACCCCAAAATTTTCCCTCTCTTTTATCAAGACATTTCTCACAAAGATCTTCAAAAGCTCAAGCTTGCACCAGTATTGACTAGGTCAAGCCATCTCCTCAACACTAATACCTCAAAATTAGGGTTTGAGTTTGCACAAGGACAACTAGACTTCTAATACTTCGAATGACTTTCATGGATCATTATGGAACTTCACGAATGATCATGTCAAGTTTCAAATCTTGTATCACAAATTCTACTCAGTCAATTGACCAAATGACCTAAAATCAGCTGTACTGATGAAAAATCAACTGATACACCAAAAGTCAAACTTGGAATTTTTGGTCAACATTAAGTCTCAAAGATCAAAATTCATCAAGACATTCAAGAATATCAAGTTTGATCATCAAAAAGTCAAGAAAGTCAAAAGTCAATTTGAAAAGTCAAACTTTTCAAGACTTGAAAATTTTTCTAAGTGTTTTCATACATGATAATCTCATAACTTCATGACATTCTTTCACCAAGATGTAAGATGATTCAAAGAAAACTTTCAACATGAAAGTTGTATATCTTGATGAATTCTACAACTTTGTATTAGAGGGTTGATGTCCAAAAGATGCTTAGATTTAAATATATGATCCCATGAAGTCATGACATTGTTATCCAACACTTAGAGAAATTTTTAACAGATTTTGGTCAGGATTTTGTCCCAACTTCTTGGCATTTTTTCACATAGTTCCAATATGATTTTGTCAAAATGGTCAACATGAAAGTTATAGAGGATTTTAAGATTTCCAAAACATCCAAGAGCATGAATTTATCATACTTGAGCTAGGAAATTCAAGGGTATGAAGTTGGGCATCTATTCTTGAATTCCAAGTCACTTTGTTGAAGAACACATAACAAAATCCTTATGTTGTGCTGCATAATATGGTGTTTTAGGCCTTCTATCTTTTCAATCTCACCATAATTTAATTCTTACACCTACTTTTGAGCTATTACCCAAGTGTTTTAGCCATTGTCCAAAAGATCTTTCCATTTATGGCATAAAGGAACCATTGATATTCTTGAAAAGCAAGCTTGTTGGCATAAAACTTGTCTTCAACCCATACCTAGTTTGCTTCTGATTTTACTCCACCATAAATCATGGAAATTAGCCCCTATAAACCAGCAACTTTGGTACTTCATCTTGGGACCATGACATATCTTAATATTTGCAATCCAACCTAGCCATAACTCCATAGTTTGTAAACCAAATCAGCTTGTTCACAACCCTCTTACCTATAAATAGGAGAAGCGTTTGCAAGAGAAAGAGGTTAGGAAAAATAGAGAGAAAAGTCAAGTGTTGTTGTGTAGAGAAGCCCTCGAAATCTCACACCTTCAAAAAGCCATAACTGTCCACAAAGCTTCCACTCTTGAGTTTTGAAGTCCAAACCTTTGAACCTCTCATACCTTGTAAAGCTCTGCGCGAACAAACTATCCAAACACTCCACATACATCATATAGAAGTTTGTTCAAACTCAAGAACAAGCTTCTGTAACACCTTTATTTTTTTCCAAGTTCAAGAACACTCAAGGCAGCAACTCAAGCTCAAAGCATAAATTCCAGCTTCGTAAGTCTTCTTAACTTTAACCCTTCATTTCAAGCATCATTAATGATTCATCTTTGAAGATAAAATGTAGTAACCATTTCCCTTAAAACTAACCTTTTTCTTGTCTTCCATCCTTGTCAATTATATGTTAAGAACTGACTTGTACAGAGCATAAAACAATGTTGGAGTGAAAAAATTACAGTATGAATTGACACATACCTATATGAGTCGATACATCTTAGTGGAAAACATGTTATGAGTCGACATAAAGACTTTATGTGTCGACACATACTGCTATACAAGCATAAAACAAAAGGAATAAATGGTGTATGAGTCGACATAAAGCATGAATGTATTGACACATGCAGGGAATGAGTCGACACATACCCTTATGCATCGACTCATACTGAGTTGATTTGGACTTACAAGGGTAAGAAAAGCTTATGTGTCGATGCAAAGGAGCATGTGTCGACACATAATGTTCAAAAATGCAATTTTCCTCTCTTTGACACTATTTTTATATATTTTACATATTTTATTCATTGCTATTCAATATGGTAGTAATATTTAAGCTCCTATTCCATCCCCATTCATAAATTGTATCCCTATCCCCTATTGATGTAATATCGTAAGATTTTAATTTCTGCAAATTTGTCGTTTTCATATAATTATTAGTAATTAGGGTGTGTATGGCAAGATAAAATCGATGCTTAGAAAAACCCCAATCTCAAGAAAAAAATGCATGCAATCAAACACACCTTTCACACTTGCACCTCTAGGGTTAACACCACTTGTTTCCTTAAAAATGGTCATGTTATGCATGTGAGACATCTTAGCAAAAACAAACAAAATACAAGATCAAAGTCGCTTGATGACGTTGTGAATGTTGCCTTACAAATGATCTTAGTCCCTTAATAAAAATGCTAAGATATCTCACAACATTGCATCTTATGACTATACGATGACCCGCGCCCGTCCCTTCACATCCAAAGATAGAGCTTCTTACCAATCAATGGTAAGATAGCAATGTCAAAGGAAGAGAGAAATGAACAAAATACTTTTGAGTAGGTAGAACGTTCCTAGTTTCTTGATCATAATCCATCTTCAAAAACAAACATGTTTTCAAACACACTAACCACTTTCAAAAACATGAAATATTTTCAAAAGTCCAACACTTTGTATGCGTTCTTATAGAGACGAGAATCATTACAAAGTTCTCCTAAACGAAGGCACTTTTCAAAAATACTTTCAAAACCCACAAAAAAGACATTTTAAACAAAGCAATTTCAAAAGTGATCTAGCAAGCAACTAAGAGCCCGTAGATAACTACAGATGAAAAGAGTGCTACCACCTTCCCTTTTCATAACCTACCCCCCGAACTCAAGAAAATATCTCAGAAGGTATTTCCTGTTCTTTTCACCCTTTCCTTATTGGATAAAAGAAAAGTCGGTGGCGACTCTTTCTATCCGCAACAATTGCGATAAAAATGCAAAACACTCCAAGTCAGTTCTCCCAACGTATTACAGAACTGGCGACTCTGCTGGAGAACATTGATTAAAAGTGGGGTTACCTTAGAGCTAGACCACCTTTAAATGCTTTCATTGTTTGACTTGCTTGATTTACATTATGGGTCCTTGTTTGGGTTTGTATTGATCATCTACCCGGATCGGGCAACATTATTAGGTAAGTAGAAATAGACCGTGGAGACTGTGCGGGGTATACTGACATGGTTGAAGCGATGGCTACGTTAGTGTGACACATTTGTTGGTACCGGTAGCCCTTGAGTCTAGTAAAGGAGAATACGGGGCCGCTGTGTGGTGTCATGAAGCACTAAATGACCTTAGAACCTTTAATTGAACAACTTGGCCATTAGGAAGTAGTGAGATAGCCGACATTGGTGCAGTCCAGAGTTGGTTGATACTCGATACTATGCTCATTGAGATCGGACTTTCGGGATATTTTGGTCTCCAATAAAGAGGCTTGTGCTGAAACAATGCTCGATGAAGAAATATCATTGATATTGAGATCCCCTAGAACCCAGTTACTTTCTAGGACATGTTGAACCGACTAAACTTCAAGAGGGTACTTACCTATGAACCTTATGCAAGCCTAAACCTAAGGACTTGTTTTCTTTGTGTGTATATGCTTACTTGTACATAACATCATGAGATCATACCATAGTATTTTCAATAACCATTTCAAGGGTCTCCAGGGCTTATGATGCTGGGTTTTGTTGAACCAGACATCTATCAAGGGACAAGAGGATTTATTTTCCTCTAACCAAATACTTTCAAAGACCAAAGCACGGTAACTCGAGTCAAGGGCTATGGCCCACTTCACATGGTGAGCTTGATTCTCGTAGAAGGACATTTAATGATACAAAGTTCTTCAAAGCTGTAATCAAAGTTCAACTTCTGAAATTTCCTTGTGTTTACCCCGCGATATCCTTGTAAACATTGAATCCACATATCATGCATCATATCATGACATATTTTCCCCATGCAGGTTTTCTCACCCGCTTGCTGTTTATTTCAGTAAAAATGGCTCTCGAGCAGACTGCCCAAGATCTTCAGACTCAAAATGATCAGCTTCAAGATTTGTTCCTGAATTTATCCAATGTGCAAGAAGAAGTGAAAGCACTCTTCATTGAGAGTATGACCAAGAAGAATCCTGAAGACAATAGGGATGACTAGTTGGAACAATTACAAACTGAAATGGCAACAATGAAAATCCAGATGATGGGTCAGATGGTAGGTCATATGACTCTTATCCAAAACTTAGCTCAGGGACAAGAAGAGTTGAGAATCCTCATCAACAAGCTTCATCAATACGAATACAATCGTATGGAAAAGATGACTAGGATTAAGGATCAAGTCATTAATCAACCTCAAATTAGACACAAAGTTAACTTGGTTAAGACTAGGCCTTTTCAGATTGCTACTTCATCGCGAGTCCAACAACGACCTCGCCGATATCAACAGGGGAATCAGCGTAAGGAGGTCGCACCTAAAAGACAATTCACCAAAATCAACATGTCACTGGCTCAAGCGCTACATCGCATATTGAAGGCGGAGCTGATTACATTAAAGGCTCCTCTTCGGAATCCCAATACTTCTGCTCCTAGTTACCATCCCAATGAAAGGTGTGCATACCATTCCGATAGTCCTGGACATGATAGGAATGGCTGTTGGGCGTTAAAGAACAAAATTCAAGACCTGATTGACGAAGTAGTTTTGGAATTTACATAAGATGGTCAACTGGAGTGGTTCTGCCATCCTCAAAGGCACATCATATGAAGTGGCAAAGTTTAGGAAAATAAAATTTTGTTCATTCGAATTTTCAGTTGTAATTTCTTTGTTTGTTTAAACACTTACCTTTATGACAGACTTTGGTTATTCTCACTAATGCATTGCATATGTTTGTCTTGAGTTAATCCATTCGTTTTCACTATACTAAAAATGTGATTTTACCTTTTTTTATATGATATTCAAATCTCGACTACAATCCGTAAGCCTTTAGAGGGAGGATGACGAAAATAATACCATAATCTCATACAATATGCTTTCGTACAGACTTTGCTGACGATGTACAAGTGTTGTTTCAAAACCTAAACACTGGAGTTATAAGTAAGATAATCCCTAGTCATCCCCTTTGAGCCAAAGAAGTAGGAGTTTCTTTTCCGCATAAACTGAAACCTTTAATCATAACCTGGGGCAGGGTAGTTTCTCAATTAATTCGAATGCGCATCCAGTCGCAAGCTGTCACTTCATAATGAAAATATCCTTCTGATTCAAAAAATGGTGTTGGTTCCCCATGAAATAGGCAGTCATTATCTCTCAAAAGAAAAGACCGCTAAGTCAAAAACCTATGAAGAAGACTTAAGAAAAAACAGGGGCATCCCGCTGACTGTAATCTCCAAACAAGAGTAGTCAGGCAAAAATTAGGGATAATAGATCAAAAAAAGAGGTCGTTACAAATCCTCAACAACAAAAAAATGTTGCAAAATTGATTGCATTCTCAAATAAACTTCCAGTATTCGAACCATCACCAAAATATCATTCCAGATTCAATAGGAATTCAAACACACAATTAACTGAGTCTAGGACTGGAGAACATCATGAAGAACGGGTGGGTACAAATAAACTTTGAGCCTTATCCTTTGTTTCTTAAACCGTGAACCAGACCATGCTACAACCCAATAAAAGTCCTAATTGAAGCATAGGTTAGTCCGAGAGCATGCTGTTACAAAAGGTATCCTGAATCCTGTAAGGCTTACTGTAAATTTTGAGTTGAATTCATATTCTTACAAAATTCTTTGATTTGCTAAAAATGAATTTTTTAAAACTTCAAGACAAACATAACTTTGCATTGTTTGAATACCGTTGTTTGCATATGGCTAATTGTTTGACAACTGAGAAATTTGCATGACAAATATCCAATGAATGGAAATTCTCTCAAGAAACAGAGTCACTTCAAATTGGAAGACACTTCCAATGACAAATCTCCCATAAACAAGGGGGAATGACATGTTATTGTCCAACTCATCAGTGGCAGTCAAGTCAAGATTCCAAGAAATCTCTCATGAAGTCCTGAATAGCCAGTGGCAGGTCCCCATCAGAATCACTTAGGGAATTGAACACGAATTCCAGTAAAGGGTCACATATGATCAAGCAAACATTTTTTGCCAGTGCTACAAACACTTACTACTATGGGCAGTGTCAACTCTCCACACCCTATGAACACGAACATAGTTGAAAAATACTACGCATGAAAATAGACCCGCTAGGTTGACACGCCTAGGCAAAAGTAAGGGCATCCCGGCAAACCAAAAGGTTCGGGAAAAATTAGGGACATATATGCAAAAGATTGTACACCCAACAAGTCATAAACCTGAAAAGGCGGCTTGGGTAAAAAAGGGCATCGCGTTGGACTGAAAACCCGAAAGGGCGGTCCAAGCAAAAGTTAGGAATTGAAGCGTACGACTATGTCCCGTTATCTCATCATTTTGTCTATCAGTAAAAGATTTATCACTCTGATCAACGTTTACTAAGGACTCTGGGAGAAGACAAAGTTCAAGCTGTCCACAAATCCCCACAAGGCCAAATTCATGGATATTCCCATAGAATCACTTCAATAAGATTATCCCACAAAGTTGGATTCATGCAATCCCCATCCAGAGTTTCAATCTCTCAAAAACCCTCTCCCTAGCCATAGTTTTAATCTCTCGAAAACCCTCTCCCCAGCTGAGTTGGTCTTAAAAGAAGAAGCCCTGTGAAGTTCTTCCTAAAGAATTCACTTCCCCAATAGGTCGTAAAAATATTATCTTCAACAGGGTTTATTTCCCCAACAAACTGCAAATTCCCCAGCTCGAGTTCGCCTCTCAGACAATTAAAAATCAATGGACATAACCCCTTAATCCCCGATAGATTCATTGCATTCCCCAACAGAGTCGTTATAATCCTAGTAAGTTACTACGAAGCCTGGAATTTGACCAGATAACAGTTTAACTTCAATTTTCTGCGAAGCCTAGAATCCGACCAGATAACAGTTCGAGTTGCTGAAACCTGGACTCGACCAGATACCAGTTAACCTCAAGATCAAGTTGTTGAAACCTGGACCCGACCAGATAACAGTTCGAGTTGCTAAAACCTGGACCCGACCAAATAGTCGTTTGAGTTACTATGAAACCTTGACCCGACTAGATAATAGTTTAAGTTCTTAAAATCACTAACAAAAATCCTCTCTATCCCCAGTGAGTTGCTGCAAAGCATAGAATCCGACCAGATAACAGTTAACTTCTTTATCCCCAGCAAGTTGCTGTGAAGCCTGGAATCCGACTAGATAACATCTAAACTCTCTTCCCATCCAATCAAGAGATAGATCCCTGGTAAAGCAACGGACAACTAAAACTCTTTAACGCTATTCCCCAAGCAGAAATCAACACTCCTCGCAGAGTTTCCTCAAGCAAAGGCAATGTTCCCCATCAAAATTCTACTCAAATAACAAAGCAGGAATCCCCAGCGGAAACATTGTAAAGAAGGTTGAAGATGCACATACTCTTCATCTCCAGCAATAGTCCGGGATTTAGCTCCCCAAAACAACCCAGCAGTAGCCAGAGATTTATTTTCCCAAACAAAGATGCACTTTAAAAACATTTCATGTTCATACATCATAGCATATGCATACAAAGCGCATATAGCACAACCTCATTTTATAGAACACCATTACATAATGCATTTCATATACCATGACATTGCATACATATAGCTCTTTACCGTTTTAGGAAAGATCAATCAATAGATAATTATCATCAACAATTTTCAACAGGTCCAAGATTAGTTCCTGAAACGAGACAGTGCAATTACCTACGCGACCAGATGCAGCTTAACACGGGCTCATCCTGAAGTAATCTTATACAGATTCCTTCTCATAAATTTCCAAAAGTAGCTTCACACGGGCTCTTCATGAAGCAATCTTACACATGTTCCTTCTAATTTCCAAATGAAGTTTCATGTGGACTCATCCCGAAGCAGCCCTACCCAGGCTCCTTCTCATGTATTTCCAGATGAAGTTTCACTTGGACTCATCCCGAAGCAGCCCTACTGTGATCGGTGGATCTGGAACTGACTGTTTAACGCTGGTTCGCGAAATGTCGCGGAAGCAAGAGTCGCCACCGTCTTTTATTTTCTCCAAATGGAAAGGACAAAAGCACAGAAAAATTCCTTAAAGAGATTGTTCTCGGTTCGGGAGGTAGGTTATAGAAAGGGAAGGTGTTAGCACCCTTTCTATCCATGGTTATCCATGGGCTCTTAGATACTTGCTCACTTGTGTTTTCAAAAATGGTTTGTTTGCTTTTCAACTGTGGGTTTTAAAAAGTTTCTTTGAAAATTTCAGTTCGACTCTTGTATCGGTCCTCAAGAGTGTTTGAAAAATGCTTTCGAAAGCTTTTTGAAAATGTGTTGGTGTGAAAAGTATTTTGAATTTGTTTTTGAAATTAGAGCAAGTACCTAGAGTCGTCTACCTACCCTAAGGAATTCGTCTGTGTAAATGTCCTTAAAAGTAGTGCCATCCCACCATTGAGAGGTAGGTAGCACCACCGTTGGAGGGGTTCGGGTCAATTCGAGTTTAGGGACGTGGTGATCACCAGAGCAATGGGAAGACACCTTAGAAGCTACCCTCATGCCAGGTTCCCGGATCATGAGGACTTACTAAGACGTCCTCTACTCGACGACCACCTTTCGAGGCAAGGCAACAGTGAGGCGTACCCTAGGGGTGGTGTGTGCGATTCGTGTGTCGTTTTCAGATATTTGTCTTGTCATGTTTATTTGTGTTCTACGCTTGATTTTAATTAGGGCCATTCATTCTTGCATGCTTATTTAACAGTTATAAAATTTGCGGGAAAATAAATCTACAACTATTACAAAGGCGCGGGTCCACATCGCCAAAATTAAACCAGGACCCGAGTTGACTGAAAATAAAGAAAGCGAATAAAAGTGCGAAGAGTTAAATGTTACAATGCTTTGGGAGAATTACATAATTAATTAAACGACATAAAATAAATATGCGAAATTAAATAAATAAAACAATGGGCGTTGAACCATTTTGCAAAAAATTAAATTTAATGAGGAATTAGAATTAAAATTAAAAAGGAAATGTTTTTTTTAGTATTTTTATGTTTCTTAAGATTTAAGGAGAAAAAAGAATTAATTAAAATTAAAATGAAATGTTAAACCTAATTCTAATTATTTTTTTTAAGTTATTAAGAAAATATTAAGCTTTGACCTAATTTAAATCTAAGTTAATTTACATGCAAAATTTAATTATAAAAAAGAAATAAATAATAATATTATGATAAAAGGAAAAACTAAAAGGAATGAAAATTGTTAATTAAACCTAATTCTAATTTTTATATTTAATATGAAAGGAATTAAAATTGCAAAATCCTAATTAAACTAAATTTATTTACATGCATTTATTCATAAAAATAATTAAAATAAATAAATATTATAATTTTTTTTTGCCTTTTCTGATTTTATGATGTTTTTGTATTTTGTTAAAAAATAATTAATTAAATAAACAATAATTAAAATAAACATAACAATTAAAACAAGAATAAAAAATAAATAAATAAAAATAGTGAAGGCAAACCAGGGGGGGGGGGGGGGGTAGCCCCAATATGGAGGTGTTGTTCAGCAAATCAGGCCCAATAAGTAGTGGCCTTTTTGACTTTCTGCCTAGCGTGTGGACACGTTGACCTGAGTACACATGTTCTTCAGATTCTTGGCCTTGGATCTGGATTGGATGGACGCGTGTACGCTTGAGATGGTGAGCGTATGGTATACTGGGACGCTTATGCTGCATGGGATTTTACATTGAGGAAAAATATGAAGGAAAGTCAGGACCTGGGTCTCGAACCCAGGTCACGTGGATTGCCAATACACCTCATTGCCACTGGACCACTAACACGCATTTGTTAAATAAATATACAATGAATCATATAATATAAAACAATGCATCAGTGGTTTAAAGCGCGAAAACTTCAAATTATCCAACCAGTACACGCCACTTCATCATCTTCCCCATGGCTTCGTTTTGCCTGAAAAAAACAAAAGTATTAGGCAACGGTTTTTACACCGTTGCAGAAAGTGGCATACGAGAAAATAACGACTAGGCCCTGAGGCCCCATAAATTAATCGCGATGACTGATTCTTGTTCGTTGGAGTGTGCCGGTTTGAATGGTCTAAGTCTGGAAAGCTAATTTTTCTTCAATTGAAAAGCCCTAATTCTGAGCTTTGTGAACCCTAAAAATTAACAATGGTAAACATCCATATACGGCACGAAAACAAAATTGGATCACATGGTTAGCTTCAGAATATGTTTATTAGTATGAATGCATCAATAAAAAACAATGAAAATGCCTTAAACATGGAACACGATCATGCATTTTTCTGGAAACTGTTTGAGTTCATGATACCGGTTCAAGGCGTTTTGGCTTGTTGTTTGTGATTGGTACACGTTCAGAATTACCCAAGGAAGCTAATGGGATCAAGATTAGAGCTTGAATCGACCTCTAGAGTTGATTTCAGTTTTGAGTTTTTCAAGCAATTTTTCAAGTTTGTCCTAGCCTCTTATGCGCAGCTTTCATCCTCTTGCCATTAGGTTTCTCATCCTGCATATGTAGTGAGTAATTAGGTTAAGAAAATTGGATCAAAATCCATTGCTTTTATGAATTGGAGATTTGATTTGTTAATGATCTTTTTTCAATCTTTTTCTCATGTATTTTGTATCAATTAAGCTCAATTAGTCCAATTCTTTCCCAATTAGCATGTGCACGAAATCTTGAGTCTAGAATGTGCATAAAAAGATTTTTTTAGGTCAAGTTTATATTTTCTACATATTTAAATAATTTAAATGAATTAATATTGATATAAATTCAAATAAATAATTAAAAAATGAGAAAATACTTCCCCTTGGGCTTAATGGTCGTGCATAGGCTTGGCATGAAGAATCATGGAAGAAAAATGGGCCCATTAGCCAATTTAGGTCATTTGAACCATTGTTGACTTTTCAAAATTCCCAAAAATTTCCCAACTTCCACAAGGCATAACTTGCTCAATTTTTAAGCTTTTCACATGTTCTTGGACATTTTGGAAAGGTCTTTGAGTCCTTTAACCAATGCCTTTGGTCCCATGTCATTTTGATTTACCAATCTCAAGTTATGGCCTTTGACTTAAAGTCCCTTTTTGTTGACTTTTGAAAATGACCTATAATGTTGAAATTGATAACTTTTTGTGAGAGCATTTCTTGGACTTTAAGTATGAAGATGAGTTGTAGGAAATGTCTTTCTCTTCAAAATGAGCTTTGGATGGAATTTTTCTGATAATCCATGTGAAAGTTATGCCCTGGTCAATTTCAGTTGACTTTTTCAGCTGTCCAAATATAGTAACTTTTGCATCTTTGATGATTTCTGAGCCAAATTTTGAGAATCATGATCAAGCATTGATCAAATGATGTTTGTGGCTTCAAAATGATATGTTGACCAAAAATTTGAACTTTTGACTGTCAAATGACCATTTTGCCCCTACAGTTGACTGTAGTGCAATTTAGGGTTTTGACTGTGCAATTTTGAGCTGAATGCCTTGAAACTTGATATGAGGATGCTTGACCATCTTTGTAAGCATATGAGACATGATTGGGTCCTTGAAAACTTCCAATTCTTGATCAGAACACAAACCCTAGTTTTGACTGTATAGGAGACAGTTGAGCTGCACAACCTTTGGGGAATTTTGTGACTTGGCTTGGCAATTTCTTGAAGAATATGGGAGGGCAAATTTTGGGGTGCAACAGTTGCCCCTGTTCAATCTTCTTAGACCTGAGGATGCAGATTGGCGGACGTGCCTTTCGTAATCCGAGGGTAGAAGATGATTGAACACTAGAGTGCCCAGAAATTTGCGCTCACATAGTAGCAGTGATGGGGGAATGGGCTTATAGATGCCATTTAGAGGTTGCTGGATAGGATGATGGGCTTATAGATGCCATCTGGATGTTGATTGCATAAGAGATTCCTTAGCGAGAACCTGCGTACCTGCAAAAGAAAAAATGGGTACCTGACATGTTGCAGGAGCTGGTTTTAGATGCTTGGTATAGATGTGTCCTGACTGGTTACAGGAGCTGAGTCTGGAGCTTCAAATGCTGATGAATGAACCAGGGATGGTTACTGCCTTAGCATGGATGGTAAGAGAACCTTGGGTGATTTTAACTTCAACAACGCTCGTTGAGAAAAATCTTGGGTGTCTTCTACTGGGATAAGAATCAGGGAGATCTTAGGGTCGATCTGACTGAACCAGAGGAGGCCTTTGACTGGATAAGCATCAGGAAAATCTTAGGGTCGATTTAACTGAACCGGACAAGGTCTTGGAATATCTTCAACTGGATAAGCATCAGGGAGATCTTAGGGTCGATCTGACTGAACCAGAGAAGGCCTTTGACTGGATAAGCATCAGGAAAATCTTAGGGTCGATTTAACTGAACCGGTCTAGGTCTTGAAACATCTTCAACTGGATAAGCATCAGGGAGATCTTAGGGTCGATCTGACTGAACCAGAGAAGGCCTTTGACTGGATAAGCATCAGGAAAATCTTAGGGTCGATTTAACTGAACCGGTCTAGGTCTTGAAACATCTTCAACTGGATAAGCATCAGGGAGATCTTAGGGTCGATCTGACTGAACCAGAGAAGGCCTTTGACTGGATAAGCATCAGGAAAATCTTAGGGTCGATTTAACTGAACCGGACAAGGTCTTGGAATATCTTCAACTGGATAAGCATCAGGGAGATCTTAGGGTCGATCTGACTGAACCAGAGAAGGCCTTTGACTGGATAAGCATCAGGAAAATCTTAGGGTCGATTTAACTGAACCGGTCTAGGTCTTGAAACATCTTCAACTGGATAAGCATCAGGGAGATCTTAGGGTCGATCTGACTGAACCAGAGAATTCCTTTGACTGGATAAGCATCAGGAAAATCTTAGGGTCGATTTAACTGAACCGGTCTAGGTCTTGAAACATCTTCAACTGGATAAGCATCAGGGAGATCTTAGGGTCGATCTGACTGAACCAGAGAAGGCCTTTGACTGGATAAGCATCAGGAAAATCTTAGGGTCGATTTAACTGAACCGGTCTAGGTCTTGAAACATCTTCAACTGGATAAGCATCAGGGAGATCTTAGGGTCGATCTGACTGAACCAGAGAAGGCCTTTGACTGGATAAGCATCAGGAAAATCTTAGGGTCGATTTAACTGAACCGGTCTAGGTCTTGAAACATCTTCAACTGGATAAGCATCAGGGAGATCTTAGGGTCGATCTGACTGAACCAGAGAAGGCCTTTGACTGGATAAGCATCAGGAAAATCTTAGGGTCGATTTAACTGAACCGGTCTAGGTCTTGAAATGTGATTGAGACTTTAAACTGCATCTTTCCTGAAAGGTAAAAGTCAGTCATATGCAATGCATGATATGGATCAAGCAATGATGTTCTCAACATAAAGGAGACTTGTATGATGCAGTGCGTTATGCATGCTATGATGATGTATGTGAAGTTTTATGTATGTTTTCGTCTAGGAAAGTGAATCCTTGACGGGTGCCGGGAAGTTGTATCCTGGGCTGACGTTGAAAAATAGATTTTGCTTCCGCTAGGGATGATAACTGCAAGAATACCGGTAGGAGAAGATAACTCCGTTGAGGAATAAACTTGGCAAATGAAGAGTCTGCGGGGAGAAAAGATACTCTAGCGACTATGCTGGGAAGCGGTACTCTGTGGGGATAGAGATGCTTTGCTTGAATTATTGAGAATGACTTGCTGAGGATATCGTTGTTGTATGAAGTGTTGACGGACTTCGCTGGGGTAAGAAGACTTTGTCGACGACGCTCTTTCCATGGCTTTTGGCTGAGGATAACCCAGTTATATCCTGTTAAGGAAATAACTCTTTAAATAAAGCCGGACGACGCGTTCGTGCTCTTGTGAGGATAAGCTTCCAGAATTTACTGGGGGTAAGCTTACTGCTTGGGGAGATATGAATTCCAACTTTTCCTGGGGAACTGGATTGGATTCTCCTGGGGAGATTTTGAACTGTAATGCTGTAGGTTGAAAGAGGGAACCTATGTAGGGTTGCCTGCTGATGAGTTCGTGTAAAACCGCATCTGAAATGGAGAAGGAACCTGGGTAGGGTTACTTTGATGATGAGTTCGTGTAAAACTTCGTTTTTGGAAAGGGAGAACCTGTGTAGGGTTTCTGGGTGACGAGTCCATGTAAAACTGCATCTTGAAGAGAGAGAACCGGTGTAGGGTTGCTTGAGATAAATTCATGTAAAATTTCTTGATGAACCGGGGTGAGGTTATCTTGAGCTAAATCCATGTAAGACTTCTGGAGGAACCGGGGTAAGGTTATGGATAAGTTTATGTAAAACTTCTGGAGGAACCGGGGTAAGGTTACTTGGATAAGTTTGTGTAAAAACTTCTGGAGGAACCGGGGTAAGGTTACTTGGATAAGTTTGTGTAAAAACTTCTGGAGGAACCGGGGTAAGGTTATTTGGATGAGTTTGTGTAAAAACTTCTGGAGGAACCGGGGTAAGGTTACTTGGATGAGTTTGTGTAAAAACCTCTGGAGGAACCGGGGTAAGGTTACTTGGATAAGTTTGTGTAAAAACCTCTGGAGGAACCGGGGTAAGGTTACTTGGATAAGTTTGTGTAAAACTTCTGGATGAACCGGGGTAAGGTTGCTTGAGATAAACCCATGTAAGATTTCTAGAGGAACCGGGGTAAGGTTACTTGACGAGTTTGTGTAAAAACTTTTTGATGAACCGGGGTTAGGTCATCTTATGGAGGAGGAGTCTGTGTATGACTTTGTCTGAAGGTTGAGAAGAAACCGGTGTTGGGTTGCATGATTTTGATTAAGTGGATGATTGTCCTGTTTGGTCTCGGACGCTAGCCCACGATCTGGAATTTGTAAAGGTAGATGGTAATCATTCTTATGTTGATTTGTCCTTTGTACTTTGGCTGACAGAGAAATTGGATCGCCTGGATAACTCATTATTGCCCCTGTTTCGGAGGTAAGGGAGGCGGATACCTGTGTGGGGGATTGACAAATCTTCGGGTAGACAAGTGATGAGATACCGGAACATAGTCGTACGCTTTGATCCCTAACTTTTGCCTGGACCGCCCTTTCGGGTTTTCAGTCCACCGGGATACCCATTTTTGCCCAAGCCGCCTTTTCAGGTTTTCGACTTGCCAGGTGTACAGATTTTTTCATTTCATCCCTTCATTTTGCCCGAACCCTTTTGGTTCGCCGGGAAGCCCTAACTTTTGCCTAGGCATGTCAACCTAGCGGGTCTTTGGTTTTGCGTAGTATTTTTTCGACTATGTCCACGCTCTCAGAATGTAGGGAGTTGCCCCTGTTAGAAATGTTTTGCCATGTCCCAGGTAATGGGCAATGCTCCTACTGTGCCCCTTGATTGGAGGTACTTCTGTTCACCAGGTGTTCATCGTGCGAGTTTCCCTGCTGTTCAAACAAATAGTCATATGCAAACAAGGTTATTTTAAGAATGCAAAAGCCTATGTCTGTCTTGAATTTTGAAAAATGCATTTTTTTGTAATACAGTGCGGTGTCAACTCAAGATTTTACAGCAAACCTTCAGGAGTCAGGATACCTTCGTAACAGTATGCTTTCGAACTAACCCATGCTTCAGCTAGGACTTTTAAGGGTTATATCGTGGCCGGGTTCACGGTTTAAGAAACAAAGGATAAAGGCTCAAATTATTTGTACCCACCCGCTCTTCGTGATGTTCTCCAAACCTAAACTCAGTTGATCGTGCGTTAGACCTTGTTTGAGTCTTTGTTCTGATGTTCCAATGATGGTTCAGATGTTGATGATTTCTTTTGGATAGGCAGTCATTTTTGCTTTGGTTGTGAGACCTCTTGCTTGATTTTTGTTATCCCTTTCTTTTTTTGCCTGAACTGTTTCCTTTTTGGGATTACAGTCAGCGGGATGCCCCAGTTTGGTAAGTCTTCTTTATTGGTTTTGACTTTTTGGGCTTTTCATTTACGATTTTTTTTTTTGATAATGACTGCCTGTCCTTATGATTGTTCTGAACCATCATTGTCTTTTGTTTTTGAAAAACTCATTTGGTGCCATTCATTGGGCACTTGGATCAATCTGAGAGAACTACCCTGCCCCAGGTTATGATTAAGGGTTTTGATTTTCGAAAATACAAACTCCTACTTCTTTGGCTCTGATGGGTTGACGAGGGATTATCATCCTTATGACTTCAGTGTTTAGGGATTGAAACAATGCCTGTACCTCATCAGCGGGGTCTGTTCAAAAGCATACTGTAAATTGTGGTATCGTTTTCGTCATCCTCCCTCAAGAGGTTTAGAATTTTCAGTTAAGAGTTGATCATCGCAAAAATATGAAAGCAGTTTTAAGCATAGTAAACATAATTAAATCAAGACAGACATGTGTAATGCATTCATGAAATAAAAGAGTTTAACATAATAATTGTTTATCTGAACAAGAAAGGAAAAATACAACTTGAATTCAAATGAACAAAAAATTCTCAATCCTAGCCATGTTTGGGTAATGGAGCAGTGATCACGTTGGGAGTCTCGGCAGGCTCGAACTCGATCTCTTTGGCGTCGATCATGTTCTGAATCTTGTACTTTAGTGCCCAACAGTCCTCAGTATCGTGCCCCGGGCTATCGGAATGATAAGCGCATCTGGCTTCTGGATTGTAGCTAGGAGAGGAGGTCTTAGGATTGGCAGGAGGGTTGATTACTGCAATCAGGTTCATCTTCAGCATATGTTGTAGTGCTTGCGACCATGGCATGTTAATGTTGGTGAACTGCCTTTTAGGCCCGTCCGGCCTTTGCTGGTTTCCCCTCTGTGGTTGGCGGCGTGGTGCAGAACCAGAGATCATGACTGCCCCTGCATGTTGATCACGACGACTCTTTTGACTGTATGCAGCATTAGATTCCTTCTTTCCCGTGTAAGGCTTTTTATGAGTGTCAGAAGGTGTGGCCTCTTGAATTTTCCCACTCTTGATACCAGCTTCAATTCTTTCGCCGGTTAGAATGAGGTCGGTAAATCCTGCAGATGAATTACCAATGAGATGATTGAAGAATGGCCCGGACAGGGTCCCCAAGAACATGTCAACGAGTTCCCGGTCAGTTAATGGAGGTTGTACCCTTCCAGCAAGGTCTCTCCATTTCTGTGCATACTCTTTGAAACCTTCGCCTGCACCTATAGACATTCCCTGAAGCTGAGTGCGCGTGGGAGCAAGGTCGGCATTGTACTGGTAATGCTTGTAGAAAGCAGTGGCTAAGTCTTCCCAGGTACGGATGTTGGCTCCATTCAATTGATAAAACCACTCGAGCTGAGTCCCTGAAAGACTCTCTTGGAAAAAGTGGATCCATAAGTTTTTGTCAGCTGTGTAAGGCTGGATCTTCCTTGTATAAGCCCTGAGATGCAACTTAGGACAGGATGCCCCATCGTATTTAGCAAAGGCAGGCACCTTGAATTTGCGCGGGATCACTACCCCAGAAGACAGACCTAGATCCTCGAAGTCCAGGCCAGGCACCTTTTGTATCTCCATAGCACTGAGCCGGTCTTCCAACTGCTTGTACTTATCCTCAGCCGGAGGGTATTGTTCGTTGTTGAAATCTGTCTCGTTGTCGGAGACCACTGGACTAGGCACCTCTCTCTCATGGTGACTGCTTTCCCTCACAGATGGAGTTGTCCTCTCAGTTTCGACTTGCGGTGTATTCCCAGATCTGCGTCTAGGGCTGAACAAGACAGTCCTCTTCTTCTTCTTTTCCTTCTTCAAGAGCAGAGCCTTCAGATCTTGCTGCCCCTGGGTCAAGTTCATGATTAGCCCTTGGAATTGGGCATTCTGGGCCTGGAGGGCCTTGATAGACTGCTCAGCTGATGATTCAGGATTCATGACGATCGGCTGAAATAAACAGCGAAGAAGGTAAGTAACCTGCAGAGAAGGGGTACCTGTTATGCAATGATATGTATGACATGCATGCAATGATTTCAAGGACCTCGCGGGGTAAACAGAGAAACTTGTTGGAGTTGAAAACCGGTAACTTGATTGAAGGAACTTCCTGTTGTAGAGAGCCCTTCTTCAAGGGTCAAAGGCTCACCATATCCAGTGGGTCATAGCCCCTGACAACCTTGTCTGGAGGAGAATAAATCCCCTTTGCCCCTTGCTGGACAGTTGGTTCATCATGACCTGCATCACAAGCCCTTGAGATCCTTGAAATGGGTTAGGATGTATGCAATGGTATGATGTCATGCTATGCATGGGGTAATGTGAGTAACCCTGTTATGAGTCCCTAATTAAGGACTGCAAACCAAAACCTGCAAGAACAAATGTCAGGTAACAGGCATGCAGATAGTCAAGTACGAAGGCACACAAGTCACACAAGAGAAGCCCTTAGAGTTTAGGCCAGCATGGGGTCTGGGTATTACCCTCTTTCAGTTGGTGGGCTCAACCTGTCCTATCATGAGTAACCGGGTTCTAAGGTTCCCAATATCACGGGATTGCTTTCGTTGTTCATCGTTTCGATTTAGCCACTGAACTGGCGACCGAAATATTCCAGGAAAGCAACCCTCAATTGAGTGTAGTATCGAGTATCAACCAACCTCGGACTGCACCAAAGTCAGTTATCTCACTACCCTAAAGAGGCCAAGATAGTTAAATTAAGGTTCCTAAGGTCTGTTGATGCTTCATGACACCACGCGGAGGCCCCGTACTCTCCTTGACTGAACTCAAGGGTTACCAGTACACACCAAAGTGCCACATCAACGTAGCAGACTGTTTCAACCATGTCGGTATACCCCGCACAGTTCCCTCACAGCCTTGTTGCTACTTTCTAAGAAGGTATCCCCCAGATCCGGGTTAGGATCTATAGAACTCCCAAGCAACCCACAATAATAAAGCAAGCAAGGAAAGCAATTGAAAACACAGTGATCTTAGTCCTAAGGTACACCTCACTTTAAAGATGTCCCCAGCAGAGTCGCCAGTTCTGTGATCGGTGGATCTGGAACTGACTGTTTAACGCTGGTTCGCGAAATGTCGCGGAAGCAAGAGTCGCCACCGTCTTTTATTTTCTCCAAATGGAAAGGACAAAAGCACAGAAAAATTCCTTAAAGAGATTGTTCTCGGTTCGGGAGGTAGGTTATAGAAAGGGAAGGTGTTAGCACCCTTTCTATCCATGGTTATCCATGGGCTCTTAGATACTTGCTCACTTGTGTTTTCAAAAATGGTTTGTTTGCTTTTCAACTGTGGGTTTTAAAAAGTTTCTTTGAAAATTTCAGTTCGACTCTTGTATCGGTCCTCAAGAGTGTTTGAAAAATGCTTTCGAAAGCTTTTTGAAAATGTGTTGGTGTGAAAAGTATTTTGAATTTGTTTTTGAAATTAGAGCAAGTACCTAGAGTCGTCTACCTACCCTAAGGAATTCGTCTGTGTAAATGTCCTTAAAAGTAGTGCCATCCCACCATTGAAAGGTAGGTAGCACCACCGTTGGAGGGGTTCGGGTCAATTCGAGTTTAGGGACGTGGTGATCACCAGAGCAATGGGAAGACACCTTAGAAGCTACCCTCATGCCAGGTTCCCGGATCACGAGGACTTACTAAGACGTCCTCTACTCGACGACCACCTTTCGAGACAAGGCAACAGTGAGGCGTACCCTAGGGGTGGTGTGTGCGATTCGTGTGTCGTTTTCAGATATTTGTCTTGTCATGTTTATTTGTGTTCTACGCTTGATTTTAATTAGGGCCATTCATTCTTGCATGCTTATTTAACAGTTATAAAATTTGCGGGAAAATAAATCTACAACTATTACAAAGGCGCGGGTCCACATCGCCAAAATTAAACCAGGACCCGAGTTGACTGAAAATAAAGAAAGCGAATAAAAGTGCGAAGAGTTAAATGTTACAATACTTTGGGAGAATTACATAATTAATTAAACGACATAAAATAAATATGCGAAATTAAATAAATAAAACAATGGGCGTTGAACCATTTTGAAAAAAATTAAATTTAATGAGGAATTAGAATTAAAATTAAAAAGGAAATGTTTTTTTTAGTATTTTTATGTTTCTTAAGATTTAAGGAGAAAAAAGAATTAATTAAAATTAAAATGAAATGTTAAACCTAATTCTAATTATTTTTTTTAAGTTATTAAGAAAATATTAAGCTTTGACCTAATTTAAATCTAAGTTAATTTACATGCAAAATTTAATTATAAAAAAGAAATAAATAATAATATTATGATAAAAGGAAAAACTAAAAGGAATGAAAATTGTTAATTAAACCTAATTCTAATTTTTATATTTAATATGAAAGGAATTAAAATTGCAAAATCCTAATTAAACTAAATTTATTTACATGCATTTATTCATAAAAATAATTAAAATAAATAAATATTATAATTTTTTTTTGCCTTTTCTGATTTTATGATGTTTTTGTATTTTGTTAAAAAATAATTAATTAAATAAACAATAATTAAAATAAACATAACAATTAAAACAAGAATAAAAAATAAATAAATAAAAATAGTGAAGGCAAACCAGGGGGGGGGGGGGGGGGGGTAGCCCCAATATGGAGGTGTTGTTCAGCAAATCAGGCCCAATAAGTAGTGGCCTTTTTGACTTTCTGCCTAGCGTGTGGACACGTTGACCTGAGTACACATGTTCTTCAGATTCTTGGCCTTGGATCTGGATTGGATGGACGCGTGTACGCTTGAGATGGTGAGCGTATGGTATACTGGGACGCTTATGCTGCATGGGATTTTACATTGAGGAAAAATATGAAGGAAAGTCAGGACCTGGGTCTCGAACCCAGGTCACGTGGATTGCCAATACACCTCATTGCCACTGGACCACTAACACGCATTTGTTAAATAAATATACAATGAATCATATAATATAAAACAATGCATCAGTGGTTTAAAGCGCGAAAACTTCAAATTATCCAACCAGTACACGCCACTTCATCATCTTCCCCATGGCTTCGTTTTGCCTGAAAAAAACAAAAGTATTAGGCAACGGTTTTTACACCGTTGCAGAAAGTGGCATACGAGAAAATAACGACTAGGCCCTGAGGCCCCATAAATTAATTGCGATGACTGATTCTTGTTCGTTGGAGTGTGCCGGTTTGAATGGTCTAAGTCTGGAAAGCTAATTTTTCTTCAATTGAAAAGCCCTAATTCTGAGCTTTGTGAACCCTAAAAATTAACAATGGTAAACATCCATATACGGCACGAAAACAAAATTGGATCACATGGTTAGCTTCAGAATATGTTTATTAGTATGAATGCATCAATAAAAAAACAATGAAAATGCCTTAAACATGGAACACGATCATGCATTTTTCTGGAAACTGTTTGAGTTCATGATACCGGTTCAAGGCGTTTTGGCTTGTTGTTTGTGATTGGTACACGTTCAGAATTACCCAAGGAAGCTAATGGGATCAAGATTAGAGCTTGAATCGACCTCTAGAGTTGATTTCAGTTTTGAGTTTTTCAAGCAATTTTTCAAGTTTGTCCTAGCCTCTTATGCGCAGCTTTCATCCTCTTGCCATTAGGTTTCTCATCCTGCATATGTAGTGAGTAATTAGGTTAAGAAAATTGGATCAAAATCCATTGCTTTTATGAATTGGAGATTTGATTTGTTAAGGATCTTTTTTCAATCTTTTTCTCATGTATTTTGTATCAATTAAGCTCAATTAGTCCAATTCTTTCCCAATTAGCATGTGCACGAAATCTTGAGTCTAGAATGTGCATAAAAAGATTTTTTTAGGTCAAGTTTATATTTTCTACATATTTAAATAATTTAAATGAATTAATATTGATATAAATTCAAATAAATAATTAAAAAATGAGAAAATACTTCCCCTTGGGCTTAATGGTCGTGCATAGGCTTGGCATGAAGAATCATGGAAGAAAAATGGGCCCATTAGCCAATTTAGGTCATTTGAACCATTGTTGACTTTTCAAAATTCCCAAAAATTTCCCAACTTCCACAAGGCATAACTTGCTCAATTTTTAAGCTTTTCACATGTTCTTGGACATTTTGGAAAGGTCTTTGAGTCCTTTAACCAATGCCTTTGGTCCCATGTCATTTTGATTTACCAATCTCAAGTTATGGCCTTTGACTTAAAGTCCCTTTTTGTTGACTTTTGAAAATGACCTATAATGTTGAAATTGATAACTTTTTGTGAGAGCATTTCTTGGACTTTAAGTATGAAGATGAGTTGTAGGAAATGTCTTTCTCTTCAAAATGAGCTTTGGATGGAATTTTTCTGATAATCCATGTGAAAGTTATGCCCTGGTCAATTTCAGTTGACTTTTTCAGCTGTCCAAATATAGTAACTTTTGCATCTTTGATGATTTCTGAGCCAAATTTTGAGAATCATGATCAAGCATTGATCAAATGATGTTTGTGGCTTCAAAATGATATGTTGACCAAAAATTTGAACTTTTGACTGTCAAATGACCATTTTGCCCCTACAGTTGACTGTAGTGCAATTTAGGGTTTTGACTGTGCAATTTTGAGCTGAATGCCTTGAAACTTGATATGAGGATGCTTGACCATCTTTGTAAGCATATGAGACATGATTGGGTCCTTGAAAACTTCCAATTCTTGATCAGAACACAAACCCTAGTTTTGACTGTATAGGAGACAGTTGAGCTGCACAACCTTTGGGGAATTTTGTGACTTGGCTTGGCAATTTCTTGAAGAATATGGGAGGGCAAATTTTGGGGTGCAACAGTTGCCCCTGTTCAATCTTCTTAGACCTGAGGATGCAGATTGGCGGACGTGCCTTTCGTAATCCGAGGGTAGAAGATGATTGAACACTAGAGTGCCCAGAAATTTGCGCTCACATAGTAGCAGTGATGGGGGAATGGGCTTATAGATGCCATTTAGAGGTTGCTGGATAGGATGATGGGCTTATAGATGCCATCTGGATGTTGATTGCATAAGAGATTCCTTAGCGAGAACCTGCGTACCTGCAAAAGAAAAAATGGGTACCTGACATGTTGCAGGAGCTGGTTTTAGATGCTTGGTATAGATGTGTCCTGACTGGTTACAGGAGCTGAGTCTGGAGCTTCAAATGCTGATGAATGAACCAGGGATGGTTACTGCCTTAGCATGGATGGTAAGAGAACCTTGGGTGATTTTAACTTCAACAACGCTCCTTGAGAAAAATCTTGGGTGTCTTCTACTGGGATAAGAATCAGGGAGATCTTAGGGTCGATCTGACTGAACCAGAGGAGGCCTTTGACTGGATAAGCATCAGGAAAATCTTAGGGTCGATTTAACTGAACCGGACAAGGTCTTGGAATATCTTCAACTGGATAAGCATCAGGGAGATCTTAGGGTCGATCTGACTGAACTAGAGAAGGCCTTTGACTGGATAAGCATCAGGAAAATCTTAGGGTCGATTTAACTGAACCGGTCTAGGTCTTGAAACATCTTCAACTGGATAAGCATCAGGGAGATCTTAGGGTCGATCTGACTGAACCAGAGAAGGCCTTTGACTGGATAAGCATCAGGAAAATCTTAGGGTCGATTTAACTGAACCGGTCTAGGTCTTGAAACATCTTCAACTGGATAAGCATCAGGGAGATCTTAGGGTCGATCTGACTGAACCAGAGAAGGCCTTTGACTGGATAAGCATCAGGAAAATCTTAGGGTCGATTTAACTGAACCGGACAAGGTCTTGGAATATCTTCAACTGGATAAGCATCAGGGAGATCTTAGGGTCGATCTGACTGAACCAGAGAAGGCCTTTGACTGGATAAGCATCAGGAAAATCTTAGGGTCGATTTAACTGAACCGGTCTAGGTCTTGAAACATCTTCAACTGGATAAGCATCAGGGAGATCTTAGGGTCGATCTGACTGAACCAGAGAATGCCTTTGACTGGATAAGCATCAGGAAAATCTTAGGGTCGATTTAACTGAACCGGTCTAGGTCTTGAAACATCTTCAACTGGATAAGCATCAGGGAGATCTAGGGTCGATCTGACTGAACCAGAGAAGGCCTTTGACTGGATAAGCATCAGGAAAATCTTAGGGTCGATTTAACTGAACCGGTCTAGGTCTTGAAACATCTTCAACTGGATAAGCATCAGGGAGATCTTAGGGTCGATCTGACTGAACCAGAGAAGGCCTTTGACTGGATAAGCATCAGGAAAATCTTAGGGTCGATTTAACTGAACCGGTCTAGGTCTTGAAACATCTTCAACTGGATAAGCATCAGGGAGATCTTAGGGTCGATCTGACTGAACCAGAGAAGGCCTTTGACTGGATAAGCATCAGGAAAATCTTAGGGTCGATTTAACTGAACCGGTCTAGGTCTTGAAATGTGATTGAGACTTTAAACTGCATCTTTCCTGAAAGGTAAAAGTCAGTCATATGCAATGCATGATATGGATCAAGCAATGATGTTCTCAACATAAAGGAGACTTGTATGATGCAGTGCGTTATGCATGCTATGATGATGTATGTGAAGTTTTATGTATGTTTTCGTCTAGGAAAATGAATCCTTGACGGGTGACGGGAAGTTGTATCCTGGGCTGACGTTGAAAAATAGATTTTGCTTCCGCTAGGGATGATAACTGCAAGAATACCGGTAGGAGAAGATAACTCCGTTGAGGAATAAACTTGGCAAATGAAGAGTCTGCGGGGAGAAAAGATACTCTAGCGACTATGCTGGGAAGCGGTACTCTGTGGGGATAGAGATGCTTTGCTTGAATTATTGAGAATGACTTGCTGAGGATATCGTTGTTGTATGAAGTGTTGACGGACTTCGCTGGGGTAAGAAGACTTTGTCGACGACGCTCTTTCCATGGCTTTTGGCTGAGGATAACCCAGTTATATCCTGTTAAGGAAATAACTCTTTAAATAAAGCCGGACGACGCGTTCGTGCTCTTGTGAGGATAAGCTTCCAGAATTTACTGGGGGTAAGCTTACTGCTTGGGGAGATATGAATTCCAACTTTTCCTGGGGAACTGGATTGGATTCTCCTGGGGATATTTTGAACTGTAATGCTGTAGGTTGAAAGAGGGAACCTATGTAGGGTTGCCTGCTGATGAGTTCGTGTAAAACCGCATCTGAAATGGAGAAGGAACCTGGGTAGGGTTACTTTGATGATGAGTTCGTGTAAAACTTCGTTTTTGGAAAGGGAGAACCTGTGTAGGGTTTCTGGGTGACGAGTCCATGTAAAACTGCATCTTGAAGAGAGAGAACCGGTGTAGGGTTGCTTGAGATAAATTCATGTAAAATTTCTTGATGAACCGGGGTGAGGTTATCTTGAGCTAAATCCATGTAAGACTTCTGGAGGAACCGGGGTAAGGTTATGGATAAGTTTATGTAAAACTTCTGGAGGAACCGGGGTAAGGTTACTTGGATAAGTTTGTGTAAAAACTTCTGGAGGAACCGGGGTAAGGTTACTTGGATAAGTTTGTGTAAAAACTTCTGGAGGAACCGGGGTAAGGTTATTTGGATGAGTTTGTGTAAAAACTTCTGGAGGAACCGGGGTAAGGTTACTTGGATGAGTTTGTGTAAAAACCTCTGGAGGAACCGGGGTAAGGTTACTTGGATAAGTTTGTGTAAAAACCTCTGGAGGAACCGGGGTAAGGTTACTTGGATAAGTTTGTGTAAAACTTCTGGATGAACCGGGGTAAGGTTGCTTGAGATAAACCCATGTAAGATTTCTAGAGGAACCGGGGTAAGGTTACTTGACGAGTTTGTGTAAAAACTTTTTGATGAACCGGGGTTAGGTCATCTTATGGAGGAGGAGTCTGTGTATGACTTTGTCTGAAGGTTGAGAAGAAACCGGTGTTGGGTTGCATGATTTTGATTAAGTGGATGATTGTCCTGTTTGGTCTCGGACGCTAGCCCACGATCTGGAATTTGTAAAGGTAGATGGTAATCATTCTTATGTTGATCTGTCCTTTGTACTTTGGCTGACAGAGAAATTGGATCGCCTGGATAACTCATTATTGCCCCTGTTTCGGAGGTAAGGGAGGCGGATACCTGTGTGGGGGATTGACAAATCTTCGGGTAGACAAGTGATGAGATACCGGAACATAGTCGTACGCTTTGATCCCTAACTTTTGCCTGGACCGCCCTTTCGGGTTTTCAGTCCACCGGGATACCCATTTTTGCCCAAGCCGCCTTTTCAGGTTTTCGACTTGCCAGGTGTACAGATTTTTTCATTTCATCCCTTCATTTTGCCCGAACCCTTTTGGTTCGCCGGGAAGCCCTAACTTTTGCCTAGGCATGTCAACCTAGCGGGTCTTTGGTTTTGCGTAGTATTTTTTCGACTATGTCCACGCTCTCAGAATGTAGGGAGTTGCCCCTGTTAGAAATGTTTTGCCATGTCCCAGGTAATGGGCAATGCTCCTACTGTGCCCCTTGATTGGAGGTACTTCTGTTCACCAGGTGTTCATCGTGCGAGTTTCCCTGCTGTTCAAACAAATAGTCATATGCAAACAAGGTTATTTTAAGAATGCAAAAGCCTATGTCTGTCTTGAATTTTGAAAAATGCATTTTTTTGTAATACAGTGCGGTGTCAACTCAAGATTTTACAGCAAACCTTCAGGAGTCAGGATACCTTCGTAACAGTATGCTTTCGAACTAACCCATGCTTCAGCTAGGACTTTTAAGGGTTATATCGTGGCCGGGTTCACGGTTTAAGAAACAAAGGATAAAGGCTCAAATTATTTGTACCCACCCGCTCTTCGTGATGTTCTCCAAACCTAAACTCAGTTGATCGTGCGTTAGACCTTGTTTGAGTCTTTGTTCTGATGTTCCAATGATGGTTCAGATGTTGATGATTTCTTTTGGATAGGCAGTCATTTTTGCTTTGGTTGTGAGACCTCTTGCTTGATTTTTGTTATCCCTTTCTTTTTTTGCCTGAACTGTTTCCTTTTTGGGATTACAGTCAGCGGGATGCCCCAGTTTGGTAAGTCTTCTTTATTGGTTTTGACTTTTTGGGCTTTTCATTTACGATTTTTTTTTTTTGATAATGACTGCCTGTCCTTATGATTGTTCTGAACCATCATTGTCTTTTGTTTTTGAAAAACTCATTTGGTGCCATTCATTGGGCACTTGGATCAATCTGAGAGAACTACCCTGCCCCAGGTTATGATTAAGGGTTTTGATTTTCGAAAATACAAACTCCTACTTCTTTGGCTCTGATGGGTTGACGAGGGATTATCATCCTTATGACTTCAGTGTTTAGGGATTGAAACAATGCCTGTACCTCATCAGCGGGGTCTGTTCAAAAGCATACTGTAAATTGTGGTATCGTTTTCGTCATCCTCCCTCAAGAGGTTTAGAATTTTCAGTTAAGAGTTGATCATCGCAAAAATATGAAAGCAGTTTTAAGCATAGTAAACATAATTAAATCAAGACAGACATGTGTAATGCATTCATGAAATAAAAGAGTTTAACATAATAATTGTTTATCTGAACAAGAAAGGAAAAATACAACTTGAATTCAAATGAACAAAAAATTCTCAATCCTAGCCATGTTTGGGTAATGGAGCAGTGATCACGTTGGGAGTCTCGGCAGGCTCGAACTCGATCTCTTTGGCGTCGATCATGTTCTGAATCTTGTACTTTAGTGCCCAACAGTCCTCAGTATCGTGCCCCGGGCTATCGGAATGATAAGCGCATCTGGCTTCTGGATTGTAGCTAGGAGAGGAGGTCTTAGGATTGGCAGGAGGGTTGATTACTGCAATCAGGTTCATCTTCAGCATATGTTGTAGTGCTTGCGACCATGGCATGTTAATGTTGGTGAACTGCCTTTTAGGCCCGTCCGGCCTTTGCTGGTTTCCCCTCTGTGGTTGGCGGCGTGGTGCAGAACCAGAGATCATGACTGCCCCTGCATGTTGATCACGGCGACTCTTTTGACTGTATGCAGCATTAGATTCCTTCTTTCCCGTGTAAGGCTTTTTATGAGTGTCAGAAGGTGTGGCCTCTTGAATTTTCCCACTCTTGATACCAGCTTCAATTCTTTCGCCGGTTAGAATGAGGTCGGTAAATCCTGCAGATGAATTACCAATGAGATGATTGAAGAATGGCCCGGACAGGGTCCCCAAGAACATGTCAACGAGTTCCCGGTCAGTTAATGGAGGTTGTACCCTTCCAGCAAGGTCTCTCCATTTCTGTGCATACTCTTTGAAACCTTCGCCTGCACCTATAGACATTCCCTGAAGCTGAGTGCGCGTGGGAGCAAGGTCGGCATTGTACTGGTAATGCTTGTAGAAAGCAGTGGCTAAGTCTTCCCAGGTACGGATGTTGGCTCCATTCAATTGATAAAACCACTCGAGCTGAGTCCCTGAAAGACTCTCTTGGAAAAAGTGGATCCATAAGTTTTTGTCAGCTGTGTAAGGCTGGATCTTCCTTGTATAAGCCCTGAGATGCAACTTAGGACAGGATGCCCCATCGTATTTAGCAAAGGCAGGCACCTTGAATTTGCGCGGGATCACTACCCCAGAAGACAGACCTAGATCCTCGAAGTCCAGGCCAGGCACCTTTTGTATCTCCATAGCACTGAGCCGGTCTTCCAACTGCTTGTACTTATCCTCAGCCGGAGGGTATTGTTCGTTGTTGAAATCTGTCTCGTTGTCGGAGACCACTGGACTAGGCACCTCTCTCTCATGGTGACTGCTTTCCCTCACAGATGGAGTTGTCCTCTCAGTTTCGACTTGCGGTGTATTCCCAGATCTGCGTCTAGGGCTGAACAAGACAGTCCTCTTCTTCTTCTTTTCCTTCTTCAAGAGCAGAGCCTTCAGATCTTGCTGCCCCTGGGTCAAGTTCATGATTAGCCCTTGGAATTGGGCATTCTGGGCCTGGAGGGCCTTGATAGACTGCTCAGCTGATGATTCAGGATTCATGACGATCGGCTGAAATAAACAGCGAAGAAGGTAAGTAACCTGCAGAGAAGGGGTACCTGTTATGCAATGATATGTATGACATGCATGCAATGATTTCAAGGACCTCGCGGGGTAAACAGAGAAACTTGTTGGAGTTGAAAACCGGTAACTTGATTGAAGGAACTTCCTGTTGTAGAGAGCCCTTCTTCAAGGGTCAAAGGCTCACCATATCCAGTGGGTCATAGCCCCTGACAACCTTGTCTGGAGGAGAATAAATCCCCTTTGCCCCTTGCTGGACAGTTGGTTCATCATGACCTGCATCACAAGCCCTTGAGATCCTTGAAATGGGTTAGGATGTATGCAATGGTATGATGTCATGCTATGCATGGGGTAATGTGAGTAACCCTGTTATGAGTCCCTAATTAAGGACTGCAAACCAAAACCTGCAAGAACAAATGTCAGGTAACAGGCATGCAGATAGTCAAGTACGAAGGCACACAAGTCACACAAGAGAAGCCCTTAGAGTTTAGGCCAGCATGGGGTCTGGGTATTACCCTCTTTCAGTTGGTGGGCTCAACCTGTCCTATCATGAGTAACCGGGTTCTAAGGTTCCCAATATCACGGGATTGCTTTCGTTGTTCATCGTTTCGATTTAGCCACTGAACTGGCGACCGAAATATTCCAGGAAAGCAACCCTCAATTGAGTGTAGTATCGAGTATCAACCAACCTCGGACTGCACCAAAGTCAGTTATCTCACTACCCTAAAGAGGCCAAGATAGTTAAATTAAGGTTCCTAAGGTCTGTTGATGCTTCATGACACCACGCGGAGGCCCCGTACTCTCCTTGACTGAACTCAAGGGTTACCAGTACACACCAAAGTGCCACATCAACGTAGCAGACTGTTTCAACCATGTCGGTATACCCCGCACAGTTCCCTCACAGCCTTGTTGCTAC